>CAEFZP010005220.1:92500-807786 GCA_903064625.1 Mallotus villosus
ATGGGCTTCACTAATGCCTATTGACCAGCCTGCCAGGATGTGTGGACTCCCTTAACTCCTTATTAAGTGCTCTCAGTCCACTCTACTGGTGCTTTTAAGACCATCGGAGGAGCGAACAGGGAACTAGAGCCCCCCTGCTCATAACTCTGGCCCTCCAGGGAGCTGTTCTGTCCGTATTCCTCTGTTGCTCTCTCTGATTTTCCTATTTTCTCTGGCTCACTGCGGTTTATATATGCTTGAGTCGGGGTCACGCAATAGGGTCAATCTTAAACCCCAGTACATTCGAGTAAATGTCACAATGCTGAAGTAAATCGGGTGGATTGAGAGTATCGTTGTAAACCCTGATTAGGAGTCCATACATATGTTCAGACAATGGTCCCTGTATCCCTATTTGTTCTGCCGTCTGTGTCTCTCTCTCAGTTGATCTTTCTCTCCATCCAGGATCATGGTGTCTGGCTTCTTGACTCTGATGCTGAGCTGGACGTCCCTGGGGATGGGCATGGCTACAGCTGTGGTGAGTGTCTGTCCGTTTCATCCTTCCACCTGACTGTGACCAGTGCTTCTTGTTCATATTCAGGTCCTCAGCCCTGCTCTGTAAGGACAGGCACATGTAAAAGACTCTGTGATGCTGTGTCTTTGTCTATATAGGTGTATGTGTGGGTGTGGGTATAAGCTTGAATCTGTACCTGGGTGTCTGTGTCTAAGAGAGATACAGAGAAGGGGGAGGGGGGGGGTCCTGCCAGCCAGCCAGGAAAGCTGATTACAAGCTCCCAGCCTGGAAGGTTTGACACCATGGTTGTAAACAAAGCTGTCCTCTGCCTGAATTAAAACCAAAAGCTGGCTAATCTCTCCACCCCACCACACCCCACCTCCATCTTCTACTCCCCTCTCTGCCCCTCCATGCCCTTCCTCTCCTCCTCATGTCCATACCAGAAGCCAGTTTTTTTCTCTCTTTCCGGATCATGCAGTGCTGTACTCGCTCTTGCCTACGGTGCCGTCAGTTTGTGTTTAGTGGGTTGGAGGTTGATGGTGTTGAGGCTAGGTTTCCAGGAGCTACAGGGCAGGACTCCCCCTCTGCTTCCCCCCCTTAGATAGAGGGCCCTGGACGGCGCTATGCGGATTATCCATCAGTAGTTTGCATGAGGTGAAATATACAAATGTAGACATCTCTGCTGTTTCGCTGTTATTGTGTTGCTGTAAGACTGCCCTGTCACAAGGGCAGTCTCACAGCTAGGGTGTTCAGATCAACACGGCCGCTAATCGTTGATCCCAATGGTTGGTGATTCACTTACTCGCTTAGTGAACAATATTAGCTAGTGAGGCACAACAAAGATTTATGGGCTGTCACCGCCAGTGTCACTCCAGGAGATGACATATAATCCTGTTATAACACCTCTGAAATATGTGTGTGTGTGTGTGCACCTGTGTGTGTGCTCACCTGATTAGCACCTATACAAAGAGTTAACTGGTGAAATATAATTCCACCAACCATGCATATTTGATGAGCATATTATCTCTGCAGCAGTTTGATTGAGAGGATCAGGGTTCCTGGTTGGAGTTGTCAGTGTTCGAGTGGGAAGAGAAACCCAAAGCTAGAGGCACAGCAGGAATTGAATGTTTCAATCTCCATTTACAATCGATTATGAGCATCCGATTCAAGAAGCTCCTCTCTTTTTGGTCTCTATCTATGAAGCCGTTGTTCGATACATGAGTTTCCATCCCTCATATTCATCTCATTTCCTTAATTAGCTGTAACTCTGCCCCTTGAGGTCCTTAGATACACGGCCTGTGACATAATATGTTTGCCACTCTCTACAAGAGGAACACATTAAGGCCCACGGTATGTGTGTGTGTGTGTGTGTGTGTGTGTGCATAGTTGCTCATACATGCTGGCCTGCTGATGAATAAAACCATTATGAAAATATGAACATGCTGTACTCCTCGTCCATGATCCGCAAAGCGGATTAGTCAGGTTAAGGAGCTGTGAAGCCTGTTGTTGTAAACTCATCCAGCCCTGAGGTTGAATGGGGCTGGTTTGTCTGGACATTCCCTTATCCCTGTGCATTGACCGTTGACCCTTTTGATGTCCTTCTCCCACCCTGACCTTGACTCACTATAAAACTCCAACACATAGTCTTGGCATTGGAAACTGGAATCAGTCTTTTATTTAGTGGTTAGGTTAAGGGGTACAGTATTTAGTAAATCCCTTGAGGCCGTTACAGTTACACACACCATCTGAGGGTTATCAGGTGTCAAAAACGTATGATGTGATGGAATGCATCCCCTGTTGTCTAAATGTTTTTGTTTCTTGATTCTTCAGGGCACCAGTGACTTCTGTGTGTCTCCAGACAAGTTCATTGCTAACCAGACTAAAGACTTCCTCAGTGCAGGTACAGTAAGTTATCACCAAAACTAGCCTTAGGCCACACTCAAACGACTTCTGCCACTTGCATTCTGCAAAGCAAGTGCTGTTCTCTGTGAAAGGACACATATAATGAATGATTGGTATGATCAATGAACACATTTGAATTTCCCTGATCTTTCCATCTATCTCATCCTTACAGATGTAGCTCACTACTATCTGTACTGCAGCCCCACTCTCCCCAACCCATTCCAACAGGTACTGAACCTATATTACCTCTCCGCTCTCTCCTCATGTGGCTCACCCCAGAGATAATCCGCTCCTTATTAGTTCTGAGGCCGATCTTAATCAAGACCCATTTTAGCAGCTTTGAAAAGCCCCTTTTACTCAGCAGCACTAATTAAATTACTTGGAAGGCGATAACCAAAAGAAACTTTGATCAAAGCGAGTCTCTTTTTTATCTATGGGTTGGGTATAATTGGCTGTGTCTAGTATGTGAATATCCGTAGCCCGAGGGAGTTGGCACTGAGCTGCTTTCATATTGATGCATTATTATTATTTCATGTCGGATATTTTTCTGTTTAAAGGAAGGTCTTTATGTAGCATCTATCGAGTAAATATACCGAGGCTAACTGCGCGTGACCCATGATTATACAGACCCACTTGCGTGTCTGTCATAGCAGTGTCCATTTAAAAGATTTATAAGATGCCTGTTAATTAAATAATCTGGCCTGTGATTGTTGATTCAGGGCGTAGATGATTCTTTTGTTTATGCTTGGGATCAGGGGTTGAGGGGAACGAGGGGGGGGGTGGGGGGACGGGGACGCAGACAGACACAGAATCAGTGATTGGGGGTTACAGATAATCTGTCTCAAACAAATGCGCCCTCCATGAAGAGCGCCACACGGTAATGCCACCACGTAATGCCACCCTGTGTTGCTCGACGACATCTCATTTTCTTGCCCTTTCTGTTTCTGTTTTCCCCTATCGCAGTCGTTGACCATCTACCAGAGGTCTCTGACCACCATGCAGATCCAGGTCCAGGGGCTGCTGCAGATCACTGTGGCTGTGTTCCCCACGGCAGAGGTAAAGGGCGGGAGCTGGGTCAGGGCCCCCCGAGGAGGAGCAAACACGCAAGCACAGGAGGCCTCTGCTGGAGGTGGTGGCTGTGTGTGACTCCTGTGTTGTGTCTTTGTTCCAGAGAGACCTCCTGGGGATCCAGCGCTTGTTGAACACCACCGAGTTCAACTTGCATCAGCTGACAGCCTTGTTGGACTGTCGCGGGTTACATAAGGTAAGGTCAGCCTTGAAGGGGAGGTATTCGTAAAGGGGGTGGAGACTGAAGCAGTAATGCTGACATGATTCACCCTATGGTCTGTGTGGTGCATGTGGGATTGTGTGTGTGTGTACAGGACTACCTAGATGCCCTCATGGGTGTGTGCTATGATGGGGTGGAAGGGCTCCTGTACCTGTGTCTGTTCTCCCTGCTGGCGGCCAGTGCCTTCTCTGCCATGCTGTGTGCCCTCCCCCGTGCCTGGACTCTCATCACGAGCAGGTGGGAATCACACCAACACCCACAAATCCATCCTCAGGTGCACTCCTCTGGCAGTCCGGTGATTGTGTGTTTGCGTGTGCATGTGTGTGTGTGTGCATATTTGTGTGTGTGTGTGCCATCCTCTCCAGGGACAGGGACTATGATGACATAGACGAGGAGGATCCGTTCAACCCCCAGGCTCGCCGCATGCCCTACAACCCCAGCAGGGCCCACATCCACAGCTTCTGCAGCTACAGCAGTAGCCTGGGCAGCCAGACCAGCCTGCACCCGCCCCCTCAGGCCACCTCCACCCTCCCCTCCACCGAGTACATGTAGGTCTCAGGCTCTCAGCACAGGCCTCTTGTCCACACGACGCCCAGTGTGTCTGTGTTGCCCCGAGGTTGGCTGTATTCTGTAACTCTGTGTGTTATCTCTCCTTCTTGTTCCTAGGAACCAATCCATGCTGTACGGGGGGAACCCTCGCTATGAGAACGTGCCTCTGATCGGGAGAGGATCCCCGCCCCCCTCGGTGCGTTGGCCCCTAGAGGCCAGGTCACTTGTGTGATAGCCTGACACCTGTAGCACAGTACACCAGCACCACCACCAGACAGAATCCTAGTCATTCTGACTCCTCTACAGTTTTTTGTTGCCAGTCACAGCACTTCCTACTACTGTATAACCCCACAGTGAAACCTTGATTGCACTATCAGTGATATACTGCTCTCTGCTGGCCCTAGACTGAAGTGGTTGATATGCAGGTTCTCTTGTCTTCATACTATTGTTCTTTATGTCCATATGTCCCTTTTACCCTAAGCTGTCAATATTACAGTGTAGAGATTAATATGTTGATGTTTGGATTTATGTTTACACCCTTTGACCTCCTGGCAAATGACCATGTTGAAGTGGCGTAGCCCTATGGAAAAAAATGTGAGCTGTCTGCTCCAATTTCCCTGGAATCTCTTGTTTTAATGGGATCTGTGATAGTCCATCAGCATTCTGGCCCCAAAGCTGAAGCAGCATTAAAGATGAGCCTTTTTAATCCGTAGCCAAGACGGCTGGTATGCAGGATCAGTCACCCGCTGACCTGGTTCAGTCCCAGGTCAAGCCACATCACCCTACCTACATAGGATCATAATAGACCCAGATCTTACAGACGGGGCTAGATTTATGCCCTGCTAATGGTCATAGTGGAAACCAGCCCCCCCCCCTCCACACACACACACACACTCCACACCCCCCACCCAGTAGTGCCAAATACTTATTCTCTGCCTTTAATGCCTGCTCAGTGCCGGTTGATGTACAGCAGAGTACTATTTGGCAAGAGGGATGCCTTGATTTGTTGTGTGCAGCGGACAGACTCATCTCAGACAAAGCACTTAACTCTGCTCACGAGTCTCTGCAGCTGGAGCTCATCAACACTGTGTTCCCTCTCATTCATAGGGGAGAACAGAATATCTGAGTGTTGTTATTATCAAACCATCAATGGCAGGCCCTGATTATTTAATGATGTTGCTTTTTAATCAATGTTACCTTGATTTTACCAGGCAAGTCAATTAAGTCATGAATTAGGCCTATTAACACATTTATTTGCAATATCTGCCTGATAAGAGGTAGGGTGCTACTGACAAAAGGCCTCTCATTAGGACAGGGAATGGGAAATGTAAGATAAAAACTGGATAAACAACGTGATGGAGAGAATGACAATGAAGTCGTTCATCACAAACAGCAGGTACATTAATAAAGGTTTGAGGATTTAAAAGATTATCCAAAATGCTAACATGGCAGTCATCAAACAAAAGGGATACTAAAGGTTTCTTTGATGTTATGTAATATTGTGTTTGGGACCCATTTTTTTACAGCCATTGAAATATAACTGAATGTATTGTAAGTCTGAAATAAAATTGTATATATTGTAGAATAACTTATTTTTCGAATGTATTGTACAGATAGCATGGCAAAGGATTGCTTTTAAAACAATCTTACAATGTGCCATTTAAATAAGATTTTTCAGGGCTGTACCAATCTGGGAATCTAACTTCTGAATATTAACCTATATGTTGCCACTAACTTCATTTTGTCTTTCTTTTACTCACAGACATTTAGAAACAGTAAGTTTTCAGTTGTTCACATAAAACCTGTCCTTGCCTTTTCTCACTCATTCCTTCTCCAGCCTAGAGTTAACACACTCTGCTCTTGTAAACCTGTCATTGTAAGACTCACTCTCATCACTTTGTTTGGTCATATAACCTAATGAGATCGTCAAAAAGCTTTGTACCTCAGCTGAATCACCTCTGACACCTCCCTGGCGCTGTTGTGTCTTCAGAGGGGGTTTACTGTGAGTGGAACTTTTAATGCGCTCCCTTGAACCACCCACCAACCACCAGCACTCCCGCCCACCTCTGCCTGCTCCTCACTCTCGCGAGCAACCCCCTGCCTTTTGTTCCCTAAAACTAACACTAATTCACCTTAACCCCAACTACACCACAGGGCACTATACCCTGAAAAAAAAACCTGATACAAACTGTATGTCTCTGTCTGTTTGATTAGCTTCAGCTTCAAGGCTTCAGATTGACTCATGCTTGTTATTTCCTGTGCTTGCTGAACACTCCTGTTTGTGTTTGTTGTGTTTACCACAGTATTCACCCAGTATGAGGACCACCTACCTATCTATGACTGATGCTCAGATCCGACACTTTGGGACTGACTTCCAGGTGTAGATCTGTGCCTGCGGATCACCACTGAGCGAGGGTCTGTCTGGGACTCACTGCAGAGGAGGCTGTGGTCTGATCTGAGACTTCAGAGCTGGAGCTGGGACTTGTCGTCACCTCGGGCTCTCAACAGTGCTCTTTACTCACAGGCCTCTCAGAAGCCTGTCATGTACAGTCATCCTGGATGTGAGGTGTCAATCTTACCTCACCACTCTTAAGGCTGTTGATTCCCTAGACAGTTGCTGCCATTGTATGTAAACAATTATAAATAAGAGGGCATGTGTTAGAGGCAGATGAAGAGACTGTGAAAGGATAATGAACCAAAAGAATGATGCTAGTAATTTCACCTCTCATGGATGGAAGAATATTTGAAGGTATGGAGACTCACTGAGAACAGAAGTATGATATCGTTCTCAGTGCATGCTCACAGTGAAACAATGTTATCTCGCCAACTCAGACAAGACAGAGCTCTTAAATGTAGAGGCCTTCCTTTTTCCTTTGTGACACAATGGATAAAACAGACAATCGACTCCCTTTCTTTCAGATACATTTATTCATTGACATCAAAGATTATGAACAAGTATGGAGGTTTGGGGTGTTAAGAATGACTTGTGATTAATATGTGATTTGTATATGTTTTAAAAGCAAGCATGCAGGTTTTTTCTGTAATTAGCTGTTGAACTGTGATGACATTGTGCACCTGTTTCTCTCTCACTCATCCCAGTCAATGTGCCTCACTTCGTGGAGGTTGAGTAATGGAATATTCAACACAGTAATATGTGCTTGTACATTGGCAAGTTAACCTTTAGCTGGATGAAAAATACCCACTCAAAAAGGAAGAGATGGTATTGTACGTATTGGCATGGATTCAGATCCACTTTGGAAAATATAAGGAGGGAACATATTTAACATTTTTAGATAATCTTTTCAACTGTTAGTACCATTCCATTCCGTGCCATGTTCAATGCATACAAATATACTGTACCGAGCAACAGCTTAGGTGTTGTACTGTCTGTATTCTTGGTGACACTCTTTGTTCCTGATATTGGCAACTGCTTAAACATAGGCTACATTTGATGAAGTAATGGACCAATGTGTTGTGTGCATAAAATGAATGAAAACAAAAACGTGTATAGTCTTTCTTTTCCACATTACTAGAGCTATATGACAGGCTATTCATTGTAACCTTGTGACGGTATTATGTGGCTTTTTCAGCTAAAATAATAGTTCATAATTGCTCTTTTGTTGTTGGATACAGTCCATAATTGCTCTTTTTGAAATAAAAAAACGAGCAATGACAATGTAGATTGACTTGACCTGAATGCCGTAGCAAATACGGAAAAGGTGTGTCTACTGTCAGAGAACAGGCTCTGCTACTGTACAGCTTCTGTCTAGCTGTTGTGAGTTAGCCATTTTAACGTGCATAACATTATAAAATGAACATGTTATTCATAAAGTAGCTTGTGTATTAAAGAATAGGATTGTGGCGGGGATGTGGCTAAATAATGGGAAACGTTTTCGGGAGAAAGAGTCGACCTTCTCGAGTTACGGATCAAGACAAAGCTATTCTGGTGAGTTATCAAGATACAGTAGTTAGCTAGAGCTAGCTAGATAGCCAACTATTGGTACAGTAGCTATCATTTACTTATTTTAGCTGTGTACATGTACTGGCTAGCTAAGTGTTGCTTCGACGTTTTGATTATTTATTAACATAGTATTAGGACATAAAATAACTTGAACAGTTTAGCTAAAATCCACTAGCTTGTGCTCCTGCGAACAAGCTAGCGTTGATCCAACTTGCTAGCTAGCTAGCACTAACTATAACTCGGACCTGGATTAACGTCGTCAGGCAATTTACAGTAGCTGCGCAGTATTTCTCTATGGATTTTGAGGCAGACAAATTGTTTTGAAATGTGACAACCATTAAGGTAGCAAAGTAAGCATTAGTTTAGTTGCTTGAACCTGTTGGGCAAGCTATTTGAACTAGTTGTTAGCTTGTTTAGCTGATGGAGCTATTTATTTCGCTTGGTTTGCACAACAGTACAGTAGAGATAGCTAGCTGCATCAGAATTTAAATGATTCAGTACTAGGCCGGCTACATTTTGAATTAGTGGTTTTGTGTTGAGTAAACTGTTTCTCTTTAATCTGTAATGTTGACAAACGTGCATTGTCTATGTTTATGTACTGCAGCAACTGAAACAACAGAGAGATAAACTAAAGCAGTACCAGAAGAGAATCAACTTACAGCTGGACAAAGAGAGGTTTCTGGCCAAGCAGCTGCTGAAAGATGGCAAAAAAGAGTAGGGCTGAATAATGTTTACATATCCATACTTTTCTGACTTTTTCTGTCCTCATTTTTTTCACAAACGTTGCCTGGATTGTAGTGACAAGTTTGTCAAAGCCATAACTTGTAAACAACTTGTCCTAGTTGTAACTCAACATCAAGTGTGGAATTGTCATATCTCAGAATGGTGACGTTGTTGTCACTCCGCAGGAAGGCCTTGCTTCTCCTCAAGAAAAAACGCTACCAGGATCGGCTACTAGACAAGACCGAAAATCAGATTTCAAACCTCGAACGAATGGTGATGTATTGACTGTCAAACATTAACGAGCATATGTGGCTATTTGATCCAAATGAAAAAATGCAAGTACAGTAGTGACCATTTGTGAGCCTAACCCATTCCAATCTAAATACTAATCCCACATACTTCCACAGGTTCAAGATATTGAGTTTATTCAGATTGAGATGAAGGTGATCGAGGGCCTCAAGGTTGGCAATGACTGTCTGAAGAGTATGCATGAGGTAGAGTATTGTTTCCTTGGGGCCTTTCAATAGCCTGAGCCAACATTATTAACCAGCAATTTACAGAGAAACCATTATCTGTGGCCATGTTAGCGTAACACATCACATTTGCAAAAGTCAAACTACCTCATTTATTTCACATGCTCCCTGATTTAAAACGTTGTGTGCCCCAGAAATCTTGTTTTATGTGAGCAAAGCTGTACACATTGTTAAGGGATTAAAGGATTAAGAGGCAAATCCTTGACTACAGCAGTGCCACTGCAGCCTATCCTTGGATACAAGTTGACATCCTGCTCATTCTTTCATCTCAAAACCCATTGCAAAAATACTTTGTAGAAATGAAAGAAAAACCCTGCCATTTTTTTCTTCTTCTCTCTGCTGGATCGCATTCGACTCCATTTAGACATCTGTTTACCCTTGTTTTCATCCGTCCCCTCAGGTCATGTCTATAGAGGATGTGGAGAGGATCATGGACGAGACCCAGGAAGCGATCGAGTACCAGAAGGGGAGCATTTCTATTGGCCTCTCTCTCTCTTTTGTTGTCACTATTATAGTCTCTCCCTTTGTGACACTCTCCTCCCTCTGTTTGTTCCAACAGCAAATAGATGAGATGCTGGCAGGGTCCCTGTCACAAGAGGATGAAGATGCTGTGCTGGCTGAGCTCGAGGCTATTACTCAGGTCTGGCTCACAGTATTTCTGTCATTTAATATCAGTTTAGTTGGATATTAAGGGTCATAGAGACATGGAAGTTGAGATTTGTGGTGGTGTCGGGTCTGTTTACCTGTGTGAACCTCCACTGGCACAGGGAGAAGACGTCGCTCTGCCAGAGGTCCCCACTGAGCCACTACCAGAGGTCCCCACTGAGCCACTACCAGAGGTGACAGAAACAGCAGAACCAGGTACTGTCACACATCCTCTCGCCATCCTTTCTACCACACTGGTAGAAATCCCCAGTAAAGTATTACAACAAGCTCAAGCTCAATCTTACAATAGCTTCAACCACACAGGGGGGTCTGATGGCTGAGTGGTTAGGGAGTCGGGCTATTAATCAGAAGGTTGTTGGTTCGATTCCCGGCCGTGCAAAATTACATGTCCCTAGGCAAGGCAGTTCACCCTACTTGCCTCAGGGAGAATGTCCCTGTACTGCTGTGGATAAGAGTGTCTATTAAATGACTAAATGTAAGTGTACCCACATATGCGCGGGCATTCACATTTTTGTGGGCCGTCCCTCCAACAGAGTGAGCTGTAGAACTGCTGGTCGCATCTAAGGGGTCACTGTGGACCTGACTTGGCTTGCTATGTTGTTTTTGTTTCCCCAGAGAGGAAGACTGCAAAAAGCAAGCAGGGCAGAGAGATGTTGGCTGCCTAGAGACACCACAGCTGTAGGGAGATGGATCGTGCTCTCAGCCTCCATGGAGTAAGGACTGCTGGCATATGCTGCTCTGCTGGGCTTCCCTTACCCTGCCTCATCCTGCTGGGGCAGAAGAGAGGCAGAGGACAGTTAACATCACTGCACTCACTACATCTCAGTAGATTGGAAACGGAGTATACTGTAGATGCCTTTTGTCTACTGCTTCCCTCTCGAGTCAACCTTTTTTTTATCATTAACAAAAATGTAAAGGGAAAATGATTCTGTTTTACTCTGTTCATGTTCACCTGGATCTCCCATTCAAGTGTGACTAGTTACTGTACTCATTAGGACAAAACGAAACGGTGGAAGTGTACTTTTTAGAAAGTCATTTTACATATTAAAGTCAAGTGTGGCTAACAGTTTTGTATTTGGGTTGTTGATTGTATTTAGTTGAGTCATTCTCAGTAAATATGTATCTTATATTAAGTATTAATTAAGGAGTACTAAGTATTACTATTATGACCCAGTGTATTTAGACCTTTCGATCTTTGTTTATTGTATTGTATTTCAAGCGGTGGAATTCGACAACTTTATCGTGTGAAGCTCAGCGACCGCAAGGTGGCGCCATGCGCCAGTCTAAGCTCTTTAAACGGTTTGCTAAATTAATAAAGGTGTCTTGATTTACACCTGAGATGACCAGGAGGGGTTGATGTCCCTCTAATTATACAGATGCGGAAGACATTTTACCCAGATTTAAAATCACACTAAATTACACCAATGGCTGTGTATTGAGCTCACACCAAATATAACTGACAAAAATAACGCAACGGTGAAAACCAGACGATTTACGGACTACGTTTCTTATTGATTATCTTACATCATGTATTTTTTATAAAGAACTATACTTATAGTCAAATTAGAGATGTGATTAGTGTTCGATGTGGTCCCCGCACCCTATTAGTGTTAGAACATAAACGAATTGGAGATCCAATCTCCCAGAGGTTAATCTGGGTGCAAACTAGGAGAGGTTCCACCTTCTGAAGACCAAACATGGGGCTTCCGGGCTCCGGTTTGCACCACATGTCAGAGAAATGTGGAGATCAACTCAAACCAACTCTTTTTCAGTGGATGGTGTGTGTTAGGGAGGTGGTTTTGGAGCAATTTACATTAACATAAAACAATCACATCCCATCTTCTCATCCCATCTGGCGCACCTTTAAGGGTTGACAAACAACCATTGTCAACATCATAACGTGTGTAACACCGTCTACATTTCTTTACTCTATAAAGACATCGTGTTGGCTGCTAAAAAAGGAGAGCAATCCTACATGTTTTGTTTAAATTACTAGCTTTACATTTTCAAATATTGTTCCAACAAACCCAGTTGAATAATCCCTTTTGTTTATGAAAAAGGTTTTGAATGATTTCCAAAGGCAATTATATAGGGAATCACATTATTCGGTTAATGAAGCGATGAGATAGGTGGATGAGAGGCGGTGTCTTATAGAAATCGAGGCGGTGCTCGGATATAGGCTATTACAGCGTGATGTGACAAGGCAGAGTCTGCGAGCGTATACCCGACTTGCGTTTAGTTTGAGTGGGTGCAACGAAGAGCACAGCTGTCGATTCAATTTCTTTCATCGACAAACACCCATCGCTTTACATCGCTCAGTTTTTTCTTAGAACATTTGGCCTATTTTACGTGGATATATTTTTTTTCTGAAGGACAATATTGTTTATGGTCTTCTTGACCAAAGATTGAATGATGTCTCGCACCGACGAGGTTCACCGCATAACGGAGAATGTTTACAAGGTAGGCAATTAAGTTATTCAACAATTGTTAAAAGTTTTGAGCAGCAACCTACGGTTCCGATTACATTTTAACATTCCTAATAGGCATATATAAGTATTTTGCTTCCTCGGTTGATGCGCCTCTTGAGCGGATTGACAAGAGTCCCTGGGGAGGCGCAGCAGGCGTTTTCATTAGCCTGAATTGCTGCAATCAATATGCACCTATTGATTGCTTTATTGGATGTATATGACTTTCCCTTGTGTTCGAAATACTGTGGTTATGGATTTTATGTATTTACTTTTATCACCCAGTTCTCAAGTTGCAGACTGACTGTAACATAATATATCCCAATGTAGGCTATGTTAATTTACATGATCTAATGCTGTCTTGTTTGCGCAAGAACACTCAGTAACTGCTCAAATAGCTACTCATTTCTAAAAGACATGAAATCCACCTTTGTCTTCTTTACCTCTCTTTCTCTTTCAATGTCTACTCCTCTCTCTCTCTCTCTCTCTCTCTCTCTCTCTCTCTCTCTCTCTCTCTCTCTCTCTCTCTCTCTCTCTCTCTCTCTTCTCATCTTCTACACCTCTCTCTCTCTCTCTTTCAATTTCTACACCTCTCTCTCTCTCTCTTTCAATTTCTACTCTCTCTCTCTCTCTCTCTCGACCATCCCACAGTCAACCACCAGTTGACAGTTACCAATTAGATTTTTTAACTTGCCATTTTACCTGCAACAGTCATACATTCCTGCAGGTCACTGGCTTGTGGGCTGGAGGAGGGTGGGAAGGGTTGTGGCTGTTTTGCAACCGGTAGTGCAAACATTTGCCCTAAGCTATGTCACCATTGAAACCTGTTCAACAATTGAGCCTGAACCCTAATGTTCTGATACTGCAGTCTCTTATTTTGCAAACCCTCATATCCTGTTAACAATAGAGGCAGTCCTACATTAAGAACTAGTTACAGTATGTAGGGCATCTGAAGGTGGACATTTCATTTAAAAGGACAATGGGAGCCTTTCACTTTCTGTACTATGCTAGTTTCAGTGTGAGAAAAAGACCTGAGGCCGTAGATCTGGATACTGTGGGAATGCCTGAGCAAATCTGTTGTTTGTTTTTCCATACCTGCTCACATTTGATAGACATTGGCACCACCCTCTGCTTGTCTTTGACTTGTGAAGTTTAACTGTTCATGGGTGTGGAGCTTTAAGAAAGACCAGGTGGAAAACTGCTGTGGACGTTAAAAGAATGTTAAACAAACCTTTGTTATGAGGGTACCAAGACAATCACCCCAACACCTGCACACTCCGATCAGGATACTCCAACCTCCCATTACATCACAGTTTCCACTGTGAGGCAATATTCAGAAAGCCCCATGCTATCATCATGGTTACCCATTGGCGTGTACTGAACTCTGAGTGTCTCAGAAGAACACACTCCAGGAATAGAACTTGGGAAAGCTGAGGTCTTGGTTTTCTTTGGGGAACAGTCGGTGGCCAGAAACCAGGCCAGATAAGGAGCGACTCAGGCAGGGAGAGATCTCCGACCGTGTGTTTACCTATTAAAGCAACCACACACAATCCCTAACCCCAATGAGTGATACGGCACAATACTGCTTAGGTGTGTGTGAGAGAGTGCCTGCTCATCACCACTTTGGTGTGTTCCATTCCGAATGAGATCAGCGGACTGTGACCCCCGACCCCCAGGCTTGTCTCTGGGGCGGCAGCGCCTGTCAAACCCTCAAACAGTCCTGGTAGGGGATCGGTGGAGTGGAGAGAAACGTCCGCTGTCATGCCTTCAAGGCCGATCTGACTGACAGGCAACAGGCAGCGCCAAAGAAGGCAGAGCCGCTGGGTTTGACTCCCTTCCACCTATTCCACCCGGAACCCAAGTTGTTCAGCGGAACAACGGGTCGATTCCAAGTCTTGGATCCCCCCCAGTTTTAAAGAAGCGCCTGTTTGTGTGTGCTGCGCGCGGGCGTGTGAGCTCCAGAGGAATAGAACGGTGAAACAGACGAGCCCTGCACACTCTGTGGAGACAGTGGGCTGTTCTCACAGATGCCGGGTCATTGCTGGGGAGGAGTGGATGCCAGCCGCACTGCTGTGACTCACGTGAGACTGTGTGAGGGTGTGTGCGTGTGTGCAGGGTAGGGTTAGTACACACAGGGTGTGAATAGGGTTTGATATGGCTTGTGATTGTTTCTGTCGGTGGCTAAGTAGTGGACACACCTTGTCTTGTGTTGGGTGTCTAGTATGTGCTTTCACAGGGAGCATTGTGAGCCTAGCATTCATCAGTGACTCATGTTGCCCTCTCATCAGAGTTGAAAGATAACAGTTGATTGGATATCAAGTGCAGCCATTGCTCATTGACTCCCCTGCCAAATAAATGGGGAAACTCTAAACTGACCCCTGTGTGCGTGTGTGTGTTAGGGTCAGTGGGGGAGCTGGTGCAATCTTCACCAGCTGGCTGTGTCGCAGGACCAGCCGGGGATGACATCAGTGGCCTTGCCTCATGGTCCTTTGGAGGGGGGTGGCCTCATGTCAAGCCTCTTAACTGGTGGAAGTTTTAACCAGCACAACTCTGGTTAGTGGAGGTGGAGAAGGGGGAGGAGGGGAAGGAGTGGGGGTGGGGGAGGTGGGGAAGAGTCATTCTCTCCCCACCTGGACAAGAAGGCAGGAGAGTGGTTTGGGGTGAGGCTGATGATATGACTTTTCCACCAGCACTCTGTGCCAGCCTAAGCCGTTTCCATGGATTGTGAAACAAACAGAAGCGTTGAGTCGTTTCCGTCCTAAGTGGCTGCATGCCTGAACACACCCTGGCATGCAGGTGAGAGGAAGGATCGCCCTGTAACTACCGGCCCCCAGGTTAGAAAGCCGCCTCTCACCGCATCCCTCCCCAACTCAACACCGCCAAGAGAACAGTAGCTATTATTGTATTCTTTAATGCTAGGTATGGCAGAGCCATGAATTATCTCCTTCTACTACAGTCATTAACTGGATCAGGATCTGTGTGTCCTCCATCTGTCAGTAGCCTCTAGTGCTTCGTATCAGTTTAGCATATTCTACATCAGCAATACTTAGGGATTCTGTCGTTTTTCTGAATGTGGTGTCATTGCACCCCTCTTCTACTCAGCCAAAACATTTCAGTAAGGTTCTTGTCGGCGGTCCCTAACAGTCAGATGAATCATTTTAGCCGGAGAAGAGGACACTCACTTCCCAAATGTGGGAGTTTTGAACAGGTGGTCTCCTAGCAACAACATGCCATTAAGTGTTTCTGTCATACTGTATCATTCGAAGGAGGCAGGGTATGATGATTGAGAGAAAGATACTGTAAAGAGTGTATGCTTGTGCGCTCGCAACACTTTTTTTACGTTATAGGTGAATGTTCATGAGTAAAGGTATTGTGCATGTAAAGATTAGTCTCTCACTAAAGTCACTAAAATACAATAAATACTTCCCCCCCCTCCTTGATTCATCCCTGATGTTATACCAGCATTGATACACCATTCAGCCAAGAGCCTGCAACTGAATAAAAATATATAATACGATAACAAATTGTCAGCCTTGATGGCCATTTATCATGATTGCATGGTGTCATGGTGCATATTAGTTCGAAATGACTGTGACTCCTAGCATTTGTTTCTGAAATGAAGTATTTCTCACCATATTACAGTGCCTCGGGCCTCGAAAGATTGCATTTGTGGAAGACACCGTAGCATTCATTGCCTGTGGAACTGCTGATTCCCCTATGTTGGCGTCTCAGCCAAGGTTTTGATATGAGAGATGCGGGAAGGACTGTGTTCCTCACACCCACCTCCTCTCCCTCGTCGGGGGCGGATGGCTTATAGACATCCTCTCTTCTTATACTCAGCAGTGCTCCTTCTCTGAGCCAGAGCTGAAATGCGATGTTACCACGACGTGCTGCAGCTTCGGAACCCAAGGTTGCCGCAACGTCCTATTGCAGAGCCTCAACAGGTCGTCGGGCCCCTTTATTATTAATGAATATTTACCCCAATCGCTGTATCTGTACCGTAGCGCACTGGGATAACACGTCCAACATGGTTGGTTAGAACTCAATGCAACCCGGTACACCAGCTCTGACATTCCATCTGTGTGTGAGTGTGTGTGCGTGCACTTCAACCAACCAACGTGTGAAAGAGAAGGGTAGGGGGGAGGGCTCAATTTGATGTTTTTGCGTGGGTGGAGAAGAAAGAGAGGGAACAAGGAAGAAGTGAAGAGAGAGAGATGTTCTACCGCTTTGTTGAAATGGTCCCTAATTACTGTGGAGAGATCTGGGCTGTAATTACAGAGGGGGAGAGATTGGGGGGTGGGGGGGAGTAAGAGGGGAGAGATCAGAAAGCTATGTGCCATTGAACAGAGACCTCGTACTCATGGCTCATTGGCTAAGGTTAATGTACCTGTGGAGGAGCACTATATTACCATGGCCATCTGTTACACCAGTTGTGAAGAGGCTATGGCCACCAAGCCAGTCACACAGTTCATTGCATATCTTCATAGACGGTTAGCCATGCATATCTGCACAGCCTAAATGCCCAGATAGTTAAACATCCCAATTCTATAGCCATCTAGAATACCTAGTCCTCGACTGTTACGTAAGGGATAATACCTGAGGTGTACATTATCCCCTGATAATGGACAATGCGGAGGCGTGAACCGTTTGACACGCAGCGGAGTCCATTATCAGGTGATAATATACACTTCGAAGGGCATTATCCCGCTTATACCATGGTCACTTTTTATTTTTTACAAACATTAATTTATGTTTTCATGCGTTTTTGCAATACAGTCCGCTCTGTTCATAGAACCAACACTGGCTTTATTTTGGTTGAGCTATTAGCCTGAAAGCTAATGTAGCTAGCAAGATTCAAAGGCAATAACATTGTTGACAAACGGTAAATATAATCTTACAATATGTTTGACAAGAAGACTATCTAGCTGGCCAGCTATGTCATTGTCCCCAAATCAATGTCAAGATTTTCACAAACAAAGTATCGGCCATAGACTAGTACTACTATGTAGCCAGCGCAATCATTTAGAACGGTGAACACCTGATAATGGACACCCCTGCAGCCAATCAGAATCGAGGATTTAACCAGACCATGGTATAATGTTCGGTGGTACACACTGAGGTGGCATGGAATACTGTTGACAATGTTTGTGTCCACACACACACACACACACACACATTTGCGGGCACACACACAAACGCACATTCACACAGCCGGCTCAATCAGTGCTGCTGCACCCTGGGCATTTCTGATTGCTGAGTCACTGTGTGACTCACTGAGATCTGCCAGTGAGGTTAAGGACGGGCCCTCCACAAGCTGGTGAAGCGCTGGGCTCTGGGTACAGCTCACTGAAGGCTTAATTGAATGGACTAATTGAGGTAGATGGGGGAACTGTTAATTGCGTAATGTGTGTGTTGATTTGGTGATTTGGAGATTTTGAGCCTGGCTACCGAGTCGGAGATTGAGGAAACAAAACAACGCTGGCGTTTCACAGCTATTCAGAGTTCCTTTTGAGATCCGTAAAGGCTCTGAACTAAAGCTACGGTAAAAGCGAACTGAAAGTCTGAGCCTTATCAGAGGACTGTTTTCGCAGGAGGACAAAGAATGGATCTTTTCATCGGTTCAGAGGATGCCAACTTTGGAGCTCAATTAGCAGCTGAGGGAAGCCAAACTAATGACTAACTGGAGCTTCAAACCAGCAGCGACCTTGGTTGTCATGGAAACCAGACTTCTTTGTTGTAGAGCGGCGTACGAGGGGGTCGTGACGGGTCAAGAAGGGCCAGGTAAACAAACAAGATGTCAGAGAGCACGGTAGCCCTGGCCGCAGGTCATGTGTTGGTGAGGGTTGGCAGTGTCAGAGACTGAAGGGGTGGAGGGGGGGGGGAGAGGGGAGGAGACCGTTACACAACAGAAGGAGGGTGACCTGGTTTCCGCGGGCACCTGAGCCAGTAATAGATGATTAAGCGACACACAGAGTTATCAGACTGCTGTCTGTCTAGTCAGGTTGGTGCTGTGATTGAATCTGTGGAGCATATGATTGTAGCTCTGCCACAAGACACCTCTCACTGACGGCCTGGATGCATAAAAATAAAACTCCAATGAATAAATATAATCAATCTCTCTCCCTTTTTCACTCCATCACTTTCTCTCATGCTCAAGTCCCCACCCCCCCCCACACACACACACACACTTATTTGGCCCCGCTCTCTCCCTCTTCCTCAACTCTTCACTAATGTGTTGTTGGCAGTGTGATACTGAGGAATCTTCTAGCCCACAGGCTCATAATTGCCCCCCTGCCACCAGTACGTTTCTGCTTCTGCGTCTCACTGCTCGGCTGTCCTGCCGAAACAGCACAGACACGACACACATGCTTCTGGAGGGTTCCTATCCAGGTCACACCATTATAGAGGTCTTAACCTTGTCAACCTGGCGTTGATGGCTTGACTATGGCCTAAGCATGAATGTCTTTCATCTCCCACAATGCACTAGTATGTTGTCGAGAAGGGGGCGGACTACGGGAGCTCGGTTGGCCTGGTGATTTGCGTTAGCGAACATGATCTGATGGGCACCCTGTGGAATTGTGAGAGGGGAGCCCGGTGTCTCACGACGTACATTCTGGGCATACTTCAGCACAGTGATGTCTTCATCGACTTCCTTCAACTGAAAGATCTGTGTCTTTGACTGCGTGGTGTGTGCAGGTGCCTGTGGGTGTGTGCTGGAGGTGTCAGTGGGAGTGAGTGTCCCCTCCTTTTGAAGATGTTCTCTTCTTTCGGCCACAGACTTTTCTCCCAACTTTGTTTCAGTGAAAAGTTGGCACTACTCCCTTGAACCTCTGCAGACTACTCTGGTTTCTCCCTCCTCCTCCTCCCTCTCTTCTACCCTCTCTCCTCCTCTCTCAGGAAGGTCAGACAAAAACCGAAGAAAGAAATGCAGAACATGCGAACAAGTTAAAGAACAGAAACGCGCGCGCGAATCTTAGCGTTACGACCGCGCGTTCGGAGGCTGAAGGATTCCATGGCAAATTCACAGCCATGATCTAATCATTCCATTCACTCAAGACATTAGTGCTTGACTGATGCCCTCAATGTCCTGACCAGGCCCGTGTGAGTCGAGCTGCCTAGTCAGTTGAGTGAGAAAGAGCAGGAGGGAGAGAGAGAGAGAGAGAGAGAGAGAGAGAGAGAGAGAGAGAGAGAGAGAGGGGAAGGGAGCAGACATGTAACCCCGGTCTAAACCTCGCTGCTGCTGCCTGATACGATTAGTCCAGAGGGGAGCTAGCCGTACGGTTGTCATTAGGCCTCTTCCACTCCACTGTCCCCATACATTCCTCCCTGATTACATCATTAGGTCTGCGGTGAAAGGCTCTGTGCGGGCTCCCCCATAGGCTTCCCCGGACGCCATGTACAGCAGGGCTCTCCAACCCTGTTCCTGGAGAGCTACCTTGCCTGGAGGTTTTCGCTCCAACCCTGATCTGGCAAACCTAAAGCAGCATCAGGCTTCACGTCGAGTGGCCGAAGACTTCCCGCGGAGAAGACGATTCCCCTCGTTCCTCCTCAGCTGCTCCCCTTCCATGTCAACACGACCTTGAGGCCGGAGAAGTGGATCTGTGGAGTGCGGGGCGTGTGATGACGAGTGCTCGACGTTTTTAATCAGCTTTATCTCTCGTATGCTAACCCCCTTCCGCTCCCGCCCCCGCCGCGTCTACGTTAAGGAGATATTCATAAGGCTCCTAACTTGCAGGGACATCGTTTATTTCTTTGATAATGGTGCTCTATCTCATTCTGTCTGTATGCTGCATGGAGAAGCTTCTGAGGTCCTTTTCAGCCCTTGTCCATTCTCATTCAGACAGTATTATCACTGTCTGTTAATCCATTTCCCTCTCTTTGATAGGCTCCTCTTATGTAGTCCCAGAGTGCCGATTAAATGAATTTTCCTCTCGTACCTATCGACTCTCATCATTCGTCTCCTTGGCTAACCTTTCAGGCTGAGATAATGAGTGGGTACTTTTGCCGAGGAGTCTTTTGTTATTTTCTCTTCCAAAGTCAGTGATGCAGGAACATACCTGAGCATGGCGACGTGGCCAAACTCTATAATTGGGGATGGTCCATCTTTCTCTCTTCCCTTCTTCCTTCCTTGTCGGTTCAGCTTTTGTACTTTTCCTGCCGTGTCACTTAAGTAAAGCTGGTAAGCCTGTCCTCCTTCCAGAGTCAGGAATAACCTCTCGTCCTGTCTCCCTCCTCTGTCTCTCTGTGTCTCTCGCTCGTGCTCTCTCTCTCTCTCTCTCTCTCTCTCTCTCTCTCTCTCTCGCTCTCTCACACTCGCTGTCACACATCTTCAAGTGCCCCTGGACCCATTTTCCAATTAGCTGACACAATTAGGCTATATAGTACAAGAGGACTGGGATGGCAAATATAGCTACACAGAGAGCCAACGTGGCTCGGAAAGCACCTCTTAAGTTTCTTCTATTTTTCCTTCCTACCTGTGAGTAACCGGGTCAGAAGTAGAACCCAATGTAATCTTGTCGGCTCTTACATCACGGGACGTGGATACGTAAATCCCTGCTAAACGGACAACTTTTGTACCGTCGACTTTCCTTCAAGACTTCCTCCTGTGGGCGGTCTACCGCAGTTGGCGTGGCCACACGGCTCTGCGTCGTCCTCTCACAAGAGACCCGGGAGAGTGTGTGTGGTCGTTTGTATCCCTAACAAACGAAGTAGCCCTTCACCTCCTCCCCTGTATGTCGCTCAGCCTTGCCCTCTCTGTGGGAGCCAGCCACACTGGGGCTGAACTGGGCTTTGTCTTGTTATGCAATCCTCCCACCAGCCAGCAACACGCTCTCCTACTGTTTATAATCAAACGTGCGTGTGTTTGTGTACTGTGTACTCTCCCTCAATGAGGTTTGTCTTACATAAGACAGAGACTGATATGTAGGATAAACAGTTCCTTAGCGAGTCCCCATGGGCTTGTATTCGACTTTTATCGTCCCCAGAGAGAAGGTGCGCGTGTGTCTGTATGCGTGGGCTTGGATGTTTTTAGACGGGAGTGTGCTTTGGATTGCATTTTTCATGTTTCCTTCCACGAATCAACGCAATGAACATATGGCATTAAAAGATAGCTCATGTAAACACTGTCGGTGTTGGGAGAGGCAACAAGCCCATCACAGACTCCTTTCGTCGCCGTGGAACTCTTGGGTGCTTTGATGAATCCGGGAAACGAATAAGTTAAAGCGGCGTGCTTTTAGAGGGGCTGCGAGTCAGACAAGGAATATCTCTGTTCTCTCTGAGATCAGTTAGTTCCACCGTTTTACAGGCAGGTGCGTTTACAGGCAGGTGCTTCATCTCCAGTGATGTGTGAAGCTGCACTTCTCTCATCTCCTCCTGCTGTGTGAACGTGTTGTGTTCCTACGAGGGCCAGCCCTGCCTCTGGGACCCCCTCAGGGCCCAGACCCAGTTAACTGGACTGGAGGAAGGTGACCTCTGGTGTCAGCCAATCAGTGTCCAGGGACCTACTGGTCTCTGAATATTGAACCAATCATAACCGACCTTGCTTTACCTGACCTGTGAGTCTCACCGATCTTCAGATTAAGGAATAGAAATGGTTTTCTGTTCGCCCCCAGGTTTAAGACCCAGAACACAAATAGCCTTTGAAGTAAAACTGCAGATCCTACACTTGCTGCTATCCTGCTTGCATTGTTCCTCATATAGAAAGGATATAGGCCAGTAACAAGGATCCGTAGTGTCGTGTTCATCTAGTGCTTCCTTTAAAAGGGTACACTCCATTGATATTAAATCCCGCTCTCTGACCCTCATCAATCTGTTTCTTTCACTCTTTCTCCAACACACACACACACACACACACACTATACTCACAGTTGCCAAGCCAGTCTCATTTAGTGCTGTGCCATGGAGAATATGGGGACAGAAGTTGTGCAGTTGGATCAATGGGGATTCTAGGCAGTGTCTTCCAGCAGTGTTGACGGGCCACAGTGCGGTTTGGGAGCTGCTGCGACTCTGACTGTCTCCCCTGGCTCATCTGTGACCCTAGGGCTCTGGCACACTGGAGACTGACTAATTAGACAGGCCCTGGAGAGGGACAAGGAGAGGAGGAGGGAGGAGGTGGGAGGGAGAGAGGGAGGAGGTGGGAGGAGAGGGGGAGGAGGGAGAGTGGGAAGGAGGGAGGAGGGAGAGAGGGAGGAGGCAGAGAGGCAGGGCATAAGAAGATATTGTAAGCGGCGCATCATTACACAGAGTTGATTCTCTTTCGCTCCCCATCTCCCTCCACCCCAGTAATGCCATGCAGAGAGCCCACAGCAGTATTTCACAGTCAGCTGTGAGTGTCTCTCCCACTCCACCCCCAGAATCAACAGCTGCCTGGCTGACTCTCCACCTCCACCCCCACCCACTACAGCACCCTCCCAGGATAAAAGGATGTGTTCAAATGCATTGTGGGTGGAGGAGGACTGATGTCATTATTTATCTACATACAAATTCAAGAAATGCAGGGCTGTCAAGTCCCTGTGATTGGGTTTATAATTGAGTGTGATTGCGTGGTATGTGTGTGTGTGTGTGTGGATATGCATGTGAGCAGGCAAGGGAGACTGACAGAGACTGTGTGTATAAGATAGAGAGAATGTGTGCCTGCCAGTCCGTTTAAGTGCATTCTAGTACTGTCACAAATGTACTCCTCAATATGTGTTAAATCCTGTGCTAATGAAGCCACTCTCCTGTCTGTCTGTTTCAGTCCATCATGGAGCAGTTCAACCCCTGCTTGCGGAACTTTGTTGCCATGGGGAAGAGCTACGAGAAGGCCCTGGCCAGTGAGTGCTCTTGTCTCTTTCTCTCCTCTGTCCTCCTTCTTCTTCTGCAGGTCCAGGCAACCAGCCAAGGCATTCGCCTCTCTCTCTCTCTAACCATCTCTCTCTCTCTCTCTCCAACCATCTCTCTTTCTCTCTCTCTCTCTCTCTCTCTCTCTCTCCAACCATCTCTCTCTCTCTCTAACCATCTCTCTCTCTCTCTCTCTGTACAGCCTCTTTTAAAGAAAAAGATGATATTTCTCATCCTGCCATGCGGATTGCCAGTGTTATCATCTGGTGCACAGCCCCTGGCTCAGGTTCTGAGAGAGAGGTGTGTTCAGTCTCACGACAGTAGAAGTCCTCTGATCTGATCCAGGCACTCTGATCTCATACCACACAGACACAGTACAAAACGATTGTGCGCGTGTCCTTGGGACTTTCCGGCATTTGAGTCATCATGGTTACCTGTACAACTGGGCTGGAACCACGGCCCTCCTAATCCGGCCAGGGTAGGGGGACAGCCTGGTCTCTGATCCTCTCACCCCATGTGAGCTAATCTGGATGGGCTGATCATGAGTTGACCAGGGGACTGTCTGCCCCCACCTCTCAAAAAGGCATTAAAGGGAGTGGAAAGATCTGTCTGAGGCCAGTAAGAGGCTCTGCTGTGGGCCAGAGCAGGGGTGGCGGGGGTGGGGGTGGGGCGATGGGGGTGGGGCGATGGGGGTAGGAAGGGGTAGGTACCGGGCAGGGAGGAGGAGAGGCACAATGGGAAGACCTCAGTGGAAGTTTGAGAGAGACAAGGCCAAGTAGAGGTAGGAGTCATACAGATGAAGCCCTCCGCATCTCCACACACACACACACACACACACACACACACACACACACACACACTGCCAGTCTGTCTGGTAGAAGTCTAATCCTCTCAGCCTGTCCCTATCTTCCCCTTACCATGGTTTTCATTAGAGGGAAGTAAAGTACCCTTATAGATCCAGCTTATCTCTTTCCCCCCCTCCACACAAACACATGCTCACAAATATGCGTCCAGAGACTGTACACACACACACACACGTGGTATGTGTGTGGTATTAAATTCTTAAAAATCCCTAGTTTCTTCAGGCAGTCCAGCACAGTCACAAAGGAGCTGACTTGAGACATATTTAGCATAATGCAGGATATGAGCGATGAGGGGAGGAAAGGGAAGGAAGAGAAGAGAGGAGGGGAGATGAGGGGAGGGGAGATGAGGGGAGGGGAGATGAGGGGAGGGGAGGGGAGGGGAGGGGAGGGGAGGGGAGGGGAGGGGAGGGGAGGGGAGGGGAGGGAGTGGGGAGGGGAGGGGAGAGGAGGGGAGAGGAGGGGCGAGAGGGAGATGAGGGGAAGGAGGGAACTGTGCTCCTGCCAGGTCTCTGATGCTTTCAGGTGTTCCCCAAGTGCAGAGAGAACCTGGTGGCTGCTGCTGTTGATGGATTTAATTGGGATTAGCATTAGCATATGTGCTCACTCACTGGCTTTTGGTCTGCTCTCTACGTCCCTTCTGCTCAGCCGGGTTCATCTTAGCTCTGCTCTGTTCTACTCTGTTCAGATCTACTCTGTTCTGTTCTACTCTGTTCAGCTCTGCTCTGTTCAGATCTGCTCTGTTCAGCTCTACTCTGTTCAGATCTACTCTGTTCAGATCTACTCTGTTCAGATCTACTCTGTTCAGATCTACTCTGTTCAGATCTACTCTGTTCAGATCTACTCTGTTCAGCTCTACTCTGTTCTGTTCTACTCTGTTCAGATCTACTCTGTTCAGCTCTGCTCTGTTCAGATCTACTCTGTTCAGCTCTACTCTGTTCTGTTCTACTCTGTTCAGCTCTACTCTGTTCAGATCTACTCTGTTCAGATCTGCTCTGTTCAGATCTACTCTGTTCAGCTCTGCTCTGTTCAGCTCTGCTCTGTTCAGCTCTGCTCTGTTCAGCTCTGCTCTGTTCAGCTCTGCTCTGTTAAGCTCTACTCTGTTCAGATCTGCTCTGTTCAGCTCTGCTCTGTTCAGCTCTGCTCTGTTCAGCTCTACTCTGTTCAGCTCTGCTCTGTTCAGATCTGCTCTGTTCAGCTCTGCTCTTTTCAGCTCTGCTCTGTTCAGCTCTGCTTTGTTCAGCTCTACTCTGTTCAGCTCTGCTCTCTTCAGCTCTGCTCAGTCCTGCTCTGTTATTGTCCCTGTGCTCCCCTCAGACCCCGACGAGAGGAGTTTCTACAGCTGCTGCTGCTCTCTAGTAATGGTGTCTCACCTTGCGGCTGTCTGCAGGCACAGGCCCCATCTGTCACACAGATTGGTGCATAATTCTCCTCCATCCCTGCCCATGGTCATCACTCATAGATGACTGGCAGACTGGGAGGCAGTGAGGAAGGGAGGGGGAGAGGGAGAACAGTGAGGCTCAGCTAACTGTGACCAGGCTCGTCCTCTCTGACCCAGCCAGGCCGGTTGCAGATAGGAGGACAGGACTCTGGGTGGTATGGACCTGGATCTGCCCCTGCTCTCCTTTCATGTGCAAACGGGGTCAGCGTCCTCAATGGCTCTGTTGATTTAGGAGTGGAATGTTGATGAGGTGTGTGACTGGCCCTCTGTAGAAATGATGCAGAGCACACGCAACTGCTTCGGTCCAGACTGTACAGACCACAGGACATAAGACGTTAACTGCAAGGATGAAAGGGATTGCAGCAGGCTAAAGTCAGGCTCATCTTTATTAACAGCCAGACTATACTGCGGGTTCCATGTACTGCGATAAGAAAGAGCCTGCTGCAGCTACTGTACAGATACTGTACTAATCTCTGACTGATATGCATAGTGTGTGCGTATAGCGTGCGTCTGCGTGTGTCTCGTGTGTGAGTGTGTGTGTGTGTTCCTCACTCCTTGACATCCTGTTCTTCCCGATGTGTTTCTGCAGATGTAACGTTCGCTGCCAAGGGCTACTTTGATGCTCTGGTGAGGATGGGGGAGCTGGCCAGCGAGAGCCAGGGTTCAAAGGATCTGGGTGAGTGTCGGAGCTGGCGGCAACCTGTAGCGTCACCCTATAGCCGGGGCTGAACTGGTTTCTATATATCTCATGCGTACATCCTACTAAACACCCACAAGCACACAAAGGCTGTTCAGCTCGGTCGACGCTATATGTCGTCCACGATACCACGGCAGTAGGACTCTGCGGGGACTCGATAGGCTGCAATGTTTCTTTCTCTGTGTGTGTGTGCTTTCTCTTTCATCGTGGAACCGGGCACGGAACATATCTCGCCGTTCTTATTTGTAAGCAGCTCTTCCTCCTATAGCTAGAGCAGAGTCATAGGCAGGTAACAATGGAGACGACGGCCCTATCCGCTTCTGCCGTTTGTACAAGGCGGCGTTGCATCATTTATCAGCGCTCTACACGACTGATGCTTTCTGCAGACCGGCACATTTAATTCCCAGCCATTTCGTTCTGTGACATCCTGCAAGTTTGCTGTTTTGGTTTGTTTCCACTGAAAAATGGATTGGATCATTTCAGAGGGATTCATGGCTATATTTCGATAAAGAGAGAGAGAGTGAGAGAGAGAGAGAGAGAGAGAGAAAGAGAGTGTGCACACCTGCATACATTAGTGTGGGTAGGAGTATGTGAGTGCAGCAATGTGATTTTTTTGTGTGTGTACAGGAAAGGTTCCAAGTATGATAGAGGGGAGAAATTCATAAACCGAGGTATAGGCCACGCAGGGCCCACCAAAACGCCCAGCCTTGGGCTGTTGCCGTAGCAACCGCTGTCACAGATCACTGTTTGCCGTGTTTGCTCTTGGGAAATCAGGCCCTGTTTGAAGAGATCCCACTGGCTCTGACCGGATCCTCCTCTTCCGGATCCAGCCAGATTCAGCTGGTCACTTTGGCAGGCCCTGTGGGTTACATAAGTAGGGGGTTCTATGTAGGCTTACCCTCCCAGGAAGAGAGCAGATGTAGAGGTGCACTGCATGTGGGTTCTACTCAGAGTCTTCCTTGCCTCATACACAGCGCTGGGTGTTTACCTTCCACTCTGGTGGTAAAGTGTCCTCCAGACACCATGTAGTGGTACAGTAGGACGGGTCTCTACCCTGGTTTGAACTTGCAGAGTGAGGGAGGGAGTCTGGGCTGGAACAGGCCTTCCACACGCTGCTATTAGCCTGCTCTGCTCCTTTCAGCAGGTCAGCTCTGACACACTCTCTGCTGTCGGCTTCGTAGTCATTGTGAGTGTGTGTGTGTGTGTGTGTGTGTGTGCGTGCAACTGTGTGTCCGGCATTTGTGCGAACATTTATTCTGATATTTATTCTCGAAACTGTCGCCTGAAGGCAATATTCTGAAGGGACTAGTTCTCCAGTAATTGGCATCTCTATTCAGATGGATGTGTGCATACATTGTGAGTGTTTGTGTGTGTGTGCATGTTTTGATCAGCGCTTGAGCAGTCCCCAGCTGATAAAAACATCAACATGTTTTTGACAGCGATGGGGGGGGGGAGAGCTTCCCATTGTGGCGACGCGGTCCACGCCCGCAATCTCTCCCGTCAGCCCTCCCAGAGGAACGCCGCGGCTATTTCAGTTTCCTCTAACCTGTCAAACGAGGTCAGGAGTCGCCGCCCCAAAGTCCAGTCTGTACGGTGACCTACAGGGGGAACAATGTGAGAGGCAGAGCCGCAGCTTGCGGCCCGGGGTTTCCTCCTCCTCTCGCCGCTCGGGAACGAGACAGACGGAGAGGGGGATAGAGCGAGAATGTGGACCATGTGGCCGTGCCGCCCGCGCCTCGTCCCACCTCCCCGGATCTGCCGTGTCAGCGCCGAAATGTCAGGTCTCTCTCTCCGTTTTGATCGTCACGGCGGATGCCGTTCTATTCATTTTTGCCAGTTGGCTTCGGGTCATATCGCTGCGATATGTGTATATATATATTCATGGAACTGCATTGAGGTTTGTCAATGACAGTGATCCAGTGTGTTGGTGTGTCTTGCTGCTTTTTTGAAGCTTGTTAAAGCCACGGGGGGTTTCAGTTTGACACGGAGCGCAAATGGGCCCACCTACACACGCGAGACAGCTGCTCTCCATCCAGTGTTTCGTCCTGTCTCTCTCCCCTCTCCGTCTTACACAAGCATAAATATTATGCTCGGACCGCCGAGTGGAGTTTCCCTAAGACATGACGGTCTGCGATGGTTGTTTTTATTATCTGCGCATCATTCCAAATTCCCCAGCTTGATTTTGTTACGCTTTTTGTTACCCTCACGTCATCACATGAGAGATTTCTGCCTATTTCTGTTTGTTTGTGTGTGTGTGTAGTCACATGCTCTTATTTGAGCTCTTTTGTGTAAGTGTGTGTGTGCCATTTTATAATTTCTGTGTGTATGCGTTTTTTATCCCCTCTGCCTGTAGTTCCTCCAGCCCCACTCCCACACACTCCCTCCCACGCATCCTCCTCGGGTTGGGCTAATCATCCCCTGTCAGTCTCCCACCCACACACACATGTACATACATGCGCGCGCATACACTCATACATAAATATATATATACATACATGCACGCACACACACATAGATGCCTCATGCTCCCTCCCCCACCGCTCTCTCTCTCCTCTCTCATTCTCTCTCTCCCGTTCTCTCTCTCTCCTCTTACATTTCTCTTCCTCTCATACTCTTGAGCGTTCTGTTTGGAACAATTCACATCGGGAGCTTCTTATGACGTCTATAACATTTCCAGCTCAGGCACATCCACGCCATGGTCATGAAAGAGGCTTGTGACATGCTATGTTTCCGGAACAACGAATGCTCCTTAGCTGTGGAGATGGAAAGCTGACAAAAGTGTCGGACTATCAAATATGTGAATGATTTTGCCTTTGAATATGTAATATCTGAATTATTTGTATGTTGAATTAAAGAAAAACTGAAATGTTTTGCTGACAAAGAAGGATGGAGCCCATTGACGTTAGTGTTCATGAAGCTCCAACAAATATGTACTTAACTAAATAGGTAGTTGTGCGCACTGGTATTAAACTTACTTACGCCATAAACATTTCAGCACCAGATTATTGTAACAATAACATTTTTGTATTTTGAAAGAAATGCACCTCCTCCCATCAGTTGACAGGGAAGCTAGCTGTTGCAACGGCCTTTGAAGTTGGCTGAGGAGAAGCCATAGGTTTTATAAGCTCCATATGCACTTGCCTCATTGGGCTCCATTCTCCAATTGTGTCCAACGATTAACTCTTTGTTTTGTTCTGAGGCAGAGTTTGACCTTTCTGAAATCGTCTATTTTTCCTTGTGAAAGCCCAAAATGACAACATCTGATGTTCTGCTATTTGTGTTTCTGGATCAGAATAACGTAAAATATGTTTTTTTCCATTCCACATACAAATAATTCAGATATTCAATACTAACATAATCATTTCAATAATAATTCATATTCAGATATGTTTGTCCGATTTCTAGCTCCATACTTAGCCTGTAGTGAGTGCATGGTTATTTACGACGGACTCAGTGACATGTTAGTTCAGTCTGCCTCGTATATCATCAGGTGAAGAGTTCAGAGCTGTACTCCGCCCCTGCCTCCCGTATATGGTTACTCTTCTACATTCTAAGGACATGAGACACTATGTAAAACTCCCTTTCTCACTCATTTAGTCTCGAACACGAAGAGCGCTCCCTTTTCAAAGGGTAAAATTAAGTGATTTCAAGGACAAGGACTCGAGTTCAGTCCTGGCAGTCTATTTTGAGACAAAAACGACAATGGCAGAAATCTTATTTCCTTCTTTTCAACTTTAATTACCTTGCCTGTTTACCTTTTCGCCCCAGTCCAAAGTATGAATCAGCACGCCGACATGTACTGTGGGAGATGGAGTCCGTGGTTGTGTACTGTGATGAGGAGAGGGGTGCGGGCTACACATTAGTAACAGCTAATAAGACTCTCCGTAATTACCTCAGAAAAGAGGATCACGCGGGGGAAAATGAGGCTGATTTGGCATAATTGTCTTTTTGAGGCTAATGGATCTGGGACACGGGCGTTAAATCTCTGTTGGTAAATTGCAGCTGTTTTGAGAGGCTAAATGATGCGTGTGTTCAGAGGGAGCGGGTATTGGTGGTGTGGGATGCGTGTTAACACCAGGTGAGCGACATGCGTCGGGCACGCCCGCGCGCGCAGGGGCTGGAACGCACACGCGCCGAGAGGTAGCCATCGACGTCTCCGGTATGGCCCTCCTCTCTCTCCTCCTCCAGCACCTGGCCCTGTTTAAATGGGAGCAGAGGAGCTCTTTTCTTAGCCCTGCGCCACCATCCCAGGGGCGCCTGCCTTCTCCTGCTCTATTTCGGAGGGGCCGCAATGCATGATGGGAGACCATTGGCCCACACACTCACTCACGATGTCCTTCATTTGTTCTCAAACTCGCACAGCAGCGCCATGCCGTAGGTGAGCGAGGATTCGGAAAGAGCTCACGCACGCTTTGAAATGTTGATACTGCTCACGCCTTAGTGTCGTCGTGTGGAACCTGAGGTCGATGTAAACGGAGAACGAGCCTGTCATGAAGACCGGCGTTTTTCTGCTGGTTTTAATGTACCTTGATATCAACATCCACCAGCACACAGCACTTTACAGCCCGTTAAATGTTGCTGAAAAGACCTTATTAGGGTTGGTCGACTGTTATGGCGGCGAATTCCAACCTCCGAGGGCTAAGGAGCATGGAGAGCCAGACGCTGAAATTAGCGTCTGTCAAACTTCAATTGTGTTCAGATTGAAGAGTTTGACCTTTAGAAATGAGAGAACTTGCCTTTCTCCATAAACCTTCTCGTCATGATACGATTTCATGATTATCTTTCCTTTCTCTCTCTTTGTTGCTCTCGCCTCTCCATTTAGTGTGTACAGTACTTTGAGTCAACATTCTCTTTCTACTTTGACGTTGCGTGTTGCTCCATGCTGAGACTTTCATTCCTGAGCAGGTATCTACATGACTCATCTGTTTGCGATGGCCTCCCAGCCTCCCAGCCTCTCAGCCTCCAAACCTACTACTACTACTACTGTACTTCACACTCCTCACAGCCTGCAATGCACTCTGGGCGATACATTCCCAGAGACAGAGGAGATATTGTTTCAGTGGTTCATCATCTCCCTCTCTCTCTTGTTTTCATCTTTTCCTTTTATACGTTTTTTCTTCTAAAGGACTTTTGTCTTTTTTTGCTTTCCCTATTCGCCTCCCCGTTCAGACTCGTGCTAATGGAGGTTTCTCAATTATGTCACACTGTAGCCACTTGGCACTTCACACATCCTCTCTCAGAAGACTGGCTGGGTGTCGGGGGCGGGGGTGGGGGGAGGGGGTGAGAAATCTGCCAGGAGAACCCCAAGTTATCACTGCTCCAAATTACTTTAGAGTGCCTACCCTCCCGGTCGGCTTAATTGGAGTGCACAGGAGTGCGCACGCAAGCATTGTCTGTCACAATCTCTCTGTCTCCTTCTAGAATCTTCTTTCTCTCTCTGTCTGTTTTTCTTTCTCTTTCTCCGCCGCGGTCTGCCTGTGCGAAACTGCCTGTAATGAGGTCACTTATGTTGTTCAGAGGGAAGGCATCGAGGCTGAGCTGTCTGTAGGGAGTCCTCAAAACCCCGGTTCCAAACAGGAAACACGGACGGAAATCTCCTTGTCATAGGTGTGCCCTCGAGGTCCCTCAAGTTCTCCCCGTCCCTGACCTTTGACCTCGAGAGATGTCCTCTATGTGCCTTTGCCTGGCTCATCTGGGCCCCAGGGATTGGACTACATGGTGATGAGGCTTGTGATGATGTGATGACAGCAGGGCTGTTTTTTTGGGTCACTAGACTGAGGGAGGCAGGGATAGAACATTTCAGCCCTGTGTGTGTGTGTGGGTGTGTGTGCCTGTGTGGGTGTGCCTGTGTGTGTGTGTCTTGTGTGTGTGTAGAGAAGGCCTTCACATTCACCTTTGCCAGTTTTAGCAGTATGTCACACATTGTTGCGTCCACTTAAACTGCCCCAAAAAAAAACCTCTCTACTTAAAAGAATCCCTATTGAAGTCACTGAGACGTTAACAGCTAGGTGGTAGTAGACGGATGAAGTTTTAGAGTAGAAATTAAATATGAATGGAGCCCAGAAAACCCTAAGGCAGGCTTGAACTGCCTCAGCTGAAAGGTTTACTGTTGGGACTGTTCGTTTTGGAGATTCAAAGGAACACGAGTGCACAACACACACACACGTGCGCACACAAGCACACACACACACACACACACACACACACACACACACACTTACAGTACACACACGGGGGAAACCAAGCTATTACTTGCCTCTCCCATATCATGTACGGCCCCCATTATCAGGTCTCGTGTGTGTTTTCCCCGGGGGTACCAGGCGTAAACACATGCCTCCCTCTGAGCAGTGTACTCTGCTGGGTAGAGGGAGCTGCGGAGGTCTCCAGGCAGGTAGAGAGAAAGTCGTCATCTTGGAGAAGAACTTCCCCAGTGTTCCTTGTGCTTCACATTGCAAATCTCAATGCTTTGCAGATTCTCCCATAGCAACGACCCCAGCATTGTCCTGCTTCCATGACAACCCTTTTAGTGAATCCGGTTTGACCTTCATCAGATGATTCATGGTATCTGCCTTACTCCCTCCTTTCTTCTTATTCACTCTCTATCTAGCTCATCTCTCTCTCTCTGCTTCTCTCTCTCTATCTCTCTCTCTCTCTCTCTCCTCTCTCTCTCTCTCTCTCTCTCTCTCTCTCTCTCTCTCTCTCTCTCTCTCTCTCTCTCTCTCATCCGACTTATTCAGTTTATGGTCAGTGCCCAGTTTACATGCCTTCTTTGGGCACAAACTCTGTTTGTTGAGTGTATTTGTCACCATTGTGCAGCCAATGACTATGCAGTGCTATAGCATTATGATGGCTGACAGTTGAAATAGCCGACCTTACTGAAAGTAAGATTATGACAATTCCAACTTTTTTCCAGTTTGGCAAGTGCCAGTACTTAGCACTGTTGTCTGACATGTAAATTCAAAGCTAATTACCTAGCTACCTACATGAAGGTACACTATCAAGATTTCATAATTGACAGTATAATAACCATGTCAGCCCTATAAAGGAGGCGCTAAGTAGCTATACGCTGTTAGTCCTGGTTGCCATGGTAAAAGACTTCCATGGTTTTCAAAGACGTTTTGGCCCGAGATGTTCATTACATTTGCAACACCTCGAGACATTTCTATGACGAAAACAAATAAATACCGAATAGTGTTCGCTCAAACACGTAGGGACGACGACATCTCGGTGTTCATGCTTCCTGTGACATCATCCTCGGCTCACCAGTGGGCTCCCATCTGTCCTTCTCTGAGTGGTTGTAGTGCTGGGCTGGCAGGCGTGCGCTCGCTTGTTCAACAGGTGTGGGCCAACCTGAGCTCCCTCTCACACAGAACACTATTGTTCTCCACAGAGCACATAGGTGTGGTGAGAGAAAGAAGGGGACGTATTGATACCGCAGACAAATCTTTTTTTTGCATCATGTTTAGTGTGCCTGTGTGTGTGTGTGTGTGTGCGTATATTCGTTTTCTCTCCAGTCACATTGGATTAAGCTGGTATGCGGATATCTACGCCAGCCAGCCAGGCAGGTTTTGAGGGTTGTCTCTCAGGTTACTGCCTGCCTCTGATCTGTCTCTGAAACTTTTACACAACAAGGTTTCCATGTAAGATCTAACAGTGATTCCGTCTGTCTGTTATGCTCTCCTCCCCTTTCTAGTGTAGCAGTCTAATATGTGTTTTGGTTGGGCCTTTTTATATCAAAGTTGTCATGGTAACAAGGCCTCTCCAATGCCACATGAATAGATTCTTTTTTTGCTCCGTCTCTCTCACTGTGATATCTGTAAAGACGGGATTTGCTCCCTTACGAGTCAGTCATTCGCGGGACTCTATGAAACCTTTTTCTTCATTGTACCATTACTTGTTACTTTGTTTTAGTAGGTATGTTAGTACTGTCTGTTAGTACTGTCACTATCTATGCCTAAGGGGAACCTCAATGTTTCCCCCCCTAGGTAATAAGATGTGTGTGTGTGTGTGTGTGCATGCATACTTGGGACTCTTATGACTGCTCATTTGCTAATTGACCGAGCCACTAAGACCAGCGAACAGACTGCTGGTCTCTCTAAGCCCGAGGAGCTGTGATCAGGGATGAGGATCTGTAATCGGCTTAGCAGGCCTGCTGGGAGCTGACAGGATGTTTTGGCCTGCTGTTGTGCTGTTCTATGACACATGATCAGCGTGTAAGACAGGGAGGAGAAGATGTCACCGCGCCGGCGGATGAGGTCACCGTTCAGCGCCGGGGTTGGATCCGGTGTGTCTCTGGGCTGTGACACGGAGTGCCTGATGAGACGGGGGAAAGAGGCGACCGTTTAATGCGTTTCTCTCCTTCACACCCGGAGCGCCAGACCGAAAAGGTCTCTGATTGCTACTTGACGAAAAGCCCACTCCCTTGACAACACTGTACACTCACAAACACCTGTTGCTCACAAGGCCTGATGCATCTTCGCTGTTCATGGGGTTTCACCTTGGCAACCCCCATTTGATTTGTCACCAAAGTGAGGATCTGCTGAATACTACATAGGCCTCGACTGAGATATACCAAACTTTACAGATCGAGCGATTCTTATCGATTCCGTCTGAAGTGTGTTTGTTTTAGATGCAGTTAGTGACGTATCGTGTGTGCGTGTGACCGTTGTGGATGAAATCCCAGCCTGCTTCGCTGCTCTGTCTCGCTTTCTTTGTCTTTCATTCTTTTGGGGGCGGCTGAAGTCTTCAGTGTGTACAGCCAAATTGTCGTGCTCACTTCAGTGTCGTCTGTGTGTAACGGTTTGTACTGTACTGTGATGTCCGATCGGATGGGTCAGTCCAAAGCCTTTTATTGAGAACTCACACTTTGACCTTTTAAAGATGGACCTTAAATGCTTTGTTGAAGCAACACTGGGAGCGGGGGGCGAATTATAATTATAATGTATTGTGTTCAAAAAGATTGACTCAGATACTGTATATTTGTGATATTCTCATACAAAGATTCCTAATAACACACTAATTACGATGTACACAAATAATTTGTAAAGGGTCTTTAGTAGATTAGCAGCCTATTATTTATCATTACATTGTTGATAAATCCATATCCCCTTGGCTGTCTTAAAAGCATTAAGTTGCCAACAAACAGTTTAGTGCTATATGTAAACCTTTACGAACAGGCTTTGGACTTGGTCAGAGAAATCTACCTGTGTGTCTGTCTCGTTATCGAGTCTGCAGGTCTCTTTGTCTCTCTTTCTCTCCCTCTCTCCCTCTCTCTCTCTCTTTCTCTCTCTCTGTCTTTCTCTTTCTGTATGTCCTGTGCTCAATTTAGATCTTCTGTTCCTTTTCTTTACAATGCACTGCATATTCAGAAGAGGCAGCATGTAGGTATATTTAACTCCACTGGCTGCATGACTCTTCCCCTCTTTGTCGTGCTCTCCTTTTGTTTAGGAGATTTGCAATTGATCTTGTTCCATTTATCATATTGCCAATAATAATCCAGGAAGGCAATATGTTTGATCGAAACCAGTGGCTAAATAAGCTTCAGTAATTTGAACTTTATAGATGAGCACTATGCTTGGAATATTATTTGATTGTATACTGTTGTATACCGTTAGCTTAATGGCTTTTAAGATTCCTTTTTTCTCAGTTTGCATTGATTCCTATCTCTACGTTTTCATGTCTGTTTCTTGTTGTGGACTCAGCCACTTGCATCATTGCCTCTACCACCCTGGGTAGCAGTCTCCTGTCATCTGTGTCCTTTCTGCGTCTCTCTGTCTGTCTGTGTCTCTCTGTGTCTGCCTGTCTGAGGTTGCTGCATGAGCTCTGCACGCTGGGGTCTCTCTCTCTCTCTCTTTGCCTCCCTTCCTCCCCCTCTCTTGCAGTCTCTCCACTGATAGTGTTGTGTGTAACCGCGAACCCTTGTGTCACTTTGCAGGGGACGTGTTATTTCAGATGGCTGAGGTCCATCGGCAGATCCAGGTGCAGCTGGAAGAAATGGTGAGTATCGCCATGGCGATTTAAGTGCGGACACATTCACAGAGATTGGGAAGATTGCGTCCGAACACTTCCCCCGGTCCTCTTTGCAATCGCGAGTGCGACGAGCTGGGCCCGGCAAGCTCGCGGACATTTGATCGGTGTCGGAAGAGCGACCCCGGTTAACCCTGTCCCCTTCTCCGCCTCTTCAGCTGAAATCCTTCCACAACGAACTGCTGTCCGAGCTGGAGAAGAAAGTGGATCTGGACTCGCGCTACCTGACAGTGAGTACCTGGATGCCGATCGGTTGTCGCACAACATCTACACACAGTTCAACATTTGAGGCTTGTTTTGAGGCTCCACTCCCTGTTTCCCCCAAAACACTTTTAGCATATATATTTTTTTGCCACATTCTTTTCATATGATACTTCAATCTAACCGTAAAAAAGCAATGGTTCCTGCAGCCTAGTGAGTGTGTCTCTCAGTGATATCTTTAGAATGAGTGGGCCGCAGGCTCGCTGAGGAACAGCAGAGTGGTAGGTTAGTAACGGGGATGGGGTGATGGTAATGTCATCATCACACACTATTGTATTCTAATAAGTAGAGACAATTAGGCTCTTGCTATCTAAAGTACTTGGTCTCACTGAGACAGTGTACAGACAAAAAGACCATGGGATGGATTCAAACTGATTTAATCATTAACTCAGTGAGTACATAGAGATGTTCCCACAGTAGTCCTCATAGTTTCTGACAGACCAAACACTTTTTGGTTTGTTTTTGATCCCATTTTGCTCTCTAGTTCAGACAGTGTTTGGGAACTTGTTGTAACCTTGAATTGAGAAGGACTTCCTGTAGCTCTTTTCCTACAAGTCCACCGGCTGTCTGTACTCATATCAGTGATTGTTTGATCTTTATTGAATCCCTTATACCAGTGGTTTTGTCTACCACTTTGACTTCCTCATCAAGGATATTTCCCACCACCGTACCTTACACAGATCCAAGTGCTCGTGCATGTTAAATGTCCTCCATTCCAGTTAACGTGTTCCCAAATACTGGCGTCAGCTTTGATAACAATTGCGTCGCCTTGTGCTAATGAATTATTAATGAGGATCGTGTGAGTCATGTTCGAAGGAGCAAAGAGAGACACAAGGCTCCTGGATGGAAATGCAAGCTGGTCCCTATGGTGTTTCTCTCTCTTTCCTCCACTCTCTCCTTCCTGTCTTTCTCTGGCTTGTCTCCTTTTGTTCCAGGGACTCTGTGTCTCTCTCGCTCGCTCGCTCTCCTCTTCTCCCTCTCTCTCTTTCGAAACCTCCACAGTGCGTCTGTCGTTGGCTGGACTTACATCGTACACATTGATGCAATGCTAATGAATCCAAAATGGGTTAACGACGCGCAGCGGAAAGGCAGTATCGTGGGCCGCTTCGACAGATTACTAACTGATAAGCACCGAGATCCCATTCTCATCATGGGGCTAAAGTTCATGCGAGAGGCGGTCTGTCTCGTCATCGCAATTCATCACGCCGTTCGGATAGGCCTCCAGAAGTAGCACATGATTGAGAGCCGCGCGGATGATCTCCGACAGAATAATTGATAGGGTCTCAGTGTGCTAATCAACACCAAAAACATCACCTCGGGGATGCTCCTCTGGTAGACAGCGGTGGTCTTCAAACTGCACACACACACACACACTCACACTCACTCCTCAAAGAGCTTAAACCTCACAAGATGAACATGTGAACTTCTCAGTTTACGGTGAGTGTTTTCAGCGTCCTGGTGTTTCTTTGGGGCTCCACTTTTAGCCTCACCACTTACCTCCACAAAAGTGGTCTTTGTTTTGATCTCGCCGGTCCGAACATGTGGGCTCGACCCAGTGGTTTCACCGCTCCCTCTCTTTTGTCTCCCCTCTCAGGCTGCGCTGAAGAAGTACCAGGTGGAGCACAAGACCAAGGGGGAGAGTCTGGAGAAGTGCCAGGCCGAGCTGAAGAAACTGCGTCGGAAGAGCCAGGGCAGCAAGAACCCGTCCAAGTACGGAGAGAAGGAGATGCAGGTGAGCGTGGGGGGGGGGATGGCGCCCGCCGCAAAAACACAACGGCAACGCCGACTTCCGATTCAGCGTCTGCTTCTCGAGATGCAGTGTGAAACTGAGGTTTAACTGAGGGTGGGGGGGGTGGGGGGGCGGGTGGGGAGCGATTCTGAATGTAGATTAAATGCATTGAAAAGCACAAAAAGGGGGGGGTGGCATATCTTGGGCATACTTGAGCATAGTGTTCCATCAGTGGGCAGTGAGAGACATGAACGTAGGTTTGAAACATTAACTCTACACCCAATAGTTCATGCACACACACACATACACACACACACATCCCATGCAAGCAAACAAATACCCAATCTATGTGTGTTCAACTCACATGGTTTGAGAGCCATGACTCCGCTATGGTCCTCCTGATAGGGTTTGTTTGGCTAGCTCTCTGCTATGGGTCACACTGACGTATCAGTGCTCCAGGGGCTGGGCCAGGAGCACCAGAGCAGGTCGTGTTCAGAGCCTGGACAGGCCAGGGCTTGCAGGGTAATTACTGCCATGCCCCGAGGTCCAGCCAGCCAGAACAGGTATGTCTGTCCAGATCAATAGCTAGACCACCACCATGTTCTCTCTATGCTACTTAATGTGTCCTGGACTTTCACAGTTGACCAGGTATGAAACTACCGACAAAGCTTTCTTTTGGTCCCTGAATGCTCATTCCCTTCATAGCCCACACCTCCCCACCCTCTTTCTGGTCTGACACGTGGAGATTGAGCTGGTCTTGGTGTTGTAGAGCCCAGAGAGGTCTGGAGGCTCTATGGGGGTAGGTGTCGTGTGGCTTTGCTCTGGAGGGAACAGGGTTTCTAGGTAGAGTTCAGTGGACAAAGAGACAGAGAAAGTGAAAATGAGACAGGGAGGGTGAAGGTGGTAGACATAGAGACAGGGGAAGAGAGAGGGAGAGAGGGAGAGAGGGAGAGAGGGAGAGAGGGAGAGAGGGAGAGAGAGAGAGAGGAGACGAGAGGAGAGGGAGGAGAGAGAGAGATAGAGTAGAGATAGCAGTGGACAGACAAGGGGATATGGATAATCTCTCCCCCCAGGGCGAGGGTTGGGTGGGGCTGTGAGCTGCATGTTGTAACAGGCTCCAGTATACCGGATCCACTCTGGGAGGAGCTGCCTGTGATCGACAAACTTGCATCAGCCTGTATGTCGCTCCACTCCGCTTCCCCACGCATGTAGTCCAACATAACTGATCCCAGATCCGACTCGGACGTCTTCATCGATCAGCCTTCTCGGTATAGACTGATTCGATACTTTACCCGGATCAGTGTCACGTCCAACCATGTGTTAGACACAGACTGATTCGGCACACCAATGTAGCCCTTAATGACTTGTATCATCAGACCGACTGGCCACATCTGCTCCAGCTCACCTGCTCCCGCAGCCCAGTCATAGCGTTCCGAACTCCAGCAAGGAAGGAAGAAAAAAAAGCAATCTGGCTTCTCATTTTCATCCGTCTCACTTATCGAGTGCCTCGGCCGTGGGCGAGTCGGGGAAAAGTCAACTCATTTGTGTGGCGGCCCCGTGGGGAGTAAAACACCAGGCCTGGGAAGCTCTCCCGCCTCTCGCCTGTACTTACCTCAGAGGGTACCGCACTGCTGTCAAGACAACACAGCACGTGGCGGGTGGACGCCGGACGGTTTGTTTTTGAGATGCTTTTCAGCTCTCCGATACCCACACGCCCTGCCTCCTCTCCAGGCCTCCGATACCCACACGCCCTGCCTCCTCTCCAGGCCTCCGATACCCACACGCCCTGCCTCCTCTCCAGGCCTCCGATACCCACACGCCCTGCCTCCTCTCCAGGCCTCCGATCCCCACACGCCCTGCCTCCTCTCCAGGCCTCCGATCCCCACACGCCCTGCCTCCTCTCCAGGCCTCCAGTTTCCCTAAGAATACGGCAGCGGCCGAGAGAGACGGCGAACGTCTTTGATGGACTCGCACGTCGTGCCTGAAATGAGGATGTTGTGTGATTGCTGTCTGGCGGATGACACAGTTGGAATCTCTTCCGTCGCCGTCCCTGTCGGTGGCTCCTCTACCCCCCCCTCCCATCCCCTCTCCTCTGTCCTGGCTGTCCTTGCTTCTGCCTACGTCGCCTCGCAGCGTGGGACCTCATCAATGGGTTAAGGCCCCTGTGAAGATGCTAATGAACTCATTATGTAGTTCATCGGAGTGGGCCCAGCTGCAGCGAGTGATGTAGTAAAGATAAGCTCACTGCCTGGAATGATAGAGGAGGAGGAGGAGAAGGACCGCTCAGCCTTCTAACTGGGATTTAGGGAAAATACCTCAAAGCACTCTCGGACCTGGCCCCCGAATGTAGAATGGCTGGAGTGATGTGGGGAGAAGGAGGGTGATAGCTGTCTAGTTACCGCGTTTGGACACACGCGCATACAAACAGGCACGCCCATACACACGCAAACACACACACATCTACAGAAGCGAGATTCACAGCTCCTGTTTGCAGGTGAAGATATAATGTAATGTAGCAGTATGCAGGTACAGTACCACAATGCCTGGCGGCGTTTAGCGACAATGCCGGTAATGAGGGATCAGAATAGCCGAGCGAAGCAGGCCTGCTGTATGAAGCAGGAGATGACTGGCGGGGGATGGAGAGGAAACGTAGAGCAACCGTACAGCCCCTTCAAACGCTTAATGGTCCTCCAGCCCTCCGTGTTCACTGCAACTGGAGTGCGGTCTGTCCCCAAGTGGCTCACCCCACCGCTGTGTCTCCCGACAGGCGCACCTGGGAGGGGAGATCCAAATATGGGTACGGACGTCGACGAGTGTCGGTTGAGCTTTTGCGTCGTCTTTTGTGAAGGGGTCGTCATTCGTTCGCGATCCGTGCGACGGCGGAGCAGCCTTCTCTGTGAGGGCTGTGCAGCGCTGTCTTTGGGTACCGTACGGTACTGATGCTCGTGTGTTCGGGGTTTGGGATCTTGGAGACAGGCCGGCTCCACGGCTACGCGGAGCTACCGCAGAGGCCTGACCGGGGTTAACGCGCTGATAATGAAACTTCTGTCTGACATTTTTTCTCACCAATGACAAAGAGCGGAACGAAGCGAGCATCAGGCACGTGGAATAGAGCTGGAGGCGAACACGGATATCTGAGGGAGGTGTTTTGATTTGTCAAAGCGAAGCCCCTCTTTTGGAGCGGTCGAGTGGTGGCACATCACAGATGGCTGCTCGCTATCCCCCCCTCCCCCTCTGCACGCTGGTCTGGACCCTGATCCGATAGCCAAAACAATGACTTGCACTGCTTACTGTACGAGCACTACCTCACATGTACCTTCTCTCCTTCTCTCTCTCTCTCTCTCCTCTCGCTCTCTCGCTCTCCTTGTTCCTTCCTCTCTTTGCAGTTCGCAGTGTGACTCATCTCAAAGCAAAGTCTCTGTCTATAACTTTCTTAAGGAAGAGAGAGAAAGAGAGAAAGGGAGAGAGAGAGATATAGAGGGAGATAGATATAGAGGGAGAGAGAGAGAAAGAGAGAGAAAGAAAAAGAAAGTTGGAACTTGGCAGCGTCAGCCACATATTCTGCTGCTGCTCACTCATTGAAATTCCTCCCCTGGCAAGAGCTTGTTGCGTCTAGGTTCTGGTGCGACTGGCTATGAGGACGTGCGAGAACAAGCGATGCGTTTTGAAAGAAGTGAAGTGGCAGAGAGCGAGTACACCAAGGTCATGACGCTCCCTGACTGCGGGGGAACGCACGCATCATCCTTTCATCTCCACCTCTCTTCCATGAGCAGACGTGCCGCTCTCAGGATGTGTAATGGTGGAGGTGGATGCCCTCCAACGCTCGGTACACTAATGCACAAATCGGTTCATCACAATGGGTCTGTTCACTCCCATAGCTCCCGCTCCTAGAATCCCCCTTTAGGGTTCCAGGGATTTCACTCCGTGGCCGGCCGCGAGGGAGTGTCGCCATCTGGTGGCGTCACGCGGAAGTTCAACACTCCCCGTGACTTGAGGGCACTGACTTATGACATCGGGTGGCTGGAGGAACATTTAAAAGGCCTCAATCCCCAACTCCTTCAGCTTAATTCTGTCAACATATGACTGTGTCATAATGGTTTCCCAGCACAGACTGTCACTTGGTTTGACACCCTCTGTCCCCCAGCCTCACTTGTGATCTGCCGCTCAAACTGGAGGGTTGAGCTTCCAGACACACACACACACACACACACACACACACACACACACACACCACCACCAAGGTATCCTGTCTGTCACATGATCTGAGTACTCATTAGAAGGAGTGGATCGAAGCGACTAGTGACCACAGCTCTGACGGGAGAGAGAGGGGGGTGGATGTAGAGGCAGCTCACAGTGGCCATAACAGTGGTAAGGACAGCAGTAACATCGATAACCCTGAGAACTGGGCTGTTTGGCAGCACCTCAGCCCAGACAAATTAGAACGTCTTGAAAAACGGTGCCACTGGGAGATGCCAACAGTGTGGGAGCACTTCAAACGTAGTCGAGGGTATCCGAGCCTTTCTCCTCAGCCCGACTGCTGAAAAGGGGAATATTGGACTAAGTGGAATGATCTGGAGTGTTGCAAGCTGTGTAACTGTGCATACCTGTAACCTCTAGTCCTGTTGCGTTTCCTCCCCAGTTTGTGGAGACCATCAGCAGTAAGCAGAGTGAGTTGGACACCTTCATCGCCGAGGGCTACAAGACGGCCCTGTCCGAGGAGCGTCGGAGGTACTGCTTCCTGGTGGACCGCCAGTGTGCCGTGGCCAAGAACAACAGCGCCTACCATGGCAAGGTAACACCGAGCAGCCTTTGAAAGAATGAGCCAAGCAGCCTTTTTTGTATAAGCCGCACCCCACCGGAATGGGAGCTTTGTGTTTTGTAAATCTGAGTATAAGCCGCACTGGAATATAGGCCGCACTTGATACGGGAACAATGATACCAAGCGATGCATGAGTATAGGCGATCTTACAGCATGCCTTTGGGTAACACACTTCGGTGGAACGGATCATTCGAAAGTACGTACGAAAACCAAAGTAAGTAAGTGCGTAATGTATGTTTTCTATTGCCCGGGAATTGACTCATATAAATAGCATTCAAAAGTGTTTCTACTGTTGTTTTGTTATAAAAACTTGCTATAAGCCGCATCGAAATATAAGTCGCATCAAGACCAGACATTTTTTTAATCGGTGTATTTCCGAAAAATACGGTAGTTCAGGCTTGGCACTCGGGCAGCGAGCGTCATATCACCCATCGCCGTGTTTTTAGCCTATAGGCTTAGCTCGATAGGCGGCGCTATGAAGTCGCACACATGCCCGCACACCCGCACACCCGCACACCCGTCCTCGCTAACCTTAGTGTTCTGCGCTGCTGCCGCCCTCCACCATCCCCTTCTCCCCATGTGGTCTGTCTGTTCTCCCCGTGGGGGATTTAACTCATTGCTCCCATGTCATACATGCTGCAGTGAAGGCAGGGAGCGCTTCCCCATGTACATCCATTCCCAAAATTAAACCTGTTCTCACGATTAGGAATAAATGGTGAAATGAATCACGTGAGTGATTCACTGAACTGCAAGACAGATTTTGAAGGGCCGTTTCCATCCAGGGGGGTCGTTGTCTTAAAGAAGCCCACAGATCTCTGTAGATGATTGAAAATCATGCTTGGATATGCAGGATAATTGATCGTCGAGAGTCTCTCTTTCCCGGTCTTTGTCCGTGGTAATGGGTCACCGCTACTCATTACTGCTTGTTTGCGTTCTGCGTTTGGGGAGGGGGAGGGGGAGGGAGAGAGCTTGTGTGTGTGTGTGTCTTTTTTTCTATTCATGCAGCCTTGGGTAATGGAGTACACCTTGTTCACTAGTGGCAATAGGTTGAAGAGGTGTGTGTGTGTGTGTGCGCGCATGTGTGTACTGCAGCGCCGGCTGTTTTCAAGAACACGGCGTCCAGCAACCAATCAGCAGGGGGGTGTGCGTGGGAAGAGATCACCTAGGGCACTCTAAAGAGCTCTCGCTGCGAGTGTGCCTTCTTTTCTGTGCGGCGGCGGCGCGTCTATGTACGACAGCGCGCACGTGTGTCCTTCCACTGTCGTGCTCCGGAAGGGAGCAGGAGAGCCACACGAGGGGACAGTGTGTGTCACCTCGGGTGGTGGGGGTGGCGGGTCGATGCGCCGCACAGACACAGCAGTTTGTAGAGGTCAGGGTTCAGGGACATCCAGATCTCTCTCTCCCCTCAGTGGGCCTGGGAGAGCCAGGAGAGGCGAATAGTTAATAACACACACGGAAAGACCGTAACGGGTGGTCAGTTTGAAGCTTCTTAGATAACCACCAGCGTGTGGGCGTATTACGTGATAAAGTCTCAAGCCAATATAAACAGAGAACACGCATCTTATTATTTACCGTAGCTTCAACAGAGGTGGTGGGAAATGGCACCGGATGAAGCTTTGTGAATTGTTGCATAACATTGTGTCCATGCCTGTGTGTGTGTGTGTGTGTGTGTGTGTGTGTGTGTAGGGAAAGGACCTGCTCACCCAGAAGATCCCCGTGTGGCAGCAGGCCTGCTCTGACCCCAACAAGCTGCCGGAGCGGGCCATGCTCCTGGCCCAGCAGATGGGCTCTGGGGGGGGCACCCTGGGGGGCTCCAGCCCCCTGCACACCTCCAAGTCCAACCTGGTCATCTCGGACCCCATCCCAGGGGCTCAGCCTCTGCCTGTCCCTCCAGAGCTGGCTGTGTTCATGTCCGGTGGGCTCGGCCACCAGGGGGTGAGTGGATGAATCTGTTCAAGGGTCTTTTTCTCTGTTAGTCTTCAGTTATTTGCAGGAGTTGGGCTACTGGGATGGATCTAACTCAGTGGTAGAGCATTTGAATGCAGATCAATTAGCCCAGGTTCAAACCACCCCATGTCACTTTGCTGAATGAATACATTGTTTTTGAATGATTACACTGCTGGGGAGAGATCTCCCGGCAGCACTGGTTTGAACAAGGTAGCACTTGCTGCTGGCAGGATATGAGGGTGTTGTTGCTTTGTATTAGTTTAAGCAGATCTGGGATTAGAAGTCGTGGTGTGTGTATGTGGGGGATGTAGTGTGTGTGTGTGTGTGTGTAGTGTGTGTGTGTGTGTGTGTGTGTGTGTATGAGAGAGAGAGTTGGGCATCTCCGCCTCACTGCCAGGGCGGTGCTAATGAACTCAAGTCTCCTGTCATCTGACGCACCTTTAGCCTTTCGTGAGCAAGGAAAACAAAAATGCATCTCTATACTGCACTTTTAATGATGCCTTTTACAACACGCTAATTAGAACTCTGAGACAGCTAGACTGAGCTGAACTTTCAGAATGTCAGTTCCATAACAGCTCCGAATCTCCTGCAGTGGCACATTTTGTTTTCCCTTCGCGTGATTACAGAAAAGGTCATCACAGCGTCCCCTCTTTGACGTCTGATGTATTGAATAGAGAGTGAAAAATAAACATAGTATTGTGGGAAGGTTTCATTTGTTTGGAAGGGGGGAAACACAATGTTCTTTCACAGCATGGGGCAGAGGCAGGAAGCACAGCCGTGTTTGCACGCGTGTGGTGTGTGTGTGTGTGTGTGTGTGTATGTTAATGAATGTCTCCGTGTTCCAGAGGCTGATGGGCCCGGACGGCATGTCCTTGGTGAACGGGACAGGGGTCCACGGGGAGGAGTTCTGGACCGAGGGAGGGGTGTCCCAGGTCCGGCCCTCCTCCCCCCAGCCCCAGGCCCAGCCTCAGCCCCAGCCCCAGAGACAGGTCAGCGAGGTCTACTCCAACACCCTGCCTGTCCGCAGGCCCGCCCCGGCCAAGAACAAGACGTCCGTGGGTAAGAGGTCCACACACCGTCCTGTCAAGACTAGTCAGCGCTTTTGTGGTATGACTATGAATGAACCCAGAAGAGGATAGGACTAAGTGACCGCCCCATCCCCCGCCCCCTCCCTCCTCTGTGCCCCAGGAGAGACACGGACCCTGCCCAGGTCCAGCTCCATGGCGGCTGGCCTGGAGAAGAACGGGCGCGCCCGCGTCCAGGCCATCTTCTCGCATGCCGCCGGCGAGAACGGCACCCTCCTCAGCTTCTCCGAGGGTGACATCATCACCCTGCTCGTCCCCGAGGCCCGCGACGGCTGGCACTACGGGGAGAACGAGAAGAACAAGATGTGAGCACCCGCACAGGCACTTGGGACGCCCGCACCATACACACACACAAACGTATACATAAATATACAGAAAGAGAAAAAATGCAAGTTGCATTTCCCATTTAGACGCACACCGTCTAGCAGACACGGTGTAGCCGTGCCCCGCGTGCGTCGCAGGGCTGACTTCTGATGTCTTTTCTCAGGCGAGGCTGGTTCCCCTTCTCCTACACGCGTGTGCTGCCTGAGAGTGACAACGAGAAGCTCCGAGTGAAGTAAGCGCCACGCTTCAAACATGTGTGCATGATGTATGTGCATGTGCGTGTCTCGGTGTACGTTGCGAGCTTGAACTGACCAGTCCATTTGTCGTCTTCCCCCCCCCCTCAGTCTCCACCACGGGAAGAGCAGCAGCACCGGGAACCTACTGGAGAGTGACATGACCCTGCCCATGCCCGACTACGGCCTGACCGCCCGCCTGCTGGCCCAGAGCCTGGCGCAGAGCCGCCCCCGGCCCTACAGCATGGCAGGCTTCACCACACAGGTAGGGCAACATGTCCGCTAGGGGTGGGATGAAACCCTAGTCCAGTTGTCTTGAAGCTGGAACCTACTCCATACTGGTCAATGACCTGAACACATATTCAGACATAGACACACACTTAGTTTTTTTTACGTAATCGTTTGGAGTGTTTGCTGTCTTGTGTTTTAGGGATGTGCTGGGTAAGTTATTTTAGCTTGGCTCATTGTCATGACAACACAATGTGTGATGAGTAATGCTGCAGTGGCTTGACCCAAAATTATTTGCAGTTATCTGGTGCCACCTGCTGGAAATATGAGATTAAATCACTTTCCCACTTCAGAACAGGGTGTTCTCTCACATTAATGTGAGTAATACTTTAACTACAGTAAAATAAAATATTTATTTCTCTCCTCACCATTTTAGCCTCCCATTGAGGACTATGACAGTCGCTTCGCTACAAGGTAAGACCTTTTATATAAACCCCCCTCCTGAACGGTGACCTGGTTTAGCTTGCCTCCGTCCAAGAAAGTAGCTGTATATACAGTAAAACTACATGTCAGCATCTAGACCTCTTACTAAACCACAATGCAGCCATTACTGTACCATATAATACTGACTATCTCAGTGTCTAATCACCTGACAGATGCTAGGATTTCCTCTCCACTGGGGTGAGGTTCATGACTGTTTGAATGGGGGAAGTAAGTGAGAGACATGTCTGTAGAGATGAGAGAGAGAGAATACTGAGGATCCTGAGGACGGCTCCTCCCATAGCAATAAAGAAGCACACAAACCTGGAAACATTCGGTTTATTATACGGGCAGAAATAGTTCAAGAACAGGTTAATTGGATTGAAAAACAAGCCTACTCAAGTTTTGTGTTTCTCCAAGTGTCTGTGTTTTTCTTTTTTCCACACTTGCTTGCTATTCCTTCAGCTTTTCTAAAGGGTATTAATCTATCAACGCAATGTCAACCCCCTCCAGACAGTTTAAGTGTCTGGATTAGTTTATTGTGAGTTTTAAATGTAGATTGTCCAGAACAACTGGATCTCTGTAACCCAATCAGACATACTACAGATTAATAGGACGACTGTGTGTTTGTGTGTGTGTGAGAGTGAGTTTGTTCTCTGTGTGTAGGCCTATGTGTGCAAACAAAGCTCAGTGGATGTTGTGATAGTGGAGAGTGGCATCAGTATGACCTCATGTTGGCATCACTGCTTGTGAGCCTGAAGCACTGAGCTCTGGTGCCAAGTTGTTCCACATACTCTTTGTCAGCTGCTTAATGTCAGGTTCTGGGTCAGTATTTTTAGCTTAAGTTGCTCCAGGGTGTACTCAACCCGGAGGCTTTACTAATCTTACACTGGACCCCTGTTGCCAAGGAGATGACTTTGATTACCTCATCAAAAGTGGCCTCTGAATGTCTTTGGCCTTCGCCGTAAACACAATTCGATATTCAAACGCAAATCAATTCTTCGAACTAAGTCCAGATTGAACTATTTGTTCACGGCCATATTTGTATGGGGCTCTCACCACTAAGAAACCCTGTTGTGAGAGGTTTGATGAGGTAGCTGGAGGTGGCATCTCCTTGGCCGTGCGGCCGGTGTGTTTGGCGTGGTAGATGTAGGTGGTTTGGGGGACGTCATGGTGTATGACGGCACCCCTCTCCTCCTGCACTCTGCCCAAACTCATCAGAGCCCCCTAGTGGCTGTCTTGTGTCTCTCCATTTCTCTCTGAGTGTGTCCGACTTGGCATGCTTCCTTCTCTCTTTGTTCCACAGTTCCGATGGCAAATTGATTTCGACTGTGTGAGAACAGACAGACAGACAGACACAGACAGCTCCGGATAGCACAGGCGCCCCCCCCCACCCCCTTCCCACTCCACTTTCCTTCCTGTCCTCTCTTTTCCTCCCCCCTGCCTCCACACACCCTCCTTCTCCAATGGAAGAAGCCAGTCTCATCCCTCCTTTCTGTCCTCTCTTCCTCCCCGGGTCCCTCCCTCCTTCCTGGTGGTGGCTGTGGCGACAGTAGCGGTTGGTGGGTGGAGGATAGCGCTGAGGGGGAGAGCCTGCGGCCCGGGGTCGAGGCCGGGGCCGGGGCTGGGGCTGGGGCTCCTCTGGCCGGCCTGCACCATTTTGGACTCTGAATTCTCTATCTTATCATGTCCTGGAATAATGGAGCGCTCTCAAGAGACTGCCTTTGCCACTGCTTGTCCTCTCATGCATGTACATGGTTGTGTCATTTTGTTGATCTGGACGACATTTTCATGTACTGTACAACTGCCAAAAAGCTACTGTCATTGTACTGAAGCCACTGGCTAAATTGCCTTTTTTACTCCCCTTGTGGACTAGCCTCTAGAGGCTGCACTTGTAAGATTGGTTCACAGTGAGGCCGTGCAGGTGTTTTTGTTTTTGGAGAGATTTTGTCCTTGCGCTGTGCTCCCTTTGTGTCAGTGCTGTTGGTTTCCTGTCCAGAGGGTGTGTCCTCTCCGCCTTACTTCAGAATTGCTACTTTTTTCTATGGTATCTGTAGTTCATGTGCTACTGAAAGGAAATCTACATGAAACTGAGGTGGTGAAATAGATTTATTAGCATTTTCAAATGTCCACTCCCACCACAGTAAATACATTTTCCATGAACAAATAAAGACAAAAATGTATTACAAAAAAGGATAGTAAACAGTACCACAATGCCTACCTTCCAGTGCATTTAATAATAACCTTCTTCCAGCCAGTCACATTATATTTCTATTCTGCTCTACTGAAACTGGTAGACCTCAGTTATGATTGTCCCTTAGTTCCATACCATTTGCCATTTTCTGTCAATTCGAGACCCCTGATGTATCTAGCTGAATAACAGAGAACTGAAACTTTTCTGGAGCCTTCTATGTTTATATGATCGTGTGCACTGAGTGACTATGTTGTTTTTGGTCTTTTATTTGAGAAATACGTTACTGTCCTTGTAAAAAGAAAAAATAAAGTTAAAAAAATAAAATAAAAACATTTACAGAAAAGAGAAAAATAGAATCATGAAAAAGTGTTTATCTTATGCATGCCATGGAGGGATATCAGAAATGTGATACTTACCTTTGACATTGAATGTATGGTGACTTTTTACAAAAGTATTCTAAATAAAACATATATCTATATATTAATAAACAGTTTGGTCAGATGAGATATCTGTTCTGTCAATCAATGACTGAAACATTTTGATTTTGCATCACATGATTCTTCCCAGTTGTGGCCCAGTTATATTTTGTTTTCCCTCTTATCCCCAAAATATGTTTATATTTCTTTGATGCAGTTTCTTTCTCCGCATCATTGTGAATCACTGACATGCATTACTGTCGTCCCCAACATGCAGTTCTGTCTGTCTCTATGTAAACCATGTTGTTCCTCCTCATATTACTCCACCTTACCACTTCTCTACAACACTGAGAAGTGTGTGTGTGTGTGTGTGTGTGTGTGTGGTGTGTGTGTGCGTGTGCGTGTTAGTGTTTGCACGTGGGAGGGTGTTAGGTGAAAGGTGTGGTTGTACTGTATGTGTGTTTTGAAGTTTACAGGCGTTTTCTTCTCTGCTTGCTTGTTGCCTGCAGTTCCTTCGTGTTTACTCTGTCTGAGAATGATCCTGGCTTGTTGGGTTATGTTTGGGTCGGAACCCTCTTTATGTTACAGTGTGGTCTCTGTTAGTGACAGCGCACACACACACACACACTGGCAGTGTAGACAGAGCATACAACAAAGCCAACTGCTTCACCTCAATTGTATGACACGCATTAGCCTTGAGCATGACGAGCATGGAATGTGTTTCATCTCCCATTGTTGCATCACAGTTGAGGTGTTATTGGTAGCCTAGCGTGTGTTCATCTTGCACCAGACCAAGCAACAGTGCCCATGCCTTTTAAGAACTGTGACCCATGCATGACCTGACTCACTGTGGCGAGCCAGTGAGATACTCAAACCCAAGGGTTCTCTTTACCTTCCAGTTTGGGTCCAGAATTGTCCCGGTTCTGAGAGAACAGGACCTCCGTAAGTCACCAGTCTCCATCGACGTTCAGCCAACCAATCACTGTTGTTTTCTCTCTCTCTCTCTCTCTCTCTCTCTCTCTCTCTCTCTCTCTCTTCTCTCTCTCTCTCTCTCACTCTCTCTCTGTCTCTGTCTCTGTCTTTCTCTCTGTCTCTCTCTCTGTCTCTCTCTCTGTCTCTCTCTCTTAATATCTCTCTTAATATCTCTCTTTTGATCTCTCTTTTCCACCGGTTCTCTCTGCTGTCATTGGCTGTCTGGGTGCTGGGCATTTCTGGTCTTTTCTAGCCTTTGGCCTCTCTAGATTGGCTGAGCATTTTTTTTTACTGTGGAATTGGGTTCAGCCAAACAGAGAGGCCCTGGGTTGCAAAAGAAAACTGTTTTCTCATGTCGCTAAAGTTAGTCTCAGAAGACTAATCTTCTTGCATGTCTCTTCACATTAATAGTCAATCTTAACTCTTCCAATTATTAACTGTAGACTAGAACATGACCTTTCCACCCTATGCATGCCTGCTCCAACATTCTCTCTGATGGACAGTAAATGAGTAGCTTTTTCAAATCACCAAACTGACCTGGGATTGTTGCGTTTGGGAGGAGTTAATGCACATGATCGTGTATTTGCATTTGTTCTCAACACTAACTCTGTCCCTTGCCCCCCTTCTCTCTCTCCAGCGATCAAGCCCTGGAGCTCTACCTTCGCTCCAACTTCACAGACGACAGATCTGCACCCATCTTCTACTAACCACCCCTGTGCTCCCACCTTCACCCGCCACCCACACCAACCCAGTCCCCACGCCCCCCTCCCTTTCCACCGGCCTGCTTCTGAACAGGACCAGTAGCCGAGGTTGTCTTTTCCGCTCGTCACAAAGCTACCGCCCCTCTGGATGTGACTGTATCTCCCCAGGGTCGATATTGGCAGTAGTAGGTCAAACTGGACTGCCTTCACATCACTTTGGTGTGTACATGTTATCATGTGTAAATGAATGTACAGTATATCAGATCAGTTTCACGCTGAGGGAAGGTGGTGTAGAGTTTCTGAATTAGTCGACACCCGTGCAGCGCAGCGACTGACTGTCTGGCCATGACGGGTGTTACACGCACTGGTCATGTCTCTTTAGTTACCATGTGACGACACAGCGGGCTCCAGTATTCTTTGATACTACTTTGTAAATATTGTGTAGATTCACCAGACGAACGCCACACGTTCAGCACACACTGTATTAGCCTCTTCTCTTACTTTGAAGCAAAACCTGCTACTGTAATCTTTAGTCAAGTCAAGGTATGACATCAACTATGTAACAGATCTAGGATTTCTAGCCTCACAATGACGTGTACAGTGATTTAAGGTAACCTATTATACTAGTTATGCTTTTAATTCCTAGGCCGTTGTCATGATACAGCAAGTTATGATACAGTACCAATTCATATGGAGACTGTGCCTTCTAGTGTTTGTAAAATGCTCATGGCAGCCTCTGGCTCAAATCACCATCCGATCGACACTGCTATTATCAAAGGGACTTGCATCCGAACTGTACGTGTGTATACTAATTCATCATTTCACAAGAAATATATTTGCCCTACACTTTTAGTTTTTCAAGATTTCAAATTTCATTTACTGTCAGATTATGGAATGGCAAACACTCCTTTTTTGCTAACTACTTCATACTGCAGATACTGAAATTGTAAAGAAGATTGACGCTGAACAAGGACACTTGATTTCTCTGTAGTCCAGATACGAAATGGGCACACTACAGTAGGTAGCTGTTGTATGTAACAGTTCATTTTTTTCTATATATGTCAGATTTAGTTCCCTGTCTACTTATTGACATCAGAATGTTAGAAGTGTAATCATGTCATCTTTGTAACACTGCTAGGACACTGCTAGGTTTCAAATTGGTCACAAATTGGAGATAATGGCTATGAATGAGTGTTCGCGAGAGCTACAGAGAGGCCAACCAAATGAGTTCATACATCTTTTATGGCTGATAGAGGCTTACACAGTAGATATTGTAGGCCTGAGGATAGGATTCGACAGGTTCTGCAGGGTTAGCAAATGCATTTTATACTGTTTTATATTTTCTCACTTTGTCCAGTGTGCTGTTTGTGTTTATATCTGTGCTGTACAGGAAGTGGACACCCATGAAATAAAATCAATGGATGCAACACTGGATATTCTCTTTGTCGAGTCCTTTATTTGACAGGGATGCAAACACATGTATGGTTAAAAAAGAGAGAGGTAATTGAAGCCCTCGCCCCGCGGCAAATATCCATATACTTACATTGCCACAAACCCCCTGACTTCCCTGGCCCACCCATATAGGCACATAGAGTAAAATGACATTCTGAAGATCAAAATACACCGACACTAATTTGTAATATTCAATTTCATTTTTATTCCGAGACATAAACTATTATTAAACTATCTAGCACTTCTTCTGGTTTTACTCCTTCTTCCTCTTCTCCTGGCCACCTCTAAGGGCACTAAATGGCCTCTCACCACAGGATCAATGGAGGACAATGCCTGTAGGTTATTACTTTTGAGAGGTAGTTTGTTCTACTTGCCACAAGCTGTGTAAGACTTGGTCACCTTCCCAATAAAATCCATGACAGTAGGCGATTTCTTTAAGATTGCAAGGAAAATGTAAAAAAAAATGATGGTCAAATATTTACTATTGTGTTAACATTTTAAATGTGTTAGAACACGTTCATCTTGAAGACAAGTTCGTTCATAATCAGATACATATAGCAGCAGATCGACTGACTCGATTTCCTTCTCATACTTTTCCGTAGCGTCACAGTGCATTTAACAGTTGAAGCCCGGCGTCCAGGGACTTGAATGGGGCTACTTTGAACCATTTTTCTCAGTGCTTCGAATATATACGGCCATTGGATAAATGCTGCGATTATATCCCACCCACGGATACTCAGCGTCACGCAAGCCGGGCTTCTGCTTGATGATTGGAGGGTCTGTCGAAAGACTGCATCTCCTTTTGATTGACAGCGATGTTGTAGCCTACTATAAAAAGTCGCCGAAGCTATTCGAGCTCAGTCCCATCGGGGATTTTGCAAGTGTAGTCGAAAGACAAACTGCTGCAACCTATTTCTTGGTATTTGTTGGTGAAATTGCTAGACAATTTTCATCATACATTTCATATAATTATACACCACATTTTCTGCAATGTTTATCCTGAATTCATCCCCACCACACTGTCTCTTTAATGACCTCACACTTAACCTTAAGGATGTATTTTCAACAAGTTCATGTTTGGTTGTGTCCCTGATGGCTCAGTGGATAAGCATGTATACCATGAACGTTAAGGGTCTTGGGTTCAAATCCCATGGAAGGCTGCAATGGTCTTTCCTTGCAGAAAAGTTCTCTTTAATGACCTCACACTTAATCCTAAGGATGTATTTTCAACAAGTTCATATATGCTTGTGTCCCTGATGGCTCAGTGGATAAGCATGTGTACCCTGACAGATAAGGGTTGTGGGTTCAAACCCCATGGAAGGCTGCAATGGTCTTTCCTTGCAGAAAAGGTCTCTTTAATGACCTCAAGGATGTATTTTCAGTCATGTTTCATGCACGAGTTCATGTTTCATTGTGTCCCTGATGGCTCAGTGGATAAGCATGTGTACCATGAGTGTTAAGGGTCTTGGGTTCAAACCCCATGGAAGGCTGCCTTGGTCTTTTCCTTGCAGAAAGGGCCACTTTAATGAGCTCAACACTTGTGTTCAAATCTGTCTGAAGGATCTTCTTACAACTCAAATTTTTGCTTTTGGACTTTTTCCCCAGCTTCTGGACTCCCGGGATCGTCTCTCCCAACTGTCTTTCCTGGTGGGACAGTCGGGATCCCTGCTGGCTGTCGGGGAGTCTGGACAGTGTGCTGCGGTCACAGGGATCTGGGCCCACTGATCTGATTGCCCACGCCCTGTCATGACCCAGCCGTGACCCACGACGCCCTTGCGGGCGACCTTAGACCTTGCTCAGTCAAATGATTTCTCTGGGTTCAAGGGTTTGGGTGGATTTGGGTGATTTGATCCCATGCCGTTGGGATTTGCTTGTCTGCATGCTTATCCATTAGGCCACTGGGGCCCCATATCCCTGGCATGTGAAGGTAGTATTTATCTTTTAAAAAGTGCTCTGCTTGAAGAGATACTATCATGTTTTATGTGCCAGAAACTAAGCATGGGGTACACTGCCTCCAGACAGATTTGCGAGGGGTCGACTCAGTCCCATGCATATCCACTCGGCCACCAGGACCTTGCTGAATTTCCCTCGGAATCTAATGATGTCTTTATGAATTCCACTTGAAGACATAAGTTCAATGTTCAATTGAAAGCTTTCATCTAAAAGCACCTTGGGGGATATGAACCCCCAACCTCCTGATCTGTAGTCATACTCTCTAACCATTTAGCCAACCTTACAACAACAAAAGTTGCATGTGGACAGTCACACTTTGTCATAATCACTCACTCATTTGTGAACCACACCTGGCAATCGTTTGTGTTGATTGGCAATCAGATCACATGGCCATTACTACCAATCCAGATGAACGAGATCTAATGCAACAATCCCCAGGATAGAAACAGTTAGCAGATCTAGCTCTAACATTGAGTCTATGGGGAACCACATGCTCAAAACTGACAGCATGTTTTAGATCTATAAGTGCTTTCCCAACTGGATGGGACCCAGTGTCAAGCCGATCAGTTTTGAAAGCACCCACAGATCTAAAACGAGCAGTCAGTTTTGAGACTCAATGTTAGAGCTAGATTTGCTTACTGTTTCTAACCTGGTTAGTGTTGCGTTAGATCTCATTGGTCTGGATAGGTGGTATTGGTCATGTGATCCGATTGCCAATCAACACAAACGATTGCCAGGTGTGTTTCACAAACGAAGGAGTGATGGTGAACAGCAACAACTCACAGTTAGTTTTAGCTCAGTGGTTCGAGCATGAGCATTTAAATCATCCTCCACTGTGTTTTACTTTGGTTGAAAGCAGCTGCTAAATTAATCATTATTAAAAGAATCATCTTCTCATAGTTATGAAATGTTAACACCCATGGTAGTTCTAATTAACGTTCACATACAAGGTCTCCAACACCTCCCCCTTTATTTAGTCTGTGCCATAATAACTAGTGGCATAGGTTCTAGTGGTGAGTTTATCTGCTGTCTCCTGGGATACATTGTAGTGGGAGAGTCATGTAAGCTGATGTATTGGGTCACTGGTAGCACACTGGTTAAGTGCGTGACTCCTATAAACTAAGGCCTTTCAGAAGTCTTTCCTTGCAGAAACTGTCTCTTTAATGACCTCACACTTCACCTTAAGGATGTATTTTCAACAAGTTCATGTTTTCTGGTGTCCCTGATGGCTTAGTGGATAAGCACGTGTACCCTGACAGATAAGGGTTGTGGGTTCAAACCCCATGGAAGGCTGCAATGGTCTTTCCTTGCAGAAAAGGTCTCTTTAATGACCTCACACTTAATCTTAAGGATGTATTTTCAACAAGTTCATATATGCTTGTGTCCCTGATGGCTCAGTGGATAAGCATGTGTACCATGAGAGTCAAGGGTCTTGGGTTCAAATCCCATTGAAGGCTGCGTTGGTCTTTCCTTGCAGAAACTGTCTCTTTAATGACCTCACACTTAATATCAAGGATGCATTTTCAACGAGTTCATATATGCTTGTGTCCCTGATGGCTCAGTGGATAAGCACGTGTACCATGAGCGTTAAGGGTCTTGGGTTCAAATCCCATGGAAGGCTGCGTTGGTCTTTCCTTGCAGAAAAGGGCTTTTTAATGACCTCACGTTCCTCATGTTACCTCGTGTTACCTCGTGTTACCAAGTGACTGTGACTGTACCAAGTGACTGTGACCAGAAACTTTCTCTTTAATGACCTCACACTTCACCGTAAGGATGTATTTTCAACGAGTTCATGTTTCCTTGTGTCCCTGATGGCTCAGTGGATAAGCATGTGTACCATGAGCGTCAAGCGTCTTGGGTTCAAATCCCATGGAAGGCTGCGTTGGTCTTTCCTTGCAGAAACTGTCTCTTTAATGACCTCACACTTCACCTTAAGGATGTATTTTCAACTAGTTAATGTTTCCTTGTGTCCCTGATGGCTCAGTGGATAAGCATGTGTACCATAAGTGTTAAGGGTCTTGGGTTCAAACCCCATGGAAGGCTGCAATGGTCTTTCCTTTTAGAAAAGGCCTTTTTAATGACCTCACGTTCCTCGTGTTACCCGTCGTGTTACCACGTGTTACCACGTGTTACCACGTGTTACCAAGTGTTACCTTTTTTTGGGGAAAAAAAGCTGGACTTGTAAATAAAACTGATCAAATCTGATTGGCACCACGTCCTGTGCTTCATCTGAACCTAGCTCATTGAGCCACCCTACGACACCCTTGCGGGTGACCTCAGAGCAAGCTCAGTCAAAGGATTTCTCTGGGTTTGGGTGGATTTGATCCCATGCCATTGGGATTTGCTTGTCTGCATGCTTATCCATTAGGCCACTGGGGCCCATATCCCTGGCATGTGAAGGTAGTATTTATCTTTTAAAAAGTGCTCTGCTTAAAGAGATACTATCATGTTTTGCATGCCAGAAACTAAGCATGGGGTACATTGCCTCCAGCCAGATTTGAACCGGAGGAGTCAGGACTCAAGATCCCATGCATATCCACTAGGCCACCAGGGCCTTGCTGAATTGCCCTCGGAATCTAATGATGATAATGTCTTTATGAATTCCACTTGAGGACATAAGTTCAATGTTCAATTGAAAGCTTTCATCTAAAAGCACCTTGGGGGATATGAACCCCCAACCTCCTGATTTGTAGTCATACTCTCTAACCATTTAGCCAACCTTACAACCACAAAAGTTGCGTGTGGACAGTCACACTTTGTCATAATCACTCACTCATTTGTGAACCACACCTGGCAATCGTTTGTGTTGATTGGCAATCAGATCACAGTGCTTTCAAAACGATATAGGCCTTAATGGGAATCTTATGGATCCAGAACATAGAACATGTTGATTTCATTTGCAGCAACTCATCATGATTTTCTTAACAGTCTTTGCTCTGTCTAGAACAAATATGGGAGAGAGAAGGCTGCTCTTTGGCATGCAATGAGGAAACAATGGCTTATCTTAATTGAAAAGTATGTGAAAAATATGAAATACTTTCAATATCCATAAATAAGTCAAAGACGCAAGAAGAAAAAAAACAGGTTGTATTTATTTGTTTGGAAGAGCACAACAGCCATGACAGTGTGGGGAGGGATTCAAATATAGCCATGATGTTACTACTGGTGCACGGACAAACCCACTTCTCCTCCTCTCCATCTTCCGCTTAACCAATGGGTATTGTAATATCTCTTTGGCAAATATCAGAGAGTACTATCCTCCATCTTCAGTTTAGTTTCTAAATGTTCATACAAAAATACCAGCGTAGCAGTCCCTTCTTCGAGAACTTAAAAGGCAGGCTGAGAGGACACAGAATTGGCACTTTGATCTCGTCCGGGTTGAGGAGGAAGTGGCGGATCAGTCAATACTGCAGTAGTAAAACCAAGTCCATCTACCTGCTACATGTTGCTAACATTCATACAATAGGTGAACAGTGTCTAAATTTGACCTATTTTTGTTTTCAACACCTCTGTACCCATCGTGAGTGCGATCGAATACATATTATGCAATAGACATCAGATAGTAGATACACTTTGACAAAGGTAATGGAGTTATACCATTAACGATCACAGTTCGGATGTTGACATGACACCACTGAATTGAATCGAAGGGTGATCTGGCACTAAAACAATTCAAGGGGTTTCCGTTATTCACATTCACCCCACATTCACATCTCTTCAAGTAATTATATTGTTGGTCAAATGAATGAAACGGTGTATGAGCCAAGCCGTGGGATAGCTTATTGAGACACAAACTGGAATTCTCTTAGGTTGACCAGTGGCACCAGGAGGAAGGGATAAGGAACTGCACAGTTACGCTCACGTACACCTTCTGGGGCCGTGTCACAGGAAGTGACATAGATGCCATCATCAGCCTGAGGGGGAAACTATCTGGGAGAAACTGGTTCCCCTCCTGAACTAAACTTATTTTGTTGCTTGGGCCATCCTAGAACATTTGAATGGTATGTGACACCACCTCCAACATCCTGCGGAGTGGGGAAAGGATGCTCACGTAGTATTCTGGAAGCAAAGTCAATCAGAGCACCCACACCCTCCCTCTCCTACCTCACCTGTCTCTGATAGGCTGGGGGCTTGTTGTCTTTGGACACTGACACCAGCATCTTGTGCAAACATCATCATCCTTCGTTCATTGGCCCAAACAGAACTGGAACAGTCTTTAAGAAGATTCTACCAATGAGCAAGCAGATGGACCAAGGCAGCCAATGAAGAAAGCAGCAATGACGCCAGCATCCTAACCAATTATTGTCTTTTCCACTTCACCTAAAAATGTCACCAATGGAATTCGATGCTAAATTGAGCAAATAAGTTATACAATTATCATATATGTTAGAACTCTAATACATAGATATCATGTTTGTTTCATTACGTCATATAATTTCGTTTTCGTCTTCACTTCACTGTTATCCTCTTCATACTATTATTTATCTATCTGTCTTTAAGAAAGAAAGGACAGAAGGGTAAGGATGTTTTGCTACCATCATGAGGCTCATCATCATTGTCTCATAAGGGGTCAACAAGATCGGGAGACCCCGTGTCGATAGAAATGATACTCTGGACAAGTTGTCGAATACTCGTCGAATACTCTGAAGAAGTCGTAGCCAACCTGGGTTGCGAAGGAGCAACCAGGGCGATCAGGTTGAGTCACTCCCTCTCTCCGTTCTCACTTCCTGTGGAGGAGGGACATCAACCTCAGTTAGCCAATCACTTCCAATCATTTACTGTACTTCAAAGATTGACAAACCAGTAACCAGTAGGTAAGCTCTCTGTGCGAGCAGCACCAACCTCCAGTTGAGTCCACATCCGAGTCGGACACGTGGGTGATGGAGAAGCGCGACACGCTGAAGCGGGAGAAGGGCGTCGCGGCCGGCTTGTCCTCGGGGGCCTTGGCGGCGGGGACGGGGACAGGGACAGGGTCGGACGCCAGGTCGGGGACGGGCTCCTCCGCGGAGGGGCTGGGCACCAAGGGGAAGTCCTCCTCCCACTCGAACCGGCCACCTGGGCACCAGAGAAGAGTCATTCCAACAGGCGAAGATAGACGCAGTTCATTGTGCATGAGGCGGACTAAGGAATGACAACGTGCAGTCAGGAAAATGTGTATGAGTTGGACTGTGGAACTTGTTTCTAGTTAGCATGTACAATGTTCTACGTTTCCCTCCATTGAGTCTTTTGTCTTACTCTCTTCAGAGATGTTGCCGTCGAAGTCTTCTGAGGCATTGAGGCTCTCCTGGGGGGATGAGGGCAGGGGCTGGAGCTGAGGCTGGGGCAGGGGCTGGTGCAGGGGCATGGGCCTGTCCCCCACTAAGGCCTGGCCACTGGGCTCTGCTCCTGCTGCTCCGGGGGGGAAGGAATATTCAGCCAGCTCCCCGGTCGGACTCTCCTGTAAGCCGGACAGACGGGGACACATTTCTCAGCATCACATTTCATTAACAGTCACACATACTTTCCATTCTGCCTTCGTGAACGTCGATGAGAACGTCCCGACAACTGACCTGGTCGAAGAGGAACACGGTGACGTCGTCGAAGAAGGAAACGGCCTTCTTCTTCCTGTCGAGCTCGTCGCAGAAGGACTGGTTGAGCAGCGTGGGCATCTTCAGGAGGCTGCGCAGGTGTCGGTTGCCGCTCCGGTCGCTCACCACCACCGGCACGGAGGCAAAGTCCTCCTCGCTCTCCTCGCTCTCCTCCTCCTCCTGCAGGTTGTAGGTCCTCAGCTCCTCGTCCGACTCGCTGTCGTCCGAGTCGTCCTCGGCCTCCTCCAGGGGGGCCCTCCTCGCCTCCTCGCCGCACAGCTCCAGGAAGGAGGACGAGGTCGTCAGCATCTCCATGGAACCGTTCTGGTCCTCGATGAACCCCCCCTGAGAACCGTACTGCTCTTCCTCCTCCTCCTCCTCTTCTTCTTCTCTTGTGGGCTTCCTTCCCATCTGCTCATCCTCCTCCACATGATTGAACTCGGGGAAGTCTTCCTCCTCCTCCTCCTCCTCAGTGGAATCCTCTCCATCTTCCCTCTCCTTGGACACTTCCTCTCCGTAGTCGACGATGGTGGAGTCTGAACCCAGGGATTGGACCGGGGAGTAGTCATCTGACCCTCTGTTCTCCTGGCCGCGATTGGCTGAGCCCTCCTGGACCGTGGAGGAAGGCTCTGAGACGAGGGTGGAGCTACACTCCGAGACAGGGTCCTCCCCTGAGTGCCCGGTCTCCAGGCCCAAGCCGTCGTCTGGGGACGACTCCTTGGTCAGGCAGCCCCCCCATCTGTGGGGGGAAGGGGGCAAGCATGGAGATGCCGGGGGTGGAGGAGGTGGTGCAGGGATCTGGTTCAGACAGGACCAAAACAATGCCAGCCTTGTTGTTTCTCTGGTTTGCTAGGTGGTAAGAACCCCGCGTTTCAATCTGCGCTTTGGAGCCTGGTTTCTTTGAGGAACTTTGTTTCCCAGCATACCTCAAGAAGCTCTGGTCGCCTGAACCTGCGAAGAACGTGCCGCCTTCATCCCGAGGACTTTTCTCATTCTCCGCATCCGAGAAGTAGGCAGAGTCTCTGTAGCGGCCCTTGTCTGTCAGGCTCTTCAGCTGCAGCTCAGCTCCGCTGGAGGTGCATACAGAGAGGCCCTGGTCCAGGTCCACCTGCAGGACCAGCTCTGGCTCCTCCCCCTGCCCAGACGGACTCCCCTCGCCCTCCCGGGAGTCTCCTCCGTGCTCCTTCAGGATGAACTCTGGAGACTCGTTGTTCTCCGTGTCGTAGCCGCTGTCCAGGGACTTGGGCAGGATGGAGGTGTTGAAGGCGTCCGGGCTGAAGGCCTCCTCACAGGGGCTGGCCGCCGAGCAGGACAGGGTCAGGGTGTCCACAGAGTCGGGGGTGCCTACGGGGTTCTGCAGGGCGCCGAGGTCGTCGTCCCTCTCCATGTAGTCCAGGGGGAAGTCGGCGTAGATCCCCAAAGTCATGTCTGTGATGTCATCGTCCTCGTCGCTGCAGTCACCGATGTCCACCATGATGACCCCCGCCTCCATCCCGCCGGACATCCCTCCTGGAACCTTGACGTCTTTCATGAGGGAAGGCACCTCCCAGATGTTAGCTCTCAGATTGTCAGACATGGCGCCTGTGTGAGTCTCCATGTAAGCGGATGGGGACTTGACATGGCTGGCCTCGGGTATTCTCTGGGGCTCCGAGGACAGTCTCTCTCCCGTGAACGTCGATGGCTTTTTACTGCCGCCCTCTGCGGACACCGTCGAGGAGCCCTCCTTAAACCCAGCTTTCAGGTTAACGTTCCGCACGACAGAGCTGGACAGAGAATCGATATGCTGTAGGTACGTGGATGAGGTGTCCCTGTCGGACGATATCGCTTCTTGTCTCCCTTCGTGGCAGAGGTGAATGTAAGACCCGAACTCGTCGGATCTGCCCGTGGAGGAACCCTCTCCTTCCGTGGTCTCCAAGTCGCTGAAAGATCGGGCGCCGAAGAACGGACTGGTCGAGCCGCCTCTGGATGTAGGCCAAGAGTCTGTCGTGGTAGAGGACAGTGTGGTGCTATGCAGGTCGAAATAGCTGTCCTGGCTAAAGCCCGTCTGCCTGCCTTCCCAGGTCAGACTGTTGTTGTTAGCGGAGTGGTTGGACGTCCAGTTGGTGGCCTCTACTTCAGAGAACAGGTCACCGTCGCCGACCGTGTCGCCACCCCTCCTCCGGCCCACTAGGAGACCATCCCCCGTCTCTACGTCGATGCTAATGTGGTTAGCTATGGGTAGGCTCTTTCTAAGGGGGCCTATCATGTCACAGTAGCTATCGCTAACCATGCTCCTGGCTGACAGGGTTCCCTGGTTAGCCTCTAGGTAGGGGTCACAGTAGCCTAAGCTGGGGCTGCTGACGGGCTGGGAAAGGCCCCGCGGGGTTTCCAGCCTCCCGATTGGATGAAGAAAACTCTGCTGCGAGGCTGAGGGCGTGTCCTCCTGAGAGCGGTGACCCTGCCCGATCGGTGGGGGACCGTTCACAGTACGGGCTGTCTCTGTGATTGGGGGAGAAGTAGTGGTGGTGGGAGCGGCCTAGCTCCTCCGGGCTGCTGGTGGACGCCTGTCTGAGCAGAGGCTCCATGGTGAGAGAGACGGTAGGGCTGGCATCGGAGTCATAGGCACTGGGCTTCCCCCTCTCTGCTGAGGACCAGAAGGCGCTGGGCTGGCCTGCTGGGGGTCCTGACCGGCCGCCTGTGGAGACGCTAGCGTGGCTAGCCTCCAGGCCCGGGCTGTAGTCCACCACACTGTCGTCCAGGTCGATGTTACACTCGACAGGCTCCTCGATGCGGATGTAGTACTCGCTGCTGACTGAAGGGCTGTGGGCGCTCAGCACAGGGACCACGCCCCGGGGGGTCTGACTCGTAGTAGGAGGGAGAGGCGGAGGCCTTGCAGGCCCCCGAGGTGCTGCCCGTGATGGGGTAGTAGATGTCCTGGTAGTGGGGGTTGCCCTGGCCCAGTGGGCCGCTGGTGGAGGAGGAACAGTAGAGCTGCTCGGCTCTGGCCTGCTCCCACTTGTATTCAAAGTTGAGGCCACGGCTGGTCTCTGTGACTGTCAGGATGTCGTCTCCCGGTGTCAGAGTGGAAGCTGTCGGAGGAGAAGTGCTCCAGAAGTGGGAAGGAGGAGGAGGCGGAGGAGGCCAGCTCCACTGCCTGGACCTGGGCTGGGTCCGGGGCCGGGGTGGGGGTGAGGGCCGGGGCTGGGGCCGGGGAGCTGTGGGAGGTGCTGCCGAGCAAGTTGGGCCTCAGGGAGTTCCAGCGCTGTTCAAAGTCCTCCTCCGCCTCGCTGGCACCCTTGGCACACAGGTAGGTGAGCAGAAGGTGGACTTCCTCGGTGCTGGGCCTCTGCTCCGGCTGCAGCCAGCAGAACTGCATCACCTCATACCTGGACACGGAGAAGGACAGACAGAGACAGAGAGAGAGAGACAGAGAGAGAGAGACAGAGAGAGAGAGACAGAGAGAGAGACAGTGAGACAGAGAGACAGAGAGAGAGAGAGAGAGAGAGAGAGAGAGAGAGAGAGAGAGGTGGAGGGGGAAGAATGAGAACAAGGAACAGAGACTATAACCATACCATTTCATAATAAATCAAGAGCAGGAATTATGAGAATAGTGGGCTGTTTTTCATTGAAATGAAGCATCAGTTTCTACAGAATGGGTTTAGGGACAGATAGTTGGTGATGTATTTGAAAAGGAATTCATTTGTCAGCGGTTTGCACAGATTCAGCTATAACTCTCTCGAAAACTCTTAAAGACAGGTGCAGATGTTAAAATTGGTTGGCAACGGGGAGTGAGTGTGTGTATGTGTGTGAGTGAACGTGTGTGAGTGTGTGTGAGAGTAAATGTGTGTGTGTCCGCACTAAAGGCTGAGTCTGACTAAATGAGGAATGTTTTCAAGAAAAGTAACAATATTTGGCAGATATCCAAGGCAGGATAAATGAGGAGTCTTGTTTATAGGGCATGCCAAGTAGACCGCAAAAAGGGGGTTATCGATCACTTGGTCTTGAGAGATTGCAGAAATATTGCTACAGCAGATTGATACGGCAACATAAAAATATATTGATTTTGTAAAGGGTAAAGACTAATGACAATTAAATGTGCTAGCTTTAAAGACATTGATCGGTTAGTGAGGAGATAGAAATTGGTCATCATTAGCTTTGTTTAATGTGTGGATGGTAATTGTGTGTGTGTGTGTGTGTGTGCGTCTGTGTGTGTGTGTGTGTGTGTGTGTGAGACTCACCAGCGATCAGCCAGGGGGACTTTGAGCAGGGGCTTGGGCAGTTTGAGCTGCTGTTCCTTCACAGCGTAGGTCAGCACCTGTCTGTCAGAGTAGTGTCTGTACGGCTGGTTCCCAAGCTCAAACAGCTCCCAGATCGTCACTCCCAGGGTCCTAGAGAGAGTAGGCACACAGGTCACACACATCCTGGGACAAACATCGACATGAAGCTAAATGTAGCCCCAATACATTTTGGTTCTAGATAGCAGGCTCAGTGCGGTTAAACAATATAACATAAAACAACCCTTTTAAGACATCCTTCCAAGTTCTGAATGAATGCCATTTCATACCATCCCAGTTCCAGAGCTGAGCTTACCAAACATTGCTGGTCTTCGTCTGGTCCACTACTAGCAGGTTTCCATGGACTTCATCGATAAGCTCCGGGGAGATCCAACGCAGAGGCACCCAGATCTGGTCTGGGGTCACAAAGTAGTCCTCCTGAGGGGGCCGAGCCACAACACACACAGTCAGGCTGGAGATCATGTGACTGGGTCTTATTGGAAGTCCGTTTGTGCTGACTCACTGGCACAGTACCTTGTATCTGCTGTGGGAGAGGCCGTAGTCGCCTATCTTGACACTCATGTCGGAGGCTAGCAGGCAGTTTCGTAAGGCCAGGTCACTGTGAGGTCAGGACAGGAGGAATGGGTTGAGACATATGTTGTGGTGCAGCAAAACCACACAAAGCAGAAGTGACAATGAACAATACATTTTTGTGGCGTTAAAAGAAAAAGTTTTTCTATGGAGCAATTTACCATCATAGTAGCTCAACCACACATGTCCAGACATTATTGTGACATTATTGGGTAAGCCCAGGAGAATTTCACAATGGTTCTTTCCAGAAAGCAGAGAGAAGGCACATGGGTGATTGAGAAAAAGGAGAGAGAGAAAGAGAGAGCGAGAGAGAGATTGATGCTAATCATCGTTTGTTGATCTAACCTCCAGCCACCAGCCACCTGGGACTCATCAGCTCAGCAGACATTGATTGGGTGTCATGGCAACAACACGAGTTGAGAGCGAGAGAGAGGGGTCCTCCCCCGGCAACAAAATCACTGATGCTGGAGTCTGTGACAGCCACTCAGGCAGCACCAGGATGTTGTTACCAGGAGACACCAGCAGGGGGAGCACAGCACCAGCCCTCCAACAGAACAGCTGTGGACGAGAAGATTCCCCCACAAAAGGACACTCAGCCCCACCGAGCCCCCCAGTCGAGCCTACCTGTGGATGAAGTTGTATTTATGCAGGTGCAGCAGGCCCGAGGCGATCTCACACGCCATCCGCTGAACGATCAAGGGGTCGGGGGTGACGGCATCGGCCGCCCGGCAGCTACGCAGGTAGCTCTTCAGGTCCCCCTGCAGGCAGACGTAGGATCATAAACACGCCCCCTTTCCAGCAGACATCTTACACCCTCTCCCTCTCTGGACCAGTCCTATATCTATCCATCCTGTGCCAGGGATGCCAGTCAAGAAGTTTAAGCTCAAGTCTTTTATTGTCAGATGCACAGAACAACACAAGGTCAGACTGGGCACTGACATTCTTGGGACAAGACAACGCGAAGCAACCTGGCACAACATGACATATGAGTATTCAGTTTAACAATGAAGTCTGTATGTTAGGTCTGGGTCTTACCAGGGGGCAGAACTCCATGACCAGCAGGTAGGGCGTGACCTCCGTACACTGGGCCAGACACTGCAGGAGGGCGGGGTTCTGGAGGGCCCTGTGGCACAGAGGGCAGCATACATCCTTCATATACACACTCCACGCTCACACTGACTGCATTTGCGGAATTTGGGACACAGAAAGGGGCCGGCTCCCGGCGGCCGTCCGTCCGTTATCCGTCCGCGCTTTAGTTCTATTTGTATGGCTGCTGTTGGTGCACACCGAGGGGAGAGAGAGAGAGGGGCAAGTGTTCTGACCGGTAGGGCTGGGCCTCCTCCAGGAACTGCATCTGGTCCTGGACACTGGCACTGGACTTCAGCTCCTTGACCACCACCTGGGTGGTACTGACGCCCGCATTCACCTCCCCCAGCAGAACCTGGGACACACACACACACACACGATCAACAAAGAGCACGAAAAGAGAGAGCGTGAAAGCGAGATAAAGGAAAGCGAGAAAGAGAGTGAAAGAGGAGACGGAGAGACTAAAGCATGCAGATTGGTTGGAATCCACCGTGGCATGAATCGAACCCATTCACTCGTCCACCAGCCAGTGTGAATTGTACAGTATTCGATTAGCCCGGCTGCGTACGGATTATCACCACATTAAATACACATTCCAGTGGCCACACATCAGACTGGAACAGCAGGCAACAGCCAAAGACAGTGAAGACTGAGAACAGCTCACCTTGCCAAACCAGCCATGGCCAATCTCCTTCAGATAGAGCAGGCTATGACGGCCAAGGTTGGAGGACTTCAGCAGCTGGACTAGGGAGTGAGAAACAGAGAGAGAGGGAGAGGGGGGAGAGAGAGACAAAGAGAGACAAAGACAGAGACAGAGAGGTAGGAATTAGAACGAGAGATATCCTGAACATTTACATGTGGACAGTAGGAATAGGTCAGAATGGGTCAGACAGCCTAATACTAGAATAGCACGTGTGGCTTGTCGGCATATTTTCAGAAAAGACAAATCGAAACAGAAGTGCAGAAGAAATAAAAGTGCCGCAGGAAGAGCATAGAAGAAACAGAGAGAGAGAGGGGGACACACAGAGCGAAAGATAAAACAATCAACTGAACGGAGCAATACTAACAAGAGGCCCACAGGCTAGGAACATGTCCTTCTATGAAGCAGAGCAGAGGAAACAGTTTCCTGACTCACAGAACCTTGTGACCTGCGAGTAGGCAGAACGCAGCCGTGCACGTTTCCATACAAAACAGACTCAAATCCAACACACTTCCAGATGACGACGCCTTCCCCCCTCAAGCCCCCTTTTAACGATCTCCTCCCGTCCTGATCGGGGGGAGAAAAGCGCAGCGCCTAGCGGAGCAACATCCTACCTCCACGAATCCTCACGATTCACCGACGGGGCCGATGAGGATCGGGGGAGGACGATAGCGAAGGTGGGTGAGGAGCAGCCGTGCGGCGGTCCCCTCGGAGCGGGCGGCGGGGAAGAGCGTGAGAACCGAGGGCGTCCGGACAGAGGGAGTCCCCGTGTGGGTGAGAGAGTCCACGGCTCTCTGCAGGGTTGAACCCTGGGAGCCCCCACACAGCTGAACAAGCCGGCCCCGCTCCCCCAAGCCTCCCCCCGGCCCGGCACATCCTCGCACTGGGACACAGGCAGCCTCCTCCAGAACTCTCTCTCTCTCTGTCTGTCTGTCTGTCTGTCTCTGTCTGACATCTCTCTCTCTCGCTCTTCGCGCACTGAATCTCCTGCAGCTCAACTTAAGACTCGGCCCCTCAGGTTGTCTGGAGGAGAACAAGTTCCCCCCGAGTCTTGTGCTCCTGCGTTCTCTGGCGGCTGCCTCTGTCGTCCTGGCTCACGTATGACCAACGCTGGGGTCCGTCACGCATGTCCCTGGTGTGGCGTCTGGCACGCCGGCTCCGTGTGGAGCCTGAAGACAAGCAGCAGTGACACAAGAGCCACATAATGACCTTCTGTCACCGGGGCAGCATTCCTCTGCTCCGAGGCCTCCACAAACACTGCTCTGTCAGCGGCAGAAAGACCCCTGTCATACTCACCGACTCCTCTCCTCCCCTCCAACCCCTCCCTGTCTCCTCCCAGGTCCCCGTGCATGCCACCACCCTGCATCCCCCCCCCTTGCTATCCCTCTCTGTCACACAGACCCCTCCCTGTGTTCTACCCATAATGCAGTCCTCCGCTGTGGCGTTCCACGGGTGCCTCAGCCATGCCCGGCGCTCGGCTCTCAGAGTCTCACTCTGTTCCCTCCCCACAAAGCTTAAATCACTGCTATTGTGTGTCGGTCCACACTCCACAGAGCCTGGTACCCAACGCACACCAACCGCACGCACTCACACACAGAGGCGCACGGACACACACACACAGGCGCACGGACACACACACACACACACACACACAAGGCCCATTCTTTAGGCCCACTGCGCCGCTGGGCAGAGGTTGTCACGGTGACAACAACACTCCCCCACCCCCCCCACTCTCCCCCCACCCCCCAGGCAGGAGGACAGACGTGCCTCTCTCCTTTCTCCACGGGAAGACTGGACTGGTCTGTTATGTTCCTCCCAGTCAGGAATCTGGGATTGCGAGTTCTTCTCCCACTAACTGGCATTCCCTGAGCAGCCGGAGGACGCAGGGGCAGTGGGCTGCTGGTATGACACACACACACACACACGCGCTCACACACACAGTTGACACGCAGATACTGTACCTTTTGAGGAGTATGGATTGTGTAGGTTTTTAGCCATTTGTGTTTTCAGTCGAAGAAGTATCGTTGAAAGAAGATATTGAACCGGAGACAGAATTGAAAATCCTATATGGCATGTCGCGAATCATGATGTAGTCATGCGCTTGGTTTGTAATATGTCATACATTCATATGGATATGGTATGTACATAGTGGGAATGGGGTTGAAAACGGTATTTGTATGGTGTTCATAGAGGGGCAGTTTGTCAGTTAATGTCTCCAGTATGGAAAGTGAAATTTCTACATATGCATCATTTGTATGCATGTTGTGAAACACTGAAATTCCAGAGCTGGGACAATCCTTTAGACGTAGTCCCGTCACTCCTCAACCTTGACAGGTGCAATCGTAATATCATCCTACTTTTTTGTATTTGATATGGAATGTATTTGATGCCGCGACGACATTTGCATGTTATGTGTCCTGAGGACGGTGCAGGCAGAGGGAGGACTGGGGGAAATCATGTGTTAAATCCACGTCTGCAGCAGCTGTATGTACCACACAGCACATTGACAGAGGACAGCGGGATGAAGAAACAGAGAAAAAATGCTCTATGCAACTCTTTCTCCTCTCCCCATCTCTCCCTTCCTCGCCCTGCAACACCTGGACCAATCACAGGGCCGTAGCTATGGAGGACAGAACGCAGGGAAGCCATTGGCTGCTAGCCTGATGCGGGCTTGTCCAATCAGGATCGATGCCTACATCCTGGGACTGTGCAGCCCTTCTCTCTCACTCGGGCACAGGGCAGAGCCAGCGGTGAGTCATGCGGGGAGTCATTGTGAGTGTGCAGGATCTGACTCACTCTCTCTCACACACACACATGAGTAAGAAGAAGGAAGAAGAGGGGAGTTTGTGTGCATGTGTGACCAGCCGATCTTCTCTCCCAGGTACAGCTTACTAAACCACAGCTACTCCAAAGACAGTGAGTGAGTGAGTGTGTGTGAATGACTGAGTGTGGTATCTTCCTTCCTTCTCAGCGGTGAGCACCTCCCACTCAGCAGATGACGGGGTGAGACCCCTCCTGCCTCCCCCTGCCTCCTCTTGCCTCCCCCTGCCTCCTACTGCCTCTACTAGCTGGGAGAACTTCCGCCATTAGTCCTCATTATAAACACCGTCTCCCTGGACTGATGAAACCAGTGTCATGAGGAGTGAATTAACACTACTGCATCCGATGAGGTGAACAGGAGTTAGCAAAATGCCTCTCACAGTCTCAGTGTCTGTGAAGGAGAGGAGGAGAACTAACCGTGTGAAGACAATCTCCTGAGTGAGAGGCATGGGTGACATGATGTGAGAGGCATGAGAGGAGGAGAGGAGAGGAGAGGAGAGAAAGGAAGATAGGAAGGAAGGAAGGAAGGAAGGAAGGAGGAGAAGGAAAGGAAAGAGGAGAGACAGGAGAGGAGGAGAGGAGAGGATCTTACTGGATCTGCCGGGCTGTTTGGAGACGGGGAGGGAGACCTCGGTGAGGGGGAGGATGTAGACTTCAGGTCCATTCTGGGAAGAGGGCGAGGCCAGGATGGAGAAGTCCGCCTGGTACTCCTCCCCATCTGTGTTCTCAAACTCCTATTGGAGGGAGACAGACGACACTGTGTGATTAGTAAGCCACTTACGCCCACAGACCGAAACACAAAGGTTCGTCAGACAAGCCCCTCCGTACAGTACCACCCACACAGCACACATAGTCATAAATGCTGCCTCGTTTGCATAGTGTGTAGAGACGAGAGCGCCCACACAAACGCAGCACGCTTTACATTTTCATAGCAAACACATTGGAAGCATTGTACGAGCTAACACGCTAACACGCCAACATCCACATTTAATCCAGTCTACTGTCTGATTTTTGGTAAGGATGTCGTCTCTGTGAGATCAGCCCAGTGACATGAGCACTTTCCTGGGGAACACACTCTCTGGCGCAGGGTGGAGGTCACCAGCACATGCTACCGACTCCCAGAAGAACAAGGCAAGTAGAGGGAGATCCAGGGGGACAGACAGAGGAAAAGATGGAGGTGAGAGAGAGAGAGAGAGAGAGAGAGAGAGAGAGAGAGAGAGAGAGAGAGAGAGAGCAAGAGAGAAGTAGAGAGGAGACAAAGGAAATGAAAAAGAGAGATTGAGAAAGAGGGGGAGAGTAGGAACTGGCAGCCATGCGGAACATACAGATTTATTTCAGCTACAGCTGCAGATGCTGTTCTCTCTCTCTCGCTCTCTCTCTCTCTCTCTCTTTCTTTTCCCAGAGTAGGATGGATGGGAGGATGAGAGAGGGCGGTGGAAAACCCTGACCTCCTCTCCCTCTGCCTTTTCCCTGAGACTGCTTCTTCCTCCCCAGCTTCCTCCCCCTTCTCTCCCCCCCTTGCTGTTCCATGCCATTCCAATCTCTCCCCAGTCTCCCCAGGCCCGGGCCTTGGACTACACATGGCCCCTGCATGGTCTCCCTCACGTGTTTGTGCTCTCTCTGGGAAGCAGTGGTGCAGCACAAACACACACACACACACAAACACACACACACACACACACACACACAGGCTTTAAATAACATTTCACTGAATGGCTCATCCGGACATCAGGGTTTTAGCCTCCTCTTGACACACACACACACACACACAGACAAACAAACCATTTCCTTCAGGCTTTTCTCATTCGGGTAAAGATGTAAATATATTAACAGTGACATTTGCATGGGGTAGTCCCACAACCGCATACATGCTTTTTTTATCATCTCGAGCAGAATGCACAGTCTAAAACGGGACATCTACAACAACATCAGCAGCATTCGAAAAGTCTCCAGATTCTGCCTCCCAACTGTTCGAGGCCATTGAATCCTTGTGTTCAGTCGAGCAGCAGGCCCTATCAATCCCTCCTGCTCGGACTCTCTTTCTTATACTACATCCCGCTCACAAACAACCCCGTATAGCCTGTACGGAGGGGAGGGGAGGGGAGGGGAGGGGAGGGGAGGGGAGGGGAGGGGAGGGGAGGGGAGGGGAGGGGAGGGGAGGGGAGGGGAGGGGAGGGGAGGGGAGGGGAGGGGAGGGGAGGGGAGGGGAGGGGAGGGGAGGGGAGGGGAGGGGAGAGAGGGGAGGAGAGGAGAGAACTGTGTGAAGACATACCACTGAGTGAGAGACATGTGTTCCTCATTCAGGAGAACCACCTGCTTGTCTGCTGAGAGTAGAGTGAACGAAAGCATTTGGCTGCGAGTCAGCATTCCGCCTTCCCCAGAGAAACTACTCTTTATAAAGCACTTAATACACACACAAACACGTTCAACCGGGTGAGGAGAGTGGAAAAAAAGTCTTTGGAGGTGCACTGGTGCGGTATCACTAACGGTCGCAGGCTAATGCACCTGTCGTCAAGTGCTCCGTTGAATGACTTGACGTGGCGGCTGGTTAAGAGGCTGGCTAAGCTTTAAAGCTGGGCAACACGCAGAGCTTTTAGAATACACTTGTGCATCAAAACACCACATGTATACCGTTTTCAAGCAAACGTTCTTTCTCCAGTAGAAACTCGAGCGAGTTCCGAGCGTCTGATTCCGTCTCGTCTCTCCTCCATGACGCATGAGAGTCCCCGACCTGGTAAGAGAGGCGGGTCTTACCTGGCCAGACGCCTCCCGGTTGGTCAGTGATGAGGGGAGAGGATCGTCCACACGGATCCATCACAATCGGCCGGTCCCCATGCTGTCACCACACCCTCTCCTGACCCCCCCTCCAGAGAGCGGGAGGCTAACCCACCCCCCGGGCTCTCCTCACACGGTGAGTCACCTGGGCAGTTTCACCGGGGCCCCCCCGGGGGTACGTGTTCTCGTTACGGTCTCTACCCATGGTTCCAGGTGGAAACGCCAGGGTGGAACGCGGACGGGCTCGCCGTGTGGAGCGTGCACATGTGAGCAGCTGCCCCAACGGTCTGCCCCTGCAGGGTGTTCACACCAGAGCCAGCCCCTTGGCATTCCTCTGGCCAGCGGGTGGGGGTGGCGGGGCGGGGGGGGGTAAAATATGAGGAGCATTAACACAGAGGAGTGGGGCGAGAGGGTTGGGGGGCGGGGGGGGGCGGGTCTGTATAGGCTTTCACATTCTGTGCTCATGACATCACTCCCTATGGCTGAGAACATGTGCATAGTCCTTGGTTGTCTGAACCAGTGGAACAAGCACTCACTCACACACACACACACACACACGCACATACACACACACACACACACGCACATACACAGAGGCATGCTGGTATATCACTCTCGAACAACGTTAGCCTTTTTCAGGGGGAAAAGCGTTCGAGCAGAAAGCAGACATCTTCTTTCGGACTCTTCCTGAAGGTCATTAAAAGGCATTCTCACGTAATGAGCCCCTAGTTATCTGGGCTGAACAAGGACATACACACACACACACAGTCCAGTAGTTGACAGTGTGTGCTTGGCACTGTCCTCATTATCAGTGACCATCTCTACCTCTCCCTCCCACACGCCTGTCTGGGATCGTTCAGCAGAAGCTGTGAGCCACAGCCCAGTTTCTCACCACGCACACGAGCAAGGCTCCCTGCAGGAACACACCGAGGTGGTGTCCTTTCCACTGTCATCACGTTCGAGAACGTATGGAACCGTGGGGGCATTCAGCCCCTCTGCTTACCAGCCTTCCTTCCTGCCAGCCTGGCCATATGCCTGCCTGCCTGCCTGCCTGCCTGCCTGCCCGCCTGCCTGCCTGCCTGCCTGCCTGCCCGCCCGCCTGCCTGCCTGCCTGCCTGCCTGCTGCCCGCCTGCCCGCCCCCGCCCGCCCCCCGCCCGCTTTTCTACATGTCTGCATTTCGGTGTGAAAGAGAGAACAATTCGAGAAACGGAGACAGAAATAGAGTTTCAAGAAATATAGAGAAGAGATATAAAGAGATAGAAAAACAGAGAGAGAGTGAGAGAGAGAGTGAGAGAGAGAGAGAGAGAGAGGAGAGAGAGAGAGAGAGAGAGAGAGAGAAAGAGAGAGAGAGAGCACAGACCTTCACCCTCCTCACAAAGCAGCCTCTTGTGTGCCCTGAATCTGTAGGCTGGGAATGTATGTCCCATTATCAAACCTCTCACACACATTTCCATAGGCTGGCTGCCTGTGTGTCCGTCCCCTGTGTTCAGGACCCAGGCCTGGACCCAGTCCATCTCAACCAAGCCAAGGGCAGCTGCCTGCTACGGTTTGCAAAACACCAACCCAAAAGGAAAGACTGACAACACCAGGTTTCAGTATCACAATGAATAATGAGAATTTCCTGTCATAGCGGATGGCGCTAGGCGCAGTGAACCCCCGTAACACAAAATAAGACTCGATCCAAAATGAAATGGCGAACCGTGGATTTTACCGCTTCTAGATCAAAGCCAATGAAATCCAATTGGGCTGCCCTGAAACAGCATAGAACCACAAAGCAGATACATACACGGCTCTCAGTGGAACAGGAGAACCACGGGGCCCGTGTCCTGTCCTCAGTGTGACCGGAGCGTCAGCAGAGGGCGCTGGTGAGCTCACCTTGAAGCCAATGTCCCCCTTCTTGCAGCAGAGGCAGGCCAACATGAGGAAAACGAAGGTGAAGAGGCCAGAGAAGGAGACAGCCACCACAGCCAGGGAGGAGGGCCACGACAGCTCACTCAGGGGAGCGCCATCTGCAGGACAGGGGGAGAAAGGACACCGTTGGTAACATGCGTGTAGAGGGAGGTGCGCGGTACTCAGATTAGACCCTGAGGAGCGGAACGACGGACGATCGACCGAGAACGAGCCCAAAGGAAAATGTGTCATTGTAAAACACTGGGGGGCTGTGTGTGTCTGTGTGTGGGGGGGGGTTGTGTATGTGTGTGTGTGTGTGTGGGGCTGTGTGTGTGTGTGTGTGTGTGTGCGCGTGTGTGTGGCTTCAAAGCCAAGACTTTGTTTACAAAGACGAAAAGGCATCCCAGAGAAGGAAGCGATGTCCTGTCAACACAAACTGACAGCGTCTCGCTGCATTCAGAACCTGGGGACCGCTGCAGACTCCACCGTTACCATGACGCTGCTTCCTAAATGTTAAATGTTTTATCACGCCTCCATACTCTCCTGCTGCTGAAAGATCATTTAATATGGAGGGTTTTCATTTTAGGAGAAAAGACTCACTTCACCACTTAGAATAAAATGCATAAGAACATGGCTTTTCATTTTCTGCAACACAAGCCCTGCGAACAAAACACATCTCCGAGCTTCTCATTCCCTCACCGAATCATATTATTCTCTGTAGTCAGTTAGGGTGGCTGGGGTACTGTAGAAGTGTTCATTAATAGCATACACTTGAAGTGAACACACACAATTGAGAAATCATAATACTTTCAGTTGGGCATAGTGTTTTAATAGCTTTATAATCCAGCTAGATCACAGCACCATTTTGTGTTTGTGTCTAACGGGGCTGACAGGATGAGTCATAGCTTCTGTTTAGGAATCCGAACGATGATGTAACAAATAGAAAACAGTCCTTTTAAACACACTGTCTATCTCAAGGCGCGTGTCTGACGACGTGACTCTCTGTCGGTGTGTCTGCCTGTCGGCCTATATTTTGTGGTATCCTTTCTTGCCTGTCTATCGTGAGTGTGTGAGTGTGTGTGTGTGTTTGTGTGTGTAGCTAGGACTTGAAGAGGGAACCAGAGGGCCAGTATGCCAGATGTCACCATGTGCAGCATGCAGATCTAATGAGATTTACAGTTTATGAACGTTCTGTCAGCAAGCATGACAAATAGCACGGTGAGAAAAACATGAGAGGGAGAGAAAGCAAGAGGGAGAGACTGGTGTGCTGCCTGTGGAGAGTGTACAGTAGAGTTCTAGTCCATCTTGGCTGTCAGAACACTCTGTTCTAGACATGACTGCTCCTCAAGGGTGGGACCCCAAGCTTAGCCCTGCTCCCGTGGGATGCCTTCCCCCCCCCCACACACACACACACACACACACACACACAAAAACACACGCATGCACACACACGGACACACACACACACACAGTAAACACACACACCTCGTTCCTAGTTAAGGGAAGGTCCCTACACTGCAGTATGTTTGTGTGTTTACAGACGTGTCCAGAATAAACAGTGCACTTCTTCCCTCTCAAACGTTGCCATAGCAAACTGGAGGCCCGAGCCCTCCTCGATGATGATTACCGTTACGCAGTGCACATGATCTCTCCCTCTCTCCATCCCTCGTTCCTCCTCCCTCTCCCTCGCTCCGCACACCCTCATTCTAGCCCTCCCCAGACCGAACACACAGCTACGTTCCGCCGATGCCCGACTCACTGACAGCTGGTCTCTCCGCTCGGTTGCCCTGTCTTCGGTGAGCGTGCGCGGACCCACACACCCCAGCACACTGACAGGATGGGAACTAGTCACCGCCGGTTACGGTACAGAGAGCGAGGTGCTGTACCTGTGCAGGCTGATAGACAAGGCTGGGTGACACCTATCTTCCCGGAGGCATGATGGGGCTATGGGTGGACGGAAGGAGATGGGTGGACGGACGGGTAGAGGCAGAGAGGGGGAGAGGGGGAGAGGGAAGGAGGAATGGAGAAATGGAGAGAAGAGGGTCAACGCGAGTGCGTGTGGGAGCGGAGACGACACGCGCCTCGTCGATGTGCGACTCGCGCAGACAGACACGCGGTGACACGGAAACACGCAGTTTCATGCACGTGCACACACACACACACACACACAGACGTGATCACTGGAGGAGGCTTAATATGGAACAGAGCAGTCGTCGTATTCCAGACTAGAGTCCAGACTTGATCTGCTGGCATCTGCTGCCAATTAGGACTCTGTGGATCGGTGGAGCATTCGTGACCTCGCCAGCCACGCTGCTGGATGAAAACAAAGCACTTTCAGCTGAGCTCATCTGGCTTTGTTTAAGGAGCTGTCCGCAAGGCCGGGTCAGATGACAGATGGGGCTCTGACCAGCCTCCCTGAGGAGGGGGACACCCACCTGGGCTGGACACGCACAGGGGAGGAGGGGGGAGGATGGAGGGGGGGGGCGAGGATGGAGGGTGGGTAGAGGAGATGTCTCAATGTCTCTTCTCATTCACCAACTTCCACTGCCGCACCGTCCAGTTCCCACGTGGGCCCAAGGAGGGAAAGACAGGGAGTGAGAGAGGGAGAGAAAGGGAGGGGGGGGGAGAAAGAGAGAGGTTCTGTGCGTTGGTGAAGACAGGCCCTCTCGACTCTCGTGCTCATGAGTCCATCATGCTCAGGTGAGTCCGTGGTCATCTGCGGTGGCAGAGATGAGCCAAAGTTCTGGAAGGCAGCTAGACTTAATACCGTGTCTCCTGAGTTCTCATTACCACAGAGGAAGAGAGGGGAAGGACGAGAGATGAGAGAGAATATAAGGAGAGAGAGAGAGATAGAAGAGAGGGGAAGAGAGAGAGAGAGAAAGAAATACGAGAGATAGAAGAGAGGGGAAGAGAGAGAGAGAGAGACGAGAGAGAGAGAGAGAGAGAGAGAGAGAGAGAGAGAAGACATGGTTCGGGAGGTTACTTTCCAGTTCAGAACTGCAGCATTCTTCTGAAAACCTCAGCAGTTCTGTCCAGCCCAAGTTTAGCCAACTGGGGAGCAGCACAGTATTTGAGCAATAATAATATCCAAAGATATTGTTAGATGCTGAACCAGTCTGACAGCCTCACAGAAAGGGGTTGGTACACTATACTTGGATGTGAATGCTGTGTGTTATGCTAGTGTGTGTGTGTGTGTGTGTGTGTGGAAGGGGTCTGTAGTTGTTGTTGTTGCTGTTTCACACTGATGGAGGCAAACAGTGAGTTAGTTAAGCCAAGAAGAGTGTACTCTCACACACCAGTGATCATGTGATACGCTCTGATTCCGCCAGAGAGAGGAGAACTGCTCCACTCCATCCCTTCTTGTCATCTTGTCAAGTCCTCTCTCTCTCTCTCCCTCTCTCTCTCTATCTCCCTTCCTCTCTCTCTCTATTTCTCTTTCTCTGTTGGTATGGCTGCTACAGTAACATGCGTGTCCCAAGACTGGTACACAGGAAACCGCCGACAAGCTTTGCCCTATCCTACATTTGTCCATGTGAGGAACACACACACGCACACACGCACACACGCACAAACACACACGAAAGCAAACAAACAGCTTCCCCTTCTCAATCGGGACACCAGGTGCCGACAGTACTGCAGGATGGGCCGCGTGCCAAACCAAACACAACTGCAATCAAATCCCTCCGAGATGGACAGGGCAAGAGAAAGACAGGAACAGAGATGGAGAGGGGGAAAGAGAGGGCAACCGAAAGAGAGAGAGGGAGAGAGGGAGAGAAGAAAAAAGAACAGGGACAACACATTCTTAGAAACAAATGACGGGCATTGTGCGAACCACAAGTAAACTCTCCCATGGATGAGCTGGCATGGGTCACAGATCTGTGTGTGTGTGGGTGTGTGTGAGTGTGTGTGTGTGCGCGCGTCCCTGCGGAGGCAGACGACCAGAGAGAGGCCCATCTCTCACTGAGCAGACGGGTGCATTCAGGACAGTGCTGCAGGGACGAACACGCCCCTGGCTCACTGCTCCCTCCATATGCTCTGCTTAGACTGCATCCTGGAGGCTCGAGCTGGCCTGGACACACACACTGCCATGGATACACACACACTGATACACACAGCCACACACAAACAAGCATGGATATACAGTCACTGATACACACACACACACCCACACACTGCTATGGATACACACACAGCCCCATACACTGGCACGGATACACACACACACTGATACACACGTACACACAGCCACACACACACACACACAGGCATGGATATACAGTCACTGATTCACACACACACACACAGCCACACACACACACTTGCATGGATACACACACACACAGCCACACACAAAGTGGAAAAGTGGAGCCTGTCTTTTGACCAGACCCCATCATAGCATTGAGTTAAAGCACTGTTCTGAACACTGTCTTCTGCACCAACACAGCTGCTCTTTTAAATGTCAGTGTGTGTGTGTGTGTGTGTGCGCGCTTCCTCAGATCCACTCTTGTGCAGCAGTATTTGCTGCTGACTGACCTGTAAATCTCCATCTAAAGGTCACTGTTGTTCCTGTCTGCATGCCTAAACACATCCCTTCCATCCGACTGCATGGAACGCTCCACTACCTTTCTCCTGAGACTCGTGTGTGAGTGTGGGTGTCGGAGAGAAAATTAGAGGGAGATAAGTCCTACATGGCGAGCCCCCGCAAACTTGCTCGAGTGCTTACAGGATTTAAAGGGCAAAATAGGAAGATACTGAGCAGGATAAAGAAGAACAACAACCTACAGGAACATTGAAGAGCCAATGAACCTGGGAGTCAGGTTAGGGCAGAGGAGAGGGAGGACTCGAGACGAGAGACATACCATAATACGAGGGTCTGATCTTGTCCTCCACCTGCTCCCTCACTTCTGCCCTCCCTCTCTCCCGCCCACCTTCCTGTAGCTATGTACAGATGGCAGGATTGCAGGGAGGGAGCAGCCATGATGACTGTAATCAGTAGCCAGTGGGAGCCTGAGGAACCAGAGGAGATCTTTGGCCTCCTTCTCCACGAGCTGTCTATTGCAGCCTCGTCCTGGGAGGGGCAGGCAGGCAGGTTGGCGGGGGTTAGGTGGGGTGGGTTCGTCTGGCTGTCTAGTACAGCCTCATCGAGAGGGGTGGGGGTGGTGGTGGGAGGCATCTCTGGGGCTGTATGGTCTAGCTAGTTGCGAGGGCTCTGTGATACGTCTGTACCAGTCAAGGAGAAGTCTAGGACTGGCACCCTCCATTGAGCACATTTGTAGGATAGCTCTAAATTTAGAGAGGCAATGCTGTGATGACAGAGTCTGGGCAGTACTGGATTTGGACTCTCTCTTCCAGAACACACACACGCACACTTCACCGAGCATCTCTCCCAGTGTTTATGTGAGTCGCACACAGGAGAGAGGCAGTGTGTGTTTATGTAACTGTTCCTTCCCCCGGAACAACATGCACGCTGCTGATAAGAGAGCTGTGGTTGAAGTGTGTGTGTGTGTGTGTGTGTCTGTGAGTGTGTCTGTGTGTGTGTGTATGTCTGTGTGTGTGAGCGTGTGTGTGTTCTGTAAGTGTTATGTGTATGGATCCACAGAAACGACCACTTCAGACACAAACCCGTGACACATACTGTGATGCACGCCCAACAAACACAGATACACACAAACACACCACACAATATCCTGCCTTAGCCAGTATTGCCTTTCACATGCGCCCCAACCAAAACATCCTGCTTCAACCCTCCACCCCTGCCCTCACCCTCCCTCCCTCACCCTCCCTCACCCCCCCATCTCTCCGGTCGCTCTGTAGCCCCAAGGTCTCAGCCAAGGTCCTGTCACGGAGAAGGACACCAAGCAGGACACCGCGCTCTACACTGGATGAGAGCTCAGACGGCTCATCAATTAAACACACACACGCACACACAAACACAGCATGCACACGCCGACAAAGCATGCGCGCGCCAGCACAACACACAGAAACGACACAAGAAGACATACGCCGACATGGAAACACACACAGAAACACCACATTAAAAAGGGAGTCGATACCTCTTAGAGCTGTAAAACCTTCACGAATCACCTCCCTCAAAGCATGAACGATGACTGGGGGAGTATGTCTGTGTACAGTGTGTGTGTTGTTCCCATTTCCTGGGAAAATTCGCTTTTTTCCCCAGATGCAGCTTCCCCAGATGTGCTCTTACATAACACACACCGTTTGGTAAATGCACAGACAGACCAATGAGAGATGAGGAGATGCTCGTCAATGATAGGCTGGAACCGGTGTGTCTGTGGCCAGGAAGAGGAGCCAAGATACGACACCTTTTTGTGTCTATTTCACACTTTTCTTCTGGATGCCTGCCTCCCTGGTCACACTCTGTGTGCCTCTGTGCATCACCCATCCCTCAATCTGTGTGTGTGTGTGTGTGTGTGTGTGTGTGTGTGTGTGTGTGTGTGTATGTGTATGTGTGTGTGTGTGAATGTAATACCATACCCTCATTGTCACACAAGCCCCAAGGTATTTGTGAAGGACAGTGACACTGTCCCTCCTGGCCTAGAGGTCAACCAGCCCTCTGTCAGCCTCCGCCAGAGGCCTGGTGTTTAACTATCCAGAACAAAACATGGTAATCCTGCTCAGAGACTGACTGCACATATCCACAGGCCCAGGGACTTACATACTGTCGAAGAAACCATAGTATTCACCTACAACTGTCCAACCGCCGATACCCTTCCCGCTCACACCTCCTGCTGCTGGTGCTCTCGTGGGAGCTGTCCGGGGTGCTGAAACAATAGTCCAGGTGCTGTCAGTAGTCTTCTGTGTCGCTCTCCGTGGTGCTGATACACCACCGCAGGTGACTGGCCTGCTGCAAACACTGTTACAGACTGAACTCCCGGTATGTGAACACCGACGCGGCCAGTGTGTGTGTGTGTGTGTGTGTGTCTGTGTGAGAAAGAGTTAGAGGGCGGACTGAGAAAGTGGTGTATTGCAGTGTATAACATTTGCTGCAATACTGTATATATTAGGAGGTCCACTAGCTTAACCCTATTGGGAATACAATTAGCATTGATCTGTGACACTCGGTGACATGGTGACACATAAACACAGAGCAGAGGATAGACCCGCCCCACAGCCCACTAGCCCTGACAGCCCAGCTCTGATTAGCAAGTGTTGATTCAGAGATCCCAACACACACAACATCCGAATCATCTCCCCACAAACCCTCACCCTCCAACCCTCACCCTACAACCCACCAAACCACCAACCCTCACCCTACAACCCACCACACCGCAGCCTGAACTCAACCCCCATGAGCAGCCCTCACTAAGTCCCTGCAGCCTCCCGGGGTGGTGGTGGGGAGGCAGGGGGTGGGGAGGTGGGGTGAGGAGTTTACGGTCCTATAAAAGTCGGACGGACCTTGATTCACGGCGGCCCGTTTGCGCACACACCCTTCTTCCTCGCACGCCCTCAGACCCCGCAGAGACAATACGCCCACTCCCAGGACCACTGCTTTCACAGCAGCTGGTGCAGAGCTCCGCCTCCTCCCTCAGCCACCTGTTCTCCCTCTGCTGACACCAAGGAGCCATCATGAGAGGTGAGCCATGGCATGCACATCAACTGTGTTAGGGTGTGTCTTGCCCTCATCTCCTTACATTTAGTCATTTAGCAGACGCTCTTGTCCAGAGCGACTTACAGTAAGTACAGGGACATTCCCCCGAGGCAAGTAGGGTGACGTGCCCAAGGACACAGCCCGATTCTCTAACCGCTCAGCCACCTGACTCCCATGGGATGACTTCATCCTATGTGAGCATGTTGATAGGAAGCAGAAAACAGACCGGTTCAAGGTTGTTGGCAAGCAGACAACTAGCTGGGCTTGCTGCAAATTGACATGATCTCATGGCTTCCCCAAACCAAGAGTACTTTCTCCCTCCACTGAGGCCTTGCAACATCCTCTGGTGGGCTGTCCAACCCCATCATCCCGTCAAAACTATAGTAGCCAAGCACAGTAGGTGTAAGGAACCGTAAGAAACCATTAAAGGTTTCTAAATATAAAGAAGGTTCTTCCATCTCCTCCATGCGTCTGTAGAGCACTGTGACATCCTCAACCTGTCCTTGCGCTCTGTCTCCAGGAGTGGGCGGGTCTGGCCAGGAGACTGATTGGCTCCTCCTCACACACACCCACACCCCATCTATTGCCTTGGCAACATTGATTCTCAATCCCATTACTGGCCTGGTTGGGGTAACGGATCGCTATAGCGACAGGCTGCTGTTATGAGCTATGTATATCACTATGACAGTGGATGCAGCCTGCAACCTGAGACCCCTATCCTTGGCCTGGTCTGCAGGATGGAACATTGTGTCTAAATCACATACCTCACAGGTACAGTACAGAAGGGCTTTTGATCTACCAGAGGAGACAAGCTTGCCTCACTATTTAATCTACAGCACAACTTAACATTCGAGACAGATAGAAAGCAGGATGTTATGGTCTGCATTCCAGTGAGGCGCTCTAAAACTCTGCCCTCTCTCCTCCGCAACCAAAATACTGACAGCCAATGACATTAGAGGGATGTCCAGAAGAGTCACAGAGAAGCCGGCTGTTTACCCATAATTCCCCTGGCGTGATCTGGAGAGTTTCTTCACCTCCAATTACACAATCAAATTACTGTGGTGGCTTTACATAATACTGCACTGGGCTGGAGTCTGGCTCCCAGACACACAGCTACTGGCCTGCCCTCACTCCCCCTTCGCTAGGAATACTGAGCGTCTGTTTGTCTCCAAATATGATGTACTCACCGGTTCAACACACTGTTTCCCTCCCTCACTGAGGGTTAGAGACAGAAGACAATGTGAAACGGGGGCAATGATTATAGAACGGGTTGTGGAGAGAGGACGAGCAAGAGATTGAGAGAGAGAGACAGAGAGAGAGAGAGAGAGAGAGAGAGAGAGAGACGAGAGAGAGAGAGAGAGAGAGAGAGAGAGAGAGAGCCTCCGATACTGCGGGGACCAGCCTGAGCCTGGACTCATTTGTATGCTTAGCACACACAGCCAAGCATTCTCCAGCCTATTTACACTTGCGTTTTCCAGTTATTTATTCTGCTCTAATTCAACTCTTTACCGGGGCTGTCTGCACAGAAGCCCATCCCCCTCGTTCGCCTTCCTTCCCTCCTGTCATGGTCCGATGGCACCGTAGAACCACCTGGGCTCTCCTCTCCATGCCTTCTCCTCTCCACACCCCCCCCCCTGCCTTCCCTTCGCCTACTCTCCACACCTCTCCTTCTATCCACACCCCCTTCTCTCATCCCCTCCCCTTCTCCCACCCCCTTCTCCCATCCACACCCCCTTCTCCCCTCCTATCCTATCCTCCCCTCCTCTCCATTCCTCCTCTTGTCTTTTCTGTAGACCCAATGCAGGCACAGGCCCCCCTTCGCCTCCCCCCCCAAAACATTAGCTTGGTACCATGAAAAGAACACAGGCTAGGGCATGCGACTGCGACAGTGCAGAGACAAGCACACACACACACACACACACACAAGCTTCAGTGCACATGTACATACAACACAGGTCATGAAACGTGTCTCAAGATAACAAGACCAAGTGTTGCCACAGCAACATTTCAAGGTAAAGAGGTTGATGATGGGGTCTGAATACAGAGATCTAACCAGCCACCCACCCCCACTTTCAATGCAGAAATAGAAAAAAACGCCACAAATGCCTATTGTAATAGTACATGATTATGTACATGATGATGATTGGAGAAAATATACATTAATCCCTTTCATGAGATGGCCTTGTCACTACTTGCAAAGACTATGCAGAACGTATTGATATGGTAAATGTAAGCTGTCAACATGTTTCAATACGCAATTCATGAAGTCCGATTTCATTCGACTCTTACCTGTATCAAAGTGGGAACTGAAAGCAAAGCTGGGATTGAAAAACGCTGAAGACATGACAATCATAGAGAAAGCGACGACCATCCTCCTCGTAAGGATAGAGATGCAGGGTGCAAAAATGGTCAACAGAATGCTTCACCTTAGGACATCCGCAAGACTCGAGCGCAGCATTTAGCCTACTTCTGTCACCATTGGAGTGCCAAAAGGAAATTTATTCTACACGTTCAGTTCAAACAGATCGCGAAACAGATGACAGACATTTCGGTTTGGTTTGCTTCGGAATTCTAAACCGCTAACCTTGAGTAAACATGTGGACAACAGCTTTTCCAACGCTCTTCTTTCTTTAGGCCGGGTGCTGGAGTTCTGGGTCGTAGGGCGAACGCCTTATCTACAAGATCCTGTTATTACATTGTTTTAATGTTCGGTCTCTGCGCCAAGCACTTCCAGTTGGAAATCTTCCAGTTCCATTTCTCTCATTATGAACCTTTGTCCGAGTGCCGTCTTCAGAACAGTGCAGCGATGCAACATGACGAAATACCTAAATTAGGCAATTGCCTACAACTGCGCCATCATCACAATAATTGCGCACTTCTGCAGCGCGTTCGGCGTACAGACACAAGGAACGCGCCATCTTGCTAGGTATCCAGATAGGAATCTCAGTGATTCGGCTCCGGAATCTGGACACAGCGCCATGAAAGGGGAGGGGGCACAGAAAAGAGGGGGACAGTGTGGCTCAGGCTGCATGTCATTATAGGCCTACTGTTAGTACCTCCATTATAGGTACAGACCTGAGAATACATTTTCCGCTGTTGAAAGAAAGAAGGAAGGCATTTGACTAAAAAAGCAGTCTCTACAACCCATTTTTTAACAAAACGGTATTTAAAAGAAAATTGTATTTTTAGTAGGTCAAGTGCCTGATGGAGCTGTGCATGTATTATGCTTGTTAATTTACCTTGTACAATACACAAACTGATGCAAACTACACGATATGTACAGTACTGTATGTTTTTTACTATGTCTTTTTCACGCTCTCCCTTTCTATTTTCTCTCTCTGCCTTGTCTTTTGCTATATCCTCCCTCTCTCTATTCCTCCCCTCCTCCTTTCTTCCATCTCCCTGTCCGTCTCCCTGAGTGAGAGAGACACCTGCTGACTACAGAGTATTGTCTTGTGTAGAGTCTTGTCTCCTTCAATGTGAGGAGGCAGAGAGCCAAGACAGAGAAGATGGTTATTCATGTCCCCATAGTAACAACTCCCCCAGCCAGTTTACTGTTAAATGTTGAAAATCTAGTTTTTCATATTTGGGAGCTCTCAGGGAGCCCCACAGCGTCGCTGTAACCTACTCTGTAGGTCAGGTATTGTAAAGGACTGCCATCTGCTGGTGGGAAGATGGACTTCAATATTCTTTCTGACCAGGGCTTTCACAGTTTCTGAAGTGGGCTATTGAGTCCATCATGGGGAAGTGTTATTATTTCCATGTAAAACCTTTGGCCACAATTTTGATTCTTCTGAAAAAGAGATGAAAAAAAACATTTGATGAACGTAAACACGTCAAAGACACACGTACAGGTTCTTTACGTTCTCTCATTGCTGCCTGCACTGCTTTAAAGCCCCACCAGAGGACAAAGTAGGACTGTAGATCTTCTACAGAAGTCACAGCTGTTATGCATCTGTTGAATGGGGAAGGCCCTGATACAAACTGCTGGTTTCAGTATCACTGTCTTTCAATACCAGAGATGATCACCATGGAGATTCATTACAGGAGGGAAGTGGTGTGTTAGTGACCCCCCCCCCTCCCCAGGACACACCTGCTTCTCTCACTTCTCATTAATAGTTCCATGCAAATGAAGAGTCCTGATCTGCTCTCAGAACTGTGTGTGTATGTGTGTACTTGTGTGTGTGTGGTGGGAGAAGTGTGTCTGCAGAGTATTACTCATTTTCATTGCCAGTCTTTTGCACAGTAGCAAAGACAGAATAATAGTGAAGAAATGGGCATCTTACAGAGGTGGATCTGATAGGTTAGTGACAGCACCCTGATCATGGATAACATGACTTGGCTTTGATGGTTATGATGATATGAGTCACCTGACATGATGATCATCACATGATGTAACATGAAGACATGTGACAGCCCAGCTGTCTGTCCTTATAGGAGCTCCTGCAGCCTCTCCTCTCCTCACACTCCAACCCTGCTCCTCTCTCAGCTCTACAGGAAGGCTCCGTCACACTGACAACATGCTGGGGACTCTCTGCACTCTCATCACTGCTCTGACATGTAAGACAATGCAACACAACTGGATATTTGTGCCTTGCGCACATTTGTGTTTGAAATGTGATCAAATTATGATCCTGATCTTTTATTCCAACAGATGTCACCTGTCATAAAGAAGTCACACAGACACCTTCAGTGCTGACAGCAAACAAGATGGAGGCAGCCAGTTTCAACTGTGACATTTCTAAAGATGAAAAAAATATGTTTACTGGTATAAACAGGTTCCAGGAGGAATCCCTCAGTTTGTGTTAAGGTTTTCACCATGAACATGGATCACCTAATAAATATGGCTCTGGTTTCTCCTCTGAGCGCTTCACATCCAAAGCCACGTCTGATAAAGATTATCAGTTCATCATCAATAATGTGGAGGAGGCAGACTCAGCAGTGTATTACTGCAACACATGGACGACTCTACTCAAAGAAGAGGTATCACAGTGATTTACACCATGACAAAAACCTCCTCACCAAACACACTCACTTCTGCTTTCTGAGAGTCTGAATAACGACTCAAACTGAATCAGAGATGAGGCTGAGATAGTGTATCTGTTGTACTAAAGCAGGACCTGCCTTTGATACTTGATAGAATGTATTTCTGTCTGGAGGCAGGCAGGCCAAAAAAAGAGACAAGATACTTAATCAAGTTTTGACCTTGTTTATTAGGCGACGTCGAATCATGTAACCAGTCCACTGCAGAGTGGTCAGCATGAGTGGATAACATGTCTGTCAGATGGCATTTCTGTATGGCTTGACAGCACAGATAAGTAACCACCAAGACATCCCCTAAACAGTACACATTCCACGAATGATGCACATGGGAAACGGCACACAGGTGATGCGGTCATCACTGAGTTTGGAGACCATTATCTGCATCCTGCTCTCTCCAGAGGTTGCACAGAGCACATTCCCAGATGTATATGTGTTCTTCCAGAGGCCCACGGCACGACCTCTTGACCTCCCAAAGACACACGCTTCATGTATACAGAAAACCTACATATCAATACTGCTGTACACATGAATTACGGTAAAACATTCATATTAATCATAAAACTCACAATATGTGGGGTTGTTTAGTTGCTTTCTTTCCAATATTCCAGTCTTAAAAAATGTTAAATTATAGGGACCATGATTACTTTAGGAGCTCTGACTTGGAAACATTTTCAATGTAATGCTTTTGCAAACCTGTAACATGCATTTAGATAAGGTTAAATTAACATGTTATGAATGACATCCACATACTTATTCTACACTTTCTAATATATAGTGCTTTTGCACATTGCTCTGTATTTCAGTACCTGATAGGCTGTTATCCTAGACTCCGCCCCTCCTCCCCCCTGCCTGTGTCCTTATAGGAGCTCCTGCAGCCTCTCCTCTCCTCACACTCCAACCCTGCTCCTCTCTCAGCTGGACAGGAAGGCTCCTTCACACTGACAACATGCTGGGGACTCTCTGCACTCTCATCACTGCTCTGACATGTGAGGAGGCTAAGTTACTGCAGCTTTTACTGCAGCTTTGCTCCATCAGCATGTATGTGTATCTTTACTCTGTGTCATCTTGTTGTGTTCCAGGTGTGAGTGGTGTGATTGTGGTGACTCAGAAGCCTCCTGTTGTGACATTGAGTAAAGGACAGCAGGTCTCTATGGACTGTAACCTGGGGACTGTCATTAACAGTCAGGCTAGATGGTACAAACAGGTTCCAGGAGGAGTTCCTCAGTATGTATTGCAATGGTACCATGGTGACAAGAATGTATTTTATGGCTCTGGTTTCTCCTCCCCTAAATTCACATCAAACCATCAGTCTAAATCAGATTATCGTTTGATTATCAATGATGTGGAGGAGGCAGACTCAGCAGTGTATTACTGTCACACATGGGACGACTCTGCTAAAGAAGTGGTATCACAGTGATTTACACAGTGACAAAAACCTCCTCACCCAACACCCTCGCTTCTGCTTTCTGAGAGTCTGAATAAAGACTCTAACTGAATGTGAGACCTACAGAGCAGCAGTCAAGGAGTTAACCAACATCTCAATGACACACCAGCAATCAAGATCCATCAGTATAGCACTACATATTTGATGAGGACCAAACAAAAGATTGATTTGAAAAACAAGACTTTGGACTATGGAATATATTTTATAGTCAGTGAGTTGTTCAGCTCCAGACCAGAACAAATGGATTATACTTGATTCATGGACGTCACAAAACACCTGAAATTCAATGTATTTCAATTTTGATGATGAGAGTGATACAATGAGATATATCTGTTTGTAGTGACTGGGAAGACTAGGAGTCTAGCAGACTTTGTTCTGCATCAGCAGACCACTGATGCTGCTGTTGTGAGTGAGGAGGTTTTTGTACGACCGAGTATACGATCTCAATCACTGTGGTATTCGGACAAGGAACCAAGCTGATCGTGACTGGTGAGTACCCTTTAAAATGTTTTATAATATATCAGACAGCAAAGTTTGACTTTTAAATACGGATGATCAATACTGAAACTAATTTGATATTATAACTTAATAAGGAATATTGTTTCTTTTTCTGTAACTGTACTGTATTGTCATCATATTAGGTTTATTTGGGCACCTTATGCCTCTGTGGGTCGTTGATTTGACAGTTAATGTAGAATGAAAATGTAGCATTACATTGTTTTATACTGATGCCAATTCTGATTAACGTTGCGTATAACAGATTGCTCACTTGCCAGAAACCAAATCTGATACTAACTTTTAAGGATTTGTAACGAGACATCATCCAGGATAACTTAAGTGCTGCTAAATGTTCAAAATCAAAAGCAATGTTAGGTCAGCAGAGAATTGTATATTTTGGGTGCATCATGTTTTGAAGACAGTGAAAAATAACAGAAAAAAATCTCCCCGTCTTCTTGTATCGTAAACTTACACACAAATATACACTGAAATGTTGAAAGACCTATTGCACCTATTGCATCTATGAATGAAGAATTATATTGTATTCATGTTTCTATACTTTTCACAATGTAGTGTCTCCTCATACTTTACTTCCATTTAAATGTTCAATGTTTTCAGTATTTGCAAGCATTGATAATGCATCCGTTTTAGTCAGAATAGTCTAAATATCATTTCCAAAACGTTCATAATTTCTCCCTCTTTCTTCCATTTCCTCAGCCTCGACCCTGCCTCCTCCTGTCTTGACCCTCTTCCCTCCATCCAGCGATGAGCTGAAGACCAGCAAGGCCACCCTGGTGTGTCTGGCCAATCAGATGGTCGCGTTCTACGCAGATGTCAGCTGGACGGCCAATGGGCGTCCAGTGACGAGTGGGATCCAAACAGGCACGGCCTCACAGCAAGCTGACGGCAGGTTCTCCATGAGCAGCTATCTGACCATAGAGCCGTCTGACTGGGACAAGGACCACGTCTACTCATGTCAGGTCTCTGTGGGCTCCAAGTCTTCACAGAAGGCAATCAAGAAGTCTGAATGCAGCGCTGAATAGAGTCATATCAGTCAGAGTCATTCGTTGCTTTTAATGCTCACGCTGTCTATGTGTTTTATGTTTGCTGTTATGTAATGAGGAAGATGTAGTTGTAAGTCAAATGCTTTTACTATCTCACCAGAAGCTTGTGAGTAGAAACTGACTCAAAGGAAAATGTTTGAACTCTACTGTGTGCTGTTGTGTGTGGAGAGACTGAATAAAAAGCATAGTGATTCAAACAAAAGTTAGTCTCTGTGCATGCTTGGACAAGCGGATGTGCTACCCCTGACTGAGCAGCCAAAGATGCCAGGAGCTAAATGTAGATCTGAAACTCCTGAAAGCAGTTAACCATAGAGATGCAAATGAGCCAAAACAGCCCTCATCTACAGATGTGGCAATCATCAAAATGGTTACAAACAGGATATTTGTTCATGAAAAAGAATTACAATATAATCAACGTTTCACATATAAAATCATTTATAAAGTTAAACTGTTCCTTTGTATCACAAAACTGTGACCGCAAGTTTTTGCACATACGGTCATTTAGTTTAGCAGGCAGATACATGGGATTATACTGTCCCCTTGTGGATGATATGCATCACAGCAGGTCAAAAAAGACAGACTTGCAGATTTCATGATAAAACGAAACGACTTATGTTAACTGATCACACGAAATCCTGTCCTAAGCATGTCCACAGTTATCACAATATTTCAGGCTAAAGGTCCTCGTATGGGTGGTCCATGAGAAGGTTCACATCGTAGGAATAACTTGTGTACGTCATGACACACTGGTTCTTATTCTCATCCGTTAATGCATTTATACAACAGCACTTGGCATCTGTAAGAGACTGGCTCACACATCCTGGGACCCCGGTCTGGGTCCTCTCCTTCTTCTTGTACCTATGGGCCTCAACGCTGTGAAATTGGTCCTGACTGGGGCCTTCATCTGGTCCCTCAGCGGTGCCCTCATCTGGGCCCCCAGGGTGCCCTCATCTGGTCCCTCAGTGGTGCCCTCATCGGGTCCCCAGGGGGGCCCTCATGGGCAGCCTGACGGGAAGCCTCTGTACGGGGCGATGAGGGGCGGTCCACACAGGGGGAGGGGGCAGTTTGCCAGCCTGCAGGTCATCCACGAACACCTCCACCCTGTCAAACTTGGAGGTGAGTGTCCCCAGCTCTTCCTTCAGAGCGTTGAACTGCTTGTAGAGGTCCCCCATAGCCTCAGACAGGGGCTGGATCCTGACCCGGGCACAAACAGCAGCACGGCACACAAACAACAAAGGCAAGACAGGGAGTTCAGTCAAGACGTATTAGAATTGACCATTCATTGATACCATGATATGGACATGTAGGTTTGACTTTGGCGGAGTGGATGATCTAAGGGAAGCACTCCTTGCCTCCTCGATACAACACATACATACATGACATATGAGGCAGGGAGCAATAGAGATTTAATCCCCCTAATGGATAGAACATACAGACAGCAAGGGGGAGAAGGGGATGGTGGAGGGCGGCAGTAGTGTAGTAATGGGCGTAATTGTGCAGAAAGTGTGATCCAAAAGTTCCACTTACAGTGAAGTCACGCAAATATTGGATGCTGCCATGTCATCGCATGATATCCAGAAAACATCAGGACAGCAGGCTAACAATGGAGACTTCAATATACATGAAAGGGATCTATTTAACAGGCTTCAACTCAAGCTGACGTCGAGCCTGCAGTCCATCTGGGCCTGCTGCTGGAGAGGCCACGTAACGACCAGGGCCACGTTACATGGTTACCATCGTGTTTGTGATGGCTGTAAAGCTCTGAGGCCAGTTCCTTCAGGGGTCAGCCAAGGAGAGCTAGTCCTCAGATGTGTTTTCAAAATGTGTTTTCAAACTTCCTTAATCGCACCGATACAGAAAGTGATGTAATTCTATAAAAAAACAATTTTTCAAATATAAATCCAGTGAAATGACTGCAATCTTCAATCTGTGTCTCTTTCTTTCTCTCTCTCTCTCTCTCTCTCTCTCTCTCTCTCTCTCTCTCTCTCTCTGTATCCCTTACTCACCTACCTGGAATATTCTGGTAGGACCGACATGTGGTCGTTGACAAGTAGGTCCTTCACCTGGGTGATGATGGCATACTTCCAGTTGTCCAGGACTTGGGTCAGGTTGGAGCAGGTGTTGCATTGTGTTTTGCCTGGGGATGCATGGACACACATGGGTAAACAGATATTATAATGTCTGTTGGTCTTTCTATATGGAGTCTATATGGAGTGGTCATGTGAATAGTCATGAACCAATAATTAAAAAGAATCTGATACAATTCAGTTTACTACAATTCAGTATAATGTGAATCCATGCACAGGTGGGTGTTATGGTTACAACATCAATGTTAATATTGAAAATGAGACATGTGCCTGGATGACCATGGAACAGAACATGCAGGCATGCACGGTGAGTGTCAAACCCTCCCTCACCTTTAACCCCGAGAGACGTCTCCTCCCCCCACTTCTGACCTCCGCACAGGGAGACCACCACAGAGAGCAGAGCCAAAACCCTCCTCATCCTCGTCTTCCTCACCTGGAGACACACTCAAAACTAACACCAGGGATGTTCAAATTATAACATCATATAATACGTTTTTTTGCATTTTACAATACATCACTGCAAACATAGCACAGATGAAATACACTTATATAGGGAAAGTCCATAAAACCGAGTCCTGAAATTTGATCAATATTTATTTTCTCCTTTTCACTGCCGTCAGGCAGTGGCGCCCGGCTCTTTTAGTGTTGACAAAGAAACCACATCCCTAGATGTTCTGTGTTATTTCTTCATATACTCAAATTAGAGCATCAACTGGAGAATGAACTGTGTGGAAAAAAACAATTCCAACTTAATAACAAAATAGCTGTCTCTTCATTAATAAAGCATGACCCCGGTGGCAAACCTGAACTACCTGAAAATACGACCTTGGTCTAACGCTACCATCAGTTATCAAGTAGGAAGCTACTGTACCTGTCTGTCCTGTTTGTAAGTTATTCTTCCTCAAAGCAGCACCAGAGTCAGTCTGTAGTAATCCAACAACACCGAGACTGAGAACATGACCTGGGGAGCTCTCTTTTAACGGGCTCTCCTCAAATCCATAGACCTGCCCCCACCTTCCCCCGCCCCCTTCCATGCCGAGCGTCCTGACGCGCTCTCTCTCTCTCTCTGCATGCACACTCGTACACGCATGCACATGGAGAATCACATTTCTATGCGGAACAACATAAGTTCTCGTGACCTCACACACACACACACTAACGCACTGGTGGTCTCCTGGCTGTCTCCTCTCCTCTGTGTCAACGCCGTCCACCGCCTCAGCACACAAACACATAAGCCCTTGCCTATCCTGTACAATGACAGATGCTCAGTGGAACTCCAGCACTTAATCCCTTATCCATCCTCCACATGTGTGCTGTATCCCCAGGCTGCACCAGCCCGTTTCCCCCCGGGGGCCAGGGCAGGCGGGGCGAGCCAGGGCCCGGATCCAGTGGAGGTGTTTGATGTAGCAGTAGCAAATGCTCCATCATAGCATTCCTGCTGCCTGCGGGAACCATATGCTCCACATCTGGGCTTTGAGGGGCCTGGCCAACGGTGGTCCCTCCAAGTGTCAGGGACGATCAACACAGTGATCCCAGACCTGCGACCGGGACACCACACAAGCACCGGGGGCTCGTTAACGTAGAACTGGAACGCTGTTCAGACAGGGGAGAAGTTGCGTCATGGCGTGGTCTGAATTCAAATCATGTGATGGAGAAATGAAAGAAGATCAGTTTAGTGAAACACTGTGCTCAGATGTTGTTTTTCCCTGGTCATATTCTACTACTTTGAATCACAGCAAACATGGCGTACATTGCCATTGCGTCGGAGGTTTGCACATGTACACCATGTCATCTCAGTGAGGCGAAAGCACAAGCGTTGTTTATTACAGATGGCACGCCACGTGATCGTTCTGGCGGCCGCACGGTGCATGACGCTCGTGAAATGGCCAGAGCCCTCTCTGTCTTCCAAGGGTTACAGCTTCGGAATAACAAGGATTCGTTCCCTCCGTGAGGCCAGCTCCCGGCCTGAGCCAGTTGGGCCCGTGGAAGGGGGGCGGATGAGCCTCCTCACCGCAGAGCTATGTTATATCAGAGTAATGAGAAGAGCGAAAGTGCACCCGAGAGACCGTGTAAACCTCCACACAGCCCTGACTCCAGCCTGTTGTGGTCTGATCCTCCATGAGGAGATTTTGAGGGAACGTGTGAAAGCCTCATGGCCAGTGCTCACTTAGAGCTCCAGGAAGGTTTTGTTTCAAATTTGGGGAATCCCACCCATGAGTTTTGAAATAGAAAACAGACGTTGTGTGTGATTTTGACATAAAAGCTACTGTTCTGGGTTGTATACATTTAGATTTCATTCTTTATTATGAAAATTATAATTCAGATGCTGTCTTATGACTCTTGGTTCTCAGGATAGAACAGGCCAATCATTTATTATTCGAACAGGAATGAAAATGTCCAAACTGAGGATTTAGAAGGTATCGTGTAGAAATGGCAAGCACACGGGTTCATGTGGCAGCTCCCGTCATTTATCCTTTGTTACAAGCATTCACATGATATCATCGCACAAGTGTACAGTCTTGACATCATTACACAAAAAGCTTGTTTTGGACAAAGCGTCATGTTCACCTACAATAAGTTAAATAATACTGACATTGGTCATGTAAACCAGCACTTTTTACATCATCATAGAAATGTTTATTTTTAAGATTTTTAAGGCATCTGATTTGGTAGCATTCCCTGACATGTATAAATGGTCTCCACTCTCACTCTGTAGGGTAAATACTGCTACAATCAATAACCAATGTGATTATTTAAGCTTGTGTGAGCATGACAACATCTGTTCATTCGGTATTAAGTACGAGATACCTGCAGTGTAAAGAAAGTGTTGAAACAGAAGGTATGGAAGATATGACACCATCGTCCCCATAGCAGAATAACAACTGTGAAATGTAGAGGAGCTGGAAGGGTTGAACACTAATCTCTCCCATGTCGAATAGACTTCACTTTTGCATACTTTCCTTTGTGTTCTCTTGTGTATCCCTGATCAGTGATTCGATGTATGGTTCCTCGATAAAAGAAAGTGTGAGTATAGCACTATGGTTAGCTTCCAGGGTTCCGGAGGAGTCCAAGATCCCTTCTGAAAACCAGGTGGATGAGCTCTAAATCATGCAGCTCAGGCAGAACACCAAAATATCTCCTCAAGAAATGTTGCTGCTGTGGGTAAATCGGTTGCATTATTTTAAGTTTAAAAGCAAAATGTAAGGTAATTGTTTATCTGTCTTTGACAATTTATTTTGTATAATAAAAAATGACTAATTAAAATGTATTCTGTGTGGGGGTGTAAAAGTCTTGATGTAGTTTGACGCTGATATACATACTGGGAGTCCACCTGAATCTAATCTAGCATTGGAATACCAAAGAAAGATTTACATACCGGTTGACAGAGAGATGTGGAAAAAAGAGGGATGGAGATCTATTTTGTCAGCAACCACATACATCTGTGTAGACAGTAAATTAAAAAGAAATAAAATGAGAGAGAGAAAGAGAAAGAGAGAGAGAGAGAGAGAGAGAGAGAGAGAGAGAGAGATGGAGACAGAGAGAGAGAGTCACTGTGCCAATCATCCTCAAACTGTAATGTTTGCAGCGGATGCATTTGGCTGAAAACCTAAAGAGTCACGTCACCCTCCAGGAGAAACAAACCCAGATGACCCGTTCATTGATAAAGAACATGTCACTCGTCTGTCTACTTTAATTGAACAGTTTCAATGTGAGGAAACATACACTGGCCAAGGCAACCAGTCAATGTCATTGCATTCTTCATAGTTCCATAAGCACATGTGAGAATCGGCTCTGGTCCACTGCATTCTCAAGCATAGGCTCTCATATTAGCAGTATGAGGTCATCCTGCACAGGGAAGGAATGAGAACCAGCCTTACTCGCTCTCACTGGCACAGAGTGACACATATTTGCCTTTTTCCTGTGCATCTGACATCTTAGCCATCACTTTGATCCAGAACAACGTGCCATTGAGAAGTCCAACAGGATATCAAGGATCCGAATTGATATGGATACAGCGTGGAATCGGCCACATGTCTTTCTCTCCGTCTTCCACTCCCTGGGCTTCCATTTCCATCTTCCTCCACCCTTTCCTTTCCGTTTTCTCTCTCTCTGGTTTTCACCTTACTGTCTCGCACACTACTGGTTGTTGACATACTGCAAAACCTCTCCTGGATGATGGTTATATCAGACCTGTGAAAAGAGTTTTCATACTGGAAAGCATCCCACTCACTCTCCATCCCAACTTGGAGACCCCATCCTCCCCAGCCAGCACCTCTTGCCTTTCTGATGCCGTCAAAACACAGGCCAATCCAATATTACGGAGCTAACCTTAAACTAAACTTATTTCATCCAATCAAATGTTCTGTATGGATCAGTCGTCCCAATCAGAGGTGACACCAACTGCTTCCATGTTAGACTGCATTCATGCTGTGTTTTTATGTCAAAGAAGCAGCCAAGGCCTTTTGGGCCCATGCGATGGACACAGTAGAAATACTGTAAGATAATAAGGCATTCCGGATGGAGTGTTCCTAGACCTTGAACTCCCGCACAGGAAGGCCCCTCGTCCTCCTCACGCACTTCCAGAATGGAAGGCAGGTGGAATAATTACCAACAGATTGATGCTCACCACTTACAGTCCTCCATCTGTCTCTGTGGCTCTTTTCACCTTTCAATGAGAGAAGCTTAGGAACTGATGTGTGCCTCAGATAATATGGTACCAGTAGTGAAGCCAGTGTGGAGCAAGTCATAAAGAAAATTAACAAGCTTGGAAGGATCTCTCGCAGCGCTCCACTCGTAAAAGTTTAGTGGTTTATGTACCCGTCGGCAGAGTCTGGCTGTTGTAGACGGCTAACTGTAGTTAGAGGTGATAAAGCTGTGTACTGTTTCTATAAGACAGCAGCACCAAACACATGACCGGGTATGTGCTGCCTGTAGACATGTGGTGGTGTCACAGACTACTGTTTGACCATGAGGAATGTAATGAGATCACTTTACAGGAATTATGCAAAAACGTTCAGTGTTTAGTGGAGAGGACACATGTACTGTATAATGCACACGTGTAAACAATGAGGAATCTCTTCAGTTGAGTCTTCAATGAAAATCAACATGTGGATTAAGATTTCACTGCTCCCTTCCAGGACTTGTTTCTTCTGCAGTGCTTGAAGTGGAAAAACACGTTCCTATTTTCTATGGAAATGAGTTGTAATTCTAACTTTGGATGATGTTTTTGGAGTCAGTCGAGCAGTTTCTTCTCATCAACGAGACTCTCATTTGGAGAGTAAAGCCTTCTGTTCGGGCTCTAAGCGACTGGCACTGACAGGTGAGGTACGTGGTTGGCTTTAGACAGTCCAATCATGTCCGAGGTTCTGGAAAGTCTGCATAAGAGATTGTTGGGATACCCATTGTGCTAAACTACTACCCTGGAGAATCTTTAAGGAAGGCCAAGTAAAACAGATGACCACCTGGGACCCCTAAACCAGCAGGTGCACCTGGACCACCATCTACTGACAAGGCCAAGCCGCCAGGCAGGCCTGAGCAGAGCCAGTGATCCCAAGATGGATAACACGTCATCGTGAGTTAATAGTTGGCAAAATCTGTTTGAAGTTCCATGCGAATGTAACTCACAGTATTTTAAGAGAGCGTCGGGCTCTATGATGTGAACACAATAATGGTCTAGATCTGGAAATGTAAATAAACAGCATGTCATGTTTTAAAGACTCACTGAAGTCCTTTGAGTGATGTACTGTAATGATGATTGTTGTTTGTTTTTTTACGGACCCATTCTCCTCAAAGAAGGACAAGAAACTCGCTTTCATTGTCATTTCCTCCAATGTCACTTTGACACTGCAAATTCTCAATTCATTTGCATATACATGCCAATACATCCTCAGAATTGGCTGAACTCAATTGTTAAAAATCATAGCAGGCTGGTAGGCCTAAAGTCCCTCTGCTGGAGAAGGATATGAATGCAGCCTGGCCATGAAGCTGTTATCCAAGCTATGAACATGAATACAATAACTGAAAAGTAATAACAACTTTATTGTTAGATGTCTATCATTGAAATCATTTACAGTCAATGTTTGTCTTTAAAGGTAAGTCAAGCACTTACATTCACCAGAGTATGGCTGCTTGAAGGAGGCATCTGCCTGGCTTGCTTTCAGAAGCTTCTGAGTTTTATGATTTTTGGATGACACTGCAAAAGAACATGTGCAGAAAATTTGCCATCTCACCCAGCCTGGCCCAAAGTTCATATGCATACAGCAGACTCACTGAATGGATTGAGTTTAGATTTGCCAAGTCGTTTTTATTTGTATGAATACAAAGACAGTAAAAAGAAGCTACAATGAACCTATGCAGCATTACAATGAGATACAAACAACGATTTCTGTTCAAACATGTTATCAATGTCTTCATTGCTTTTTTGACTTTTTTGTATTTAATTGAATTGTGTTCTATTAACACCTTTTTAACATCCCATGCAGGACATCATTTCTTCCACTATTTAGCATGACGTCATCCCACTGCTTGATCATCACATGGTTGTTGATCAGAGGAGGGTCTGTTCTTCCTGCATCTCTTCCTCCTCGGTCATTCAGTCAGCCATGCTCTGATCACTCCTTAATCCCAGCACTGTGACTCTCACATGATGCTGGAATCCCAAGACAAGTAGCCCTTGAGCCATTCCCTGCATAGTTGCCCTGATCTCTCCCCCCTCCCCACCTCTCTCTCTCTCTTACTCTCTCACTCATTCACACGCACACTCCCACTCTCGCTCCTACTGTACTCTTTCGTGTTACTCTCCTACTCCAGCCGCTGGATCCTTCTGAGCAGCTGAGAGGACAGTCTTGTCCCGGCAGTGGGGAAGATGAGGAGGTTCCAGTTGATGAGAAGTTTTTCTTTCCCCTGGTTCAGGAGAGAAACCACTCCGAATGAGACCAGCCCACTAATACCAAAGGTACAGTAACAAATAGGTAGTTGACTTCCAAATCTACAGAATATGCCAGAGACAGTTTGTCAGGAAAGGTTTAATTTGTGTGTACAGATTAGTTCCATCTTGACTAAATTCGTAAGTGGCTTGAATTTTGCACATGTCCAAGGGATGTTAAGAATTACAGTTAACATATCCGTTCGTGTCAAAGCAGAGTTTGTTCAGTACTGACTCCACTTTCTCATCCGAAGGCAGATTCCGATAAAGAGGGAGCTGAAGCAGCGGTGCATGCTGGGACTGAGGGCAGTTTGGATCAGGAGGCTTCACAGCAGATCCCTGATGGTCACGACCAGGGCACAGAGGCCTCCAGGGGAACCAGGGTAGGCCGGCCACGTCGCCCACTACTCCAGCACGGACTACATCCTCAAATACCTCCTCTTCCTCAGCAACCTGCTGTTCACCGTGCTGGGCCTGGTGGTCCTGGTCCTCGGGCTCTGGGGCCTCATCAACAAAGAGTCCCTTGCCCAGGAGAAGATCGGCGGCATAGGCACCGACCCGATGCTGCTGTTTGTGACTGTGGGCTTCGTGCTCTCCGTCCTCTGCCTCTCGGGCTGTGTGGGGGCCCTGAGGGAGAACTGCTGCCTGCTCAGGGTCTTTTCTGCCGCTGTGCTGGTGTTGGTCGCAGCCCAGGTCCTGGTGGCCATTCTGGCCTACAGCCTGCAGGGCCAGATCGGGGGCTTCCTGCGCACCGGGATGCTCTCGGCCATGGCCCGCTACCAGGATGATCTGGACCTGAGGTTCATCACGGATGAGATCCAGATTGGCCTGCAGTGCTGTGGGGCTGACAACTACCGTGACTGGGAGATCAACATGTGAGTAGGCTGGTCGAGGTCTATTGTCTGACAGAGCATGAATGGCCCAGTTTGGCACAGTATGCACTCTGCAGTACGTGCTGGCAAATCAGATATGCCACATCATGTTACATAACTCTGTAACTTATTTTTTGCAGTTTCAACTTTTTATAAGACCATATAAGACCTCCTACTAATACGTTTGGAATAGTATGCCTTGTAAAAAAATGTAAATGTCACGTTTTTTCTTGAATGTAGTTCTTTTCTATAATCAAGATTCAAAATTGTTAATATATTGCCTACACAGTAGCCTAACACTAAAAACAATCTAACACCTTCTGTCCAGGTACTACAATTGCTCCTCCCCAGGTGTGCTGGCCTGTGGGGTTCCCGCCACCTGCTGTGTGGACCCCCTGGAGAACGGCACGGTGTGGAACTCCCAGTGTGGCGTGGGGGCCCAGCAGCTGGGAGAGTTCTCTGCCCAGAGCGTCATCTTCCTCGGGGGCTGCCTGGGGGGCATCTCCCGCTGGATAGAGCAGCACACATGGTTGATTGGGGTGGTGGCCACCGTCATCCTGGGGGTCCAGATCTTGACTCTTTTAATCACAACACGCCTGCTGGACAGTATCCACTGGAGCAAGGCTATAGCCTATAGGGCAGAGCAGCCTGAAGTCTGATGGGCTGCTTCACAACATTAGACTCATTTTGTAGTCCATGAAGCCTGCTTCTACACATGGATAGTTGCCCCTTCACGTGGCATGCTGGAGTAATCAGTCAATGAACATTGATGGGAGCTGCAGTGGATTATCTATGTGTAGTTGCACGGAATCAGATGTACTGAATTTAGAAGAATATCTCATGTTATTTATGCTTGGATAGGGTGACTCACATCTGGTGCTATGTTCTGACATCATCCCTTTGGAATTAACTACAATATGTCTAAGTGTGATTTAGTTTGTTCATAAAACGACTGGAATCAACTCCCTCAAACATTTGATTTGTTTAATTTTTCCTTGGTTTGTTTCATTGATTTGGACTGTAAATGGAAAGCATATCAGTGTGTGAAAAGTATATTTTTTATATACCAGTTCTGTGTATGTGTACGTGTACAAACTACATTTGTTCAATCTTTTTTGGCAATGATTCCCAGGTTGTTTTCCAAGTTTCCAAACGCAATATAATGAATCAACACAAAACAAGACAAAGGTGTTCTTAGAGTAAAAAATAATTCTCAAGCTTTATTCTGAGTATGTCCAAACCAATCCACTGTAGTCGATTATGTACAAAATTCCCTACAAAGTTCCCACAGTTAGTACTTTAAGGCCAGTAACATGAGCCAAGCTCATCATCCCACAGAGCTGCTCTCAGTTACTGTTCCACATACTCCTCCACTAAACATACACTCAGCACTTCAATCTGGAAATGGTGTATCAAAATGGCAGCTTGAGAATGAGTAGGAAACTATAACTACGGTATAAAATAGTACAGGAATAGAACAGTTTGCATTGATAGAGGGAGACTTTTAAAGAGTAAAATATGATTGGCTAGTTTGTTACTGAAACAGTATGACTTGGCAGAGAGAAATTCTAATTAGAAAACCTCAAATTATACTACATGAGAGCAGAATGTCAACCTTGATATCTTCGAATTCAGTAAAAACAATGACCAAGAGGAGTACATTTGTTGTGAGTGTATTGACTTTTGACAGACTTCAATAAATAGATCCACTTGCCAGAAACGAGAATTCTTAAGTTGATGCCATGGCGAAAGAGCTTAGATGATGCCATACTGAGCTAATTCATGAAGTTCCAGATGACTGTAGGCCTCCCAGGGGCAGATTACCGTGATGTCTGTTGAAGGTAACAGGAAGAAGGAATTACACACCAAATATCAATGCATGTTTGACTCTATTAGTTAAGGATATTGGTGACGTCCCTGGAAGAAAAATACATAAATGTACCAGTGCCAAGACCCTCCATCCCAGGAATATCATCTCCAAATCTGTGAAGAACAAACAGAACAAACTTGACAGTCAGTAATGGCATTCGCAATTTGCTTTCAGCAGTTGACAGTCCAACCACCACATCGAAGTAGACACAACGCCTCTGGTGAACCACAGTCTGCCCTGTAGACAAAGAGGCTCTCACCCAATCACACCACGCTTGGGAGGCTTGCTTTTAAACTGGCGGGTGTTCCTTTGCTTGAATTTAGGGGGTCCCTTGCGAGGCGAGCCAGGGACAGTAGCTTTGGTTGCTGCCTTGGTTCCAGACTTCACATCAGGTTGGGCTACCTCCAGATCCATCCTTCTGTTTTAACTGGCTGGTGGTCTGCTGAGAATGCTGAGACGTATTTGTCTGCGGGTTTGGTCACTCTGATGAAACAAAGAACCGAAGATTTGCAGAAGATACAGAAGATAAGCAAGCGTATTATATCATACAGACAGACATGACTCACTGTCACAAATGCTCATCCCTCGTCTAATTTCCACCATTTAAACTGTCCCATCAAATGACATGCACCCGAGACAATAATCTCAGATGAATCGCCCCACTGAGATACATGTCTCCCCCTGTCAGTAAGGAGGTCTACATTATCCCATGTTCACATAAATGAACAGCTTTCCACACTGCTAGGGAGCCACAGAGCACACTTGACAATCTTATGAATGCCAGGACATGCTGAAGTTGCAGAAAGACAATTAACAACTCATCGCCTCTGACCAATCACATCCGACAGTGAATCCCAGTTTTAGATTCCAAGTACAACTGAGACCATTTCATGGATCGATTGATTGACATTTGACCTCACATCCTCCCTGCTGATTTACTTTGTGTGTTCTCTTTAAACCATACAAAAGCAATGTAAAGGCATGTCATCTCATCATCTCATCAAATATTTTCTAAAATGTTCAATGGTAAACAACGACCCGAGTAATTGCCTCCCATCCCTGTCCTCATCTGGTCCTCAGTGCTCAGTACTTACCAGCTGTGGTATCTCTCAGTCGAGACTGTCACAACCAGGTTTGCTTTTGAATGGACAGGGTGTCAAGGGGGCGTCTTATACTCCCGAAACCTCAAAGGGATTATGACAGGGCCTGAAAATGTGCTGCCAGGGCGTTACCAGTAAAGTCCACAGCGGCCGTGTGACCACCTCTGTCGTGGGAGGAGATCTGAGGAGGGAGAGCAGAGCGAGAGGGGTAGGTGGGTATAAGCTCTTTTAGAGAGAGTTGATCCTAGTCTTTTACGTCAGAGACACAACATTATGCAACGTCCCTTGTATCTGGTTCGATTGCATCCTTCTCGACAACGAGAAAAAAAGAATCGAAAGACGACAAATAAAAAGAGGGCAAGAACACAATTGTAAACTGTGTATACTGCAATTGCATTTGTTTCAAACGCTTCAGAGATTCATCTATAGGTGCCTCAGAAACCAGGACAGCTTCTACAATACAGGGTTTGCCTGGTGTTATTTCTGGAAAAATTTACGGAAAATATCCCAGAATTACCATTTCACTTCTCCCGTCAGGTGTAGAAATGATCTAATCCTTTGTCCACACACGATCCACACAGGATCCCTCATTCTGGGGAACACCACCTTTCTGTGGGGATGTATGTGGGAAACACTAAACCCCATTCTCTTCTCATCAGCAGTTTCGCAGATTGAGTACATTACGTATATGTAGTAATCCCCTTCTACAGTACCTGCCCCTTTTATCTCATGGATTACAGATCCCCTCTGTAATCTGAGACATACTATAGTCAGGGGCACACACTGTAAGACACACAAACACACAGGCAGAAAACAAACATGCTAATACAGGGTTATTTCTTTCAACCATTTCTGCAACTCTACAGAGTTGCAGAAGTGTGCTAATACAATGCAATGAAACTAGCATGAGTTCCAGGGTTTCCACTATGATGCCATTATGAAGATACAGGGACATCACTGCCACTGGCTGTATCATGATCCCTACGCCTAACTGATATGTGAGAGCAGGGAAACTGAGCCCTGCTCATCTCTCCCTTGCCCTAACACTACCACATCAGCATCAGCTCCTGCAAGGCCTTTGCAATGTTGCTGATAAAGCACACAGCAGGCTACACTCAAGGGCTAACCTAAATCTGACTAAAACACCCCCCCCCCAAAAAAAATATATAAAAAGACACAATTTTACAGTTTTAAGTAAATGTGTCCAGTTCACAGATCTAACAGAAAACATAGTCGAGGGGATTTCTTGTTTTTTTTATCGTCTTGTAGGAGCAAACATACCATTACGCCATCTTGCGGTGGCATATGGTAAAAGCAGGGAACAGTTCGCATTTTCAGTCGTCAACTGCTGATTGGCTGAACCTGAGAGGTTGAGGGTGAGGGGTCAGAGTTGATGGTCCATGTACACCCATGTGGTTTGCTGTTTTGAAAATATCAGCCTCAAATATCAGAAAACAACATGGGAAAGCGTAAACAGACGGAATCCAGTGAGACGTTAAAACGAGGCGGCAAAGCCGGACAACATGTTAGGTATAAAACGAGTTTGCTCTCGACAGCAGACAAATTCGACAGACGATGTTAAGCTACTAAGCTAGCCAGCTAGCTAGCATTTTATAGCGGTAGTCAGTCGAGTGTATGGTTGATGTAGTTGTAGTTGATAACTACAGAGTACCTTACTCGATGATTACTTAATGATTGAGGTATGATACACCTGGATGATTTCTGAATTATTTTGTCATTTTGTGCGTTTCTGTGTGCAGTAAGAAGCCAAAGCGAGATGAGAGGCCAACACAAGACGAACATCTCCAGCAAATCCCATTTCGTCTCCGTGAAATTATGAAAAGTAAAGAGATGATGAAAAAGGGAAAAAAGACCAAAGCCTAAACCGTCCGAAAAGATGAAAAAAGGTCAGAAACGTTAGATGTCAGCATTTAACATTATTATAACATATATCGTGTCCCATGTAGGCTATTTTGTGTGCCTGGTGTCTGATTTATTCTCTTCTACCTATAGTAATTACTCCCAAACCTAAGAAGAAAGTGAAGACCCAGGTTGAGGACATCCCTGTCCCCCATTTTCGTCGAAAAAAGAAGGAGTCAGATAGATCATACGTTCAACGCATGAACAGCGAGACTCAGCATGTCCTTTTCCTCACCAAGAACCAAGTTGAGAGACAACCTGAGCTGGTGGAGGACCAGGAGGACCAGGAGGAGCCTGAAGAAAACCAGAAGTCAGAGAAGAAGAAAGAGTAAGTGTGGTCATCATGCTATACACAGAATTTCAACAAACAAACAAAAAAATAAGCAGCTTTTGATCATCTAAAATATGATCTGCAGGTATAATAAGTCTCGGCTTCAGAGGCTGCAGAAAAAGAAGCTGGACAGACGAGAAGATAAGATGGAAAAAGATAAGCTCATTGGTATGTATTGTGGGAAACATGGTGTTGTGTAGAGCAGTGCTATTCCTGTCGTCATTGTCTGATGTTTTTCTTTCTTTCATTTGTCTGTAGATAAAGTTAAATTCGGTGAAGTTGTTATGGCCCCACCAACTTTGAGTGTTAAACCAAAGAAGGCGGCTTTAAAGGGACAGGTGAGTGGGGGATGTGTGAGAGAGAATGAGTGAGAAAGACCATATTGGATCTCATATAATGTTGGTGTCCGTACCTCTTAAACTTATGTAAAAGTTTATTTGTAATGGGCTTGAATTAGGTTTGTCTATATTGTACCCCCAGGGCATCAACAAGGCTCTGCTGCTGAACTCCCTAATGGGCCAAGCCCCAAGCTCTACGGTCAAGCCCTCCATGGCCAGGCAGAGGATCGTGGAGGAAGAGAGGCAGCGTGTGGTCGAGGCGTACCGTTACCTCAAGAAGCAGAAACTGAAGCAGCAGGAAAGCAAGGCTGCGGGCCTGGACAAGCTCATGAACCTCTGAAGCCTCACATTACCACACAGAACCAGGAACAAGGGCTAGCCGTGTCACATGACTGATGCCTATCTTTACGGCCAGCATCTTAATGGTCTTTTGGTGACTGGAACAGTGGAATGGGATAGATTGCCTCCTGGTGGAAAGTCAGACTCATTGTATGTAGGTAAAGAGCTATTTAGACATGGACTGGCAACTCGATCGTAAATTTGAAAGCCTTACCATCTACTGTGGAGGCTCTCTGGACTGAACACCATGCAAATACAGGGTCAAAGAAACCAAATAACTTTGGCATTTCTAGATTATGGTCACTAGATGGCAGTCAAATTCCCTACACACAGCTATGTTTGTATTGTTTGTATGTCTATGGAAAGCCTTGTTAAAAAAAAATGGTGATTATTTAAATAAATGCTTATTATTTTTACGTTGGTATACAAATTGTTAGGCTCTTCCTGCCAAACCTTCCTTGAACATTGAGATCATAGGTGCTAATCCTCCTCTGTAGACAGGAAACCGTGGCAACAGAGACAGTGACAGCTGGACTTGTGACCATGATCACGTCATATCTTTATGACGACTAATGCCCCCAGACCTAAGCAAATCACCTGCGTTTTGTATATAAAAAGCTTACAAGAGCCTGGCACAGCCTATTTACCCAAGTAATCCTGAAAACTATCCACTCGCTCCAGCCATGAATGGACCCTTTGTCCAAGTATTGGCCAAACAATGCAACACTTTTTTTCGTTCTGTTTTCTAGCTTTTTTTCGTGTTACGGATTCTGTAACACTTGTTCTGTAATGTGAGTTTATTACTTTACCACTCAGGATGCCTTTCTACTCTACTCTTAGGGTCTCCAGTTATAGAAAACTGGGGAATGTCTGACAATATATATTTCCAGTCATGAGAAAGTCTTGGAAGTTAGTGAAACAGCTGACGCCTTAGACGGATCCTCATAGAATCATTAGTCTAAACGGATGGGAACCCTGCACTCTCGGGATTGTTGTGATCCAGAATCAGTTCTGTTTTGACCAGCTAGATCATCAAACTGTCCTGCAAGTGTGTGTGTGTGTGTCTCTGAAGAAGGTTGCCATAGTGACAGGCTCAGTGAGTGGGACAGGTGGCTGTGATGTTTAGTGGTGGCAGCATGTCATCTGAACCTAAGCACCACCAAATCTTTGGCCTTGAGGAAAGCACAAGTCCAGCCTTTTCCAAAGCTAACTGGTATTCCTGAATAACGTAGCTCATTATCAGGCTATGGTAATGATTGGCAACTAAAGTAACTCAAGTCAATTCAGACTGTGGCTTTGATGTTGTCCAGAGTCAGTGGCACACATCGACATCCTGTCAACCAATCTGCCTAATGAGTCTCTAATTGGCTCAGGAAATCACATGGATGAACCTCATAGCTGTTGATCAGTTTTAACGCCACAGAAAGTAAATACATTGTTTTACATTGATGTGAGAAAAGTCTTGATTTTAAGTTGTTTAACTATACCTGTTCCCATTTGTTGAAATGTATATTCCACCGACACAGTTATTGCTTTTTCTCCAGTCCTAAGGAAATTGTATCTTTCTGGCCAATACAGTCTAGTCTACCAAGTATTGGTGTAGCTCACAATTCACATGCCTTAGTTGCTATCTATAAAAAAACAAAACATCCGTTGATTATAAAACCATGCTTTCTGTTTCCACTCTGTCTCTCTTAATGTGCACATGGATGGTGGGAGAGAGTGGGACTGGGAGGGCATCCAGTACGCTGCTAGGCAGCAGAAACTCAACATCGTTATTGAGTGTGCCTGAGTGTTCACTGTTAAATTACCCCTGAACAAATGTACGTTTCACTGAGGAGGTGAAGGAAGGACAGCCTTTCTGCTAAGCACAAGCTCTTATTTCATGCGAAACCTCAACACGTGTTCATTGCAAGTTACTCCAACTAGATTGCCATTTTGAAACAGATCGATAGTCAGTCACGCAAAAGGGTATTTTCAGAAGTGAGAGTGCTTTCTCTGTGCACTGCCCACTCAGCCTCTTTATGTAACAGATATATGGACATACAGTGCTTCTGGCTGCTCTCTGCACATGCCACTACCAGTGCTGTGCTAACTGCTCGTGCATGTCACTTGTTTCATAAGAAAAAGCGGATTATCTCGTTTTAAATGTGCGAACGGCTAAATCACTGCTCTGCTCACAAACAAAAAAGCATGCTCATTTTGCAGCTGTCAATGTTGGATATACTGCAAGTATGAGAGAAACGGAACACAACATGTAAAGTATATGGAGAAGCAAGCTCATTGTGACGTTTACAGCAGCCAGGAAGTCAACATATTACAACAGCAGACTATTGTGCATACTTGCAGGAGGCCTCAGGCTTTGAAAGCTTATCATTGCATATGTAAATGTTCACCCCAGTAAAGGTGAAAGTACTTTCAACTTCAGACACCTTCCTCATGCAATGTTCCCTTCCTGACTTTGTATGGTGGCTACTTTAGGTCATATGATTTATTATTGATTAAACAACTAAATACACATTTACCTGATTTATTTGTTGACTGTTGTGGAATGGTTCTCGTCAAACAAAATGTGAACGCATTCATACAAATCATTTTCTACAATGTTTGATATTGTAACATGAAAGTATATTTAACATTCAGATAGTTGTTTGCCCAATCATTGCATTGTTTTTACATGTAAACACAAACTACCTACAAGGTAATACACAACAACCAAAATAACATAATTTAACCTGTGGATTTGATGATACAAACACACCGAAGACTATCTGCACAAGTAGTGGTATTCGAAAACACACAAATACATTATAATAACTCTTGATATTACGTTAATGACAACGTAGACAGGTTCCATTTCAGACGTCAGAGTTCTCAATGTGTCATTTTGAGGGTTGGGGGACATGGTATGCATAAATACCCTTCCCTTTCCAGTCAAATACAGCATCAGGACAAAGACGGGAAACAAATATTGACGCATTAAGGTAGCCTGGACAGGAGGCCGACGAGACATTGAAGGCTGAATCATGTGCTAGCTCTGTCTCCTATGCTGAACCCTTTATGATTCTCTATGACTCACATTTGAGTAGCAAACTGATTGATTGTCCCGTTGGGTTGGTTACCCTGGGGTCATCTCTTTCCATCATTGCGTGGTTTTACTTGCGGGTAGTGGATTGAAACCCACTACACTTATTGTGAATGTAAAGCTATCTTGTCGGTCATTAGCCTCTCAAGAGAGTAGCCCCCTCAAGCAGGAGTCAGATCCTCTTCTTCATCAGACACGTACACACACACACACACACGCACACACAAGCACCAAGGCAGAGTGGAGTAGAAAAGAGGTGGACAGGTGTTGAAGAGGAACAAGGTCAAAGTACTGCAGGTTTACCACAGAGGCCTCTTGTTTAAACCGTTTCCCTGAGGGAGAGAATTAAAACATGAGCTCTTCTATGCGCTGCAAGAAAACAAACACCTGAAGGTTGTTCATCTCTGACCTCTGAAGAAATGCATATGATGTGTGTGTGTGTGTGTGTTTCTATTGGGTTGTATAGGAAGACAAATTCCAATACCGGTACCTTATATACAACTACTTATTAAGTAATCTATCTGTACAATATTGGTGTGAGCGGTGACTTTTTAGCAAGGCCATGAAAGGCATTCATGCATCTTCAGTCAGTAGTGGTGTATATAGCGGAGGTCAGAGGTGCCGTCTACTTACACTGGCTGCGTGTGACAGTGCTGGGTGTGGAGGGCAGTACGAGGCGCTGCTGCTGCCCTGGTTTAAAGGGGGGGCCGTGGCCCTTGGCAGGATGGTCTCCTGGGACTGCTCCCTCTAATGAGGGGGAACCAAGACAACAACAAACACACAAACACACACACCAGTCAGAGACACTTATTAGTTCAGGGTTAAGACATTAAAACACTTGAGCGTGAATTGTCCCATCATATGCATTCCACTCACATTTGCTAGACTCTTGGTGATGAGGGCCAATTCAGTGGGTTGGTACACACAGCCACGTAGTCGTCCGTTATAACCACCGTACGGAGACACCACAGTGTGGGCTGGGTGGCAGGGAAAGGAGACAGAGGGCCCATCAATCACTTACAATAGAAAGGTTGTTATGTTTATGTGAGACTTGATGTGCCTCCACTCTTGCAGCAGCCATGCTCTGAGACAGGCTAGTAGTTATTACTGGAGGTTTAAAATGTCACTGTACATGGTTAGGGTTGCCACATCTGCCACTGTTTGAAGACGATGAGCACACTCCCGTCTCCATGGCAACGGTTCATAAAAACGAACCGAGGACGGATGTTCAAGCACCGTTCGTTATGTGCTACAGTGATTGTCAAAGATGCAGCAGTGTACTTCTAACTTCAGCCTTACACAATGCCATGCTAATGAATGGACTGTGCACACACTCCTGACAAATGACATTAGGTGTGTGGGGGATTATTTCTTTAGTCTTCTGGCAAAGGTCACCCCTTCACACCCTCATCTCGCCCTGTCAAAGGTCCCTCTAGCCAGCAGGTACATCTAGGCTAGCACTGGAGGGAAACCATGGACAGTGAGAGCGACAGTGAGAACAGCCCTCCTGTTCTAACTGATCTGTCATTCGTAGAACAAATACATTTGCAGGTCAATACCGGCAAAGTGAAGGGAAAGGTGAGCAGGAAAAAGAGAACAATACGATATGTGTTACATCCGAGGGCTTATCATGAGTACTTTAATGAGACGGTTTTAAGATAGCATCGAACATGCCAGGTTGATGTGGGACTTTCTGATAAGGTCATGACTAGCACTGTTGGACATGAAAGAGCACTGAAGTAGGACTCGATTTCTGACCAGTGTGGGATGTTTACTGAGGCCTAACTGTGCTATACCTGTATGGGGTTCGTCCATCGAGAAGGCCTTGTTCTCCATGTACATGTTTTGCTGGCCAGGGCTCTGGTCCTTCAGGATGTTGTCGTAGACAAGGCTCCTGGCTGGGTAGACGTGGTCCCCGTCACTGGGCTGCTCCTGGTCCTCGTCTTCCTGGCTGAGGAAACAGATCTCTGGTATGGTGTAGAGGACCAGGAACACCCAGGCGTTGACCACCAGGGCAATGGCGAGTGTGGGGTCGTCCCAGCTGGGGCCCCCAGTCAGCTGGTTCCCATGGATGTACATGACGATCCAGGCCACCCAGATGGCTGTGGAGAGGACCCCCGTGGCGAGGATGAAGGCCCCATCTCTGCGCCAGCTCTTGTGCTTGTGCGTCAGCGTGGGCACTGCCATCAGGATCACGGCCAGCAGCAGCGCCATCACGTAGACCAGAGCCAAGACAAAGTCCTGGTTGCTGATCTTGCAGGACGCGTCTGTCATGACAGAGGCCATAACAGGGTATCGGGCCACGGTGATAATCATCCACTCAGTGTTGATGATGACCTCAACCAACCAGAGCGCTAGGGCCCCCAGACAGAGTGTCCAGGCCCGGGGGCCCCGGCCCCTCCTCTCCAGCAGGGCCAGCCACAAGCCGTGCATCACCAGGCACGACAGGCAGCCTGCGAACAGCACGCCAAACAGGAAACGCCGCGCTGTGCAGCTGATAAAGTCCCGGCCCACGATGAAAGCGAAGGTGAGTCCAAACAGCCCCAGGGTGAAGACCAGGACGCTGGCTTGCAGGGCCACCATGGCTTTCCTCTTCTTGTCTGTCACGAAAGGCATGCTGGCTATGAGGGTGACCAATAGCACAAAGGCAGTCACCACTCCTGCAGCAGCGAAAGCCTCTACCACGATACCCCACACGGCAGACAGGTCACACAGGTTGTAGTAGAAGGAGTTGACGGACGGGCCGCACCCCTTTGGAGCGCTGGTAGCCTCCATGGCATCACTGGTGGACCACAGGGACAGTGCTTGCTGCAGCAGAAGTAACGTTGCCAACTCCACACCCATGCTCAGCCTGGACTCACAAGACAGAGTTGGGTATTACTACGGTTTGGGAGAAGAAGACCACACTACAACTCGTCTGATAATCAGAAACCATTCAAACATCTGATTCCCAGCCGCTAACTTCGACAACAACTGTTTTACTCTTATGTCTCACTACCTTCTCCCCTTTTCTCCAACTAGTTGGTTTTTTTGTTGTTGATTTGCAGGCAACTCTGGAACCCCTAAACCTCTGAACCCTCTGCCACACCTGTCATCCTGCCTGGATGCTTCATTGATTAATTCATGAATGAATTGATTGATTAATGCATTCATTCTTCAGTCTTTCGTATTAGGCTATTCCTTTAAATGAATAACTGGACTCCGTTGGAGGAACTGTTTTTAAACTAACAATTGAAAATCCAATGAATAGATAACAATGAACATATCAGCAATCGGTTCGGAGAGGTTCAACAGGTGTGTTGAGATGTCTTAAGAGAAAGTTGAATATTTGTAATAAGGTCCTCTGATCAAGCATTTGGGCTGAATAGAGACATTATTTTACTATAAATAATGAGATTTACTGATACTACAAAGAGAAGTAGGCTATGCGTTTGCACTGGTGCTCACAGGTGGCTCCAAACACCTGTAACCTACTCCTCTGCTAGGAATTATTGTCCTATTATTCACAGGCAATGTTTTACTATCATTAGATAAACAGTTTATTGTAATTCAAGATTAACAGGTGAGAATGATCGTGTTTATTTAAAAAAAACTCAAGTATAGTACAATGCCATGAATCATCCAATCATTCCCCTCCGGTGCCTCTTACCTGCACACAGAGAAGGACGTGAGTTTGGCGCTGACCAAAGAAGAATCCAGATTAATTTCTTTGTGTTAGTGTCCAACGTTTGGCTACAGCCAAATGTATGCTCAATGTGTGTTCGCAGTTTTTTTTACAGGATGACTCCTTGATCGCAGCCAGTTTTCTTTCCGCCCACCTGCTCTCTCGTTTTACCATTATCTACCGCCTACAGACAGTCGTCAGCGGCACGTCGTTTCAGCATGCCAGTTACCATCCGCCACACAACTGGCACCTCCATCCGCTTTATTTTTTCCTCCGTTATGGTCACCTAACCCACACCACGAGTTTTAACTCTTGAGCCAAACCAAGAAGCCTAGTCAAGAAAGCTTTGCATATTCCATCAGATTATTGCAGGCACGTCATTTTAACAAATTAGGTAGGTTAGGCTACACTCACCTAGGCCAGTAGAGCATAATGCACCATTATTGTTCCGTCTATTTGGGGGGTTTCATCGATACACGGCTTTATTTCCCCCTATACGTTTTATCATTTTAATTATAAAAGTGGAACCCTTCATGAGAAAATCGTCGATTTAAACTTCAGTATGGAGAGCCACCTGGTGGGTGATTTCAGTAGGAAGGGGTGGTTTCTGTTTAGCTTTAACATTTTAAATGACACCTCCATCTGATGGTCTCAAATGTGCTCTTTTCTTCACAAAACAAACTACGTTTTTGTGATGCCTGCCTTCCAGCCATAATGATCATTAAATGTATTTAGTCTAATTGAGTTAAGTATGGCACATATTGGATATCAAATTACATTACAGATCAGATGACTGTACTATTGATCTACTATAAAGGCTGCTTCAATTAGTAACCATTTGAAACGAGCATTATTGAATACTGTCATTGATTTCAGACTTTGCTATTTAAATTGTGTGTTAGGCCTCCGATTTATCTTATTTATTTTACTTTTGATAAGAATAATAACATGATGATATCAACAGAGGATATTTGATCATCAAATAGAAGCCATATGTCCAGCAGCATAGGCATCCTTACACATTTTGAGAACGGCAAATCTGTCCCCCCTACTTTTTATCAAAACAATTATATTTAATTTATATTTATATTTAATGGCTGCATCCTCAGTTATAAAAAAAAGCTGTCCCACCCGCATTTGAACACAAACGTTTGTCTGAATCTCTCTCTATGTGTTTGTGTATTTACATGCTAAAACAGTTTGTGGTTTATGATGTGTACATGTGTCTATCTGTTTACACCCTAAAGTAGTCCGTTTTCAGGGTGCGTGATGTTTTGGAGACCTAGTTGGGAGCCCATTAAGCTGGTCGATGCCATGCGGTTTCAGCAGTATCCTGAGGTCAGTTAGGACACCTTTGTAGCGATGGCTTTGGCATACACCCTGTCCCAAACCCCATTGTTGAGCCTCGTGTGATGGGTTAGATTCGGCCCCCTGTGGGGGATCGATCCTTCCATGGACTTGCACCCCAGGGGGGCTTTTACAGATCTGGCACCCTGTCAACCTGAACCCTATGATCACGCTCCTGATGGCATTAACTCCAATGTCCTTGTGAAGAGGCCAGAAAAAAACCTTACACCATGGTGTCATGGTCAGTTTGGCTCACAATCAAGGACAGTATCATTCTGAAATAACATTCTGCACATCTAAAACTTTATAGGCAGATCAAAGTCTTTGTCACATCTTAGGAAGGTGACCTTAACATGCGCTGCACTACATGTACAGGTGCATTGCACTACATGTACAGGTACATTGCACTACATGTACAGCTGCATTGCACTACATGTACAGGTACATTGCACTACATGTACAGCTGCATTGCACTACATGTACAGGTACATTGCACTACATGTACAGCTGCATTGCACTACATGTACAGGTGCATTGCACTACATGTACAGCTGCATTGCACTACATGTACAGGTACATTGCACTACATGTACAGCTGCATTGCACTACATGTACAGGTACATTGCACTACATGTACAGCTGCATTGCACTACATGTACAGGTGCATTGCACTACACGTACAGGCTGCACCACGTGCCCCACGTGTTCCATCATGCATGTGTGTTGGGAGAAGTCAGGTGCCAGACCTCCCCCTGGATCGTGTTTGCTGATGTTCCCAGGGAGCTGTCCTGGCTGCTGTAGCGGGCCTCATTAAAAGCAGCTCGGGGCAGCTTCCCTCTGAGAACATGTCAGGCTATTCATAGCTCTGCCACAGCCCAGGTGGGCACCTCTCAGGTCGTGTGTGCTTCTGCATTCTTTTGGGGGGAAGATAACAGTCTCCAGGGCTCCTCACTCTAAAAGCGACTTCTCTTTTTAAATTGATGTTTGTCTAGATGTATTCAAGCCAGTAATATTGTGTACTCTCTGTATGATGGCACACATACCTAACTACAGCCTATATGCACAACAGTTTACTTATCCCGTTTATCTTGTAAATGCAGATGCATTGAGTTGTTTAGGCCGGACGAAGGGCAAATTAGCTTGAGATACTTCTGTCGCCCTGACGTTGTAAGAAATCTTGAGAAGGATTTGGGTGTTGACTGGCTAGATTCTTACAGGTGGATCATTAACAGTTCTGCATGCCAAGGGAAGGTACGTGATCCCTAGGTCATGAGTGCAGTCCTCCTGTGCCCATGTGAGGGGTGGCTTTTCGATGCAGAGCCACATTTCATCTGCTGTTGCGTGCCACTTAAGTGGGATTTTCCTGTGACACCATGTGGCTTTTTAATTCGTACTCATAAGGGACAGTGTGTGCGGTATCGACTTTAATATTCCTGCACTGGCAATTATCATGTTCCCTGCCCGCAGCTGCCTGTGAACTCAGGACCCAGCTGGTCATTTGTGACACTGGATCCTGCATATTTGTGTATAATTCAGCAGCATTGTAAACTCACACAGCTCCGTATTACATTGAGTGATGTTTGGGGATCTGTGATTTGGCCCAGTCAGCACATTTCAATTTCATTTTAAGTTAAATACTGAGTCAGCATGACAGATAATTGCACGTCCTGTAGTTGTCGGGATAATTACATTGGTGGCTCTCTAATGATGCACTAATACATTCTTAATAATGTTGTGATTCGACACAGATTGGAAATTCTGTCCTGTCAGATTTTCAATAAAACACTTTAAACTGTGTCCAGTCTATCAGTGGTGCTACTCAAAAACAAAGAGCATTGATTCTTATAGGTTTTTGATGTTTCCCTTAACCACCCTTCTCTCACCCATCCTCAAAACACTCCACCGAGACCCCATCTGGCCCGGTGCCACTGATCGATGCCACACAAACATCGAAAAGGGAGAAATTCAAAAATCAAAGCTGTCGTCATGGCAACGGCCCTGCCAGATTCCACCAATCAATGGAGTCCGCAAAGGCTGCGAGATTCGCTGGGGGAAAGGCCGGCGTCCTACATAAAGAGTGCGGGACAGGGAGCCGGGGCACCACACGGGGCGACCCACCCTACGCACAGACCTCACGGACACGGCACCCAAGGAGAAGACCGCAGAGCACACCACAGACGAAGGAAAGAGGGTGAAGGAATAGATGACCAGATATGGCACGCTCTCTTAAAGAAGGAATCCCTTCCCGGGTCTATCTGACCACCCTGTTTGTGGGGTTGTGCTTCCACGCTATCACAGTTGGAGGAGGTAAGGTTGGCTTATGGCATCTAATAGGTCCTGTTTTTATCACTAATCTCTTTCAATGTGCTCTTCTTTTATCTTGTATTATGTATTGAAGAAAAGACTTGTTTCGGGGTCAGGGTCTGCTTTTCCCCCAGGCTGTAGGGCATGTGATGGTTGCTCTCATCCAGCCAGCCCTAAGGCAGTGTCTGGGCATCAGTTTAGCACTGCTGTCCTTTCTGGTTTGGCTTGCCTGTCCTCAGATATATGGGCGCTGCTAGCATGGAGAGGGGATAGGCTACAGTCTGAGATTCCAGTAAACCAGACCCAACGATGCTACCGAGGCTGAACAGAAGTTTTCTTCCTCCGAGCTCGAAATAGATGAGGGGTGAGATGGGCGGTGGTAGGACGGGGGGAAAATGTTTTATTTAGTGGATTCAGTCCCTCTGAGATTAAATGAACTCACTGAGTTGAAGTAGATGAGACAGTTCCTGTTGCTTTATTCATAACCAAACAAGGACTCTGTCTGTCTCAATGCAGGGACCTGAAAGTCTGACATGTCGGAATAACATTAGTACAGTACTAAGGGAAATCCAGTTTTTTTTAATTCTCAAATAAAACCCTGTACTTATGATTATGCTCTGCAGTTACAAAACAGGTGCACAAATCCAATTCCTACTGGATGACTTAGAATTGAGAAGGACGGAAAATGTGCAACGTTGAACCAAGTGGGGGTGTCAGTGGGGCACCAGCTCAGCTGGCCCCGGTTGGAGGAGGTCTAATGATGTGAGCAAGGGCTACTTTGAAGTGAAGATGTGTGATCCCAGTGGTGCGAGGAGGACCAGGAGGCTGCTCAGGGAGGGAGCCAGGAGGGGTCCTCCACCTGGGTCTCATTAGGCTCAGCAGTAACAAGCTCTGGCAGCTGCTGTGGAAGGCGAGGGATGGAGATTCAGTGGCAGCAGTGTGTCAGTGAGTCTTTCATGCCATCTTACAGTGGGTGCCACTTGTGCTGAAGCTCAAGAGGACCCTGTAGAAAGAGCCATCTGTATGACTGCTGCAAACTCACTGGCTTGTGAGTCAACCACCTGGCTTGTTGTCCCCGAAAGCTTTTGACTGAAACGAGTCATGTCAATAACTGAATCGATGGTGTCATCTGCACTTAACCAGGGAATAACATATTTTTTCTTCTTCTTCAGTTTCAGAGATGAGTGTTCTTAGTTTAGAGTCTAATTACGCCCCTGACTTACCGTTTCATTCTCTAGTGCTTACTGTGTTCTGTGCACTAGACTGACCGTAACCGCGCAACTGGTAAGATTAGCAGTTGGGTTACTGCCTGCTGAACTACACAGTGTGTTAATGAGTGTTAATGGAAAGGGGTCAAAAAAGCAGCCTCTGTGACAGTTACACAAATAACATAAACGTGCTATAATTATTAAATGGTTCCATTGAAATACATGAAAATATCCACAGAACAGGATAGTTGAATTCCATATCCTGTCAAACTCCGAGTCCTGGAGTACAGAACAATTAACACAAAATGAATCACCCTATTACCCCCCCCCCTCCTCCACACACACACACACACACACACACACACCCCACAGCTGCTCTGAAGCAGGAGGTGGCGCTGGAGAATGGCGCCATGGTGTTAAACCACTCAATGAGCCTGGTGCAGCGTTTGGAGGCCCTGCTGTCCCAGGGAAATGCTAGCGACGTGGCCCTCAGGGTGCAGACCATCAACACGGACGAGGTGAAGGTGATTCAGGCCCACACCCTGGTGCTGTCGCTGCAGAGCGAGGTCTTCGAGGAGCTGCTCCTGAGCCGCAACAGCAGCACCCTGGTGCTTAGGGAGGCCCCCGACTGTGCTGCCGTCTTCGACAAGTTCATCAGGTAAACAAGCCAGACCAGTTAACGGTATGGGATGGGGAATGATAGAAGAGGGAAAATCTCTTTGAGAACATAACAGTGTCAGTTACAACCAATGGCATTGTTTTGTAAAAAGCTCGATGACGTTCATTGTTGAAATGTTGAGGGATCATACTGCTCTCACTGACACAACAAAAACAATTTGTACGCCACAGCGTTCCTGCGCTTTGACATGAACAAGGGCCCCATCTAGTGGAAAGTCTTTTAAACGACAGCTGATGAATGTTTTAGACATACACAAACAGGCCTCTGTGTTGAAGAGGATTGGAATTAGATGACTAATCGATCGCTTGTTTTGTTCTCAGATACCTCTACTGTGGTGACATCTCTGTAAGGCTGGACCAGGCCATTCCCCTGCATAAGCTTGCCAGCAAGTACCGTGTTTTGGGCCTGCAACAGGGTCTGACACAATACATGAACCAGCATCTGTCCAGTGAGTCCCCCACAGGCCACGTGGTTGGCTGGTACCAGTACGCCATGCAAATTGGGGACATGAGCCTGAGGGACAGCTGTCTGCAGTACCTCTCCTGGAACCTGTCCTCCGTGCTGCAGAGCGAGGAGTGGGGCTCCATCAGCGATGACCTGCTCTTGTCCCTGCTGCAGCGCTCCGACCTCATTCTGCAGAGTGAGCTGGAGCTCTACGAGGCCCTGGAGGCCTGGATTGGTCAGAACCAGCCGGCCAGCCTGACGGTGGAGAGCGCCCTGAGGGCGGTGCGTTACGGGATGATCCCTCCGCAGCACCTCTTCCGCCTGCAGAAGCAGTCTCCGCTCATGCTGAAATATTACGAGTCCATACGGGACCTGCTCTACCTGGCCTTCCAATTCCACTCGGCCTCTCCCATCCAGTTGGCCAAGTTCTTTGACGTCAACTGCAGTATCTTCACGCCCCGTAACTACCTGTCCTCGTCCTGGGGCTCGCCCTGGGTCATCAACAACCCCACGCGAGATGACCGCAGCTTCAGCTTCCAAACTCAGCTGGGCCCCAGCGGCAGTGATGCTAGTAAGAGAGTGACCTGGAATGCCCTGTTTTCCCCTCGCTGGTTTCCTCTCAGCGTTAGATCCTCCTACTCCGAGATCGGCTCAATGCAACCCACACGCACAGACGGAGGTCGCCCACGCATCATCGTCACCCCCGCCACATCCAGCCCGGACTTTGCCGGCGTGAGCTTCCAAAAGACAGTGATCGTCATGGCAAGGCAGCAAAGCAAAGTGGTGGTTCGTCACGTCTATAACTTTCACCAGAGCACCGAAGAAGCTGGGGATTTCCTGGCGGAGGCTGACTTGCAGCGCCGGGCCTCAGAGTACCTGATTGACAGCTCCCTCTACCTGCACATTGTGGTGAAGCCTCTCTACCATAGCCTCATCGTTGCCAGAAAATGAGGACAGGAAGTTATTCCTCATGCCTCAGTCACCATTTTTCTTGCTGAGAGCCCACTGCCAAACCCCAGCCCACAGAAAATCGCACACACATGGATCACTATTCCAAAAAGCCTAACTCATATCACAACTTATGTTTATTAGTTTGTTGTGTGATAAGGCAGTTCAACACAGTATTTTGCAATATTTCATTTTGTCTTCCAAAACCTACAGCTAATAGAAAAGGTGTAACTGAACAGTTTCAAATTCAGTGTGTTTTTGGCATGCTGTACAGTTCTGTACTGTATTTGTTTGTTAGGCTGCTGAATGCTAATGAATTGTACCTTGATTGTCAGGTGTTGCTAAGACTATTGTTTTGTTAGGATATATAACTTTACCTGTAAAGATGCTCAGCTAAATGAATTACTTATTTGCTTTTAATTTTAATCTAAGTTTAATTTCATTATTTGTACTTTACTGGTGCTGCCACAATCCTGAAAAGAAAGTTAGGTCATACTCATTCACTAACCACCAATAGATAGATAAGTATATCGATATGTAGGTAGTATCTATGTAACACATGTGTTAACCCCCCAAATGCAGCCATAATCAGTTAGACAACTATTCTAATATAGTGTTCTCTTGGCAACCAGTTTGGTAAAACGTGTTGACAGCTAATCTCTAAGTGATCATCTTGTTTGTAGTGCTCACATTATTTTTCTTGTTCTTTCTCCTCTGAATAAATATAAATAATTGACTAAGTCTCTTTTTGGTCAATTTACCTTAATTTAAGAGTTACAGGTACACATCTATTTTCAGCGTGATTAGTTCTAGTTGGTTCAACATCTATTAACACTGGTATTTAATTATTATTTACTATGAACTAACATGAAACTCCAACTCAGAAGTTAGTAATCATAATAAATCAAGGATAATAATAAGGATAATAATGCTACTACTAATAATAGTAATATTAATCAATTTAAATAATAAGACGATTATGAAGACAGACAATAATATCTAGACCTTCAGGATTACACATACAATAGTATGCCATAGCATGATATACAAATTACACAAGCAAAAAATTATGAGAATGAAACGACATATCCCACAATTCCACAACACAGGACCGGAAATCCATTTCTACGCAAGAACGTTAGGGAGTCTTCAGCTGTCAGACTTTGGCCACATCGAGTTCAACATTTTACTCAAGCAACTACGCTATTAATACGTTTACAAAGTCGTGCATTCGGTGTTTATGTTTTTAGTTTCCAAGTCCTGCAGAAAGGGTACAAAAGCACGAGAACTGCATTAAGATTTTTATAGTCTTTCATCGTAGCTGGTTGCACAGCAAACCACCGCAGATCCTGAGCGGGTGGATGCAGGGAGGGAGGGAGTAAAAAAGGCAAAAGTCTTTGTGCCTCCCCTCCCCCTCATCAGCAACGGGGAAATGTCTCTTTCTAAAGGAGGTAAGACTTTTGCATGTTTTGAATCGTAATGGCTAGTGGATTGGCTACATATATGCAACATGCTTGCATTCGTGCTCAGCATTGAGGTGGGGCTTTGTCGAAGCACGGTTCGAATGAGTTTCCTGCTTAGCTAAGTTATATAGCCACCCCTATGACCCAGTGCAAAGTTGGTGTGCGGTAAGCAGAAGTTGCACTGTGGTACCTGGAAGACATTGCTCTTGGAATGTATGTGCTAGCCTCGTATAAACCAGGCCAGATTTTATGAGTAAGGTTAGCATCTGATTTCGCTAACTATAATCTAGTTGTGTTTAGGCGCTTAAACATTTGCTAACCAGCTAACGTTAGCTATCTCTAGCTAGCTGCTTTCGTGTGGATGAGACATACGCAGCCAGACAGCTTCATCCTGCTGTATTTAGCTGTCCACCAGCTAACAGCGCCGGTGTGGAAGTTGGCTAACTAACCTAGCTGCTACTGATTTATGTCGCCCCTCTTGGACTTGGAACTAAGAGGGTCCTATTTTAGAAACACACACAATGGAACGACACGGAGGTTGGATCACTTTTTCGGTCCCCTGCCCTGGCATGGGAAAACATGACTCATTGAATCTGTTGGGTCTTTCTGATTGGCCTGTCTAAATTTAGAGTCTAAACGTCGTGTAGGTTGCGTCTGTCTATTTTGTAGTTTAATTACTCTTTTAGTTGTTTGAAGTGAATACTGTAATTACCATATATTTAAATGTATACTTGCATAGTTAGACAAAGTGAACAGTTGATCGCGTACTTTCTGTTGTGTAATGTTGTAGCATTAGACAGCGTTGAATAGAACACACCTGATGGAAAATCAAGGTTCTCCTACTACGTCAGATGTAGGCTAGAGGGCTTGATGATGTCAATTTACATTGCAGGTTCACCGCGTGCTATTACACAATCATACTAGCGTTACCATGGTCTTGAAAACACATTGTTGAGAGAGGGCCGGAACACCAGCTTTGCACTGCACTAGTTGTGTTTCAGTCTGCCATAGGCCTTGGCCCACCCACAGCTACATGTTTTGACTTGCACCGTCAGTGACTATTCGTGCAGACGTTCTTTGTTGACAGTTCAGTTTGCAAGCAGTCTGCCTATTATGGATTTATGCTACACAGCGCTTGTTCCATGCTGACGCTATGGATTTGGCTTTCAGCTCTGTTTTACTGAAACAAAAAGGTTTTGTTTCTATGCTATAACTTGTTGCCTTTTTACTTGTTGCCATCAACTATTCTAGACTGCTGTATGTTTGGCCTTGTGTGCTGCTGATCAGTGTTATTTTGTTGACACGTTTAAAGTGACTATGGTACTGCAAGTATGTTAAGGAGCAAGTGTTTCTTGGTGATTTGCAATCCAGCTGTTCATCCCTTGATCCCTTCCTTTCCAAGGATACACAGCAGCTATTTTTCTTATACAGAATCATATTATCACCTCTGCTGGTATCCTTATCAGTGGGCCTGTCTGGAAGTATTCCTGGTGAATAATATCTCTGAGTCACCTGTCTTGTGACATACCACATGACTGAGGGATCACTAAATTGTTGTCATTATTAAAAGAGTTGTATAAACCAAGTCTTATACTAAATAATGGACTTGACATGTTGTAACTATAGTTGTATAAACGCTGACACCCGACTAGGTCACTAAGCAATTCCTCAGGGTAAGGATTGTGATGTGGTTTTACCCCTGTTGCTGAGTGCAGTTAACAGGTTTCAGGTTTCTGGATAGTCCGGAACAGACAAGCTAGCTGAGACCTAATGACATCATGCACCCCAAAGGGTCTGACAGCTGTAGGGAGAGGATGTGTCAAGTCAGACAGAGAGGCACGCAGGCCGCAGAGGGGGACTGCTGCACACACCTGCCCCGTGGCCCCAACGCACTCCTCCTCAGAGGGGAAGCAGAACAGAGCACACTATCCACCCATGCTTCCAGGGCCTCCTGCGCAATCAGGCCCAAGATGGCAGTTCTTGTCCGAGATCCTCCCTCTGAAGTGGAGCCTGCTGTGGTGGTCAGAGTTGTACGAATGTTTTTAATGTTTTTTATTCACCATGCAACATTAACACCTTCCTGCCCAGATATAGTCCATTTAAATATGTCATTACTCAGGGACTGGAACAAAGTGCATTGTTGTTTTGACTTCCACTGCCTGCCTAGTTTTTTCAGAACAAGGACTGTTTAATTGTCCTTAGGTCATAGGAAAGGTTTTGGATGCCTTTTGTTTTAGCTTGCACAGAGAAAATACTACAAATGATTATTTTTACCCATCTTCACAATACATTGCATCCGCATTCATTGTGGTTCATGAAACAAATCTGAGTAAAGTAAAACAAGTGCCGTCTCTCTTCATTTGTGAAATAATTAACTGGATACCCGAAGTTTCCTTTGGCAGTCGGTGCCACCAAATGCATTGAGTGTGGAAGAGTGTTCTGGCGTTTCTGTTTAGTCTCTTCTTGGATACATGAGGTCCTGCCTGGTGTCCCACAGCAATATGTCCAAAAAAAGTCACTAGTCCTCTTACATTCTAAACAGCCGTCAAAAGGCAATACATGCTGCAGACTGTGATGTCTGTGGCTTAACCACTGAAACACAAGTGTCTGATTGTCAATGCCTCCAAGGTCCTGCAGGTAGGCAAGCTGTGCCACGAAAGCTTGGGAAAAATCCCAATTGTTGCTCGTAGAACGTGTTCATACGGCAACCGCAGTGTGTCCTCATCTGACTCATGGCGCTGCTGTTTCTCTCGATCTCGAGGTTACATAACAAATCCGACACAAAAGTCAACCGGCAAACGTAGACCGAAATATCTCTCGTCAAAATCACGGGAATGATTGTCACGATAAAGGGACTTGGGGAAAATGGAAGCGTCGTGTTGTGCACGGAGCCTGACGTCTGCCTGACGTCTGCCTGACGTCTGCCTGACTTGCCTTTCTCTGTGTCCTCCCGCAGGGAAGAAGAAGAATCCAGGCCTCAAGCTCTCCAAGGAGGTGTTTGAGCAGCCTCCACCTGCAGTAGCAGCGTAAGGAAGCCTCGGCTTGTGGCTCGCCGACTCACCCTGACCTGTATCAAACCATAGAACCGTCAGCCTGCATTTCATCCATACTTTCCTTGTCCTTTTCTCCTCAGACCACCGCGAGATCTGGACTCCAAAGCCTGTGTCACTATAGGAGAAAAGGTAGGGGGGGGGAGAGGGGGGCGGCCAGCTATACGGGTCACATTCTCCAGATGCCTCTAGATGCTGTGGATCCACAGCATGCTGTGACTTTGTTTTTCCCCCTCTCCAGAACTTTGTGGTGAAGGCCGATGACTTGGAGCAGATTGCCGAGCTGGGCAGGGGAGCGTACGGGGTGGTTGACAAGATGAGGCATGTTCCCAGTGGTGTCATCATGGCTGTCAAGGTGGGTGTGTTCATCAGGTTTTCTCACTGGCATCCCCTTGGGATCCACGACGGCATGGATTTTGAGGTTTTAAAAATTGCGTTTCCTTTCCCCTTACCCTCAACACATTCTGAGCATGTGCATCAGCGATAGGTAGCCTATACATGGGTATATTTACTGGGTCATTCCTTGGCCGGGTTTCCCAGATTCGTTAAGAAGCTCTTGAGCTTCTTAACGAATCTGGCAAACCTGGCCCTTGTGTTTGTGATCCTGTAAACCAAATGATTTCTTTCATTTATGTGGCTTATGGTGCATGGAGTGTAGTTAGACTGAATCTGAAACGTGTGTGTGCTTGTATTTGTTTGTGTTGGGGATATTCGTTCTGTAGAGGATCCGTGCCACAGTCAACACCTTGGAGCAGAAGAGGCTGTTGATGGACCTGGACATCTCCATGAGGACTGTGGACTGCTTCTTCACTGTCACCTTCTACGGAGCTCTCTTCAGAGAGGTAGGGCAACATTTGGGGTCTTTCCTTTTGTCTTCAATCTTAAAAATATAATGTTTGGCATAGACCTGTCATGTTTTTTTAGCGTCGTTGTCATTTATGTTAAGACCGCACTCGGGTACACCAGACAGTATTTTCAGGCATCATAAGTCCCGTGATCTATAACATTTTTCCAAAATAGTCTAAGTAAATATTGCAGTAGCTTGCTGTCCAATGACCTGCTTAACCAAACCCACTGTGTCCTAAAAAAACAGAGGTCAGCGTGTGTGTGCGCGAGTTATTTCACCATTGATCAAGGTGTTTCCCGTGTGTGTTGCCAGGGTGATGTGTGGATCTGTATGGAGCTGATGGACACTTCTCTGGACAAGTTTTACAAACAGGTTATCGAGAAAAACATGACCATACCAGAGGACATTCTGGGCAAGATCACTGTAGCGGTGAGTGGGTGCTGCTTCAACTTTTGGCACACGTGCACTCGTCCTTACATATTGGAAACACAGACTGGTCTTCACAGACTGGTCTTTTCTAGAGATGTCTCTTCATCTGGATCCATGTAAATATCTCTTCTTCCCCCCCAGATTGTCAAGGCATTGGAGCATCTGCATACCATTCTGTCTGTGATACACAGAGGTGAGTTCTAGTGGAGACACTAGTGTCTGGGGACGTCCCGCCCCCACTACAGAAGCTCTGTATCTGCAGAAGCTCAACTCCCCACGGAGCTGGTGCTCATGTGATCCCTGTGGTAACCGTCCTGACATATCCCCCGTGCAGATGTCAAGCCCTCCAACGTGCTGATCAACACACAGGGCCAGGTCAAGATGTGTGACTTTGGCATCAGCGGACACCTGGTCGATTCTGTAGCCAAGACCATGGATGCAGGCTGCAAGCCCTACATGGCGGTGAGCATGCATAGCTATGAGGAGAACCAAATATTGCACATCTTTATGGATGTTTAGACCTTAATAGTAGCAATATCACATTTTGTTTACCTGCTGTCCATCACTGGGGGTTTGGAAGTGTTGCCAGACTACTTCCTGTTTTTTTCCCGCCTGTATTGATGCCGTTTGTCGTCGTGTTTCAGCCTGAGCGAATCAACCCAGACCTCAACCAGAAAGGCTACAGTGTCAAGTCAGACATCTGGAGTCTCGGGATCACAATGGTGAGATGACGACGACCACCGCCGTGGCAGTTGTGCTCTTCCTTTTTTTGGTTTTTCTCCTCCTTTCTCACTCCTTCCGTTCACTTACCTCCCTTTGCCGTCTCTCCCCAGATTGAGCTGGCCATCCTGAAGTTCCCATATGACTCGTGGGGCACACCTTTCCAGCAGCTCAAACAGGTGGTGGATGAGCCATCTCCTCAGCTGCCCGTCGGCCGCTTCAATCCTGAGTTTGTAGACTTCAGCTCCCTGTGGTGAGCCTCCTCTCTCTCTCGACCTGCCGCCCTGTTGGCATGACTGCCGCTGGCCACCAGGGGTCATTGTGCTACACTCCCTGACTGCAGAGAGGAGACACCAACTCGCTCTAACGTGGAGCAATAGACTGGATTCAAACTAGACATGCGTGGACTGTGTGAGGTTTTGCTGTTGGTTTGTTTTGGGATTAATATTCTTCTTTTTTCTTTGCAGTTTAAGAAAGAAACCTAACGAAAGACCAGGCTACACAGAATTGATGGTAGGTTTTACATTTTCAGATATTTAAAATAAGTACAGAATTGATTAATAGTAGAATCCTACCTGATTTTAATGAACATGTATGATTCATCATTTCTGCTACGTCTATGAAACAAAATACCTAACAATGACCACTAGCAAACAAGTTTCCAGAGGTCATTGGTCCATGATGTCAAATATGTTAAAATATGTGATGTCTGTGTCTTTGCCTTTACTACAGCAACATGCCTTCTTCACCCTGCATGACTCCAAAGAGACAGACGTTTCCAGTTTTGTCAAGATCATCCTCGCTGACTGACCCTCGCACACACACACACACAACTCCACCGGGTAGGCAGGGACATCTACAACAACTGTTTGACAACAACAACGACGACCCTCTTTTTAAAAACTCACTGGAACGACCAGCAACATTTTCAGATTTCTTTACACCAGATGCGCACGCACGCACACACACACACACACACACCACACTAGGTGTTTGTCCCGAAACCTGAGCCCAGTTCATCAGAGGTGGTGTGGGACAGTGATGGGCACATTGTCCATGCAACCGGACCGCGACAAGCTGCCCGTCTCTCCCTCCTGTTACTGTGTGGGCTGACTGAACTGTGCAGAATTCCTCCTCACTGTAAGAGTTTTCTGAGAGGACAGAATGTCGACAAGTCATTTCTTGTCCAAAAACTGTTCCTTAGAAAACTCTGAGTTACACCAACAACGAAAAAAATCAGTTAATTAATGTATATGATTCTGTACAATGAAAGATATATTTGCAAATACACTTTTCTATACTGTTTTATCTTCAACCGGTTTGAATTGCAAGGGAGTGGCCTTACGTCATCATGTCGAGAGTCAGACTCTATTTCCTCCCTCGCCCCAAGGTGATCGTTCACGTACAGGGTCGCAGCAGGCTAGCTGGGGGTTGGTTTGGGGGTTTAGACAAACCACTGTGTACCTGGGAGAAGGTCACATGTCAAGGAAGATCAGAAATTGTAATTCATTCCTGGCCAAGGAATGCCGTCATCTAACCTTTGAGAATGGCTCTCGTAGACACCCCCCCGCAGGCCTCCCCCCCCTCGTTCAAATACCCCACACACCCCCACCCATAGGTACACACCCCTTTCTGACTTCCAGTTGATATGTTGGGGACTGGCTATAGTGTAAATAGGACTGTTGTCATCATATTACCTGTTGGTGTTATGGGGTAAACAATAGTAACTCACAGCTTGACCCAGTCCACTCTGAGCCATTTTGAAGATTGTTGTTCTGTATTATTATTATTATCGCAGTTTTTTTTCGGGACTGTTTGGGCTGCTGTTCGTGCATTTATTTTCTTCCTTCCTCTTAGCTTTGCTTACTTCTCTGAGTGCAGGGGAAACCCTGTGTCATTATCGTCTTTCTCAATAGGCACTTACACTCGCAGGGAGGCTTAAGCCTCATGCCTTACACATCCAGTATGTTAGGGAAATAATTTATGTGTTTAAGATGTAAATAGTATTTTGGACGTTTTTTTCTTTTTTGTGTGTGTATGTATCTTGGCACTGTGGAGTGATGTGGCAATCTGGGTGTGCTCAGTATGGTTGACATAGTGCTCGTTTTTTAATGCAGTGTGTGAAAAAGCAAAACACCCACATACCCCAAGCCAGCTGAATCCTGTCCTCCTGTTTTTGGATTGATGTGCCGCCGGCCGGCTGCCATCTCTCAGGTTTCAGTGCCCCGCTCCAGGCTGCGGCGGCTCCGTCTCCCCACCCCCCGAGCCGAGGACAACCTCAGCCTGTATGTAGGACATCCAGTAGAGAGCTCCACGCCGGCCTCCCCCCCCTTTCGTCTCCGGCTAGGCAGTGTCTTCCTGTAGCCCAGGAGGAAGATACCGACACCCTTATCCCTGTGGTGGCTGTGAGCAGGTTGCTGGAGGACTGTGGCCAGACCTCATTCTCTGTGACCGACTGCAGAGTTTGGGTCGGTTCAGTTTCAATTCCGGTTTACATTTTTTTGAACTGTAATTGCGTCGATGCCCCCCGACTGATAGTTCCACCCTCGCTTCCCACCCCGTCATGTGACTTGCATGGCCTACATCCAGTGTACACTGTAGTGTGCTTCTTGTCTGTCTCTCTTTCTTTCTTTTTTATTTTTATCAATGTCAGTGAATCCATAATGAGGAGTATTTATGATTGTGTGAATAAGAAGGGAAAAAAAAGCTATTGCAGTGCTACTAAGAAGCTGCTGGGATTTTAATGTTTTCTTGTCGGCCTTCTTCATTGGAGCCATTCCATCTGTGTCAGGTGCCTCTCATGCTGGTCACAGTGAGAATGGAACACTTGCTCTACCTCTCACTTATTCACTCAATTAGCCACCACTTTGATGGGTGAGACTGACAAACTTGAACTGTGGGAAGATATAATAAAGGCTTTATTCTTCAATAAGACTGTGTGGTTGCCTGTTATTTCACTGTTGTTGAAATGTTCTTGATTGATTGCTTGTCTGAATGCAATATGTCTTGCTAAATGCCTCACCCTGCAGGAACCTATGTGTGTGTGTATATATATATACACACACACAGGACAGCAAAATCAAGCTCCAGTCTTCCTGACGGCTGCATTCCTAACAGGTTCCACTTTGTATTGTCTTTCCTGAAACAGTACTCCCAGCTCGTGGTCGGAGAGATACTGTTTCAGGCGGGGATACGCGATGACACGAAACACAAGCCTCACTTTTACTGCTTCTCTCCCTCTCTGTCAGTCCTCCTGACCCAGTGGGATGAATCTCAGCCCGGGCTCAGAACACGACCCCCTGCTGTCTCACACCGTATCTTCACAAGCGCACGCACGCACGCCGTCCAAGGACACTGACGCTCCTCTGACCGCGTCGTTTTCTCAAACCGCGTAAGATATCAGTCGCGAACATATTGGCGACAGTATGCTCGGTCAATTAACACCGTGGCTCGTCTCTCACTGTCTTCCTGCGATGTTCGTCTCCTTACGTAACTCGGCCTTTACGTAAGCAGAAAGAAAAAGCGCTTGCCTTTTTCACATGTGGAGTGGAGCCTGAATGAAAAGGGACGCAAGTACATTTCAACAGCTCTTTTGGAGTGCATTTGCCATCAATGTAATAGCCGGGGCTCACAAAGGTTCACTTGACCGGTCCGATGCGGTCTGAGAGTGCGTCCGTCACAAAGCCCAATCTATTCACAGCAGGCTGAGGAAACTGAATGCCAGGAGACTCCAGGACACGTCTGCACACACACACACACGACACGAACATTGGCCACATCTGAGGGACGTTTTCTTGAGGACAAGTGTCCCGTACAGACAACAGGCTTCAGGCTTCAGTACAAGATTCTTTGCATGAGAAGAGTCCAAGTCAGTTTGTTTACTTGTCCTGTACTTGGGAGCGAGCTTTGATGTCGAGGACAATGGCTGTATAACCAACTGTGCTGTAACGGGCCTTTCAGGACTTGGCAGAGAAGGTGCAAGCATTAGAGTGCATTAGAGATTCCCCCTAGTTTTGTATTATTTTGTGCACCGTCGAGCAGGTGTGACATATTGTACATCATATTGACAGCGTTATTTTAGTCTCATCAGGGGCTCTGTGCATTTAGGAAGAATAGCGGGAAGAGGACAGATCAAATGTACAGTGTTAGCCTTTGTCATTCTTTCAAGCCTGAATTTGATAAAGGAGCCACTACAGAATGAGATCACCTGTAACATTGTACTAATCCTCTCTCACTACTACACTATTGAAAGAGCTCTTGGCTGAATGTTTCACGGTCATTCAGGACGGAGCTACTATCTCAAGTGAAGTGCTTGTAATCTCCCAGGGGGCAGTCATAGTATAGATAACGCAAATAGCAAATAAGCATCATTTGACAATATATTGAATTTGTGAAACTTGGTTAGGGGGGCGCCATTGGTTTTTGAGTTCAGACAAGAGATTTGGAAATAGCTTGTTTTTATGTCCACAGGTCAACAGTTGTGCAGGTCGTCAGACTGCGGTGATCATTATCTCAGACTCAGCATCTCCCTCCATAGCTCGGTTTCTTATAGCCTGGCCTCCCCCTCCTGATTTACACAGCAGCCTGCACATTCCTGCATGTCATGCTCACAGCCAGTCTCATCCTAGTCTGCCCTTAGACTCTCTGAGAGACTTCAGACAGATTCTTAGTGACAAGCAGTGAGGGTGTGGCATGTCCATAGTAGGCCACCCCCTTTGGTTGAAGTGATTGTAACCCATTTCTACATGGTGGAAATAAATGAAGCCAGACTAGTTGGCAGTAGTAGACAATCTCTCTGTAAGACCCAGATGAATTGGAAAATGTTAAACAAAGATTTTTTTACATTTTGGAACCCCTTCCTTTATCCCAAGCCAGATCTCACGATCTCCTGACCTCACTACGACATCAGCATGGCCAGATGATGGCATAATTTTTTTTCAATGATCCAGTAGAAAGAACAGAGACAAAAGCCAGAGACAGTTCTTTCCATCCCGATACTGGGGCAGGCTCTAATGAATCATCTCATGGGGAGCGATAAAGGACAAAGTGAGAGAGGGCACTAATTGGAATACTGCACTTCATCTCGCCCTTTCTCTTTATCCCTCTTTCTGTCTGTCTGTCTGTCTGTCTCTCTCTATCTCTCTCTCCCTCTCTCTCTATCTCCCTCTCTCCCTCTCTCTCTCTCACTATCTTGCCCACACACTTCCTGTCCCCTCAAACAAGGAATGCCAGTTCACTCCACTGGTGGGACCCCGAGTATATATACAGCTCCAGTCTGGCCACCCACACAGCACATGTCTCAGTTTGCCGTGCTTAGCCGTCCTTAGCCGCCCAGCCAGACTCAGGATGTCCGCAGGTCTGGGATTAGAGGGGGATCCATATCTGAGCAGTGCAAATGAAAGCACTGACAGCCACACGAGCTGGCATCGGGCATTCATGTGAAAACAGATCTGACCAGGCTTTGGGCTTTCAGTGCAGAGACGTATGACATCTAACCATCACGAGGGTTTTAAAACTTCAGCACCTTTAACCTTCACGACCCCCACAGTCCTGAGAAAAATACTAGTAGCCCCTCCCCCCCACGCACACACACCAATATATCATTGTAAACATTGCCCCACAGAAACTGCTCTTAAGAAAATGTAAATGTACTGTGCCCCCCAAAGTAACTGTGAGCTTTCTGCCCCTGCTTATGAGGTAGACTATGGCAAACTATCCAGGCTGCACTCATGTACATTCAAGATTACTTCCCTAGTGGCTTCAGGGTAGTGGTGTCCCTTATGAAAGCTAAGGATTCTGACACAAAGCAAACTCCTGCATCTGAATGAAAAACATTTTCCAAAAGAGTATTTCTTTGGGGATGGATGAGGATGGGGTAATTACATAAGGATATTATTTTGGTCGATTTTTTGAGAATTCAAGCAGAATTGGGAGACTATGCAGAGACGGTTTCAACACTGCTGGTCCCTCTGACAAAACACGGTTCTAATGTGGAATCTTCAGTTATATTCCGTATCAAATCATACAATCTCGAAAGGCGTTAAGGCTTGCTAAATTGGTAACTAAAAGACTCAAGTGGTTTCAGACGACTTGGTTGTTTCCACTGATAACTCAATCTCTAAATGTGTGTAACAGAGTCTAAAGTGGCATGCCACTGGAAATCCTATAGTATTACAGGTCTTTCATTCAATACAGAAGCTCAGCTTTAATTCGCGTCTGTTGAAACAATCCCTGTCGTGACATTGATGCTTCAGTGTGGATGCTGAAGGGTATACCCTGGCTGGATTAATGATCTGATAGCTCAGCCTGGACTGGACTACACCGTAATTACACCCTGACACGCCGGTGGCAACCATCCACCACAAATCACCAGGCCAAGGCACAGCGAAGGAAGACCTCTGCCCGTGTTGTGACACTGCAGTGTGTTTATACAGGAAAACATCACATGCACGCTGTGGATGAACAATGTGCTTAGTAATATAATTAGGCCTTCAGCAAATGTTTTCATTTCAGACCACTGAATCCTTGTAGATCCTTGTTGACGGTGTCCTAACCCTTTTCCTTGGCTCAGTAGCAGCATTGTCGTTACGGAATTCCCCCCCCCCGAAATGTAGTCTGACCTGGAGCTGGATATCTCAACACTTAGGATATCTTCTCTTTTAAGCTTCGACCTTGAGACTCCTAAAGTGTCATCTTTAAACGGGCCGGTTTCGGAAGCAGCTGAGCCGGCGAGAGCTCTGCCAAGGCTGTGGAAGCTTGAGTGACTGGCAGCGTTCTGCACCGGTTCACACTGTAACTCGGCACTGCAATGGAAGAACATGAGCCCATCCCGGAGAATTAGCCATGTCTTTGTCATGTGATGGCAGTGGCTGGCAACCATGTCAGGGAGCAAGTAAGTCTGAGCCAAGAATCTGTAATTGGTCCCATTAGAGATCAGTAATGGTCATCAGAGCTACTGAGAGCGCACCCGGAGAGAAGACAAGTCACGTGACCCTACAGCGCAGTAAATAAGAAGCGCACGTGTTGTTGACGGGATAGTTGAGAACATTTGCACTATTTTAGTATCAGGACAGCCCAAGATGGTGAAATGTAATATGTCTTGGTTCAGTAAGCGAGGAGGAGAAGCACGGGCCGATGTTAACTATATGAACAGCTGCCCCAGAGCACACGCTCCACCCTAGTAGGCTACAGTGGCCTAACAAGCCCACGGATCAATGCCTTTATTGATCAGTGTCCAGCTGGTTTTAAACAGATACCTTCACACTAGAGCAGAATCCGGTCCTCGCAGAAAAGGTCCTATTATTTTGTGTTTATTGAAACAGAATTTGGATTTAGATCAAAGTCCAAAATGATTATAGGGGGAAACGTTGGTCTCACCTGATGATGTTTTGAATGTCCATCCCTGACCTTCATTGATGATTATTTGCATGTATTGATCCAGCAGCAGAGTTGTGCTGGACAGGCTGTGTGCTGAACACCGTACTGAGAACTCACAGAAACTACTGGAATGTTCCAGACTGGGATGATCTCTGAACCAGAGATAGGGTTAACAGATGTGATTGCAGAAAGCTTTAAGTTGACACTGCCTCAATATAGCTGTGCACCCTAGGTCCGTTTTCCTTTGCAGTATGAATCAATGCAGTGAGGCCACATTGAGAATTCACACACAGTCATTGTGTTGAAAAGGGGATCGACTTTTCCCAAACTTTGCACATCGGCTCTGTTTAACACGAGCATTTTCCTTGTATGTTTTCCAGGTTGCCACAACATGGCCACCCTGTTTCCCCATGCCGGGGGGCTGGGAGACCTGATAGGGGGCCCTGCTGCCTCCTGCCTGCCCCAGGCCTCGCTCCTGGAGGTGGGAGAGAGAGACGAGACAGAGCATATAGAGCCCAGCTGCTCTAATGGAAACATCCCGGGTCCCCAGTGACAGGGGAGTGAAGAGAGACTCGACTCACAGAGGCAGGGCTCACACAAGTCTGTGCCTGTTGATGCCAAACAACAGGGCTAAAGAAAGAGCTGGCCCCATAGAGATAGACATATAAATGCAATTAGGGAATTTCTCCATCCTTTTTCTAGCGCTCTCTCTCTCTTTCTCTCACCGGTTCTGTTTTGAGTGGAGTCATTTTAAGTGCATAGTAACAGGAGTGAGATCAACAGTGATATCATTTGCAAGAGGTGACTCTTAGCTATCTTGGACATAATCCATGCAATGCCACCATGTGTCTCTTTACGTGGACTCTATACTTGACATACTGGATGTTCCAAGTCAAGTCTCCAGTGGGCTGAGTGGGTCTTGGAAGTGAGGCCAGAGAGGAGAATTAGGAATAAAACCGTGTGTAAGTGTTTCACCGGATGGAGATAGGGTTGCGCTGTGACGGGGAGAGGTGGATGCAGAGGGATTGGGTTCCGCACTTGAAAAGTGGAGGGTCTCTCTTTCCAATCATATAATTCACTTGCAGGACCCAAGCCAAGGCCTCTTCTCCTAGGCTGGTAGGATGAGGTTGTTGTGAATTCCTACTGGCTACAGTCCACTCTGTATTCCATATGTTGTTATTTCTGGTGGAGACAGTCGTCATCTCACGTAAAAACGATGCAGTTTCCTTTCAACCATGTCGAACCACGTCTCTTCAAATTAGACCAGATTATTTCCAAATCGACCAATATTGAAATGACACAAATAATCCAAGTTTCTGGGAAAGGCATGATGCCTGGTGCTACTTTCTTGTCAAGGCAATCTCCCAAATTGGCACTAGTCGGACCGTACACACCACCCTGCAAAGCCTAAAGCAGCAGCTTCCCCTCTCAAAGCTGTTGACGTGAGGATTAAACTGCACCTCTGTGAGATCCATTTAAAACAGGAGCCGATCATTTACTCATTGAAAGAGACCCTTCACGTACATTTCTTCGACCTTATATTTAGGTATCATCTAATGACATGGCCTCAACAGTGGCCCGTATTGAGTTTGTGTCAATTACACAACAACATTTTAATGACCAGGTCCTCTGACTACTTGCTTTGTGTTGTAAGGAGAGAGTAAAGTCAAGAGCTCAGTGGTACAGAATTACCTGAGACCGTGTGTAACGCTACCTCTCTCTCTCTCTCTCTCTCTCTCTCTCTCTCTCTCTCTCTCTCTCTCTTCAATTACCTGCTACTGTTATTGGAAACCTGCCCTGGTTTCAGTGCTGTACAACATACATGGTCAATAACACCTGTTTTCCATGTTGACTGGTTTGATTAAACCTCACCATAGATCATACCATATTACTGTATATTTAATAACAAGTTTCACTTGTTTCCAAAACATAATTTTGTTCACTTTTACTTAATGAAGGTTACCATTACCAACAATCAAGAATTCCACAAACAAACCTTTTGAATTAAATGCATTGTAAGGACCCTGGTTGGAAATAGAACTCGATGTCAATCTATGCTTTCTGGTCATTCTCAGCCAACAGCCATTATCATTGCTATCCAAGTCCTGTAGCACTGCTTGGTGCGTTGTTTCTGTGCCTTAACCCAGAATAAGCTACCTCTCAGGACATGCAGTATAAGCTTAGGACAGGACAGAAAATTGCACGATGACGTAAACTCCTAATCTCCCTGTTCAGGAGGGGCCTGCCAATCTGCATAACAGAATGAAGCATCCGTTGACATAGATTCACCGTTAGCCATTAGAAGCAAACCTTTGTCATTCGGTATTTCCATATCAGCATGTTATTAATGAGTGTGTAGACCCATCAAAATATATTCATACAGTGACAAGGTTGTAGCCTAATGTTTTTCCTAAAGTAGTGTATCACACATAGGAAAGCACTATTCTCACTTACCCACCCCCACCCCCCCACACACACAAATACATTTACATAATGTACATCTAACTGTCATGGTGGGACACACCACTGTGTTAGTGGCAGCTACGTTTCCCATGGACAGGAGAGGTCTGACTCCCGCAGGATAATCTCATGTAGCTAAAGGAGGAGGTGATATCAACCATCTGTTTTAGCCTGGGGGAATCAGTTGACACTGCGGTCGGGGCGATTAGGGCTGCAGTATTCCTTTACGCCCCGGGTTTGGGTTCAATGTTACCACTGATTGGATCCTTTAATCGCTTTCTGTGTAAATGCAATCTAAAGTTGGAGTGAAGGTCTCGTCATCTTCCCTCTCTGACTTTCTCTCCTTCTATCTCTCTCTCTCATGCTGTCAGGTGGCTGAGTGGTTAGGGAATCGGGCTAGTAATCAGAAGGTTGCCAGTTCGATTCCCGGATGTGCAATTGACGTTGTGTCCTTGGGCAAGGCATTTCACCTCCATACATCTGTTTACAGACAGGCACATCTCTCCAGTTGACAGCAACGAAACGAACGGCTGTCTCTCAATACACATGCACCTATTCAGCATGTCCTTGGTACGTAGGGTTGCAAAAGCTCATATACATAGGGAAAAACATAGTACGGTCAATATAATGATGGTGACCTTCCAAGCTTCAGTGCCGAGGTGAGTACCAAGTCAATCACAGTCCAAAGAGACGAGCGGACACATCTCAAGTGTCAAAGATGTGTCCCACACAGCTGCACGGCCTGCTCTGTTTACATCCTGATCCGCAGCCAGCATCACACTAGAAATAGTCATGACGTGACACCTGATAATCTCTCATGCATCAACAAGGACAATGTTACCCTCCATCGAACAAACGCTGACAACTCCCCCGGCCATCCCACAACCCACCGCTCCACACACACACACACAATTTTCTCTCTCACTCATTGACACCTGACTGCTCCTCTCTCTCTCTCTCTCTCTCTCTCTCTCTCTCTCTCACAAACACCTCCTCCCCGCCTCTTTCTCTCTCTCTCTCTCTCTCTCTCTGTCTCTCTCTCTCACACAAACACCTCCTCCCCGCCTCTTTCTCTCTCTCGCCTCGAGGGGATTCTTCTCCGGGGCTGACGTCTGTGGTTGCTGGGATGTTGCTGGGACATCACAGTGGTAACTCCACATGGTGCAACAGCACGGTGTGTTTCTCACCTCACTCCGACTCATGTCCCTCCCAGGGGACCGGCTCGCCACACTTCCAATGGAAAGATGAAATGTTCCTCTACAGTCAACGTGTGTGTACATATTATGCTTCTATAGACAGTATCCCTCGAGGCTCCATTATTGTTTCGACATTTTGTTACTAGCGATTTGTTTTTCAAACTGCCTACAAACCATACGGAACAACGACAAACTTGAAACATGTGTTTTGACGTGAACGTAATCCTACGCAAATGTTAAAAACTCAAATATCTTAGCGACGGGTCAAGACCATTTGCGATGACACTCCAAATTGAACTCGGAGAAACTGACTTTTCAGCATGACCATGGGCTACTGTGAGTGAAAGCACACACCCAAGACAGAGCTGGAATGACTTCAGGGCCAGTCGCAGGTCTCAGAGTGGAGGTTAGGCTTTATGAGGGTTCATCTGGGGTCCCTGTGGGTGTGATAAGCCGAGTGCGGAGGGGCAGAGCGTGACCTTGACGCAGGTGGCAGTCAAATGGGCACGCTGCTCATAATGACATGGTAGGTTTCTATGACTTGTATACAATTTGGTCCAATAGGCCAACTCAGGTCTTGACCCATTTATGTACGGAATGCATTTCATAAACAGAACAAAGTGTTTCCGTGACACGGTGTGATCCCACCGTATGCCTGAACGCCACTTAGTGGAAAGGTGATCTGGTCATAGCTGTGCGGGATTCAATGCTTCTTCCGACGTTTGAAGCCGGTTACCAAACACACCCACGGTGAGCAAAAATGCATCTCGTCTCTCGGCCGGCTCAGGCGATGGAAAAAGTCTGCATTGTGTCCAACAAGTTGTACCTGTCGCTGGGCTCTCCTCTTCCTCCCAAGAGTGTCATGAGACCCTCAGCTGTCAGTGATATGGCCAATGTGATTGTTGGCCAATTGCCATGTGTGAGTGAAAGAGAGAGAGAGGGAGATATGCAGTCCAGATCTGTCATACCTCTTTGAAATTTGAAGACGTTCATTGCCAAAGAAAGTAAAAGCCTCTGTAAATACTCTCTCTCTTTTTCTCTCTGTCTCTCTCTCTCTCTCTCTCTCTCTCTCACACACACACACACACACACACACACACTTTTAAGTGACAAAGAAGAGGTCGTCTCTGGCTGCTCTGTCAATTGACGACTGTCGACTTAGTAAGCGACACTTTATCTGGGAGATCTGCCACTTCAGCTCAGAGCTCACGATAACCCAAACTCTGATGCACCTTGCCAAGACGTCGCTCCTTGATAAGATCTCTCACTTCACTTAGCATGGTCTAATCTCTGACTGAAACCCACACTAGGCCCTGACACCATTTACTGCACTTCCCCATAACATACATACCAAGATACTTTTAGAGAATTGGGATTCCTCAATTGTCCAACACACTGCAGGTCGGCATTGAGGACAACCGAGTGTGGCCCGTCCTGATCTGATGAGTAGCTTCAGAATAGCATCAGAAAGAGTCGGTGTTGGTACTCTTAGTTTTTAAGGTAGACGTTTTTGAACCGACGATTTAAGTAATGACACCAGATTCATGTTTTTCTTAATAAGAATCAATGCTGTGCAAAAGTCTTCACACACATTTTTAACAAACCTGCAAACATGCTTTTAGAAACGATAAAATAAAAAAACTGAACAATAATGTTCTTAAAACGTTCAAAAAACATCTTACATGCCTAAGACTTTTGCATAGTACTGTTGTGACATTTAGTAATCACATTTCAAAGCTGTGTTTCATTATATCACAGTATTTGACTGTGATTTAAGAGTCTTCACTACCGTTGGAGCCTGAAAGCAACGGTGGAATCTTTTTTTAACGATACTAAAGAGTTTGGCATTTCTGCTGGATGAGTTTCTTAAAGGTGAAAGGCAACACGATAGGCCTTGATGATGGCGTCTGAAGGCGACAGCTGAGATCCCCGTCAGCGCCCTGCCTTCTGCAGCAGGCCCTCATCAGTCAAACAGAACAGCCAGTCAGCCAAAAAAAACAGCCAGCCAGTCAGCCATCCATCCAACCAACCAACCAGTCTTGTAACCACCCAACCTTTCTTTTCTGATAAAGCCAATGTAGTTATGTCAAACAACAGGCCCATAGGGATATGAACAGCTATAGTTAAAAGCTTTTTGAAATTGTTTTAAAACCTGCTGACCCATTCCCAATGGTAGTTTAATTATACCTGTATTCCACACCCAGCTGTCATTTCCAGAGACAACAGCTGTATTTGATTGAGGGTCCTAAAATATGATTTTAGAGAGATTCCAAGCCTAGTAAAACATCCACATGGAAGACTGTTTATGTACCACTATCTCACAGTCATCATCTGGTCTATGTAGCCGGACATCACGATGCTACGTTCAGAACAAACAAAGTGGAAAATGTTCAAACGACATCAGCGTTGCCGTGTGTTGCAGCACACGCTGCTGCCTCTGTGCCGTTAGTGTCGACCTCCAGCCAGTTCAGAAGCAGACTGCACCTGCAGCAGAGGGGATTTCACATTTCATATGATCCCTCCATAATCCGTGAAGTCTTGCCCCACCATGACTCCTGTGACCCGGCTTTCATTCAGACCAGCAATCTGAGACCACAGATGTTCTGCTTCAGGTGCGCTGGTTTCAGCAACAGTTTATATAATACATGGGTAATCATATGCAGGTCATCCTCATCTTGTGGTTCTGTTTACATAGCATTTATAATATATTGAACAATGTTTAGAAATGTGCAATTAACACCTGATAAAGTGCACTTTAATACAAGGTAGAACCGAACTGAAAAAGCTAATCAGATTAGATCACACTCACAATAAAGATAAATAGTGTTCATCCCAAATGAACACTAATAGACAAGGGCCTCAATTCTCCCTTTAGTTGGCTCAGAGTTTCCTTTGAATGACATTAGCCTGTTTCTAAATATTTCCAAATGAGACATTGTCCAGACAACATATACCTCTTCCTGGGTAATAAAAGTGCCAGTGATTTTAACACTGTGCGTATACTTTCTCTTGTCAAACTCAGTGAAGGGAACCAGAGCCATTGAATGCTTTTACAAAGGAAAATTACATGTTGCAGCTTTTAGCCATCAGGTCATTGACATTTTTCCTGATAGACATTTTATTATTTCTTTAGTCCCTTACAAGGCTTTTCATAAGACAGTGACCTGCTGTCGACCAATCATTCGATGTGATTTGACCTCATTTTCCTTGGGCAATCGGCAGCTCCATTGATTGCGTTCCCTTTTTCTGTAAAGAGGCCGTGACACAGGAAGTCTGTCAATGATTTTCAGGCTATTGTCACACTTAACCCTCAGAGAACCCTCTGCTGTCAGCAGTGAATTTCTAGAGTTGTCGTGTCCGATTCCGCTCACAAAATGGTAAACTGACAGTTGAATGCACAGCACCACTGGACTGTCACGAAATCAGGCTATCAAGCAAGCCACCTTGCTTTACTACATCTACAATAACAGTCACCGTCCGAGGTCCTTCAGGGAACAGACTGCAATCTGAGAGAGAGAGAGAGAGAGAGAGAGATACACAGAGAAGAGAGAGAGAGAGAGAGAGAGAGAGAGAGAGAGAGAGAGAGAGAGAGTAAAAATTGATGGACAGATGAACAGCCTGACGCACTCATGGAGCTGTTCATTTTCAAACATGGAGGCATCACTGAAGTCCTCAAACTGTTTAGCTGCAGTGACACCCACCCTGCGTAGACAGTTTGGCAAACTGAAAGGCATCAGAAAAAAGCACGATAGTTGACCCGGGCCAGCCCTGTAATATGCCAGCAGTCTCACTCTCTCCTGCATATTGGTGTTGCGTCAGGGTGGTGTGTCTGATGTGATTACAGGGCTGAGGCAGGAAGGACTTCTGAGGTGAAGAAATATGCAGAAATGTGGCATGTCTGGTTGGATCGAGGACACTTTTGGCTTCTTGAAAATGTTACCCAGGAATTTAACAAACATGATGACATAATGACAAGATATATCATTCTCTGTAGGATTCCAAGCCTAAGCTCTGGGGTAGATTCACAGGATAATGTGGAAAAAGCCCTGGGGGCCCAAACGCGGTCGATAAGCACAAGCAAATCAGACCGGCTCACTGCCTCTCTGTCCGACGGATCGATCCTCCGACCGTCCCTCATCCCAGCCGGGGAGAGAGAACCGCTTTTATTTGCAGACAAAAAGGCTTCTGTTGAAGAGATCCCTCGCTCTCCTTTGTAACCGTAGGCTTTGACGTCGATAGAACTTTTGGATTCTCCTCACGTGTGAGCGGGGTGTGTTGGTGTCACTGTAAGAGCTGTAACTTTACCGAACTACACTGACTCCACAGTCAGTGTTGTTATGCAACCTGTACTTGCTTGTGGTCCAGAGGACGGGACACCATCAACCCACAGCAGCTTTTAATATTCAATCTGTGAAAGAGACAAGTGAAGCATGAGCTCGGCAAACTGAATACAAATATCCTCATGAAAGGTTTAAGGGAGGGAGGGGGTATTATCTACTGTAAGTGTGAGCTTTCCTGTTCTGTGAATTGGTTCACTTTCCCAACAGTGTGTTCTTCGAAGGGACCAACGAACAAATACAACAATTTAAGACGTTCGCACCTCATCTTGTGACGTCCTCCACACGTGACAACAACGCCGGTGTCCTCATTTTCCAAACGTGGGTGGAAACCATCAGATTTTTTTCCATGGCTGTCTTTGAAAATGACTTCCAGCATAAGAGACAAATATAGTTTAGGGTCTCTCTGGACATCACAGAACTTGAGTGTGTTTGGTGAATGACTGTAAACGATGGTGTGAGCTGTGACAGAGAGCAGCTTGGAATCTGGGCCATGTGTCTAAATTAGTGGAGCCTCCTCCACGCCTGTGTCTAAAACTGTCCGGTACAGCTTCGCCCCACAACTCTAGATGTCACACATATAGGTCAATATTATTATTTAAAATTCCTTACAAAATATGGACGAACATTTCTATATGTAGATGATCTGCATGAGGCTGAGTAATGACACAGAATACTGAGTTGAATCTTGTCCAAGGGCAAAACGCAGCATATACTGTGCACTTACAGTATAATGAGTGGTACGAATGACCATTTCCAAGAATATAAATGAATCTGTGTCATCGTGTTTTTTTTTGCATTTCAGGTTTTATTGAAAAACAAAAACACAAAATGAGACGTAAAATAGTATCTTCAACAACTTCAATATCAATATACTGTATCTGACGTTATATATTTTACAATATAAAAATCTTTACAACTTCTAGTCTGTGCAGGACGTTAGGGAGACCCTGATAGAAAAATAAAGACTTAGGAGACGAGGAGAAATGACAGAGAACCGGTTAAATGCAGTCTGCAGCCCTCCTTTGATCTCCAGTGGTGACAAACTGGGCATAACCTCATCGCAACCGAGCACAAACATACTGGATTGCTGCTGCCCATGAATACCAAGCAAAGTGACTGTGACAGAAACGTGTGGGCTAACACATTTTGTAAGATTCAACATTTTAGCATCCAAAGATTTCAAACCCACGTGTAGAGGATTACAGCTTATATGTGTGAATAAATATGTCTGTCTGACAAGACAATACATGGTATTTGTCTGAATGATGAGCTAAGCCTTATCCTAGCGTTTATGACAAAAGTAGTACACGATGCACAGGCCCATTCAGAGACAACATGGAAGTTCTCTTCACAAGACCTTCTTCAGTTAAGTTAAAACAAAGTTTGCAAATGACGTCGGACCGTCAGTGTTCGGCATGCCACGAACACTGATCTGCATAGACAGCAGACTGCATAAATATGACTTCTCTGAGGCCATGACCTCAGCCTCGACCAGGATATTTGGTTTTCAACATTTGGGTTATAAAACAACAGATGAAAGATTATGGTTGTCCCTTAGTTATTTACATTTGGCTTGGTTCAATTAAACAGCATCTACTGTTATGGGGTTTAATATTCTCAGTACAGGAGGAGAGTGCTCCATACTGTAGCTTTGGATAACACACTGACAGAATCGAGCCTCTTAACTACTCTGAGAAATAAATCAAGTCTCCATTCAAAACCAATACCTTAAAAATACAAATAATACATGTTGGCTCCTATTTCTCTCTCTAAGCAGTCAATATGTAACTTAGCAGCACTTGTCTTTAACATTCATTTGCTCGTTCACTTCAGGGAACCTGCTTCCCCTATTGCACGTAAAAACTGGAGGGTTGGCTCGCCTTAAACATGCCCTCCTTCTTGACGCCTGTCACAATGCCCCATGAATATGACGTGCACTGTGCCAATGCCAGGTCTCTATGAGTCTCCGCTGGTCTTCAAAGTGACCCGAACTTGCTTCAAGGCCCGCGTTGCACAGGATGCCACACTGAGACAGGAAGTAGATGGATTGAGAAGCATATAATACAGCGCATGTCCTTGGAATCCACACAGCGCTAACATGCACACACACCCAGGCGTTATCAGAAGGAGGGCTTCACTCACACGTGGAAACTAACGCTGTTTAGGAAACAGGCGCAAATATTTTGTACTACGAGACCAGCTCATTAACATGTGTTTGTTAGACTGTAAAGTGTTAATACTACTGCATAATCACAATCAGTCAGTAGTTTTGTACATAGCCTTTATACTGTATTTTCAAGTAGTTGGAAGTTGTACAGGGAAAGCTAATTACATGAAGGTATAGAAGGGATTGGGAATACTCTATATCCTATAAAACTTTTCCCTGCTCATAACACTATAGCCGCCATTAATTAGTCATGGCAAACACCATGCTATTTCATCATGGCCACCAACACTAAGAGGTTCACAGCAAGGGTAAAAGGAGTATTTCTTTGGTTAATGCTGTGAGATTAAAGTCTATTAAAGTCGATGAATTATGTCTAATGGCTTCTTTCCTAACAAAACTAAATGATGGATTCCAAGAATACTTCATTTGACCATTTCCATTCATTTAGGCGGTCATACTTTTGTTTCACTCTCATCCACAAACTCATGTTTACACCCACACACACGCACACACGCTCACATCCACACGCACATGCCCACTCACACAGTGTCTGTATCGTAGAAAAGATATGCTACTTAACCCATCTCATTCCTGAACTCCACCGAACAGATTTCATTTTCTTTTTGTGTGGATGTATCACCTCTTATCAAACCAGTTACTTGTGTTTCTAAAATAAATAGCATTATACAATTTATCTTATGGGTGTAAGTACCTACAGTTTGGTGTCTGAGAGTCTAGGTAAGACAATGACAAATCACATCACAGGTGCTTTAGTGCCGTTCTACTAACAGCATAGGTCAGAAAAAGTTCAACCCTAAACAGGAAGTTCTCCCGTAGTGTGTTTTCCATCCCAACCTCCTGGTATTCACATTTCTGACTCTCTCCTGAGAGGCCTAGCATCCAAAGGCAAGGTGTCCTGACTGTGTTCCGAGTCGGACACTGCCTCGGTGTTTGTGTCCTCGAGTGCTGCATTCTCAATGCCAATTTCCTCTCGATGTTCCTCCACCTCCACCTCCTCCTCAAACTCCTCCTCCATCTCCACTTTCTCCAGGGCGACCTCGTTCTCGTAACAGAAGGAGTTATGAGCGCTCGAGGCGATGGACTTCTTTTCGGCCAGCTCCCTGGCACTACAATGGGGCGTGCTGGCCACCTCATATGTGTTTTCGAAGCGGGAGTAGTCTACCTTGTAGTAGTTCTTCTCCTCAAAGAGCACGGGCTCAAAGCGATGACCCCAAAGGATCTCACTGGCCACGTAGGAGCTCCGGCACTGCGTGGTCATGGCCGTGGCCTCCACCATACCCTCCAGAATGACCACAATCTCAAACTCGGTCGTTTCCAGCTCCAGCCTGCTCATCTCGTAAAGGGGCTGTCCTCGCCGATCTCGTGGACGATGGTGATGGGTGACACGAGGAAGATGCGGTCGATCCCGCTGTCGAAGCCCACGTCGATGTCCATCTGGTCCAGGGGGATGAACTCCCCCTCCGCCGTGGTGCGGGACTTGAGGAGCTGGGCCCTGACGTGAGCCTCCACCAGGTGGCTCTTCCTCAGGTTCCCCACGCGCCACATCAGACACAGCTTCCCGTCCCTCATGGCCACCGTGGCGTAGTGGCTGAACACCAGGGTCTCGTTCCTCTTCTTGGGCTTCGCCATCTTGGCCATGACGGCGCCGATGATGAAGGCGTCGATGATGCAGCCCACGATGCTCTGGAAGACCACCATGAAGACGGCGACGGGGCACTCCTCCGTGACGTAGCGGTAGCCGTAGCCGATGGTGGTCTGGGTCTCCACGGAGAACAGGAAGGCGGCCGTGAAGCTGTTGACGTTGGAGACGCACATCTGGGTCTCGTTCGCGATGTCCCCGTAGGCCAGGGCCACCAGCCAGAACATGAAGCCGAAGATGAGCCAGGACAACAGGAAGGACAGGCAGAAGAAGAGCAGCATCCAGCGCCAGCGGATGTCCACGCAGGTGGTGAAGATATCGGCCAGGTAGCGCTGGCCCTTCTCGCTCATGTTGACGAACTGCACGTGGCAGTGGCCGTCCTTTGACACGAAGCGGCTCTGGGGCTGTTGCCTGGTGTGCACCTTGTTGGCGTTGCCGTTGCCGTAGCCGTTGGGCACGGCCATGGTGGCCAGCTTCATCCCGTCCTCCTCCGACACAATGCTGTAGCGGTGGCTCCGTACGCTCCCCATCGCGTCGGTCTGGGAGGTCTGGGCCACTTCTGCTTTGGAAAACAGTCTGAGTTTTTGGTAGAAGCGTTGGAGAAACAGTTTCGAACGCTCCCGGGAACCAACACAAGCAGGAAATGTGGTGGGCAGGGTAGAATCCGAGGGCAGGGGCAGGGGAGGCTGGCGTGCACCCTCGGCTGCTCCAGGGGAGGTTACTTCTGCTGAGGGCTGTTCAGGCCTCTCTCATGGGTGCTTTGGACCTCATCAGTGAAGTGGGCTGTGGAAATGACAAGAGAAGCTGTTAGCATTATTGGCGGACAGATCACAGCCTTTTGGTATGTGGTTACCTGCTTCTTTATACGTGATCAAAATAATGTATCCCAAAGTCAAAATCGTTGGCACACTCCTGGCATGATAAGCTAAATTATGAAGTTAAACTATTTAAGTACACCTTTATTTAAACATCCTGGTAGTTGAGAGGGTGGATCACTCTGTTGCCCTGTGCATGGTAAGAATTAATTAGGAAGATTGTCCACTGAGAACACAGAGTCAAATTACAGCTGAAGTTCAGTGGATCCAGCCAGTGAGTAGAAAAATATGCATGACAATGACGTTTTCTGTGAGTTATTTACTCTTGGTGTACTCTGTGTTGTTCATGACCCGTCTCCAAAGTTTGAGGGCCACAGTTAGACAAAGGGACAGCGTAAACACCTGTATACACTGGTGCTAATTCAATTGCTTACACAACCAACGCCGTTTAATGAGCCTGGCAACTATTCAGAAAGGATGGGTCACTCTCTCTCTCTTTGAAAACAAGGGTAACCTTGCACGGTATGTCACACAGCAGCAAGGACAGCTAAATTAGAAAAACAACGATCGACGCCGTCTATGTGGCCTGGGAGGCCCATTAAAAAGAACCACCACAGGGTACACACAGGGCTCCCGTTCACCAGACACCCAGCCAACCAGTGCCAAAACCACTGTCATTGAAACATACTCTTCCTTGGAAGACTTCTAGAGGAAGGGTCCAAATGTAATACTGGCATGGCCCTGAGTTATTCATGTCAAAGCATGTGGGTTGACATAGTTTATGTCTTACCGTAGGGCATGATTCCACTTCCCCGTTGGAAAGTATTCAATGCGAGGCCGTTTTCGCGTTTCTTCGATATGTATACCAGTGTTGATGCTCACGCATGAGCCACACTCACAGGCAATAATTATAGACAACTAAAAACACCTTTTAGTTAAGAATACAAATTCACTGATTTCATTGAAAGGGATTCAGTGTTCTAGACAACGGAATCGGATTCATAAATGTGGGCAAGATGGAGTATGTTTGGGACATTACAACAGCCTTAACTCTGTCTCACTTATTTATTTATTTTTTGTCCTCTAATGATGTAATCGCCAGGCCAACCAGCAACAGCAACTTGTTCTAATGCTCATTCTCTATAGAGAGCTGGAGTCTTTATGTGTTATTACTCAGGGGACAAAGCAAGCATTTTGTTTGTGTGGACTGAGATTGTCAGCAGCCTTGCAGTGTTCTCTTCATCAGTAATTATCAATGCATTCACAGCAGCTGTATTTACTCACGATAGTAGCAATTAATAGCAATTTTGCTATTAAAACCACAGACCATTATTTGCCATAATTCCTTTACCAAATAATTAAATGGTGTATCCAATAAACCTCAAGCATGGTGGTCTGTTAAATCTTTTGTTTCTCAAACAAGTCATTTGGGACAGCTAGTATGACCTCGTCTTCGGTTATTAAAGCTATCAGACAGCACACAGGACTGGCATACGCACATATACACACACATGCACAGACACACTCACGGACGCACACACACACACACACACAAACACACACACACACTGCTTATATGATCAGCTAATATAGACATCCAGACTGGGATGAATATTAGAATGCTATAGGCTTAAGTGAGCATGTAGAGCCAAGGTTATCTGAAAGTACAGAAAATATGTGCTCCAGAATAAATCAGTGGCCTGAATACAGTCCTCTCTAATTCTGACCTATATGGTAAAAAAAAATTGCGATGCAGATTTACACCATGTCTTGACACAATTTAATCACCTTTGTCTACGGGACAGTGCTGCAGAACAGAACGAGTGATTGTTTGTTTTGCTTGTGTGCAATTAGGGCGACCAGCTGAAGCAGATGGAAACTGGTTACATAAATACGTTCTATATTTTATTGCACAGCTGATCAATAATTTCTATCCAATATTCACCAACTCATTCACAATCTGTTACAGTTTCAGATTGCAAAACTTTTTGTCACATAGACCATTAAAATAATGTTCATCTTATTAAAGATGATGTACTTTATACATATTTGGATGTGATTTATTTTACACAACCCATAATCTGTGTAGGCTACGTACTTACTTCTATAGCCTACATTAATGTTTTTCATATGATCATATAACACAAAAAACATTCACATTAATTAGATCATACACAACACTCTCCCATGTAAAGGTCTGCTGAATAATGTTCCTTGTGCGAAAGGGACAAGTTAAAATACTGTACTTTTGCATGTATAACTAATGATTAAAAAAAGTTCTGCGTACAATGTAAGTGCAGCAAAAGCTCATGACCACCTTCAGTCTTGGGTTTCTGAATCAAATTAGTTTTAAATATAGAGTATGACGAACGTTCCACGCTAAAGCAGATGCCCTACTAAGGTTAGGTGAACAAAAATCTGACAAAATAGTTTATTCATAGTAAAACAAGTTCTCAAAGACAAGATCCAATCTGATAGATCATGTCCTTTAGAAATTGAAGCACCACACATCCTTTCAAACGTAGAAGTTTACTACGTTATTACCTTTTGAATGAATTGAGGCTTACCTGTTGACTCTTTAACAGCAAAGATGCCGATCTATTGAAGCATCCCAGGAAACCCCGTTGTCTTTTGCGGTAATATCCACATTTGTATTCTGACTTCCTTTTGTATTAATCTGGCATTAATTAATTGTTTCATGTCAGACATTGCAATATCTGTCATAACCCTCTTCAGCAAGTACTGAAGAAGCTACTTTGCTTTGCTTGAACGTACTTTAAAAACATATGCAACTATCTCCGCCCAGTTTCAGAAGGCAACCAATGCAAACCAGCAGCGCTTGTTGTAGCGTCACGATATTTACGTCAGTGATGAGAGAAATCTTTGCGATACCCATATATTCCATGCATAACTGGTACCGTTATTTACCTTGACCACATTAGTTTCAGTTGGGTAAATAATCACCTGAAAATAGCATTCAATTAAAATTGCCTGTTTATTCAGCCAGTAAACGAATGACTTATTTTACACACAATCGTTGATAACATTGTTGCACTGCCTGATAGAATTCAGACTATAATCTAATCATCCAGGAGAGACATAAAGAGAGCGTACACATAATACTTGGAGGGTCAAGGTCAGCCGGTTTAAACATAACACTTTATTGAGCCATATAAACACGTGCGCAAAGGAATAGTGGCTGGACACAAGGTGGTGATCTAGAGCAACTAGAAGACCACTTAAATACATTTTAGTGACATAAAAGTCTGGGATTTCAACTCCCTGAGTCCCTGTACATTATGAACTTAACGCAGCAGAAAAAAAAATCATCTTTCCTCATTCAAGAAAAGTATACAAATCACAAACTTACTTGCATGTCCATACTAAACATATCTTAAGAAAGTTCACTAACAATGGTTTTCCTATGTACAAAACTACAAAAGGTACTCTGTCCTAAGATCATACTGTACACACCAGCGTCATTAAGTCTTTCATTCCTCTGAAGCCAGTTCATCAGAGCCGTGCTTCCTGGATCACTTCCTCTGTGGCATCAGTCTTTCTCTGGCCAATCTCTGAAGGGTTTCTGAGGAGGGAGCCCTGGGCTCGAACGGTCTCAATGGGCAGTTTCTCCCTGTCATACTCCTCAGCACTGACCATTGGCACCTGCACCCAGGTGGTCTGGTTAAACAGAGCGTAGTCCACCTTGTAGTGACGAGCCCCTAGCCTCAGCATGTCCTGGAAACGCTGGCCCCAGTGGATGTCAGCTGGGGTGTAGGTGGTGCGGGTCTGGTGCAGGATGCCTGTGGTGTCTCCAGTGTACGTGAAGGACAACACCAGCTCAAAGTCCTCCTCCAGAAGGCTGTCTGGGCCCATGCTGTACAGTGGGCTCCCGGGCTCCAGCCTGTGGACCAGGGTGGCGGGGGTGGCCAGGATGATGTCTCTGCCCTCTATGTCCAGGGCCTTGTGGGACAATGAGAACGTGCCGAAGGAGTGCTTCACGTGGCGGACCAGCTGGGCTCTGGCGGTGCCCTCCAGGATATGGTTTCTCCGGAAGTCTCCGAGACGCCACGACAAACACAGAGCTCCGTCTCGCAGGTTGACCACGGCGCACTTGCTGAAGCCCACCGTCTGCGCTCGTTTGCGGGCCGACGCCATCTTGGCCACCATGATGCCAATGATTGCGGTGTCGATGAAGCAACTCAACACGACCTGCACCGTCACCAAGACGATGACCACCAGGCAGTTTTCACTCATGCCCCTGAAACCGTAGCCAATGGTCGCCTGGGTCTCCATGGAGAACAGGAAGGACGCGGTGAAGCTGCGCACATTGTACATGCAGGGTTGATTGTCCAAATCCTCGGTGTCATTGTGCACATAGGCAGTCAGCCAGTAGAGGAGGCCAAAGAGGAGCCAGGAGAGGATGTTGGAGAGGGAGAAGAGGAGGAACATGCCCCTCCAGCGGATCTCCACCAGGGTGGTGAAGATGTCTGTCACGTAGCCCCCCCCACTCCCCCGGGATGGTCTTGAACTCCACAGGACATCTGCCATCTTTCTGCATGTAGCGCAGCTTCCTCTTCTGCTTGCCATGTTGGGAGCCCGCCGAGTGCACTTCTGTGTGATGGGTGTCTATGGTGATGCGCTGCTCCCTCTGGGGGTCCATGTTTGCTGGCTTTTTCTCTGCAAAACACAGGATACACAGCATGAGTAAAGACCAAACCAGCGTGTCCAAAGTCATCGTCAATCAAACTGTTTGACTGTTTCCAAATCACCCTTGGCCTGATTGTTTCGTTTTGCTAATCTTTTTCAAGTGGGCCAATAATTCTTACGGTGACAGTAAGTAGAGGCCTGGAACACTATGGAACTTCCATTACCCAGGAGTAGAATGTAAATAGGTCTCTCAGTGCTTGTTGAAGTGAGACCTTCATGTTTGAGTTAACAGCGGAGGTCTCACCTTGCCTGAGGCTATAGGCAGCGGGGTGACTGAGTCAACGCTTTCCTTGGCTATGAACAGAGCACTTCAAGAGCATGACCGCCTCACAGGCTGATTATTTACCATAGAAGCTATTGCTACATGGAACCTAGCCTAGAGATACTGATGATGTGCATGGCTATGAAAGGCGATTGATCATAGCTATCTCATTGGGCTGCTAGAGCAGTTGTTGTTTGGTTCCTGTCCATTTTCTTCATTTTAGTTGTATGTTCATGTCATACATTGTTATTTAATTTTAGATATACATCTCAATCTAAATATGTCAAACTATTTTGTCAAACTGAAACCGTTTTAGTAAAAGACCACGATGATGTGTAATTATTATCGCAGTTGATTAGCAGAAATGCTTTGATTTATTTATTTGATCTCATAATGAAAGTTTAAAAAGTCTCTTTTTAAGATATTGACCAATTAGCGTTCAAGTTTGCAGCCTCTTTTACATGACTATGACATTCTGAGAAGAAGTTGATGGATTTGGGAAACTATAATTTCATTAAGTGCTTCTCGAAATCATCCATGACTAATTTGGTTTAATAAATAACCCCACCACAACCATGCATAATGTCCAACTGTATTTCCAACTTATGAGTTTTAGATGAAAATGTTCGATGGAAAAGTTGTAACTGCTTTCATTTTGCAATGAATGCTCACTGAATCACCTGTGTTACACATGCAGTTTATTTACGTGTTAGCCCTGCAGTGCATACTAGGGCCCAACTAAGTAGTGAGCTATCTGCACTTCCTACATAAACAAGAGGTATGCTGTGACATGGATGCAGATAAGAATATTTTATCGTGAATGTGTGATCTTGAGTTAGGAAGCTGGCTGTGTTCCCATGGTAATAACCATATGTTTCCATGGTGACCCGTATTTTTCCATGGTGACCCGGGTTTTTCCATGGCTGTGGGCACATTTAGTTTAATTTCTACTTTAGTAGCAGTAGTTAGAAGAAATTATATTACATTTTCTCCTAAATAGTAATGCATAAATACATGTGCTCGATGATGCCATAATCAAGATTACCTTTTAAAATGTAATGTACCCTCATTTAACAGTAACCCAAACAGATATCCTGTGTAAAGAAGTATTAGATCATATTAAATTGTAATATACAGTACTATACCTGATTACTGTTTATGAAAGTCCCTTATAAGACTGAATTATTACACTGCAATCACTTCTTAGCTTTTTCCACAAAACCTTTTCTACAGTGAATCTGTTACATTTGAACTGTACAGTGAATATTCGTCTTCTTATGGCGCTTTTATATACTCTCCATGTGCCCATGCACCTTGGCACTATCTAAAGTATTTTGACTTTATTGAGTAACTAGAGACTACACAGTCCATGCTTATCTCTGGTTTATAATGATACTATTATAAAACTCCTGTTTAGTAACTGTGTATTTGTTTACAGCTTGTACTGTCACACATGGAACAATTTGTATAATAGTTTCAACACAGCTTGGATTCCACGATATCCTAAAAAAAAGAATGTGAATTCAAACGTGTTGTTAAGACTAGATTTGGTATTTCAGGTTTTCCATGCGTTAGATTAGCTTCTGAGATGTGGAAACTTCAAACAACACTTGTTTAAGAGTAATCTGACGTGCCTGTAAAAGACAAAGTGAGAAATCAATGCCTCACTGCTCACATCGCAAATGTTGACACAAATACAAAAAGACCAGTTTGCTTTTTAGCTAAAAATCGATCACCTCCAAAATGGTCTAATTCCTTTTGCTTTAGATAAATGCACTTACTTGAGGAGAGGATGGTATGTCTGCTTGCACACTGAGAAGCAGATGTAAAGATATAGACCCAACTGCCAAGTGAAAGTGTTCTGACTCTGACTTATAACAATTACAGGTGAGTCTCACCCTATTGGGGGCAGGCCTGACCAAGCCTGAGGCAAAGTCCTAGCTCATTCTGAAGCACCAATCATGTCTCCCCAGGAAACATTTAGGTCAATCTGGGAGAATTTATTGCCTGTTTAATATTTGAAAGGTCCCATAGACCAAACAGAGGTTCGGTGGATTGTTTTGAACAAAACTCCAAATATAATTGTTTCCAGAGGGTCCTACTCTATTGTTATGGGTCATCGAGATCATGTCTTTAACATGTTCTTAACTTATATTAGTCTGAAAGTTAACCTTTGTCCCATCAAATCCAAAGACTAAATGTCTTTCATAGTCCTGTCAAGGAATTTTAGGTCAGACGTTTCCTGAATATGGACCAGAACAATCATTTAGATAAGGGAAAACACGACACACGCCATTGCAGTATACATTTGCCATCAGAGACAATAAAACCGGAAAAACTTCTTTTGATCTACAAATAGCACATCAGTTCCAATCCCTGTTCAGAGAGAAACCTTGTGAAATATATGGCTATCTTTCCTCTCACATAGTCCTGGGAGATAAGAGGCAGTAGCAATGCATTTAATGACTGTGTTAGTAGTGTGGCAAAGCAAAAACAAGTTGTATGAAGTATGACAGACACAACTAGATTTACTGCAGGTGATGAACCTGTCAACTAACGGAAAGATACAACTTTGGACACTTTGGAACTGTTTACTGGCATGTGCTCTCTAAGATGACGAGTGTGTTTGATGATATGAAGTCACCTAAATGTTATGGCAAAACACCTCTGTGTGTTTCATCTGTACTGTATGTTCAGTATACTATTTCCTAGACGGGCTTTCCAGTTGCCATGCTATTAATTCAATAGGGATTGAACCCTTTTAGTCTGTAGCCTTTATAAGGTTGAGAAAGCAGACAGACTAAATAATGGTTGACTAGCCAGTGACAATGCAATCCTGACAGCAGGCTCCATATGAGCTGTTTCTTTTTGTATAATATGAGTGTTACTCGTAATGGACATAAAGGATTATTTGTAGCAGAATACTGCATGCATCCATTTTCTTCTTATAACCATCTTCAGGCAAAGGGCCGTCTCTGTCTCGGATGAAAGTGGAAATACTCCCACATAAGCGACACAAATTTGTGTCATTAATGAAAACAAAATATTTTTGCTTGTGTTTCTCAATGCAAGGAAGTAAACTGAGACTAAAAGTCCCTTTAGTGACTTTTAAACTCACAGGAACCTCAAATCAATAAGGCAGAACTGAATGTAACATGTGACAAGGGGTGAGTACCGGTATCAGGAGAGCCCAACCTGTGGTGGAGGTGGGATTACTGCTCAGTGCTCTGGCGATCGATGAACAACAGATAACAGGGTCAGAGTAGAGGTCACTAATACTCAAACAACCCCATCCCAGCACTCTTTGCACCTGTTCTACCCTCCGCTGTTGTGACTGATTCAGATCAGGTCATATGCTAATCAGACTAATAGCAAATGTGGAATGTGGCTCATGGTCAGAAAGTGCACCCATTCAAGGTCAACATGTTGTGCCACTGCCCAGGCAGGTTTTTTGAAGATGAAAAACCACCACAAAGGAAAAAAGTACAAATTGCTTCACCAAATTCATTTTTGTAGTGAAGCAGGTAGCAAGTAGGCTTACTTATGCAAAAGTATAAATTGCGTGTTAAGGGGCACTGTTTCGACAGCGCCATTGGGCTGCGCTTCAATTCCGTCATCTAGTGGTTTAAAGTGTAAATTACAAGTGCAGTTCTCACAGTAAACCACTAGATGGCGATGGTAAAGCGCAGCCCTATGGAACAGGTTTTTAAACATTGAGTTACAGTAATGTAGTTTTCCATTTGGGGAGTGTATCCTTGTATTGGGTGGAGGTGAGCAAGTCATCCTATTTGGGGGGAGTTGACTCGTCTCGGGGGAGTGTTTTCATTTTGGGGGATGCACTCATATTAGGGGGTGTGTTTTCCACTTCAGGGCCACCGTAGATAAGAGAGTTCCCAAGGATACTGCCTACAGACTAAAAAAAGAGCTTTTAGCTGAATTAGCTGTCTTCCCAATTGAGGCAGCTAATAGTCAAACAGGATGACTTGACATATTAAAACGCCTTATACGAAAGGGATTTTGATCATTTAATAAAGATGTTAGTAGATGATCAAATCACGTAAAAAAACAATGGCATTAATATGTTCAAGCACCATTCCATAACCAGCTGTTAATACAAGACCTTTTACAGAGGTAATTCAGTGGAGATTTATTTTCTATTTGTCAGCCTCTGAATGTTAACCACCAGCTCAAATAACCCATTGTGAGAATGCTTCCTGGCGTTTTGGCCTATGGTCTTATTGTGATGCAGTCAAGCCAGGCTATCTGTAAGGACAGAAGAGAGGTAGACCGATGTTCAAATACCTGTCACCTGACACCAGGACTAATTGCATTTACAGAACGCTGTGGGTGTTTACACTAGAATATTGAATACTTCAAAAAATCTATAGAAACTCATATTGGGGATTAAAGTCAACCACACAAGCATGTCATTGAGGATCATATTCATCTGCGGGCAGTGTGACTGTCTGTGGGTGGTGACATTATTTGTATTGTGTGGCGTAAATTTCAAGTCTGAGGCAGCCTTTATAAAGGTAATCTCTGCTGTACCTCTGACTTTGCAGAGACTAAACTACTATCAATCTTAAGGTTTGTTTATTGAATGTTTATTGACAGATCTTAAATTGTTTGACTGTAAATTGTTTAAAGTCTTTCTGTCATGTCCAAGGTTTCTCTACTAGAAGGTTCCAGGGCAGAATTACCCACTACCAGCAGAATGCTGAGTTGTCTGTGCTCTGTGCTTCTACTAACATGTAAGTACAGTAGGTTCTCACAAGTTTTGCACTGCATTGTTCTCAACAATAGAGTGATATTTCGTAACAACCAAAACACGGGTTTTAAACAATAACTACAAATGTGTCACATGTGCTAATGTATATATTCTAGACCTAACCATCTCATACCGTTGTTCATGGTCTACTACAAGTGTATTGGATGCATGTACAGTAAATTCAAATGTTTTTTGGTTAGTGCTTGGTTTTGGATCCACTCAGTCCTGTACCAGTCGCCGCTGTCTGGCCAACATGTTGGTTTCCAAGGATGTCCTGACTCAGCCTCAGTCTAATAATTGCACACTAGTTCTCAAACTGACAAGTATTCTCTATACAACACAGTTTATTGTAAGTATACTCCTGATTTTACCTTTCACAATGGTCATTCCGCTCCATGCAAACATGTTTTACATGCATAGAATCGGATTCATGTTAATGAATCGGACTGATGGTTATTTCCTCGACAGAACACCAAAGAACTTCGTTTCTCAAGTCAAATGATAGTAAATTTGGTAAGTTACATACATCTGTGGAAGCTCTGCGATTTACAGATTGAGTTTTGTTGAGTATGTTTTGTCTTGTTTAAGAACAAATACCTGTGATTCTGACCACAGCAATGGACGGACCCCTGACTTGGCGTGGAACACATCAGTCTATACATATAACAACGTGATCCTGCCAGCAGATAAAATCTGGGTTCCCTCACTTCTTGTGTTGAACGCGTAAGTTCTCCTTACTCGACTGTGTACGTTTATAACAGTCGAACTGGTAAATCTTTATAAACATGTACAGGGTGTTAACTGCCTGTCATAATATTGTGTGTCTGTAGAGTGAGTCGAACCCAGAAGCATTATTCGAATGATCTCGTGGTGAACAGTAACGGTACAGTGAAGCATGCTGTCCTCTTAAAGACAGTGGTGGGCTGTGATGTCGACATGTTCAAATACCCTTTTGTTGAAGACACCTGTCCTATCAGCCTCAATGCCTGGAAGGCAGACGGTAAGCTCCTGATGAACAGGTACAGTATGACAGTATATGTGGGATCATTTGGACAGTGTAAAGTGTAAAGTACAAAAGATTCTTCATTATACCGACATCACAGGCACGGTGCAAAATTACAAAATTACGGTATTTTGACTGGCCAGTTGAATGCAGAACTACAGCGATTCACTTTCGTAAACCCCCCCCAAGTTGTTTTCATAAATATATCTGTACTGTTTCACAGGATGTGGGTTACTCATGCAAATTGGAAGGGTTGTCAACGGTGACCGTGAAACTGGAGAATGGTATACTCAGTCAGTGGCGTTTGCTTTCCACAATGGCAGAGATGACCGCAACACCCTCAACGTAAGAGAGTTCAATAACATCATTGGAACTCGTCACCGTACCTCAGCACAAGCATTTGTGAAGCTCATCCTCGTCCTTTCATCTGGACTATCCGACTCCACAGGTGCATTTCAAAATTCGCAGCACCGGCCCGTTTGTGACCCTAATCCTACCCAGTGTGTTAATCATCATTGCCGACGTGGTGAGCTTCGCGTTACCAATAGGCGGAGAGCGCGTCTGTTTCAAGGTGACCCTGGTGCTCAGCTTCATCATGTTCCTCATCATCCTCAATGACTTGCTTCCTGCAGACAACAATTGCAGCCCCTTGATCCGTGAGTCACCATGATGTGAAGCTGAATGAAATGTAATCACAGTAGACATATAGACAGAGTACACTTGAACATACATTGGTGTCCACACAGATACAAATACTTTATGTATGTATGTATGTATGTATCTATGTATGCAGACGTGCATACACACAGATTATGCAAAAAGGAAAATATGTGGGACGTTAAGAGTTTGTGAAAAGCCTTAAAAGGAAGGCCATTCAAATAACCACATATTATTCAAGCACTAAGCTTTGACATAGCTGTTTTGGTCTACTGTACACCACAAACAATACTGTATATGTTTACTCCTGGGAAGGTTAATTTGGCTATATTAAATTCTCTTTTTTTTAAAGGCATTCTTTTCTTTTAAGGGATAGACATCTTAGACTGCTGTAATTCAGATCAGGCTTTAGAATCAGAATATTTAATAATAAATAACTGAATCATCATCAACAGGTTGTGTCCTTACAACAAATCCTTTGACAGACTACAGTTTGAAGCAATTTGATGAGGACTGTGTTACCCCGATCCCTGCAACACTAACATGTTCATGGTTGTACTCTGTAGGGATCCATTTCTGCTTCAGTCTCTTCCTTTTGGTTGCGAGTATGCTGGTGACAATGGTTCTCACACGACTGACTAAAGATCGCAAAATCCTGCCCAGCTGCATCTTCAAGTGTGTCAAATCAAAAGATTCAAACTCTAACGACAAAGAGATACTGGAGGAGGGCGGTAAGACTTTTGTCTTTTATTTGTTATAGTTAGCGCATATTGAGATGCCTGTATTGTCTCATTGACCTCTGATTTCTTATCACTCTCTTTGTCCAGAAGCCGAATCTGATATCAGTGTCATTAGCCTGACAGATGCCACAGAGGAGAAGAATCTTCACCTCCAGAAGGTGTTCAACTTCCTGGAAAGGATGGCTTCCAATGAGCAGGGGAGCAAGAAGCATCTTAAGTTTGCGAACAAGTTAGACAGAGTCTATTTTTGGATCTACTTCATAGTATGCATGATCTATGTTGCTTTAATCCTTTATTTCCTCATAGGTTACAGTGGATGTACAATTGAAAAGGAACTAGAATGGAACAATTAATTGCCTCCCTCCTTTTAAAAGTAATTTCTAAACATAAATGGCTGCAAAACTAAGTAATTAACTAACATTCTGAAGTTCTTTGTGCAGGAAGCAAATGAGTAACACTTTTTGATAACTATCTTAAAATGTGTTTATAAATCATTTGTAGTTAATCAGCTGTCAATTGACAAATAGTTTGTAAATAGTTCTAAATTATAAGTCCAATCGGGTAATGAATGCATCATTGGGGGAAAAAAAACGATTACCAATTTTTTACCAATGTTTTGTATATTATTGGATGACAACAAACATATTTTTCAAATGAATTTAAAGTTTGCCTTAAAACTGGTACAAAACAACTTGAAACTAAATAAACAGACAGAAAATAAAAGTACATCATTTAAAAGTTTAACAGTATGTGGAATATAGTCTGTTCCAAGATCCTTAACCTCAGGCTGACATGTCAAACAGAGTCTGGATCATCTGCTCCACCTGCTGTGGGCTGTACTTGAGGCACCTTTCAGGCTGTTTGGTGAAATCTGCATCTTCATATCTGTGGTAGAAAACCATATAAGTAAGTATTTGCATGTGGACTAATACTGTGTCGTTCTAGGATAGCGTCAGGTAAACAAGGTCTTAAATTACTTTGAGTAACACTAGCATTAAGTTGTATGTCTGTTTTTGATCATGCTTTTTAATGGATGGTCATGTTTTCTCCTGAATTGAGCTGTATTTGTCTATACCTGTAGTTACCGACAGTACCAGGTGTTTACATTTGGGGGTGCATGCGAGCAACCGTCTGACGTCAATTCAACCGTCAGTCATCATTCCATTCCTCATATAACTCATATAAACACTTGCTGTATCTTTGGTCATAGATAAAAATGGAAATCTGAATCTTTGTCTGGGGCTGTTGGTTTAAAAATGTCAAATAAATATATTACCACCTGCTGGCTATGCTGTTAGTTTCTTACTTGTGCAGAAAAGACCTGTAGCTGGTGGATAGCAGCTCTCCTTGCATCTGGCACAGTGCTGCCCTGAGCTCCTTATGGGGCACCGCCCAGCCCTTCTGGGCCTTGCACTGATCCTCTAGCTTCTCGTTGAAACTCTGAGGAAAACAAGCTCCTACATTAGTCTTCAAGGCATCAAATGACATAACTGATTAATGCCATTTGGGTTTCAATGATTGTGATGATTTAAATTATGTCAGGAGACATGGTGATTGGACTGGAACATTGCAATTGCCAAAAACATAACCCAAAACATCTGGCTTGTTTTACCTTTAATTGTTTCTTGACCACCAAAACGTCCTCTTCACTCAACTTTATGAAATGAGAAAGGGAAATAAGGGTCTATATTAGTTTTTCCTCATTTATGTCAACCAACATGTTCCTGGGCAGTAACTCAGTTATTGAAAACGAAACACAAGACAGAACCTTGAAAGAACACACATTGAATGCAGACCAATAAAGCACTTCCAATGAAAGTTAAAGCTAAGAGCACTGTGCCATCATAGGACATGAATCCACTTGTACCTTTCCTCCTTGCTTAAGCACGGGCGGACTCGTGTCAGCCAGGCACTCTGTCACCTTCAGCCAGCTACAAAATGCAAACACACATTCTGTATCCTAAACTTCACACAGTATTGTATCCACGGTGACGCCTACAATACATAACATTATAAATGTCATTGTATTCATATAACAGACCCTTTTATCTGCTTTTTATTAAGAGATGTCCAAACAGCCATGCAACTAGTGCATTGAAACGACCACAAGAAAATACCAGGTCCCAGGTCCCAAGAGGTCACATTTGGCAGTTTTAAAGTCGAGCACTTCTCCCCTCTCCCTTCTGCGTTTCTGCTTCATTACCTGAGCTGGTACAGTAGTTTATGTTCATCCATCAATTCCCTGTACTCTGCCTCAGGATCACTGCCACAGGCCTTCATTACAACAATCAGCTTTGACCTGCGCACAAGGTTCTACAGTTTGCTAACCTGATACCTCTCAAGCATGCGTGAGACGCAGCAGCTTCCTCCTTCCTCCAGTATTGTGCTACACTCTTTAAGGTCAGTACGTCCAGAAAGTCCAAATAACAGTGACTTACAGGGATACCTATGAAAGAAAAGAGAAAGAAAAGGCCTACCTCTTCAGTGAGGTCAGGATGTAGTGGAAGTTGTTGAGGAGGAAGATGGCGCTCAGGGCAGGGTCGCCGTACGCCTTGGCCTTATTCCTCAGACTCAGCCGGAGGTTTTCAAGCACTCTACCTGTGGAAGAGATACAGTGCAGTCCCAAGTGACACAGGCCTTATCAGCAAAACATGAAGGACTCACGAATACAAAACCTGGATGGATTACTTACAGATGTATGATGAAAGATTCAAGTGCTCTTTTTCTTCGGCAGATATTTGTTCCAAACATGCCGACGACTTCTCTGAAAAGGAAAATGTAGCCATAACGAACCTTCTCACTGCAATCTACTCTACTCTCTACATATCAGTCATTTTGGTTACATGAACAATGATTATATTTCAACAATACCAGAGACTTTCTTACCAAGCTTATGAGCACTACTGGTCACCTTCATGGCTGTGCCAGGGCCTTTGTCATAGTTAGGCAGCACGAGAGCTGCGTTTGCTTTATTGCCTGCCTTTATGATCAGCTGTTGCAGGAACACGATGGTCTGGAGGTGAAGGAAACCCACCAGCACATTTACAGAGGAGTTCATACATACAGCATAAAGAGCTGTGTTTCAGTCAGGGAATATGGACAAAAAATGAATTCCTAAAATGGTCAGATCCCGGATCTATAGCTACATATTTATCTTTCTATTTCCCACAACTCATCTAGGGGGGTCACATGTCACAGTTTAAAACCCCTTATTCAGGATGACTCAAACATTATGATCTATTAAAAAATGTCCCATGCCTCTGGAGAACCCCAGTAACAACACTGCTATTTGAAATGTGAATGACAGTGACTGAATGCTAAACTAGATGATCAAAGGGCAGAGATGAGAGAGCGTGGGGGTGTGTTACATTGTGATTGAGCTCGTGCACTGTTCCATCCATGGGTAGGTTCTTACAATCCAGGTCGCTCTGGGCGAGAGAGGGCGACATGGCGGGATGTTTTGATTAAGTGAGCTCTGACTTCAGTTCAATGAACATGAACTTGTAAATGATCTCTAAATTGAAACCCAATTCCACTAAAGAGTAGAGCACCTTGACGCTGTCTGCAAATCCCTCCAAACCTTTGGTAACCAGCTCCTTCATGGACGAGATGAATGTGTTCACCTTGGCCGTTATTGAGTCTGATGCATCCTGGAAGTCGATAACAGCAACGAAAATACACTACCTTCAGTACACAGTAACCTTAGCTTAGCCCCATGTACTTGCCTCACTCCAATTTGAGCCCTCTAGTTAACCTACATCATCACTAGCCTACACCTAAAACCTACTGAAACACACCTCCAGTACGCTGAGTCCCTTCCTCTGCTGTATGAGATAGTCTACTGTAGGTAAAATGGCGAGGATGACCGAATATTCGCTACGAAAAAAGGCCCGTTTGGTGGCAAAGATGATGTTCTCTCCATCATGAAGCAGGTTGTCGAGAGCGTTCTGAAAAAGAGTAACCTGATTCAGTCCAGGACGAGATGTGTCATGTAACACCTCACTAGTCAGTAGTTCATTACACGGCCTGTGTGACCATTGACCCCATTCCCTTGTTTATGTGTCACGGACCTGGATGAGGGCACTAAAGGTCCGGGAGCAGACTTCAGAAAACACTTGCGTCAGCATGGTGTGTTCTCGTTTAACAAGGATCACGAAGACTCTGACACATTCCAGGTGGACATCAATCTCCATGTTAAGCACGCTTTCCCTGTCTGAAGACAAGATCTCATTCATGTAATGCTACTGATCATGCAAACCCCACATTCCGGTAACCGTTCACGTTACACATTTATGGCATACTGTATGTGGATTCCCAACCTGTTTTCTTGGTCTTCTTAAAGGGTGACTCTATAATGTGTTTGTTCTGCTTCCCTAGGGAGTGGTCGTTCAACGAGGACACACTGCACTTGCGGTAGCGGTCTTTCCAAATGTTCAGCGAATAGTCGAGACATATTGACCGCTTGGCAGCATAATAGCTCGTAAGGTCTGCGAAGACATATATAATATTATTCAAGGTCACAGCAAATACACTGAGAGATGGGTAAGCGGGTATACACATACGTGTTACTCACTGTAGGGTTTTTGGGACTTTGTGGCTTTGATAAGTGGGTTTCTTCCCAGCGACATGGTCTTCAGCCTGTTCACGGGGCAGCTTGTCTCATACGCTCTGGAGCCTGCTAGTGTTCCTCCTTTCATTTTAAATGGGCTTGTGTTTTTGGACGGTGCTTTAGAAGTGACGTGAGAAGGGGTAGAGGATGAGATACCCGGTGGTGGGGGCACGTCGGAGTCTGGGTTCGGAGGCTTGCCTTCTGATAGACCTGCGGAGGAACTTCTGTATTTCAGTGCTCCAACCACATCCATGGATGGAACTCTGGGGAGTGCTGGGTGTTTAGCTCGGAAGAGACTTTTTAAATTGCAGAAGGTCTTCAGGGACATCTTAGAACGAGAGCTTGATGCCGCTGGTCCAATAAGTTCATGTTTTATGTTTCTGTCCAATGACAGTGTTTGGAGTTTAGTGGCAACGTGCCCGCTGTTCTGAGCTGTGGGGGGGGAAAATCACCATGCTTCGGCTTAGTATGTCTTTGACCACAAAATGTTAGTTACATCTACAGTACCCTGTTGTCTAATTTCTGGTCTCCATTATGTAACAGAGCATGCCAAATCATGGCTTTAAATGATATAACAAAAGACCACTGCTACTGACAGAATGATTGGAGTTCTGCTGTGTAATTTATCCCTGGGTTCATTTGGAGTCTGAAGCTCCAGATTCAGCTTGCAGTATTACTGTACCTGTGTGTTCAACCAACCATGTGTAGATGGACTTGAGGTTCTCCAGTCCAGTCTTGGGTATGACATCTACTGTTTCCATTCCTACACGCTCTGCACCCACTAAATTCAGGAAATCAATGGTCTTCGCAGTCGTGGAGTGGCGATCAACCAGAACACAGAACTCTGACTCCATCAGTGGCCTAGCCTTTTCTAACCTCTCTTTCTGCAGAAACAAAAATCCAATTCCATCATCGAACTTCCACAATATCTTCATTACTGACTGTACATTCAAATATGTGTACACGTAGTTACACTAATTGAAAGCCAGAGGGCAATGGGACACAGGAACAATCGAGTCACCAGTGTAGCAAGGTGCGTCTCTTCAGTGTGTCCTTCAAAGAATTCGATTGCTTCCTTGATCTGCTGAAGACAGTCCAGATAATCATGCACCCTACCTGCAGGTCTGCACAGAAACAACCGTACATTAAGTAGCGAGGCTAGTGTTACCGTAAACTCATTATGCCCTTCGAGGTTCACATCATTTTTACCCCATCAGGAGGATCTTGTCTGTTTTCCTGAGGACCTGGTGATGGCTGATGGCTTTGTCCATGTGAAACAAGGTCTGGTTCACTGTGTCTTTCAGCTGCATTTGGCACGTCGTATAGTTATGCATTGGACTGACAATGTTCTCCAGGTGCTCGAAATGATTATCCAACGACGTTAGAGTGGACACCTACAGTAGTACAACAACAACTAGAGAGCATGCAATTTCTGCGGAAATTGTGAGGGTGTGCCTGTTTGCGTCGGTTGCAGGTGGGTCCGTCCCTTTAAGTTTTTCCCTTCTAGTGATATTTTCAAGCATTTAGCCTACTGATAGGCTATTGTATAATTCATTAAGAACACCCTTGGAAAGAAGCTACTGTAACAACGTTATCACTGGCAATATTTCAGATGGAATCGCGATTCAAACAGTATGTCTGCTAACTGAAAATATGCCCCCAAGAAACCCAAATAAGTTTGACATTTATTTAGTAGAAAATCGCTCATGCATAAAAAGCTCAATAGCGATCATTGTCAGTAACGACGCAAAATGCGATATAGCCCTTTGTGGAGAAGCTGCCCCGGTAAATTGTATACTACAGTGTTCGTCTTGGTAGCTAGCGATTGCGTTGGTGGCTGGACGAGCTGGTGGCTGGACGATTTGTACAGTACCTCCCAGAAGCGGTCTGGAACGGAAGACTACAAGGTAGCAAATTAGCTGTAGCTAGCTAGGTTTAACACTTTTGGTAACAGATACAGTAGTAGAGATGTGCCAGTGTAGCAGCTATAGAGCTAACTCCTCTCTGAAATAGCAGACTACTGTTTCCGAAAGTAGATCTATACTAGCTTAGCTCTAATATCAGCGTACAGTTATAGAGCTATCACATTTTAGCTGCCTACATTTCAAAATTGTGTTTCATAGCACAATGTTAAATGAGTAAATAGTTAGCTATCACCATAGCCTCTTTGCTTGTGGTATTACAAATCGTTGACTTGCAATGTCATGTCTAATAAATACCAAAACAAACATTTATTTGTGAGGAATGGTTATTTTAACAATTGAAAACAGATGTATCACAGACCGCTGTCGTATGTGTCGCATGTCGCCCGGGCACAACAGAGGGTAATGTCATGATGCTAACTACAGACTACTGTTTCCGAAAATATTAACTACTTACTAACCGAGAGTGAGGTCATGCCGGGAAATATCAAACGAGCAAAGTCGAGGTTTGATATTTCCCGGCATGACCGAACGGTCGAGGTTAGTAAGTTGTTTATTATATGGCATTTTTAGCTCTTTTCATTTTGTAAATTGTAGGCTAATTGTAGCTAGCTAGGCTAGCTCTCAAGTCTTCTCACGGTGTGTTTCAGGTGTTGTCTAGCAACCAATTACTTTTGATAGAAAGCGGACAGTACGGTTCTGCTAAAATGGCTTCAATTCCAACACAAATAACGATTCTTTTAGAAAGTTAACAATGTCTTCGTCGCTGTTGATGTCTTCAGTATCGTCTGGATAGTAAAACTCAGTTGACTTCGATATCGCTAATTTTGAAGATGACGTCAGAGGAGGGCAATAACAATACTTATTGGACCGCTGGTCAATACGGGTTTGGCATGACTACCCATTAGCCAATCAGAAGGCTCGTACTGTCGTTGCCATATAATAAATGTACTTAATAATATCAGCATATATGATATTGTACATAACATTTCAGAATGTTGCTTTGTATGACAATGTTAAATGAGTGATTATCACCCTGGCTTCTTTGCTTCTGGCATTTCAAGTTAGCCTATCTCCCAGAAGTTAACGAGCTGCTAAACGAATGTTCTTCTACAGCCTGGCAGTCACGCGTGTTTTCGTGACGTTAGTGACGTTAGGAACGTCAATGACTGTGGCTAGCAAGTTAGCCACATTAGCTTCACTTTTCGCCACAAAAATGTACTTTAAGCTTATACCATGCATCGGAACGTAAATTCTGATACAAGCAACTCAATCGCTACCAAGACGGGACGTTTGACCGGGTCGTTCTCTATGTAGTCCAAATATTGACCGAGTTTTAGGGGTGGGAAAATAAACAATAATAATAATATATATGTGAGATAACAAAGGATGGCCACGTCATCGTGGCACACCCAATAACCTTTGTTTGAAGCACCAATCCTGTAATGTTGTGGAAGCGTTTTGAACAAGTAGACAATATGCCAGATCATGTCCTTAAATATTTTTCTCACTGTACAGTACCATGCTCCTCGTCAACCGATCACTGCTTTCCAACTTGCTTGTGATAAATGACAACCGTTTTTCCATCTGTTAATCACAGGAATACTATGTCTAGTCACTGCTCAAATTAATAATTTACTGGTTTGACCAGGCTTAATTGACAAATTACTTACCGGTAATCATCATCTATTGTCAACAATTGACTGAGTATCACAACAGGGATAGCAGGTATAGATTGTTGTTGCTTATAGTCTGTAGCCATACAGTTGGCTAGGGCCACTGTAGTAGATTATGTAGCCTTATCTAGCCTACAGTAGCAAGTAGCCTACAGCAGTACAGAGCAAAAGATGTACAGTACAGTATACTGTACATATAGGCTAGGTCTACAGTAGAGTCTAGCTACACAGCAACGATCGCTAGCAGTAGCTCATGGCAATCCTAAAATACGTTACTATTGTTTAAGCATTAGCCTATACTGACCTTTTCAATATTTTCATCAAGTGTCTCAATTCTGTATGATGTGTTGTCATTTTCCATCACACATCTAGTAAATCTATAAAGTTGTCGTATTTTCAGTTGCTTGAAACTTTTCTTTGGCTGTTTGAATGACGCGCGCCAGTGTTCAATAAATGGCAGCCTACGCTATTCGCACACTATTTCTTCGGAATCTGGCCTACTGATGGGATTCCTTCCAACTGGGTAAAGCATTTTAGCAAGTTTGTTTTTATTCAAGCAGTCACTGGTAGAATTTATTAAACAGAAACAGATGCATGTACTTCAGAGGAATGTATCAATCATTTTAGTGTAAATAGATTGTGGTGTGATCACACAAGGGAAAATAATTCTAAATACACCGAAAATAAATGTATCCTATTCAAAACTATTGCTAAATAACCCCTCATATAATAGAGAGATACCCTCCACCTGTTTAACAGGAATTAAGAAACAATAACTGTATGCCTCATTTAGGCTTATCTGAATAACAACATTTGATGTAGGCTACATAGGTCGCAATGGCTTCTTCCAGGTAACTCTAGGGCCCCTCATGTTTTGCCATTGCCTGGGGGGAAAAGGAAAAATAATCAAGCTAATTACTGATGGACATGCAGATACATGTTTTCATTAATTAAATCCATTATGTATACCTGTTTGAAGAACTGGGCACCAAGATAGTTGGTTGCCATGCTTCTCAAGTTGGTCTTGCCCCCTACTTTGCATCGAACATACCCATACAAGTTGGCCCACTGTAAGGCCATACCCATGATTACCACTGCCTGGTGGGAGAAAAGACTGTCATACACAGGACTGATACTTTACTAATACACATTTTTTCATGCACTCACATGGGAGTCACTGTACTTGGCTTTATCAAAGATAAATACTCAAGTCCTAAAAACAGGGGAAGGACAGAGAACTCACCAGCCATTTGATTTTGAGGGAGAAGATGGTGCTGAACACAAAAATGACCCAGAAAAGAGGACACACAACCAGTCCCAGCCAGAAGATCCGGGACTCCGAGTTCGAGGCAACATTTCTGCTACCTGCCTACAGAGCAGTCAGGAATAAGAGCAGTTTATCTTTCTACAGATACTCTTATCTTTGGATGTTTTATGCTTTACAATGGATGTCAACAGGCTCAAGACAGGCAAGCCAAGGTCCAATGTCAGCCATATGCAGACTGTACCTTTCTGGACTCAAACACCCAATGACTCTTTCCATCGTCATCCACCTGGTTCCACCATCTCAAGCCCACCAACAACCTGCCAGTTACATTCTGTAATACAACTGGATTAATCAGGGTTTGTAGAAAACGACTATATCCATATTATCACACAAGTATTGTACTAGTATAAAGTTTAAAAAATAACATAGTTAATTTGCAATGAATAAGATGTAGCTAGACCCAGGCCAACGTTCCACCCACCTTCACTGTCCAGAAGTCACACGAGAGGAGGAGAATGATGGTGACCATACAAACAATGAAGCTACTGCTCACTACTTCACACAGCAGGTAGACAATGATGGCACATGTGCGAAAGAACAGATGGAAGAATGTGGCCACTGGGTACCTGCAACATAGACCAGGTTTTGACTGACCTCTGTACTTCTGACAGAAAACAAAAGATGTATATTTCAGAAGAGTCCTTCACTGAACTCACTTGATTTTGGACTTCCTCTGGCTCGCTGTATGTGTATCCTCATCGTCGCCAAAGAGTGGAGCCTCTACTTCTGAATCCTGTAACAAATGGAGCATGATACAATCTAAGGGTCTTTAATTGTCAACAAATGCTAATAATACATATCTGAAAGCAGCATCGAGCATAAAAAGATCCAGAAATCTACAAATCATGATAACGCAATTCCTAAATTAGCTAACAAGTATTAGCTAGCTAGCTAACAGTCACTAAACCTAAACCTATTACGAAAGCAAGTTTAGTTTCAGTCAATAACGTTCTTGCAAAGTCGGCTAGTAAAGGACCATTACATCGACTATTTAATACATTGTTTAACGTAGTTGGACCATTCTAAAGGCACTGGCAATCTAACCTGTCTCAACATTTTGACACTGTAAATGCAGTCGGTTTTAACTTCCGTGTGATGACGTGGATGTAAACAAAACGGCTTCACGTGCGAAGGACCCCAATTGGTATCTAGATTCGCTCCCTGATGCAAATACTGTACAATTGTACACAATGCTTTGTTTGAGTTGGTTCTGTCCATTGGTACTATGAGGATGATTCTTAAAGATAATTGGTTGAATCTGTAATTTATAATTCAGAACGAATAACTTTTTTAAATAGGTTGTTGTGTTAATGACATTTCGTCCCGTAAATGTATCAGTTAAAATCAAGATAATAATATCAACACTATGCATTCATAATACATGTTTAAAGCCATTGTCATGTTGTTGTTGATGGAGCATATACGGCAATTTTGGTTGACTTTATTGCTCTGAAAGTCAATCTTTTACTGGTGATCTTACTGGTCAGCAGAATGTTAACCAGAGCGCATCGCTTTTATACACAGAGTATGTGGTTTCATGTGACAGTCACACTGTGGGAGATAAGGGTCAGACTGAAGTCCCTTCTAATTGTCACAAACCGTCAGAATGCTGAAAATACCAGACGCACTTCTTCTTCTCTGTGCCCTCGGGGCAGCGGACGCCGTTTACAAACAATGGATCCCTGACACTAACTATGAGAACGAGACCAACTGGGAAAGAGGCGCAGTGCCCAGTGGCAGCGACAGGGTGCAATTTTCTGCATCTAGCAAAGTGTCTGTGTACGTGGAGACTGTCCACTCTGTCCAGGAGATGAGACTGCCGGTGGACGGAGAGTTCATCCTGACCTCAGGAGCTGGCTTCTCAGTGGGAGCCGGCGGCTACAAACCTGGTGCTGTTGTCAAATTCAAGGATGTTGAGTCTCTGCAGTGGCTTGATCCTGCTCTGTGGCATGCTGCCTCCACAGCAGAGGATTTGGAGAAGGGCCGCTTCCTGTTCTCAGTGCATGAGGAGAGCGTTCCCTGCCGTCATGACGACGTGGTGTTCAAAGCCCGCTCCTCTTTTCGCGTCGACCTCTCCTCCAACCAGCCGAGCGTCCCCGTGCAAAGTGTGTCGGTCCTGGGGAAGACGTTCAGGAGCGACTCCGAGTTCAGCCAGTACCTGGGTTCTCCCTCTGGCCGCCTGCAGTTCCACGGCTCCTCGTCCGTCAGCTTGGGCTCTTCAGGCTGCAGCGATGTCTCCGGCTGTGAGTGTGGTAACACAGCCAGTCTTGAGAAGATCTGTGGCCATGTGGAATGTGCTTCGGTGACCTGTAAGAAGCCATTACGCCCTGTGGGACACTGCTGTGATGTGTGCGGTGCCATAGTCACTCTGCAGTACATCCCTGGATTCAACCTGGAGACTTACCGCCAGAGACTGATACACGTTTTCCTTGGTCTGACGCCATACAAGTCCATCCAGCTTGGCATATCCAAAGTGGAGAAATCCCGGTGGTTCCTGGGGTTGTTTCCTCGCCAGGGGGCAGCAGAGATCCAGATTGTGTTGATGGATGGTGAAACGGGCCACCAGGCTGGTACGGTTGCTGAGGCTCTTGCCCGTGACATAGTGAAGGATGCCCAATCTGCCGGCTCTAACCTGGGTATAGCTGAGGCTGAGTTCCAGGCATCCTCGGGGAGTAGCAGCAGTCACGGGTCTGGGGGCAGATACAGGGATGGTGTTGGGAACCATATTTGGGGTTCTGATAGTGGTGGGAGGTGTGTTCCTTCTGGTATTCCTATATTACAGGGGTACTATTAAAGTACCCTCATTGCCCACCATCACCATGCCCTCCCTGAGCAGCTTGAAAAGGAGTAGTGAGATTGGAGACCTCGGTGGGCCAATGGACCATGGTTTTGACAACCCCATGTTTGACAAGCCCACCCTGATGCCAGCTGTGCCTGGTCTGTATGGGGCTGAAACCGACAACTCTATCTCCCTCACACAGTCAGGTGTACATTTTGTAAACCCAGCCTATGATGACAGTGAGACTGATTTCAATGCTTAACTTTAATGTATGCAGTACAAGACTCATAATTAGAGTGAGGCTGTCTAATGAATAATGAAGCTCCATGCTGAAGCCTTCATCATAATGGAATAATTGTGATCATGCCGTGTCAAGCTATATCCCTTTATGAGTGATCATTTGCTAATTGAATAAACATGACTTTGCATCACATTGTTGTAATTTGTGTGTTACACAATATGTATATGTTTATACATTTATTATACAATCACTCTACAATTGCTTTTAGGAAGTCCTGTTCTAACACCAGCACATATAATATGTCTTAAGTACATGTTTAACAAATTACAGTACATATATTATAAGTATAGTCTTGTTCTTCAGTCACCACTAGATGGTGTACTAGAACCAGAACCAGATATCACAATCTTTTTCTTGTACCGTCCCTTATCTTTTACCATTTACTAAACAAACATACTTGCCCACTGACCGTAGTGCAGGTAGTTATTGCACACCCTGATATAACTCTAGGACATCAGTAGGTGGTTTTAGAAGGGCAGCAGTTTTGACAATTTAGCTATTTTGTGGAAATGGATCCTCAGGACTGACCAGAGAGACCACATTGTCTTTCTTAGAGAGCCAGACAGTGGCATACAAAGGCTCCATGATGTCAGCACTGTACTGCTTAAGGAGTGTCATAGAATCAGTCACATGATGGAAGGAAAGCAAACCACTGGCAAAGTCAACATAGATCCCTGCCCTTGTCACCAGACCGGCGTCCAGGGATGTCTCCACATCTGCATGCCAGGTAGAGTAACCTCTACTCTCCTTCCCCAGGCACCAGGAGAAGTCATTTCCTGTGATGCAGCAGCCGCCATCCGGGCCCTTTCTGTGGAGGCTTTTAGAAGAGAGTCCCACATGAGTCCCTTCCCCTCCCAGTTCCACCTCGAAATAGTGGCGCCCCAGGTAAAGGCTCTCGGAGGTCATCACTTGGCGCCAGTGGTCAAAGCGAGCGGGTGTATCAGGGTAGCTGTGCTGCCAGGGCGTGGTGTTGGTCACCTTCCTGTTGTCCTCAGTCAACCTCAGGTACTGGTGGGTGGTGTCTGGGTCAAAGCTCAGACTGATGGCATCTGTGATATAAATATAACATGTCCAAAGATAGATGAGCTGATACTGAAGTCAGTCTTTGGTTAAAAATTAACTCATTCATTTGAATACATTTCATGTGGTAAATATTCCATGCAGTAAAATCTAAATCCTACATTTGAGGAAGTCCTCTCGAGTTTTTGGTTGAGGCAGAGACAAGGGTTGAGTTTCTGTAATCTTGGCATGGGCCAGTTTCTCTGTTGGAGAGCAGGTTGCAGAGCATTACATCGATATTTTTTATTTTTTTTATTTATTTAATTTTGATTCCAGACACAGAGAGAAAACGGTCCATAGTACAACACAAAAACAGTAAAAAGACAAACAACAATAAAAAACACTAAAAAAGATAGATTACGCCTCCGGCTCTTAAGAAGATTTAAGATATAGACGTTTCCAAACTCACCACTCCTGCAGCCTCCCTGTAACCTGAGTGTGTATGTGGAGAGCAGCCGGCCACACAGCTCCTGGGTGACCTCAGTCACCACAGTGCTGAAGGAGGACAAGTGGTCCATGAGGCTGACATGCACCTCAGGCAGACACACGTCCACTGCCCCCTTCTTCCACTCAGAGTATTGCTGGCATGGCCACCAGGGGGAGATACTTAGTACTGATTCAAATATTTGTCCTAATTTGTACACAAAAACCCTTGACCTTTGACATAATGATTCACTGTAACCACAAGTGGCGTATCCTATAAGATATGAAGCTCGGCGACATTGACAATGAGCTATTCCGAATCGTTTACCATATGGAATGTACGCTGTTATCTCTTCCTCACCTGCAGGAAGTCAACATCAATCTTGTTCCTGCAGAGTCTCTCCAGCCGGGCCGAGGTCTTTTTCAGCTCGGCGCTCTTCTGCTCCAGATGGGCCTGGATGCCCTCAGCCTGGCTGAGCGCCTGCCTCTGCTCCGCCTCCAGCAGCTCTGCCACCCCCCTCTTGGCCTCCTCCACTGCTCGCTGCAGGAGGCCGAACTCCTGCTCCATGACAGCACGGACCCCTGCCACAGAGCTCTGGAGGGAGGGAGGCCCACAGTGGATTGGTAGGGGGAACCACGGCAGTGATAAGGCGGTTGATTCACAGATGGTTTGGAAGAGTGGGAAAGTGAACTTGTACACAAGCCAAATGGGCCAAAGACTCCGAAAGGTTGAAGGAAACTAACGTACCTCTATGGATGCATTGTTCCTCTGTAACTTGCTGATAGCATTCTCTACCATGGTGCTTGTCTTTACAATATCCCCCTGCTTCTTCTGCAGCTCTGTCTGAACTCACACACACGCAGTCAGACACTCACATGCAGACTCTCGCTATTTCCTAAACAAAACCATGTGTACGAAAAAATCTCATGTAAGGGAGGGGTATGTTTTGGAACTGCCTGTGCCACCGCACAAGAACAAACTGTACTGTCCATCCATATCATTGTTTATACAGACTTATACAGTTTCAATTTAGTATACTTTTCTCACAAAATAAGTCATTTTAAGCTATATTCTCTATGATGGTAAAGCTACTGTAGAATAAAAAGTATTGTGTGTGTATGTGTGTGTGTATGCATGTGTGTGTACATATTTGTGTACTTCACCTCAATCTGTCTGCGAGCCTCCCCTACAGGTGCAGAGCTGTGTCCCCGATGCTCAACTTCCTGACACTCCTGACACACACACACTCCATCACTCAGGCAGTAGAGTTCCAGAGGCATGTTGTGAAGGTCACAATTGCGATCCTCAATGTCCAGTAAGGGCTCCACCAGACGGTGGTTGTGGAACTTGCTGTTCTCCAAGTGGGGCCTGAGGTGGGCCTCGCAGTAGGACACCAGGCAGGTGAGGCAGGACTTGAGGGCCCTGCGGGGACTCTCAATGCACGAGTCACACAGCACATCCTCTGGGCTCAGAGGGGTAGACTGGGGAGGGTTGACCCCAGGCTGTCCCCGGTTGTCCCCAGCCTCAACAGGTCTGGTACAATCCCCTGGTTCCTCTTTAGTCTGGGGTAACTCAGAGGGTTTGTGATTGTCTTCGCCGTCCTCTTCTTTAACGACAAAGGTCTCCATGGCTGTTAGTCTCCTGTCTTGCCAGGCAGTGGAATATGAATTGGGATTTGGACGACCCGTCTGTCGGTAGAGACCGAATGCTTATGGGATTAGTCAGCCACAGAAGTGAACTCGCCTCGTCTCTTATAAAGCTTTTTGTCTAGCTCAAGACAAAACTTGAACCACACCACGCCTTACGGTTCACATGAGTCGGGTCACAGCAGCCTCCTCGTGTTACACCCCTCCCCTTTCTTTATCTCTCTCTCTTTCCGTATCTTCTGCTTCAACATTTCATCCAGCACAGGACGGCCAAACCTATGTGGTTTATATTTCTGAAATTTAGCAACAAAATACCATGCAGTAACTCATACAGAACATGAACTCTTTGACATTAATTTCATGCCAGAGCAGTGATGGTTGTAATTATCCATACTCACTGTAGTGGTGCTTTCGAATAAACATCCTGGAATGTTCTGCGACAGCAACGTTATCCACCCCACCCTTACTTCCTCTCTCTCTATCTGACCATGGACATGCTACTACAGTGCTATGTGTGGGACTAAGCAGAGACCGAATTATTTTGACTGCAGATCTCTAACAAGCAGACTTTTCATGCAAAGCATCCTGGGTAGGGACAGGAAAAGCAAACAGGAGGTATATTGTGAGGACAGATACTGAGGCTGTTTCTGTCAACAAGCAGAGATCACAAGGTACCGAGACTGTGACCTGCTGTATAACACTTTGCCGAAGCCTTACACAACACAATCACTTCATCCACTTACATTTGTGAATTTGTTTATTAAGCAAAATTCGAGTTTGAGATTTGTCATCTTGTCATTTACAGTGCATCTTCATGGACCAATACCATCAACCCTTGGAAGACAATAACAAAATAAAAGTATAAAGACATACGGATATCTAGGTGAGATTGTATATTATAGCCTACATCTGTCATGTCAAACTGTAAAGGTTAATGTGAAGTGTTCTTCTGTAACATGAATATGCAATAATAAACTAACGTCACCAGACATTAACCATTTTCTTTCTTCTGGCCCAAAATAAACTAGAATCTGAATAATTGGCTTTCTTTGCCAGTTGACCAAACCGAAACTTCTACTTCAGGCATACTGCGTGTAAACAAATGTACTCGTATAGTTAACCGGCCAAGGCCAAAAGACATTATAGGTTAAAAAAGAAAGAACACAAAAAAACAAACATGGGTTAACAAGTAACCATGGTATGAATTAATGTCGTCATTCATTTTGTATCTAAGGCGCAGGCACAAGGAGTACAGGCACAGGAGATGGTGCAACACTACATGCCCCACAGGGGTAAACATAGGCCCTAAAGGAAGAGGCAAAAAGGGAAAACCCCCTTTTAGGCTCTGCATAAACTATGCTACATAGTACATAGTAACACACAGTACTGGCTGTTGCTGGTACTGTTGATGGAGGTCCCAGTAGTCTCTTAGGTTATTGAACACCTATTCGTAACAGTGCAGTGTTGATGACTCTTGTGATGCAGCGTGTCTGAATAGTATCTCTCTACTATAAATCCTATCTGTCTGACCACAGGAAACCTGTTTAGGATTCTGGGCACATATACCCTTTCATTGATATTTGTCTTGACAAGGTCCTTCTAGCCTGGGTTGTCTCCACGTTACCCATTTAAAGAGGCAGAGGAGTCTTTTCCCTGCATACAAAACATCCTCTCGACAGCACACCGCTGACCTTTAAGGTTGGGTGAGAGGCACACAGTAGGATTTACTTACGGCTTATCGCTTGTCTTTTTATCTGTACAATGACAAAACAGAGCAAACTGAGATAAGCTTATGTATAAGGTAATATATGGCTGGCTGATATTGTGTTATATGGCTGAGTTATAACATCTCCCCATATACACTTAAACAATTCCACACATGTTTTCATTTGTAGATACCTATCCTGGAGATGTGTCAACTCATGGGCCCGTTACGTAAGCACCAATCACAACTCTGTGTCCTCTATACTGTCAGGGTCCTCTATGGTATCTAGGCGTCTCTTACAGGCATCCAGGATCTTCTTACGGGGCCCGAGGGGGATGTGGATGCTCTTGAGGTCATGGTCTGAACACAGCAGCAGTGCCTCCAGGTCAATCTTCTCCCTCTTGAAGATGTGCATGAACTCATTCATGCTCTGCATGGCCAGGAAGACCTCCAGAGGATTGGTCTCCGCTTCGTCGTCATCGTCGAGGCCCAGCTCCACCTCGTCCCAGGGCAGCTCCTGCATGTTCCTCTCCTGCAGGCTACGGGCACTGCCGATACTGTCCAGGCTGGGGGAACGGTGCAGCCGGCTGCGCAGACGCACGTTGGCACCGGGCCTCTCTGTGCCCACCACGCTCCCCTCGTCCCGCCTGCCGATGCCAAACAACCCCCCGCTGACATAGTTCCTCCGGAACACCATGGTTCCCAGGCCCGGACGGTTGAACAGGGAGTCGTGACCTGAGTCGGTGCTTATCACAGAGTAGTCCACGTCGTGGAGGCCCGGCTCGCTCATGGCACGCGAGATGGCATCGTAGTTGTCCCCGGGGAACATGTCGCGGATGTTCCTGCGGGAGCGGTCCTTGGGGTTCACGTAGGTGCCCTGCTTGAGGAACATGACGTCGTTGCCCAGCTGAAGACCGGAGAGGGAGCGCACGCTCTTCCGGCCGTCCTCGTAGATCTTAAAGGTCCCCTCCCCTTGTTTCCTCTTCTCCAGTTTCTTCTGGATCTTGGTCTTCCCTCGGGATGTGGCATGGAGAGTCACCTGCAGGGACAGAATCAGCCAGGGCCTTAAAACACGCGGTGGCAAAATGACACTACAGCACACTGCACATACTGTACATGACCTTTGTTATGTATTTCCTCCATCGGTCTGACCTGAGAGTATGGCACACTGACGGTGGCAGCGTTGAGGTGGCGCAGCTTGCGGCTCACAGAGCTGCTGGTGTAGCTGGAGAAGCTCATGGCGTCGGACATGGAGGCCTCCGACGGCGCCGCCTTGTGGAACTTGCGCTCCATGCGCTTGTGGTGCTTCCTCTGCAGCTGCACGCACTCCTTCATGCGGCGCTCCGCCTCGTGGAACGCCTTGTCCTTCAGCTTGCTCACCAGCTTGGGGTTGAGGGCCGACTGCTTGGCAGCGATGGAGTCCAGGTAGCGGACACAGTCCATGTGGCTCTTGGTGGCGGCCATGTCCAGCGGGGTGTGGTAGTCGTTGTCCAGACACCACACGTTGGCACCGAAAGACACCAGGAAGGAGAGGCAGTTGTGGTGGCCGTTGGCAGCCGCCAGGTGAAGTGGCGTGTTGCCCCATATGTCACACTTATCAGGGTTGCCCCTGCAACACGTGGAGAAGAGGATTAGAAATATTTTGCAGAGCGAATGACCAGTAATGTTCACGATGTAAAGACCACGGACATAAAAGACCTATGATTTTTACATGCTGTTTCATAGACAGAGTGTAAGCTAGGTGTAATATGAACCAAAACTAGAAAGAGCATTTCCTGCTGAAAATGTGTTGGAATGCTGAAATCTGAAATACATTTTTTAAATGGCTGAAAATACAATACCTGCAAGCTTAAATTCATAAAAAAAATGTGTGTGTCGCACAAAAGAGGCAGTGTGGAAGCTGAACTGTGTCTTATCCGTCTGGTGGAAGATTTTCTAGGTTGGGATGTCTCAAATACGTTTCAAATACATATCAACATACCTTACTGAGCAAATGACTCTAGCTAGACTTAGTCGGCATTAGAAGGAAAGTTACAAAACAATAAGATCATTTACGTTCAGGCATCAACACATTGGTTCTAATAGCACAAAGACAAAGACCACTTTTTCTCCAGGGGTGTCTTTCCCTTTCAACTCTAGGGGTATTTCCCCAGTGTTATGGCCATGCTTTATACCCCCTACACTCCTGTCCTCACCCTATGACCGTAGGGTCACCTTTGCTAGCGCTGCCCTGCTACAGGCAGACTGTAATATGACCACTAACTTGCCAGGACCCCAACTACAAAACCAGTATCTTGTTTCAGGGGAGGCCGGTTGGGTTGCACCTGACAACTGTGCACGCTTGGTGATGTCATGCAGAATTCCTCCAGTCATAAAGCAGCACAGGAGGCTGTCTGATAAGGAACACAGAGACATTCAGTACTATGTAACACTCGGCAGCAAATCAAAAACAGGCCATCTAGCGTTTGGTTTTTGTTGTTCTTAAAACTATTATTTTTTCTTCTATTGAATTGCATATTTTAAGTATGCCATGACAGTTGAGTTCAGTATAATTTATCGTATTTTAAACCATTAAGCCTATAATTCTCCAGTTATTCTTCCTTATGCCAGCCCTCCACTAGGGCTTAATCAATATTTAATGGGTCGCAGGCAAACCCATCCCAGGCCCAGATATATTATTGATGGACTAAGCTTCAAAGTTTTCACAAGAGAGGCTGTGTGCCACACTAGAGCCAGAGCAAAGATTAGAGACCCTTCTCACCTGCCTGACCCTGATTTCTACCCCTGGCTGATAACTCCCCCTGCACAGGACTTATGATCGGGGGGTTAGGATATGGGTTTGGGTTAAGATAGAGAGGGGAGAGGTCACTGCAATAGATTCAGCAACAGTAGCTAGGTGCTGGTAGATGGATTTTCCCAACAGGGAAAGTGGGGCACAGAGAGACTGGGTATTTGGCATGGAGCCCAGGAAGCAATAATGCAGCAATTTGCACATTTTATGGGTGTGAAAAAGACATAAAGATATGAATAAACTGTCTGTAAACACTATAATATAACATTGACAATTCAATACAAATGTACAGGTTTGCGAGGGATTTGAGGAACATTCTGTTCAATCTGTTTATGGAATACCACCAGTACCGTAATATACAAAATAAAAAGGAAGTTCAATGTTTTAACCCTCCCAAATCTCACTTTAGGAACATAATGTCCGAGGTTCTCTGGAAGCTTACATCATCTATTGCAATGAATTACCTGTTTATCACCTAAAAGTAATAGGTTAGAAATGTACCCATTTTAATCTTGTTCTTTATCACAAACTGTTACCCATACAGTGACAGATTGACCATCAGGTGTTATTCCGATCACTCCTGACATAAAGCTGTCAGAGTATAATATATTTAACCGTGTTCCTGGATCTGGTCATATATAGTCTATATTTTTTTTGTTTCACATACAAGTTGTACACAATGTCCCGCATGCAATCGAGAAAGGCTTTTTGTTTTGTAAAATATAGTTTATTCTTATTGTGCAGTACATATTTGTAACATCTTGTTTACTTTTTGGAGTGTGAAACCCTATGGTTTCTCCCCATCGACTACATCCTGTCACTAGACAAGACTGCTAATGGGACCCTGCCTTGTTCACTGCATGTGCAATTTGCCCTAAACAATAGGCATGTTAGGATGACCAATGAACCACAAAATGTTTTTTCCTGTTCCGGTAAAATGGCTGCAAAAGGATACACACACACACACACACACAGACACTTCTAATGTGGTACAGTATGTGGTTTCACAGACAAAGAGAATCACTCAAACTTTTGCCAATTAACGACTTTGATAATGGGTCTTTTTCTACCAGCAGGGAAACCAGGTCAGCCAGAAATGCAATGAGAGCTTCTGTCTGTTCACATTATCACTTCCTTAAATAATAACCATTAGCCAATTTGATAAGCTACTTCACGATTCACCAACACAGAATAGATTGCAATTTCTTTATATTAATATATCTAACAGTAGCATATGCATTGCCAAAATACCCTGTAATAATCGTTGGAATCACTGGAACCACCTCAATAGAACGTTTCAAATACACATTTCTTGAATTGACCATTGTTGCATCATGGAACATAGTCTAGGGCTAGGCCATAACAATTAAACTTATACAAATGTTTTTGAAACAAAATGATAGGCTAATATCATACTGTCGAGTAAATAGTGCGAGGCTGGGACGGAAGTAGTTGCCGGTAGGTCTCAACCCTATATAACTATTATTGTAGGCTTTGCTGCATGTCTTGTAGCGGATTATTCAATTAAAGCTTTGTTAGACAATGTTACATACATTCATGTTTTATTATATTATGACTACCTCTCACACAAACAATGACAGAATTTTCAAATTTTCAATTGTTGTGTGTGACAGTTGCTCAGAACAGTGCCTCTCTCATCCCAACTAATTCTGCCCTTAAACTTCTGACCTACTTCAAGGCGGTGTAGCATTACTGGTTGTAGTGTCCACTACCCTGTAATCCAATTCGTCTTTAGGTACGCTATCAGTTAATGTGGTTAACCTTAGCCACATTCTAGGTTTCAAAACATTTCTCACTTTTTAAAAGCATGTTTACAGGTGCAAAGGTAAATGTTGCTAATACACACCCTCTGCCGACGATCAGCCGCAGGGCTTCTAGGTTGCCGTGATAAGCAGCCCATAAAGTCGGCGTCATGCCATCTTCGTCGGGCGCGTTAAGGTCCTTCCGTGTAGCCTCTTTCAACAAGTCCAGGTAGCCATCCCGGGCCGCCTTGTGATACCTGTCATTCATGGTACAATATCAACTGACCTTCTACTCCATTACGTTCGAACATCATTTGGCCATCTAATGAACACGGATCCCAGAATGAAGTATCAGCCTCCATCGATGTTCCACCATCATTGTAATCATGGTCGGATGTGCCACTGCACTTCATTGCAAACGTTCATTGCAAACATGATAGAAACGAGCGCGTATTCCGTATCCAGGGAGCGACACCCGAGATGTGCGGGTCGCGGCGGTAATGTCGCTGGCCCATCACATTACTTAAAACTGAAAGACGACGAAAGCGACTTTAGTTAGGCTACAATCGCATTTCGTCATGAAACTGTTCATTATAAGATCAAAATAAAAATAAAACACGTGTGCGTCTATCATTATTCTAAAGTAGCCTAATGATTATTTTGCAGCAAACTAGCCTATAGTGATTTTCAAATGTGCTTCAAATGTTTTGTAGTTGGAGTCTTGGCTATATAGGCCTAATATCACAATAGTTTAACAGTCAATGTCATTAACTCCCAAAGTTTATTTTGTGAGGCATTTGGTCAGCATTTACTGTCACACAAAAATGATCCATGTGCATGCTGTCACATTCTTCTGCTTTGACAGAAGATATGCGATGTTATCTAGCTATATGTGACGTTTATAACTATATAGAGTGATTTATGCTGTTTTAGGTAAACCATATAGCGTTTCTGGATGGAGATAAAAGCCATGACAGGACCTAACTTCCTCTCAGGATCAGCAGGACAGTCTCCCACAGGTAGGCATAAGCTATCCATGATATGTATTAGCATGTCCTTTGATTGTCTGTGTGGATTTCTGTCCGTTTTTGACCAGTGACCTGATACTGCAGCGGCTTGAGCACCTGCCAAGATGAACGGTTACCGTTCAGACTACCAAAACCAGGCCTCATTTAAAAAGAGACAATCAGATATGAACTGATCTCTGAAGGAAACGTCTTCAAATATTGCCTGTCCTTTTGATTGTGAACCAAACAGGATAATGACCAATGGAAAGGACTGTGAGGAGGCCCGTCGTTCCAGCAGCCAGTTTAGGGCACCGGCTGGTAGAAGCCATCGCCGTCCTAGCCTCGCCCTTTCCTGCGGGGGCACAGTGAGAGAGAGGGGCCGTAACCGTGGATGGATCCTCTCTGGTGTCATCTCCTTCAACATTCTGATCCTAGGATGTGCTCTGGTCAGTGCCAGTGCCTTCAACAACACATCCATCGGTAGCAGAGAGCTGCAGATCTTCCTCTGCATCCTGGTCATCTGTACTACAATCTGGATGCTATACTATACAATCTACACATCCAGAGGAGATCGTGCTGTTCTCTATAAGGATAGCCATGCTGGGCCGGTTTGGCTGAGGGGTAAGAACCACTTATAGAACCACTTATAGAACCATTTATAGTTCTTATCTTTGCCTTAATATCCCGTGACAAAATTGCTCTTAACATAGTTTCACTGTATGTCTAATACTCACTGCATGTCTAATGTTTTGATTCTTAAATGTAATTCATATTGTCTTCAGGTGGACTGGTGCTTTTTGGAATCTGCAGTCTTTTAATGGACATTTTTAAGATTGCCAACTATGTAGGCTATCTTCATTGTGACTCTGCTGTCAAGATCATATTTCCTGTTGTGCAGGCTGTATTCATACTTGTCCAGGTAAGGGTCTATATTAAAATATCAAAACTGTCTTTCAAGGGAGGGGGGGTGCCAAGTAATACACAAGTAGACTGAAAATGTGATTTCTTTCAGACATACTTCCTGTGGCTCCATGCCAAAGATTGTGTCCAGCTGCAAAGGAACATAACACGGTAAGGATGAATAAAACACATGTATTCCTGTGAACACTTTTGTTTCCCGCTGCTGTGGGATAACTCTGGTATCCGTGTTTCAGTTGTGGGCTGGTGTTGACCCTTTCTACCAACCTAGTGCTGTGGATGTCAGCAGTCACTGAAGAGTCCCTCCATCAAACTATTGTCCCCGAGGACACTAACACCACAGCACCTCCCCCTCACCGCCTGTACAGAGGTGAGTGGAGTGGTTGTAACCATTGTAACAATGATCAAGTAAATAGTTGGAGTATTTGTGAAGTGCAGCAAGCCATATACAGCTTGAAAAACGGGTCAACGACTTATATGTGTCTTTCCTTTCAGCCCGGGGCAATGAAGATGTGAACTGTAAGTGCAGTCATTCTGCCTGTGGCATCTTTGAATCAGCCACCTACTACTTGTACCCCTTCAACATTGAGTACAGTCTGTTTGCCTCTGCTATGGCCTACGTCATGTGGAAGAATGTGGGCCGTATGTTGGACGAGCACAGCCCCCACGAACACCGCTTCCACCTCAAAGACGTGTGTCTGGGACCCGCGGCAGGCATGGTGCTGTTGGTGGTAGGCCTGGCAACATTCGTAGTGTACGAGGTGGATGTGACGAAAGAGGATCAAGGGAAGAGAGACACGGCGCTGATGATGCACTACCTGATGAACCTGGTGGCCGTGAGCCTCATGTCCATCTGTTCTACGGTCGGCTGTGTCATCTACAGGCTAGACGAGAGGGACCACGTGTCAGGAAAGAACCCCACGCGCAGCCTCGACGTGGTGCTGCTGGTGGGGGCCTCCATGGGCCAGTTCACCATCAACTACTTCACCATTGTGGCTGTGATAGCTTCTGGTGCGGCGGACTACATCAATATCCTGAATCTGGTCACCTCACTGCTGACTGTGATCCAGCTCGGCCTCCAGAATTGCTTCATCATCGAGGGTCTCCACCGCGAGCCATTTGGGGAGACCCACTCTGCGATCGCGTTCCTGAATGTGCACGTCTTGCAGTCCCATGCAGAGATGAGCAGCCCCTACAGCACAGACACGGAGACCAAGTCTAGACGAGTCTCTACAACCCACAGTCTGGATGTCCATGCCGCTCCACCACAGAATACGCTTACCTGGAAGAGAAGGGCCCTAAAGGAAGTCTGTGCCTTTCTACTGCTGGGCAACGCTATTGTAAGTACCGCACCATCATGGCCTCTCTGAGACTTAGGTCTGTTACTGTGGTCCCCCTGTTTTAAATGTGAATGATTTTGTTTTGGTTGATAGAATGGTGTTGATCTATTTGCCCTTATCACTTTTCCAGCTCTGGATCATGCCAGCGTTTGGTGCTCGTCCCCAGTTTGATAACACAATTGGGACCGAGTTCTACACGTTCACCCTCTGGGCTGCTGTTGTGAATATTGGACTCCCCTTTGGAATATTTTACAGAATGCACTCAGTTGCCAGTCTCTTTGAAGTATTCCTGCTCTCCTAAACTTGGCTCACACGTGTGAACGAGTGCTCTTACCCTTTTGCTATTGACCCGCTTACTATCTGTAGTCTTTGGTTTTATGTTTTTCCATAAACATGTTAAACTAAATAAAGAGATGTCATCATATTCTATTTGTAAACTAAGATAAAATGTTTGGACTGGTCAGGGGATATCTTGGGATTCAGAACTTGGCTACAGCCTGTATATATATACTGTAGATGTGCTGACATATTTCTATTGTTACAAAAAATACACGTATTATTATTTTGATTTACGTTATGTGATGCATTTAAAAATCATGATTTAGGCCTACAGCATGTTGGTTTGAATGTGGTTCTTCACTAATTCGAAAGATTCGCTACTCTGTGAGCATTATCTCACCCAAGTCTGTGTTCCCATCCACTACAATAAAATATTCAAAGTAATCTGTATTTTATTTATATATTTAATTATTTTGTCATCTGCTCCTCTGTCTCGCAAAATCACAAAGTCACCGATCAAACGTTAGACCAACACATCAACATGGTGCTGTGCAGCCATTGACCTATCGTGTGCAGCACATTAGCCAATTAGCCTGAAGCCCTGCAGTGGGCCAGGCCACTCAAAGTGAAATGCAAGTTTATTTTTAACGGCCATGAAATATCACACTTTTGTAGATTCCTACAAATTTACACAGAGTATTCTCTGTCTTTAAAATAAATAACTATCAACATGTTGTCTGTTCTGCAATGCACTAGGTAATCAGCTTGACATTTTGCCAGCGGCAGAAAGGCCGGTTTATCTTCAAATTGATTGCACCTGTTGCAGCTGCTGTATTTTCACGCTGACGGTTAGTATGGCTGTTATCACTATGTTTATCTGCCAGAGGAAATTACTCTGTGGTTTGAGAGTTTAATTACGGGTGTTGTTGTTCCTCTTGCTTACAATGTACTAGGCCGAAAGGGTATTTAGGAAAACGGTGATGTTAAGTTTGCTGTAACTATTCATTTATATTATCTGTGCTATTCCTGGCTTTGAAATGACACCAACCATGTCCTGACATAAAGGCCTGCAGTATTTGGTAGGATAGCTACTTTTGTCTCCTAGAAAAGTAGGGTATGCACCGTCTTTTCTCTTACTGGCAGTGGAGAATGTCATTTTGAAGTACTCATAGTTGGTGGATGAAATACATATTGGTGTATGGTGTGTCTGCTTTGATGTTGTTTCTGACTGAACCTTGTTCTTACCCTGAATTCCAATTACCAGTCATAGTTGACTGGGCACACCAGGGGACAGGAATGGATTTGAAAAGCATGAGAGCCGAGGTGCTAAGGACGTGTAAAACTCTTGTCGGCAGGTAGGTTGTTGTTGTTTACTTTGACGGCTGTACTATTTTCAAATTGAACTGTGATGCCACTTCTCTGACATTAAAGTATCCTTGTAAACTCAGAAGGACGTGCGTAGGTGGAAGCGAGGTGGTTCAGGCTAATCTGTCCAACATTATCGTGGAGTTGCCGGAGAGTTTCCCGAATGCACCCAGCTTTGGCCAGACCCCCAGTGGGAACAACAGGAGAGAGGGGAGCCATAATGTTGAAAGGGTGCTGTCTGGGATCATCGCTCTCAACATTTTGATTCTGGCTTGTGCAGTGGTCAGTGGCGGTACCTTCAATGACAAAGCCATCGGTACCATTCACCAACAGATCTTCTTCATCATCCTCGCCAGCCTCAGCACTGTCTGGATGCGGTTTTACACAGTCCACACATTCAGGAGACATGGCGCTGTTCTTTATAAAGATGTCCATGCTTTCCCTGTGTGGCTCAGAGGTAAGACTGTCTCTACAGCTCTACAGTCCAGCCTCGTCGTGATTGGTTCAACAGAGTTGTATTGCAACAATGCATCATTGTTATACATTTACATAATATTTAGTCATTTAGCAGACACTCTTATCTAGAGTGACTTACAGTAAGTACAGGGACATTCTCCCCGAGGCAAGTAGGGTGAAGTGCCTTGCCCAAGGACACCGTCATTTTGCACGGCCAGTAATCAAACCGGCAGCCTTCTGATTATAGCCCGATTCCCTAACCGCTCAGCCATCTGACCCCCAGTTATACTTGTATTGGGAGGACTAAACCTAAATGTTATCTATTGTCTTCAGGTGGACTTGTGCTGTTTTGTACCTGCAGTCTTGTAATGGATGTATGTAAGATTGCCAACTATGTAGGCTATCTTCACTGTGACTCAGCTGTCAAGATAGTCTTCCCTGCAGTCCACGCAGTATTTATACTTGTTCAGGTATGTTGGTACATTTGCTTTCGACACTAAATCACATTTTAGAAAATGCAAACGAGCAGTATTTGTGCTTTCCCAGACATACTTTTTTTGGACTCATGCCAAGGACTGTGTGCAGCTACAAAGGAAGATAACGCGGTAAAAAGTATTCAATGGCAAATGATTGTATATTTTATTGGTGTAATGTGTCTAATTACAGTCTAATTTGTATTTCAGCTGTGGGTTGATGTTGACCCTTTCTACCAACCTGGTTTTGTGGATGTCTGCAGTCACTGAAGAATCCATACACCAGGCGGATCTCCATATTGATACAAAAGCCAGCAATTCCTCTTCCCACGGTCAGTGAATCAAACAGAAGTACTGGTGCTGAAAAATACACTGTTTAATGTTTGGTCTTGTAGCATAATGAAACAACGTCATCATCCTCTCATTCCAGGCAATTATGAGGACGCATGTCATTGTAGCCATTCGGCATGTAGCATGTTCAAGAAGGTCTCCTTCTACTTGTACCCCTTCAACATTGAGTACAGTCTGTCTGCCTCTGCTATGGCCTACATCATGTGGAAGAATGTAGGCCGTATGGTGGACGAGCACAGCCCCCACAAGCACCGCTTCAACCTCAAAGACGTGAGTCTGGGACCCGCGGCAGGCATGGTGCTGTTGGTGGTAGGCCTGGCAACTTTTCAAGTGTACGAGGAGAAGGTGGCGAAAGAGGATCAAGGGAAGAGAGACACGGCGCTGATGATGCACTACCTGATGAACCTGGTGGCCGTGAGCCTCATGTCCATCTGTTCTACGGTCGGCTGTGTCATCTACAGGCTGGACGAGAGGGACCACGTGTCAGGAAAGAACCCCACGCGCAGCCTCGACGTGGTGCTGCTGGTGGGGGCCTCCATGGGCCAGTTCACCATCAACTACTTCACCATTGTGGCTGTGGTAGCGTCTGGTGCAAAAGACTCCCTGACTGCTTTCAGCCTAGCTTGTTCCTTACTGACTGTGGTCCAGCTCGGCCTGCAGAACTTCTTCATCATTGTGGGCCTCCACCGTCAGCCATTCCACCAGGCTAACCCAGATTCACAGGACACAAACTTGGTGCTGCTTGACACCAACTCTGACACTGTTCCGGCCGCTAACATGACTAGAAATGTACGTTCTGCTCCCTCCTCAGGCCAGGCTCACCTGGAAGAGAAAACTGTTAAAGGAGATCTGTGCCTTCCTGCTACTCGCTAACATCCTTGTGCGTGGTATCCTATCCAACTGAGTATACCAATTGCTTGACATTCTGGTTTGATGAGACATAGTTGATTTTATGACTACAGTTTTGATTAAGAATGGTATTTTATTCCCCTTTTCCAGCTCTGGATCATGCCTGCGTTTGGTGCTCGTCCCCAGTTTGACCACACGTTCAGGACAGAGTTCTACGGTTTCACCCTCTGGGCTGCTGTTGTGAATATTGGACTCCCCTTTGGAATATTTTACAGAATGCACTCAGTTGCCAGTCTCTTTGAGGTCTTCTTGAACTCATAAGCTTCTTGAGCAAGAACATTATATTTTAAAATACATGTCCTATTAATTTTATTTATTCAATACTTTAATAAACATTTTCAAATAAAATCTGGATAAGAGTGTCTGCTAAATGACTATGTAAAATGTAAATCATTGCTAGACATTACTTTCTTCCCAGTCCCATTACTACATAAATATGGAATTTAGGGAGTAAAGGTTTGTGGAACTGTAAATTAAACTAAATTTACTACTAGTCTTGTATAAGTTCAGAACATAATCATCTTCCTCTTTCTGTGCTTTTCTAGATTCAATGTCACATGGTAAATCAGACATGCAATACAGATTTTGATCTGTGCACCTATTTGTTTATTTTGCAACTCCTGTTATCCGCGATAGGTGATCTTCCTCTATCGTTCATAACCATAAACTCAGTTTTAGAACATCATGTCTTGTTGCATGAGTCTCACCAATGTACTTTAATGTACTCCCTCACCTGTCACCTGAAGTTGACATTCAATGAGGGATGCACTCCACTCCCACCTACAGGCAGAGAAAAGTAATGACGCTACAATGCCGTGTTTGTACTCTAGTATATATTATTTCCAAGATAAAATATTTTAAACATCAAGCACTATATACAGTGGACCCAGTGAATAGCACAATTGAGATAGAATATAACAATATACATGATAGTCAATGCCCTGGACTTTGAAGTAACAACACAGTTTAAGTATAGCTTTCATTTCATCTGTCCCTTCAACTGCTTGTAGACACAGAGACCCACACAAGCTCACAATTCCCTCTAGTGGGAATAACTATCATGCCAGGTATTAAATGAGTAATGTCTATTTAAAATCCTGAAAAGCAACAACATGTCGAAAGTTCACAAGTATAACATTTTGAAATGAAAACCTGACATCCTCCACTCTTCATGACAGCAATGTGTTGTGTGATCCTCACTAAACTGACAGGCACATGAACCCTACAAAAACATTTGAGCAAAGAATCCATGTCATGTAAGGTGGGGAAATGCATCAGTATCACTCCAGTCAGTAGACAGACATTCTATGGTCTTGAGGTCTGAAAGTGAGCTAACTTGACAGTGTACAGTAGATCAAGGTAATCCAACCCTGCTCCTGGAGATCTACCCCACTGTATGTTTTTACTCCAACCCAGCTGGTATTCAGCTTGATGAAGATTGGAATAATTATATGCGAGAGAGAACGTTAGTTCTTCAGGAAGAGGGTTGGGCAGCCCTGTTTTAGATATTTCGCCAACTTCATCCAACTCTCCTCCTTGTGTGGGGATAACCGCACCCCCTCTCCTCTCTGATCCACTTACAGTAACACACTATCAGTCCAGAGGCAGTGGGTGAGGTATAAGAGGGAAGGCTAATGATGAAGCGAACTGAACACAGTAAGGTTACCAGCATGCTAGCAGGCATAACTGGTCACAGGTCACAGAGTAACTGCGCAGTCCCATTTATCGTCAGTAAACAAACTTTCCTTCCTCTCTACATCCTCTGAATCTCGAAGAGACGGACATCGGTGTCGTACCAAATGGGAGGGTCCACATTGCTATAAAAAAAAACAAAAGATTGATTTTAACAGTCATTTGGGTTATTTGCTTTGTTATCATGAGCCATGAACCATGGACATCATACATATTATTTTCCCCCCACTCACCGCAGGTAGACTACACCCCACATGTATGTGCGGAACCACATGGCCGTTCCCGCATTGGCCTGGTACTTTCCTGATGAGGATGGGGTGAGGGACTGGCAGCAGGCCCACCAAAGTACCATGCTGGAGGAACTTCAGGATCTCAGACTCATCCGTCAGGCCCCTGGGGAACATGGCATCATACCCGTCACCCACAGAGACAGACTCCAGCACTCCTATCCTCATCAATATCCCTGCAAGGATGCTTCACACCAGAGGCCCCTCTGCCAATGCATCCCCTCCCCCCCCCACACACATGTTACGGGTGGTGTTTCCTTACTTGTCGATGCAGATCTTTTCCACCTGGGGGACCAGGACTTGCAGCAGTCGCATGATGGTTTGCAGCGGGAGCTTGCACTTCCAGGAGAGAACCTGGGGGACAGAAAGGGGACGCAGCTGGTGAGCCTGGGCACCCGTCGTCTCCCCGACAGCTGGAGGGCAGAGTCAAACGGATGACATCCGTCAACATGTCTACTGACCCAGTCTGGCGTAGCGGCCCAGTACGGAACAGTGGAGGCACTGGACACACGGCGTCTCTCCATCTCTGCCTCGGTGTAGAACACATCCTGGGAAGGTCGAACACAGAACGTCTGTTAACAGAAACACATGCGCAGGATGGAAAGGCGACGGACGGACATTGAAACCGCCTAACCTCAGTGTCTCTTCCCGAGTTGGACTCGGTGTCGCTGGTCCCAGTGACAGCGGCGTGGTCCGGACGAGGGGCGGGCGGAGCGTCTCTCTTTGGCACGGTCACCATGGTCCCGTCCTCTGACACCTGAGACTGCTCTGTCAGCTTATCTATAGCTGCAGGTAGCAAATCCAGACACCACCCTTCACCTTTCAATGCATTCGGGATTAAACACTGGAACATACAAAACATTAAAACAACGAACCAAGAACGGACCTCAAGTCGTCACACCCCGATAAGGCTTTGCTATGGTTATCATCTTACATCTAGAGCAAGTGTTCTTTCTTTAGGGTAAACCAGAGAGAATTGCACAGTCCAACTTAAGTCTACGTCGAATCCTGCTGTATCACCACTAGAGTTTAGTCCAGTGTGGATGCACAGGTGAGGAGTGTACCTGGCATAGCGACCAGGCTGGTCTTCAGGGTACCGGGCTCGGCAGGGACGGCAGGGCGGGAGCCCTCCATGGAGACGGTCTCCTGGGAGCTGGTGCGAGAGATGGCGTCCGGAGACTTCCTCTTCCTCTGCAAAGCCTTCTGGATGGAGCCAGGGTCCGACGGCAGGTTAGCCAGCTGGTGGAACACATTACGCTTCCGGATGACGGCGTACACCAGGTTACAGTTACCTGACATTGGAGACAAGGACATCACTGAATTTGGGGAGAGACCTGTCGAACGGCTGCTTTAAAAGGGGCATTAAGCGTAGCACTGGTGTTTCGAAATGATAAATGTGCAACGCATTTACTGGGCTCGGCATCCAGCTGCTACTCAAAGAACACTGACCGTCAAACTGGTACTGGATGATGTTGTTGAAGGCCTCAAGCAGGAAAAAGACCAGGTGGTGGTTCTGGGAGGCAGAGAAGAGGAACCAATTGGTGGAGAAGGCCTCCAGGAGATGGAGCAGCTTATTGGCTGCCACCATCGACAGGCTCTTCAGATAGGGGGACACTGTAGAGGAGCAGGTGGGAGAGTGTTCTCTGAAGTACACAGGTGTACTACAACGTTAAAAGTGCACGTTGGCAGCTGACTAGGACCGAAGTAGGCCATTAACAAAGTTAGAATACTATATTCCACAAAATTCCACCTGGGACTGCTCTATAAAGTAGTGACACTGCCAACTTCAAGTCATCGAGCCAGCGGCATTGCTCACCATTGACGATAATGGTGAGAAGACAGTCAAACAGAGGCTGAAGACGCTGGTGGCCACTGGTAATGATCTTGTGGAACACCTGAAGTTGAGAGGAAAGGGTAGAAGACTCAGTGTCACTTGAGGCGGTGCTCATGTGAGAGAGTGGAGACGAGATGCTGATGCAGTGCTGCCTCACCACTATGAGCAGGTCGGCGTGGGTGCCCGTGAACACGGGGATGTCCATCGGAACATGGACAGAGTAGGGCTTGTTCAGACGCACACCAAAGTTCCTCTCCCCACTCAACAGCAGCAGGATGAACACTCCAATGTGCATGAGGCCAACGCGGGCTGTATGACACGCACAACACACACGCGCACACACACCATGAGATCTTAAACGTGATCGAATCATCCATCTATACACCGATACAAAACGTGAAGGTTGTCGTTTATTGCGAACGTGTCCCAGGTTCTACTGTACTCACACTGGTCCGCTCTGGAATCGTTCAGGTAGAAAAGGATAGGCACCAGGATGTCAAGAACATCACTGCTCTTTAGCACAAAGAACAGGAACTTCTGCGATTGGGGAGGGATGGGGGGGATAGAGAGGAATGGATTGAGGGAGCGGGGAGGGACCAGTTAGGAACCATTACTGTAGTCTACACATGCTCTGGAAAATGGGAAAGGAGAAAGGTTGCATCCAAGGTATTTTAAGACTTCCAGGTATGGTGGTCCTCCTACCTTATTGAAGTCACACAGCTTCCAGAAGAGCACCAGAAGCTCCTGGTGGAACTGGATCTTCTTGGTGGAGTTGGGCAGGTAGGTCTGAGTCAAGGGGTTGGTCAGCAGGCGAGCCAGTCCCTTCAGTACAAAGTCATAGTCCTGCAGAGGGAACAGGACACCTTCAAACAGGAGGCTTTTCACATGGCAAATCATCTGTATGTCAACAAGAACCAGACTCAATTACCTCTTCCCTGTGGATTCTGGACAGGTAATTTACAAACAGGTTGTCTGGGCCGACAGACTGCAACGACAAAAAATAATGCATTAGTCATCCTCCTGGTCTGTGGTAAATATACATCTAGCTTCAAGGGCTTTGGCAGGACAGGCTCATCACCTCCTGGTCGTCCATGCTGGAGGGTGAGGCCGGGCGGTGGGACACCCCTCCCTCGTGTTCCAGGGTAACAATGAGGATCTGCACAGCTTGCTCCACCAGCTGCTCCCGGTAGTCAGAGAACAGCAGGTGGTTGTAAGGGATGCCATAACCCACTGGGTCATAGGCGCACACCACGTTCACCAGAGAGGTGAAAAGAGGCAGAGCATGTCTGAGGAAGTGAAGAAGCACAAATAAGGTACGCAATATCAAAAGAAGGGACACATTGGGGTCTTTGTGGAGGAAACCCATGTGAGCATAGGGAGAACATGCAGTCCAGACAGAAAGACCAGGGAGATAGCCCACCTAAGCACCGACAGGCCCCAAGTGGGGATTGACTTTCTTCCTGGGAGGCTGAAGTGTGTGTGTGTGTGTGTGTGTGTGTGTGAAGGAGTCTTCTGACCTGTTTTCTGTGGAGCAGAAGAAGGTCACCCAGGGGTTGAGGATGTTGTTGTCTGAGGAGGGAGGAAGATACATGGCTTCTGAGAAGCAGGTTAGCAGGAGCCTCAACAGCTCTGATCTATAGGAACAAGAATATGGAGAAATCCAAGGTAGTGATTGGTTAAAAAGAAATCGAGAGGCTAATGAAATGAATTAAGCAGCGTTACAGAGCATCAGTGGAATAGCTGCTGACAGAGAAACTAAAACGTGAATAGAACAAGGACATTCACTCCCTGTGTCTCACCTGTTGAGGTCATGGATGTAGTTGAGGGGGGGGGACTGAGCAAAGCCCACCCCCGCCTCCCAGATGTACTCACAGCTGTCTATGGACTGCATGTCTTCCACCGAGTCCTTAAGGAAACACAACGCCATCACTTCATGCTGCTACCAGGAAACTACAGGACCTATCCATGCAAAATAACTAATGAACTAACGGATGTTTGTTTTTTTCAGTACCGAATACAAATAAACTTTGTATTTGTCTAACAGCACGACACACAGGATGGCAAATCTAAGTGCTCACCTCCTGCCTGGCCAGGGACATGGGCAAGAGAGTGATCTGATCTGCATGTTTTCACTGGGATTCTTTTGTGGAGGACAACATGTTAACTCCATACAGAAAGGCCCAGGAGGTGCTGAGATATTGAGCAGTGTTCTGTTTGTAATATGATCCTAAAGGTCTATAGTGTAAAATAGCTTTTCTACTTTATCGGAAGCATATCCGTAAGGAAAGTGTTTCAGAAAGAACTGCTGTTTGCACAGAGATATTTACTTCTAGCCTTCAACTTGGGCTGCAATAGGGCTGTCTTTGAGCTTTCCATTCCACCTAATAATTAAAGGAAAACTAGCAAAACAAGACAGGTTTCTGACTTTCTACTGAATTTGTCTGAGACTGGGATGACAGGTCAGGTAGCATACCAGTAGTGTCTTAAACCAGGAAGAAGGAAACAGACTTAATGTTTGGTTCACCTTTAAAAAGAGTTTAAACAAACTTCCTCCTCAGACCAATGACTGCAGCTATTTACCTCAAACAAATAACACTAACTGAGTGGACAACTTAAAAAGTAAACGTGAAACAGCGTGCGCTCAGTGCAAGGCAGTGCGAGGCAGTAGGGCGACTCACAGGGCCTCTCCTGTGGCTGTGCACTGTGAAGTCGGGACAGAAGAGCAGGTCAGCGATGGCCAGCAGCAGAGACTCAGCCAGAGGACGAGCACTGTCGTCGTCGTCCATCTCATCTGTCTGTGAGGAAGAGGAGGAGGAGGTTTGCACTACAATACAATCAGCAGGTTGTTGTTGGGACCAGACCAACCATGCCAGTGTGCCTACAGTAGCTGAAACTCTGATTGGGAACTAGCTCAAATCCGCATTTCCTCTTGATCCTTCCTTGTAGGAAAAAATGATAAGAGGGCAATTGATGCAAACCGATAAAGGATCTCACACATTCAAATTAGCCATTTGTGAAGACTTATGCAGCCACATTCGGAGACATCCATTCCTTGGGAATTTACAGACATGATTGATAGACTGTACAGACGAAAAAGCTGAGTCAATCTGGTTTTAGCCACCTATACCAGACCAGAGGAGTCAGGTTTCAGCTGCTACTACACATGGACATTCTGTTTCTAATCCACACACCCATCTGTCCTCCTACAGCCACTCACCCCAGCCCGCCCTGCACCGGGCACAGTGGACCAGAAGAAGCCCCTCCAGTCCTGGTCCTCAAAGATGTAGGGCAGGATGCGGGTCAGCATGCGACTACAGTTCAGAACCACCTGCTTCTCTCTCTCAGAGGGGCAGCCAGACTCAGCCCCCTGCACCAGCTTCTCTACCGCCTGCGGGGCAAATGTGTGTTACTGATAGCTGACACTGACAGGCACAGTCAAACACAGAGGCCTAATTGTACACAATAGCATATGGTGCTCACAAACTATTTATGACCGTTGTATGTTTTCATGGTCAAAAATCAACAAATCTGCCTGAAAATCCTTCTGAAACCAATGCTCGCCATGGTAACCAGACACCCCAGCCTGCTAGAGTGTATGCTGAACATGAATCGGCACCAAGGGCTCCTGAGACCCCTCCCCCTGTTCCATTAAGGAGCCCCCGGGTCTGTCTGTTTTGGTTCTGATAGGCAGCTTCGAAAGGAAGCAGAGAGATGGAGACGGGAAGGGAGGGCGCCTCGCTTCTTTCCTGAGTGCAGCGGCCACTGACTCACTGACAAATATTTGCCAAGCACTCAGGACAAAACCTGTATTGTTTCATAACAGTACTATTACAGGACTGTACCACATCACACTGTTGATGGCGTTCAGCAGTTGTTATTGACCAATCTTGTTGAATGTCCTAAGAAATGGGAGTGCTATTGGTTGCAGCTAAAAGGGATGCAGCCTACCTTGTAGCATAGGGTTGCCAGATTGGAGGGGGACTCCTCACGAACAGCTCGGATCTCTGCAGCTGGCACCAGGGCAAACACATCCTGCACAGTGGTGGCAGTGTCTGCCCAGAACTGGTCCCAGAAGGCATCGTCTGTGGCCTCCACTGGCTGAAGAGGAAGAAAAACTGTTGCTTGCAAACTACATTAACCATCTCACATCGGGCTTATCCTGGTTAATATTAGGCATTGTATGATAATATCCAATGACAATTACGCTCTGCAGAATGCTCGTAGAAAACATCCATTGGGAAAATTGACCAGTGTTATCTTTCATCCTACAGCAATATCTTCGGCTAAATACAACCGCACTAAATGAACAAAACAATAGAAAACATTAAATGGGAATCTGCACTGTGCACCTGCCACATCTGGGAGCGGTGATAGTAGGCTATTATTTCACATACGCCATCGATGTTTAAGTGTAAACCATGTGAATAAAAGGCCTGTTTTAATCGGTTTGGTCAAAACGCAGGTAATTCAAATGACCATGCAGCGTGGAGTTTTCATTTACACCCTATTTCTATCACATATTTCTGATTACGATAAATAAGAGATATTACTACTATCAATATTATTATTATTGTTATTTGTATCAACATTGTTAGGGGCATAACATCGTTTAACCGCGGCAAATGCTGTAGGTCGAGGTATAATGAATTATCTTTAAAAAGCATTTAAATGTAATAACCTACGAATTTAGCAACACCAATGGTAGAAAAATAGGCTATTTTGTGGATTTGCAACCTCTGTTGTCTCCTCGCTCTCATCTTCTCAATGATGCTGGCATAGGCTATCTATGGTGCGCATATATGCAAGTGAAGCGCTTTCAGCATTTTTTGTTTGATAACATCTGTTGTTGCATGAAATTGTCTTCAATACCTGTGTTTTGGTTGTCAGCTGTATCACTGCCTTCCTGAAGTTCAGTTTGGAGTCGGTGTTACCCATTGCGATATTCCTTTTTTCTGGAACCACTGCCGTTGAATCCAGACCTTAATCTTACCTCCTTCCTTTGCTTGAGTCATTCGCGGAGGCGTTTTTACATCATTGGTTGGATGGTGCATTGGTCTGTAAACTTCCGGGTTCTGAATACTGAGCCACAATTGATAAGATGTTAACAAATGTAGGCTATCTATGGCCGGCCTTTGATTTAGTTGCCTAATATTTTAACATTATATAGGCTACACACGGGATTACGTTCTGATTGTCGTTGTGAGGTTTATTTCATTTGGTGGGTTTATGGGCCCAATAGTAGGCCAATAAAGACAGAGTTTAGGTCATTGTCTATTCAAAATAATAATAAGAATAAGAATTTTGCACAAACTAGAGCAGTCTACATTTGTCTCGTGATGCTGCTTGCAAGGGCAAAATCCTTGCGTTTTAACGAGTATGTTTATTAGCCTTAGCGACATCATGTGGGAACAACAAATGGCACAGAGAACAAAAATGGTCCCCAATAATCAATTTAATGTTCAATTTCAGCGAGGGGTTATACTGACAGTACTACAGGTTGACGCGCAGTTTGGTAAATTGTTAAGGCAAGTGTGCGCATGCGTTGCCATTGTCTACTGCCTTTACAGTCTTCTGCGCAGTCTCAGTGTCATGTAAACACAACAGCACCTAGCTGTGGTTCGGTTGTCACTTGAGTCAAAGGTTGAACAGCTAGATTGGCTAGCTAAAGTGATAGGGTAAAAACCGGCAAAACGTTGTTCAGGCTGTATTTCTTTGATCGTTAGTGTGTTGTATCGCTGGAGACTTTGGTATATGATGCAGTCATCTGTTTGTCGATTTTGGTCAGTGTGTGAGTCGGGAAAGCTAACGAGATCTAATAGTCTAGCTAGCTGCTAGCATTAGCTTGTTAGCTAGCTAGTTCTAGCTAACCATCTACGCTAGCTCACGTTAGCTCAGTTTCTACTCTTATTGCTAGCTCGGAGTCTAGCTCACACATCTAGATAGATATCTTAGACATCCCAAGTATCCGTCTCTTGGTAGATGTTTTATATAGCTACCGGTTACTATACCCGTTGTCCCCGTTGGGCATCCCAACACTAAGCTTGCTAACTTTAGCAAAGGTTAGCTAGCTCTAGTGCCAGCAGGACTGGACAACAATAGCTAGCTAGTGGTTGGTTGACGGCTGAATCTAGCACTGGTTTAACAACGGTTGTTCACATGACAGTAAGCTTTCTTGAATAAGGAAGTAAGTTAGCGATAAAGTTAAATCCATCAGTTGACATTTTAAAACCTTGGACGGTTTTCTGTGGCTAAAATACGAAATTGGCTAGGCCAAGACTGACAAAATCACCTCGTCACTGCAGTCTCTCTGTTGGCCAGGACTCCGACCTCCAGTTTCCAGTCCCCTGGATTTCATCTTGCACTGCATTTAACATTGTCATATGTTGACTGAAAACAGGTGTGTTCTCTCATGCATGCTAAGTGATTTGAAATAAACCCAGTTAGATGATAGAAAATGTATCGGAAAGCTGGTATATCAGTTGCACACACATAATATATCATGCACGTTTAAAACTTGTGTATTTCAAATTCTAGACCATATAATATGAAGTTGTGTCTCCCTCATGCTGCATAGGAAGCGCCAGCGCAGCAGCGATGAGGAGAATGGCCAGCTGGTTCCTCAAGCCAAAAGGTCAAGCAGAGCTCACCCCCAGGCCCTCTCTCCTGAGCTGGGACGGGATGCCTTTGACTCTGAGGTATGTGTTATTACCTTGAAATCACCACCATGAGCTACTAAGCATTGTTAGTAGAATTAGAATGTCATTCTTTAGAATGTCAGTCTAAAAATGTTACTGTTTATACTTCTGTTATACTTCTGGTGATCACAGTATCCTTAGAGGCTATCATTGTAATGATGAGGGACAGCAAAGGAAAAGCAGTCTACTCAGTGGTATATAGTTGATATGAATGTGTGAGAATGTCAGTTGTCCACTGATAACTAAATACAAATCTTGTTGTATTTAGGCTTTTTGGTCTATACATCCTAAAACCCATATGCAGGGTTTGACATTACCTATAACTCTTGGGGGATCCCATTCCAATTTTGTGGGACCCCCAAAACTAAAAGTATATATACATCATGGGGGGTCCCCCTATAGACTTATGGAGGGTCTCTGACAGCCCCTTTCTTTTGAACTCTGCACATGGGCATTTCAAATCTGTGTTACGATTGTAAGCCACACAGTTCTGCTGAGCTAGTCCGTGGTACGACACGTGTCAACACATTGTGAGTGTTTCCTTGTGTTTGCCTCCTGTTCAAGTCCTCCAACAGTGAAAGCAGTGGGATAAGCAGTCCAGTGGAGAGCAGCAGCAGCAGCAGTCAGTGTGCCGTGGACTCCCATGGAGGGGGCCCCAGAGCCCCTGGACCCTGCAGTCCCCTCACCTCAGCTCCCTCTGAGCTGGCTGCTCCTCTAAGCCTGGTCTCCTACCACCAGATCAACCGGATCCTCAGGGAGGCCCATTTCCAGAGCCTGCACAGCCGGGGCAATTCCAGGGACACATGACCGACCCCCTCGTACTCGCCAAGCAGGCCTCTCTGGGGGCATAAGGACTTTGGCCTGGGCTTGCGAGAGCATGACACGGTGGATCACATCGCTCAGCCCGACAACACCATTCCCTGCTTCCGTGACGTCCGACAGCCCAGTTTTCTTTGCATATCTGTGGGAGAAGGCTGGTCCTTGGGTGTAGATAGTTGACCTAGACTTGGCTAATCCGTAGAATGAGAGAAAGTGTCCATCTTGTTAGCAATAATAACTATTTGCTCCAATTGAATTGTTTTTGTGTCTGACTTCTTTTTGGACCACCGTGGTTTACATGCTTCTCAACAAGCCTCATCGGGAGGGATTGTTGCCGAGTCCCGTCTCATCAGCATCACTCCATGTGATAGTAGTAGGGGCTGAAGAGATGTTACCAAATACTACTTGTATGCTGGCCTATTTGAACTGTTTAGTCTTCTCTGTGGAGTTAATGGTGGTAGACTATCTTACTGAAGTGCATAATGAAGTCCAAACTAAGAGGGGTTTGGATCACACTGGGAGGAAGATTTGCACTTGGATTTGTTTTACATTTTGATTTGCTTCCATGTTATTACAGGGGCTCGACACAGCCAACGGCTCCCCGTCTGTGTACTCTCCCTGGAGAGGTGATCCTAGTGGGTAATGTACAGTGATTTTCACCCTGGGTATCTGCTTGTAGAGGGCTGTACTCAGTTCAGGGAGGTGGACATATTCCTTAAGCCATGTCAGGTTTGCAGCATGGCGGCTCCAGCCCATTGTGAACAAACGACCACTACCCGCTGGCATGGAAACGGAGATGTTCTGTATGACCCTGTCTGCACTGATCAACCAGGTAATAAGAGCACTGACCATGAGGCTGTGCATTTCTTCACCTTGCCTCTACAGCCAGACTCACAATCTGGATCCCCTTTTTCCTGGTAGCGAAGCACCACTGCCCTCTCTCAAGACTGTATTTGGTGTGCTATGCTATCGGAGATCAAAGCATTTTGGGGATGTTTTTTCTTGATGTTTTTTTTTGTATTTTGAATTATTGACGTTATTACCTGCCATTGATATTTTGGGTTTCATTTTGTAAATTCACCTACATTTGAAATGAATAAAGATAGATGTTTTTCAAATATGTGATTCTCCTCTTGTGTATTACGTTTCTATTCCGATGGGGGATGTAGTGCTGCTTTAAAGGGGACGTCTGCTCGGTTTGTTCCCACTTAAAAAGTAATGGATGACTTGCCATGCTCTGAGCCCCTCATTAATGAGATATGACCTGTGTTTGAAGGAGGGCCACAGAAGGGTCCCTATAATTAGCACGGTGCGTGTCTTCGTCTTGTCATGGGCCCTTGGAACAGATCAGGTACATTAATGCAGCGCACGTAACCATCGCTACCTTACCTTCCGCCTCACCTCCTCATTACCAGGCTCCTTTGAATCCCCTACGCAGCCCAACACACCTATAAACTCTGATGGAGAAGAAGGAGGTGTCTGATAAACCATGTTAGTTATCTGCAGCATTCCAGTTGACACACCTATGGAAGTCACCAGCTCGCCATGGTAGACAATAGTGTCGACCAATGGCCATGTAAATGTATGTACCTCACTTGTGCTAAGTGCTAATTAATTAGGAATGATTGATGGAGGCTTGCCTTCCAGCAGCTTTGAGTCCACGGAAAACAGAAAAATCCATGCTTTAAATACTCACATACAGTATATTATTTTATTTGTGGAAATGTGGAAAAGTGATCACTAGATGGCGACACACTCTAAGAATACTATGGATTGTTTGCTGATGTTTTAAAACTATTTATTTCATCTGTTTCAATTCTATGAATGAACGTGAATTTTACCACAAGATCATTGTAGACTGAACACATTCGCATTTACATTTTAGTCATCAAGCAGACGCTTTTATCCAAAGCAACGTACAAATAGAGAATATAGAAAAGTCAGTGGAAGCAGAATCAGAAGTGCATTCTTCTACAATATTTCATGGTCAGAATCAGGGGACAGTGTATTTACTAGCTGCATCGCAAATCGTTTACCTTCCCTATGTACACTCAAAACACACACACACATATACCCACCCACACACACACGGACACGCTTTCCCTCTCCTCTTGGTAGGAGTACCGATATGAAGGCAGTCTAGGTGATGAATGGCCCACATCAGTCGTTCAGAGAGGCAGGAGAGAGTTAAATGAACTGTCCTTGTGCTGGGGTCTATGTATGCGCATACATTGTTGTATTTTTTACCATGGACAGCACAAATCTGGGTTAGACCCTAGTGTCCTTCCTGCTTGGATTCCCAGTGCTTGTGAAACTAAACCTGGGACTTGTTTTTAACATGGCAAGTGAAAATGATTATTTTTCATTATAATCTTGTGGATTTATCCAGTAGAAAAACAAATCGCGCTTGTAGGACATTTGGACGGAAATGTTTTCTTTCTGGCAAATCCAGGACTGATGGTAGTGGTGGAATCAGACTTATGTATTCCAGTCGCCTCTCTCTTTACTTGCCAGACTTTGGGTGAAATGTGTTTGGGCAGCTGTTGGTTGGCATGTAATAGTCATTGAGTTGGCATACACTGCACTGGGACTCCCCCACCAGCCAACACAAACATCTGCTCTGCCCTCCCTCACCCCCACACCATCAAAAAGCAAATCCAGCCTGGATCTGTGAACCCCCTCCCCAAACCACAAACTAAGACCCCCAGATCATCAACAGTGCCCCACTGCCAGGGCATGGCATCAGAGCAGGGCATGTGGATGCCATGGCAGCCAGGGGAGGAGAGGAGAGGTCAGGGCAGGGTTGGGTCAGATGGCTGGAATTGGGAAGGTATGGTCCAGAAAAACGGAGGTTCACCGAAGAGATCTTTCGCTCTCCGCATGCGACCCTCCCTCCATTCTCTCCCCTAAACAAACAGCCGGGCCATTAAGGCCACAGCCATGGTGAGTGATGAGGCTCGCTGCAGTCAGGAAGTCCATCCTCTGAACGTATTAAGAGTTCACCCAGGAGTGGCTAGGCTTGGGTTAGCTCAATGAGCCCGGGCTCAACATGCCGTAAGTGGCTGAGGGAGCCCTGGTTTCCCCACTGGGACAGAATGAAGAAAGCAAACAGTCCCAGTGCTCCCACTCTCTAGAGAGGCCCGTCTCCAGTATTAGTGCTGTCAGGCCGACAGGGTGCTGAGTTACCAGCAAGTCTCTCTGTGCTTGGATCCGTGTCTCCAGCTAGCCTTCACGACCTCCCTATTCAATTTCACACAATGTGCAGCTGAGACAATCTACAGTAGACTGTTTTCCCAACACAGCAAAGTCAAGAGTCCAGGCCCTTATCAATCCCAGTGAAAGTTCACCCCCCCAAAGAGTGGAACGAGGTCCTGCGTTCCCCCTCGCAGAGAAAGCTTTTACCGCGAGGCCTCCTTTTTATAGTGCGATAGGTGACATTAAGATAAGTATAGCAGGAGAGCAAATAGCACGTCAAACCCCTTCAACAGCTGTTGGTCTTTGTTTAATTAGTTTAGTTTTGTTTCATAAAGCTATTAGGAACTCAATCTAGAGAGCGCTGGGGGAGCCGAGCTAAGATGCTTCAAGCTGGGGGAGACTGAGTAGAACATGTACTCTGTGTAGCCTTGTACGCAACACACCGCTGTTTTCTAAATGGGGTCTATTAGCTGAAAGGGAGTCGACTGCTCTTAGTGACTGCACTCCAGCCCGTGATTAGCCAGCGAGGACAGGCTAGGGGGTCTCTTCAAACAGCCAGGCAACGCCCACACACATGACCCGCCACACTGGCATGTTTCATCAAGAGAGCCGTCATATGGCGCCTCTCACAGCAAGTCCTCATTGTGTTTGCCACCAAGGTACAATTTGTTGCATTTGGACCATAACTGTCAGGAAGAGATATACCCTCACTTAAATAGCCTCTCATAATCTTCTCTCCCTGTATTATCCTAATTGAACCCATGGGCCGCCAAGCCCCATCAATAGCTGAGCTCATCGCCAAATTAATAAAATATGCGCCCCACGAAAATGCATGTCTGCGTTACAGCTTGGGCTACTTAGACATACCAAGAAGAAGAGCTGGCTTTGTGGTTGTTATTTGGAAAGGGGAGAGAAGGAACCGTGAATGTTTTTTCATCGACTCCTACTCTTGTCATGGCTTCCTCGGTCCCTAATGTAATAGTGCTGATGGTAGGATCCATAATAATAGAAGTTCATCAATAAACCCATTACACGATGATGCATTTTCTTGCGCAATCAAAGAGTGACAGGACAAACACTAGACAACTAGATCATTCGTGCACAGTTTGTGTGTTCTCTGGACTGGAGACGTGATGTCATCCTCAAGGCCTGCCACATCAGCAGGTTTGCAGGAAGGACTGGGGAGGGGGTCTTTAGGCTCATGTTTATTTGGTCTTGTCTGGACCCCCCCACCCAGCATGGTGTAGGAGACGCTGCAAAGGGTGGTCATCAAAATAAGAGCACGATCTTTAATAACAACAAATCTTGAAGCGAGCGAGCCAGCTAAGCACAGTAGTTATTAAACCCATTTATCATGTCTGTTACTGGTCACTCAAGTCCCCCTGACGTCCCCCGACTATCCCAGTGGCCTGTTGAGTGCGAACCCAAGGCCCTTGTTCTCTCTCTCTCTCTTTTTCTCTTTCTTTCCCTTTGTTTTGAGACACTTCAGCACAAAGCAGAGCAGACTTTCAGAAGCCTGTGCCCCCTACAGCTCACCCTGAAGGCAGCCAGATCTTGTAGGCCCCATCTCTCCATGAAAAGCAGGGTTCCTCCGACACCGACAGTAGGTAGAAGGCCTTGAGTGCACCTCAAAGCCTTGGCTATTCATTGGTCCATTTTACAGCTCCACATGCACTGATGAAGAAAAGCATTCAGAACATAAAGAAAGGAATGCTGTAAAAGCAGCCACAGCGCCATGGCAACTGGACAGCCCATTACATCTGACCATGGACACCAGCGTTGATAGGGAAGGTAAACCTGCCAGAGGTCCAATCATGACCTTGGGTTGATAATACAGGACTCAAACCCTATAGGAGGACGGCACTGTCCTTGGGTGATTGGACGGGTAGTATTGTTGGAGCACTTACTGTAGCATATTTGTTTGTTTGCCTAGTTACCACCAGGCCCCGTACACTGGTCAACACTGGACTAATTACCAGAGCGGTCAAGTGAAAGTATGAACAATCACTAAAGCAGTGCAGGAGAATTGCAGGCCCTTAAACCCTCCAAACCAAGGAGTGCCTTCTCATCTAAAACGTCCTCACTGTCCTTCCTTTACTAGACATCCTTCTAGACTTCCTTCATGTCCGATCGAACAGTACACGTCTGTGGTGGGGCCACTGTCCCAGAAATATGAGAGATGTGTCAGTCTTGATGGATGGTCTGTAAGTATTGCTCTTTGACTCAGACCACATGTCCAGGTGTTGGGACAGTCATACGGTAGAGTGGGCCCGACTCACTCCTTTAGTTCACTTCTCTGTTTGCCTGCGCTTCGTTTGTGCCTCTGGGTCGGCATGTGCTGGACTTCTCCCTTGTTATCTGTGTTTGGTTGCCCTGTGTTTGCCCACCACCACAGTACAGCCTAGCTGGAATGGTGTGTGAGAGAGTAAATCTTGGAGGTGATCCAGACAGTCCCACTAAAGTTTGCAGTGTTGATTAACATAGGGGATTTTTTCGGGATAGTCACTCACTGTCATTGTCGCGACCCATAAAAGTGAAGCCCAAAGAACATTAACTAGAGAATTTACAGCCACTATATATTAGAACAGAGAGCTACTAAACCTTATGAAGTCTCTCTTGGCGGTGTTGGGTTTTTGCTCGCTCTGTCTCGCTCTGTTGATTTTTTCCCCTGTTGCGTCGGAGTGCCTACAATTTCCCTCTTTATTTTCATTGGCATTTAAAGAGTGCAGCGCTCCCTTGAATGTGCTCATTCAATGTTAGGCTTTTCATCACACTCACACACACACACACACACACACACACACACACACACACACACACCACACACACACACACCTCTTCTGCTCAATGCCATAGCTCTCAGGAACCCAACATATTTTGCATGCGTTCCCTGTATGAAAGCATTTCTCCTTGAAAATGTTTGTTACGGGTATAACATTTTTATTGATTGGCTTGTTTTCTATACCTCATTGTGCATGAGCTCTTTTTCATGACGGTTGCTTAAGTCTTTTCGAAAGCATTCTCTTTGTACCGTGAAGTACAGCACAGAAGTGAAGTAGCTTCTCAAAGTTAGCGTGAACCTTTATTCTCATTAATCAACCTCACATGTTATCGCCTCAGTCCTTTGCCTCTTCCCACTCTATGGCTTTCAGGCTTTAGATTTGCGTTGCACAAAATAGGAAAGAGCGCCTCACCTTAGCGTATGTGCTAAACCAACACTTTATCTACCAGTATCTCTTCGTCCATGACGAGGCCATATGCAAGGGTCCAAGCATCCACAGAATCATGAAAATCATCTTCCTTTCGTACTCTCCGAAGATGAACTGACATGAGATCAAATTATATGTATTTTAGATAAATGTTTGATTAACTGGATTGTGATAGAAGTGTATCTCAGGGCAGAGTGATCATGTGAAATACTCTGAATACATTACAATGTTTTTATTCCGAATGTTCGAAAATGGGACAGGTCAAATATATTCCAATAGTAGAATAGAACAATGAGTTTTTGACCCTCATTGCCATGCCAACGGTTTGAACCAGTGACATATTCATCCCAGTTTGAAGGCCAGAGTGTGTAGATAGGAAGTCCCTATCACGCAGCCAACTGTCATCAGAATGTCAATGCAAGACAGGTAAACGAAGGGAGAGATCTCCATCTATGTGAACTCTGATGAACTCACGGTAACCAGAACCGTTTATTTAAAATGCGAACACACACACGCACATATGCACACACACTCACACACACCCACGCATGCACACACGCAGAGTGCAGATGGTTCTACGCCCGCATCTGGCACAGCTGTGGTTGTGAACACATCTGTTCCGTCCCAGGTGTGGAGGAGAACCAGCCATCACTTTCGACACTGACCTTTTCCTCCTTCTCTATTTCCTCCTTTCTGAAGCTGACTCAGTCGAAGCCCCAGTCAAAACCCCCCGTAAAAGTCCCAGTAAAAGCCCCTGTATGTGGGGCGAGGGGGGGGGGCGTTGAGGGGGGGGGGCAGTTGGGTCCTCTAGGTTCCCCCACCCAGACAGAATGTCCTGTCGTGCTTGACCGAGGGGAACAAACGTCTACCCAAATCACATTGTTTACGGTCTCCTACACACTGTCTCCTCTTTGTGTTTGGTGATTTACAGTAAGAGCTTCTGATTTCTCTGTCTCTCTCTCTCTGCCCCCCCCCCTTTCTTTCTCTTTGTGCCTGTCTGTCGCTCGCTGTCTATCTCTCTCTCTCTCTCTCTCTCTTATAGAGAAAAGCCCATTTCCCCAGTGGAAGAAGGGGAGTTCCGAGCAGCCCTCCTCCCTGCTGTGGAGAGCAGACAGCAGCTATGTGGAGCCTCTCCCAGACCCAGACCGCACCACCCTGCTGATGACTGGGAGTGGTGTGGTCAGTCCACTGACCGCTATGATGACACTAGCAGGGAGGGAGACATGCACCCCTCCCATAGCTGAGCACCAATATTTCAGACCTGATTAACGGTTAACAGATGGCTAGCTATAACGACAGACAGACAGGAATTCGTTTACATTACATTTACATTGTAGTCATTTAGCAGGCGCTTTTTTCGAACACAACTAACAGTAAGTATGTTTGTCTGGAGTGAACCCACTGTACATCCCAGTCGTCATTGGTAGATCCTTCAACAACAACAAAAAAGGAAGTGACATCAGCGGTCACAGTGCCAGATGACACACAGACTTGTTTTATTTTTTTAATCGATGGTGCTCAATCAATACACAGGACTGGATTGCACTTTTAAGAGGAACATTTACTTTCTTTCTGTCCCTCCATTTAATCTTATGATCCCTTCTGTCTACTTCTTCTTTCCTCCTCCATCTCTTTCTCCTTTTCGGCAACTAACTTTGAACTTCCATCAGTCGGGAGTTCCACTAATGGTTCTATCAGGTCCACTGAGATGAATGCTAATAGCTCAGATATGTTCTCTGAATCAGGACCGTAGGGACCGTGTCTGAAAATCATTAGGATTCAAAAGAAGCGTTCTCATCTCCCAAGAATTTTGCCCTTGTTTTCCGCACAACAGAACCGCCCCCCGTCTTTCTTTCAGCTTGACTGATACTCGAGATGGGTGTGGGTCTGGGAAACTGACACCAATCTCAAACTGCTAAATCAGGGTGTGAAGCGAGAGTGTGCTCGCTGAAAGGGAGGTTGAATTGTCTCGCAGTTCGCACTGGGCTCAGCTGAACGTCTGACTCAGGAGCCTGAAGGTTTGGGAAATGGGAGACGAGGTGATCAGTCATTGGAGGTGTGAAGGTGAAAGGTCACCATGACGGGAGAACGGAGGTGGAGATAAGAGGTGTCCTTACTCCCCTCGAGTCGTAACGCTATGCTAGCCTTCCCCCGTCATACTGTATAGCTGAGAATTACTCTAGACATGTAATGCTCTATCCTAGCCAATCAAAACAAAGTAGAGTTGTTACACTTGGTCAGTTTCCTGGAAGTCTTTAATTTTTACGACTGGGCTTTTTAACAACCATAACTGATGGAGTAGTTGCCTCCCAAAGCTACTGAGAGCTCCTGTCTGTACAGCCGCAAGGTCTCTCTCGCTCTGCACTGTGGATTTACTTCTGACGACACAGCTTATAGAGTGTGAAATGTGTGTATGTGTGTGTGTGTGTGTGTGTGTGTGTGTGTGTGTGGTGTGTGTGTGTGTGTGTGTGTGTGTGTGTGTGTGTGTGTGTGTGCATAAATCGGGGGTCTTTCAACGAAAATGTTTTACACATACGTATACAACACTTCCAAGTGATGGCTCGTTTAAGCAAGGCCTTCTATTCACCTCTGGTGGCTACTGTCTGAACACTACCAGACCCTAGCCACTACCTTCACTGATGACCCGATACAATGAATGTAGCATTGTCAACCTCAGTTAACCTCCATCGTCAAACCACCTAAATTAAGCTTCAAATCAAGTCATTTAACAACACTATCTGTGGCACTGTTGTTTTAATTCCAAATCCCGCCCATAATCCACTGGCCTTTGAAAGGTTGCTTCTTCCCCCTGGTTGACAGGTTGTGCATTTGGATCTAATTGAATCCATTTCCATCCTGCGCTGATGGGAAACACATGGAGAGCCCCGCACCTGGTTCTGATCAGCTACTGAGCTGGGAGAGCCACACACCCACACAGTACAGTGCCAGCAGGAGAGACAGAGAGAGAGACACACAGAAATAGAGAATGAGAGAGATTGAGAGAGAGAAAATTGAGAGAGAAAGAGAGCGAGAGCGAGAGAGAGGAGAGAGAGAGAGAGAGAGAGAGAGAGAGAGAGAGAGAGAGATGAGAGAGAGAGAGAGAGAGAGAGAGAGAGAGGGCGAGAGAGAGAGAGGGAGAAAGGGAGAGGGATTAAGAGAGATTGCGTTGCTTCAGACAAGAGGGAGAGAGAAAGAGAGGAAGAGAGATGTCTGAGATGAAGTGTGTTGAAGATGCACTTTGTAAAATCACTTTTGGCTTTCGGTATTACTCAATTTACTAATGTAAGATCCGGCTGGTCATTCACTTATTTATTTGAGTCTTTCGCCAACGTCTAGGGGTCCACATAGCTGTTTGCTATTTGGCCACAAGGGGGAGTCTTGTCTTGTGCAAGTTGCTCTTGAAAGGATAGTATGTGTGTCTGCACTGGCAGATGTGTTGAATGGAGCAAGATGCTATTTTTTGGGTGACAAGCAAAGCTGACTCCCTGGCACAGTAAATAAAGTTAATGAATTTCAAATGTGAGAGATATTATATGTTTATATATCTATAAAACACAGACACTTAGAAATAACAGTTTACTTGTGGGTGTGTGCGTGTGTTTTCTAGCTGTGGTTAGGACAGTCGATAGAATCGTGACCTTCAGCAGGTTCTCCTACTGCCCTGTCTGTCCTACCCCACCTCACTCCACATCTGGTTTGACCATAGCCCAAACCCCTGCTAGCCACCCCTGCCTGCACCTCATCAATCTTTAGTGTCATCGTTACCACACTCCTGGCGATCGCCAAAGTAAGCCATGACATGAAGACGTGAAAATGATGAATGGACTTTTCCGAACAGGAAGCGATGGTTGAGGAGACACCCCACCCTCTCTCATCTTGCTGACTATTTTTCACTTTTTTTTCCTCTGCCATCTCTCTGCTCTTTGTCTCTCTCGCCGACCATCCCCTAAAGTCATCAGGAGGAGCCAGAATACCATCATCATCCAAAAGGAAAAACTGCCTCAAAATGTGAGGTTTTGTATATGTTTTCCATTTTTGCAAAGTGAAGCTAATGTCATACACGAGTTGGTCACCACAACAGCACCACAAATGGCCGGCCCCAGCTCTGACATTCTTCCAGGGTTTGGGGTTGGTGGTGGACATTACCCTGGAACTCCCTGGAACCATACTTTCATATTTCTGCCCCCAAAATACATCCTTAAAACATACACCACACCCATGTCAACAACATAATGAAACCTTACTGAATACCACTCATGGCAGGTCTTACTAAGTAAATATTAATAGTCTTTGATACAGCTATTTTTACGGAATAGTCATGGAAACGTTCCTTATTTTGCATCTCCAAAAACATTTGATTGATGAGATCTAATAGATAAGATCAACCTCTAACGTTTTGTAGTTATCTTTAGTTACTGACAGGACACATGCTGATTGATTACAGGAATCATTACCAAGATAGACATGAGGATCATTACCAAGAAAGCTTAACAGTGTATGTTACTTCATATCTCGTATTGTCTATGGGTACCAGAGAGTAGACATGTCCGATGCCTGAATATGAGACTTGTTGGGTGTGTATCCTTGCATCCCCAACCACAAGAGTTACAGTTATCCTCTGGATCTTTTGTGCACCAGTCATTGTTATGCCTGCCTACACATCTTACTGTATGGCCATTCTCTGCTGGACAATACTGCCCATTGACCAGTATGAATTGCTGTGGTTTTATTGGTTGTTGATCTGAACAGGGGCCTCACAGTTCTCCATGAGAAGTAGAATATCAATCTTGATGAACATAATAGTCGTCCATGCCTTGTTCTGGGTAGATACTGTAGCTCCATTGGCCCAGATAGAGCTATGATCAAATGGCACTGTAGAAGAGACACTGACATATGACGCTACTACACTAAAATTGTTTCCTAATTCTAAATGTAAAATAAATGATATAAAAAAAACGATATCCATGTGCGTATTAAGGGTCTTCGGGTAAGTTTTAGAGTTGCAACAGATCTTGAAATCCTGCAATGATCTCCTCCAGCAATTCCCCCTCGCAAACCCCATATTCCATTATTAGGCTAAAGAACTGCTCCCTTGTGTGAATGTACCCCTGGGGCAAAGGGGCAGGGGTAGATATGTGGGAGATTTAAGCCTCTTTGTTTGTAGAGGCCATGAGTCTAAGTCCCAAGCAACCCTTGCTCCTGCCCCACAGCTCAGGACAACCAGATCACTGGGTTCACAATCAGAATGATATCTAAATCACTGGTCAGATGAATGCTTGGAAAATCCAAAGCTATTTATGTCTTTGTACAAATGTTGTGTTCTTTTTAAGAACACAACAAATGGAGAATGAAGAATTTTTGCAGTACAGTATTCAATGAGAATTTAAGTGATTTCTTTCTTCTTTCATTTAATTTGATTAGTGTGTCTGGGATTACTGCCAGTCCTCCCTCATACACATTTTTTCAAGGAAACAAACAATTAAACCAGGCATGTGAACTATCACTTCACACACACACACACACACACACTTCACACACACACACGGAAGTCTCATTTAATCCTTTATGATGCGCCTGGAATTTCTAATGATTTTAATTAGTGAAGGTGCAGTAGGAGTCTACTCCGTGGCAATGCTGACACTCCAGGGTGCCTGCAGCCAATTAAAATATGTGCTGATCAAACAGCCTACCCTAGCCATGCAGGACCATCCTCTGCTGCTGCAGCTCAGGGGTGACCACATTCACAGCCTCCTACTCCCACCCAGGAGGAAGAGGTGGGGAAGAGGTGGGCTGTAGCTACACCGGGCCCACCAAACTCATCTCCCTGGGTCAGACCTGGCAGTAGGCCTTTCCCTCCAGCCCACTTGCACTGTGAAAGAGTCTGACTAGAGCTGTGAGTAGGAGATCTGTAGCTAGGTGCAGATAGAGGGGAGTGACATAATAATCAGATCTAACTCTTCACCCCACCCATAATCTATATTGCATCTGACTTTATCCCCCACTTATTTTACCTATTCCCTGACTCCCCTGTGATCTCCCTCCCTCCGTCCCTCCCCCTATCATTAAGCACTCAGTCTCTGTCCCTTGTGATTAATGATACTAATGAGCATGTGCAGCCATTCAGTCCTCCACGCATTGTTCTCCATGGCCTAGGCCTTGTGTCATGTCCTCTGGATAAATGTAAGACAATAGAACATAGACACAGGCAACAAACAAGTTCTGCTCTTTCCCTCTAATACACACACATACACACACACACCAACACACAACCACGGGAATGCAGAATGAATGTGAACCGGGAGCTAAATGTTTTAGATGAAGGCGGCTCCTATTCCTACTTGCTCACTGAAGCATCCCGGCAATGATGTGACGTTGTTAAAGTTTTATCTTTGTCAGAAACTGCTGGCTTGTCAGGTGGACAGGGGGTGGGGTTGGTTGGTGGGGGGTGAGGGGTGATATGGAGCATTTGAAGATCCATAAAAAATAAAAATGCCCCCCCCTCCATCTTTGGGAGCCGTATTAGCTCAGACGGTGAAATACGGCTCATCACTTTTATGTCTGAAACACAATTGGCCATTGGGATGTGAAATTAATCTGACAGAGGGGCCATCTGCTTGAGGGGTTGCGGGAGGGGGAGGGGCACGTTGGCCCCCGTGTACACTGATTCAATCTTAGCAAAGGACATTTTTAATTGGACACTTCATGTGAAAAGCATATACATGTCTCATAAACGTATCTGTTGGTATGACAGATGGCTGGATTTACAGTTGAGCTCTGCTAGGTGTTGAGGGGCGGAACTGTAAACCACTGTTCTTATTTAATTGTCATACGATGAGATGTAATGATCGATCAATGGTAAAAGGATGTAAAAGGATGTAAAAGGATTTGGTTCTGAAGAGCTTCTCTTGATAAAGTTCCGAAACACGTGTATTCCTAGTCTTGATGGGCTGTGTAACATGCCTGTTTTGGATTAATGAGTTTGCTGTTGTCGGGATGCATTCGATTTATACGACTTGAGGTGTTATCTGATATTGAATCACATTTCATTTTGATGAGCATTTGCGTTTTGCATGAAACCCCAACTACATGCTACGTGTATACCTCTTCAGTTTCAGGACTGTGCTAAGAATGTTTCCTCATTGATCAATAACGACAACCCTGTCGGTCATTCAGCACCTACTTTTGACTGCAGTTGACAGCTGTATTGGAGGACCTGCAGGCTTGGGAAGCCCTGCTACCATGTTTACTCTGGTAATACCTGACTTTGTTCACTCTGGCCTATCCGGCTGGTCTAGCTGTTATGTGTTTAGGTTCCTGTGTTTCAGAGTGCGCAATGTTAGCATGGACATACAAAGGACATAGAGAAAGCTGACCTGTCCTCTTTAGCCCTGTTGTATCTGTGGGCCCTTTTAGTTTGTATTTGTGCAAATGAGGACATGCTGGAAAAGAACATTTAGACTTGAATGAAACTAGACTTGACATCCTTCACAATATTGTTACACAGTAGACAACATGCATGTATGGAAAGTTGATAAATAGGCCTACAAAACTGTAATTTGTCAAATGTAGGGTACGCTATTTTGGGCAATTTTATTGCGGTCACATAGGCTATATTACTCACATTAACCTATTGAATTGGTGTGAATAAAGTGTCTCTGATTCTGAAATGTGTATCCAATAGGATCCTTAAAATGCTAACATTGCTATTCAAATTGGCAATGGTATAACCATGCTATATTAGTTAGCAATTAAAGCTTGTAAATCGGAAGTTGTTTCTGTTTCTGTTCATGCATCTTTTGTTAGCTTGTAAATCCGCGATTATACGTTTTTTTTAAGCAAGCTGTATGAAAAAGCCGACATCTGTTTATTACCAGATTGCACAATACTGCGTTGCATCGTGGAACAATTTGGTGGTGTGAGACAGCTGAGTAGGGTTGGTGTTAGAATTTTGACGATGGACTATTAACCAATCTTTAGACAGGCAATAAATATGAATAGGGACTAATATTACTACACTCTTAGCCTACACAGAATCATTGTAAATATAGGCCTATTACACACCAAACCTCGCTGAATAACAGCCATTAGGCCTACTTTGACCAGCAGTAAACATATCTTCACCTCTTTGCCTTTTTTGGGGTTATGACTAGATGTCATATGATTTGACTTCACTATCATAGGCCTACTGACGTAAGAGAAATCAGAAGAGTCGGATAACGCAACCCTCACAATCGAGCCATTTATAGGTTGGCACTGTGAGGAAATGGATAAAGACTGGGTTGTGTGAGATGAATGCGAGGCAATGTAAAGGGAGGCACCCCCAAAGGGCTCACCAGCCTGAGCCGTGGAGAAGCATGGGAGAGACTGGGCCTGTGTTAGCCTCTGATCTGATCTGCATTATCTGTGCCCAGTTTAGCCATGTGATGTTTGTGCAATGCCCCTCGAACCTGCAGCTGGGGTGAGAAATCGATCTTCTCACAAACTCTCTTTCTTCTCTCAAACAAGAGAGTCTAGTGACAACAGTCATCATAGTCATACAACCACGGGTGCACCATGTGAAGCCCCAACATCCCCTCGCACCCCTCACAACCCTTCTCTGCAGATGTTGGGAAAGCAACATGGAGAGCAAGTTTAATGATGGCGGCACAATACAGTCATTGTGTGTGCTTAAGCCCTCAACAGCTGTATTAGACAGCTGTGATGAAAAGGAATTGGAATAGAACACTATTCATGGCTTAGGGTGCAGCACAGTTGAAAGCCGAAATAAATGTCCCTTTACATCTTTGTGTTCTCATTTGGCAAATTATGTGACTATAGCTCTTCCTTGATCGTGTGGCGTGGGCTACTTTCACCCTACAGTGGGCTAGGCTAGCCTACAGCATTAAGCGTTTACATAGTTATTATATGTGATACAAAATAGAGACAATGACTACATTCTACTACTGTATGCATTGTTGACACCCTGCTTGAAAGCTTTAAGAACAGATGGTCACACCTCTTAGGTTACTATGAACACGTTTAAGTATGGCGCTGAACGGGTTACCATTCATGACGTCAGAAACCCGGGGTCTCTTCACTTAAAGGTAGAGAGGCACATTTTCATTGGGAATAGGAGAGAAACATTGGAATTTGCCTTTAACAAATGTTCCTCTTCGGAGCAAGGAAATTATCACATGCGGGACAGACGCTAATTTATGCTACAGGCTCAAATAGATCCATCTATAAATAACAAGCTAGCTGTGCAAAGTGGTTCACACATGTTCCATGTTTCGTGGATATTGGAATAAAGGGATTCACTTGTGGTGCAATACTTACAACAGCGGACAGTGGCATTGGAATCTGTGCTTTTTCGTATTGATCTCACGATTGTAGGGGCTAGATGCGTTTGCTTTACTCTGAATTGCCCTGTTCCAAATGTTTGGGTTATATGGACTACCTGTTTTTCAGCGAGTGTGTGATTTTTTCCCTGTCTCATTTAAATACGCGATCTTTGTATTGCTTTCTAGAGCTTGTAGTCTATTACTGTTTGCATATGACTGTAAATTTGCATATGGAAATACTCCGCGAGTAGCCTACACTGAAATTCATTCCTTCTTTGTGGACATGCCCAAGCACTAGTCCCACGTAGGCCTACATTGCAAATAGATTTTTGTTTTCAGTCCGTTATAGTTACGAAGGACAATGTTAGTTTATAGAGTCAGATCTTTTCTAATTGACTCTTGCGAGAAACGTTGCCTATATTATAGGCTATCCCATACAATTTAGTGTGCATTCATAGTGCTCCAAAGGATATAGGAACTTAGGGGGAGGGGTGTTGCATGGTAAATACTGTCAGCCGCCGTGTATGTTTACTTTCTAATTGTCTGTAGCGAAACGGAAGGCTAATAAATGAAATGACTGCTACAGGATTTTCTCAACGGACGTTCTGCATTACCCTGGAGAGGATCTTTATGCCGAGTGATGCCTTAAGCATTAGATAGGATTTCTATCCATTCTAGCTTTATCCTGATACTGCCTAGATTGGCAGTATGCATCTAAAGTTTGGCTTGCTTATTTGCGTGACTATACCAAAAAATTGTTTGCAAACAATTACAGTGGTTCTTACCTGGTTTTAATTAACAATTAGGCTATCGCTAATTATATTGAAATAAATGTTTACATTACAACTGACTCTTTATTTGACCTAATATCCTCAAGTTTTCACTGTGTTAAATTGTGCAAGCCATTTCCAAGCCATTGAAATGATCTTGATCATTTTAAATGATTAGGCTACTTATGTGCCTGATAATAAAATAAATAAATACATCCCTTTTGTCTGTCATTCATGACATGGCATTGAAGTGACAGTCGCACACATTGAGAAACAAATGTGGGTGACTGTGTGTCACTTAAATGACCACATTGTCTGCCTGTCCATTGGAGCCTACGCAAGGCACAATCACTATAATTGTATAGCCTACATTTTCATAAAACATCGTGCGCCTATTTGTTTTCTGGTTCTAATTCTGAATTTGAACGGTCGTTTATTCCACTCACTTACTCAGCATATAGCCTACTGCCACACGGCCTGCGTGAGCGATGGTTATGTAGGCCCTACACACCAGTCCGTGCACGCAGACCACCGTTCCCCTATAGTGCCTTTTTACACATTTAGGCTAGCATCTAGGCTATATTGACATGATAATGCATGTAGTAGCCTATATAATTACATGAGACTTTACTATCCCAACAGGTGTTGCAAAATATCTAACCAATGCAGACATTTAAATTGTCTTACTGACACGACCAGAGGGCCTTTTGTCTGTGCTGACACAACTCTAAGAATATAGGCCTAGACGGGTGCCTGATGTGATAGCCTAACCTTGTTTTTTCATGGGATCAGCTATTTGAGATGAACGTCAAAACGAGCTGCCTGTCTATCGTCTATAACATTCATAACTAAAGATGAAAAATTATATACAGCAAAGCCACTGACCTACTTGAGACATTTGGGCCCCCGTGTGACTCGAGTGCTTTATTTGAATATATGAGATGTGCACATTAGGTGAACTATGATAGGCCTACGTGATTAGTTATCTCAGCTTGCTCGGCGGTTGGCGATGGGCCTGTTCCAGTCCTTGATATGGGTGGGAGATTAAGTGTCGATCATGGACGCTTCATTGATCACGGACAATTTTCCTCAATCTGGTATCATGGAACTTTGAGAGAACATGCATCACCCAACAACACCACTCTCCCGACTGTCGAGACACAGTCGGCACTCATTTGAAAATGGTAGGCTATATCTTATTAGGCGAAGCGACACAAATTCCACCATACCTTGTTAGATGCGAATTCGGTCGAAAATGTTTGTGTAGTAAAAAGAGCAAACCATGTTCCTTGTAACTTAATCAAATTACTGTGGGATGACAACAAGTAAGAGTAAGAAGATTGTGAATAAACGAAGGTAAAGTCAATGATATGGATGATAGCGTATAGCGCCAGGCTTTGATGACATAATTTGGTCAAAAAGTATGCTTGTTGTTCGTTTTGTACCTCAAGGTCAATTCTGGTGTTGTATTCATAATATATCTGGGTAGCCTACACGATTGGATAGATGACCATGAAGTCTCCGTTATTGATATTTATGAAAACAGGCTGCTACTGTGCGAATTCAATATCTGAAGCTACACTGACAGGAGAGATACTATTGCACGCGTGTACACACACTTCCCTAACCTAAGCTTTCTCTCTCTATCTCTCTCTCACACACACACACACACACACACCCACACAGAGGAAAGGAGGCCTGAATACTCTGGTCAAGGGGGTCACAAGCAAAAAAACATAATTTTTAAATAGTTTCACAATTCCATTGAACCTTTCACAAGTCCACTAAAAGTAGACCAATTGACTGGGTGGCCTACGTAACAATTTCAAACATATAACCTATAGCTTAACTGTTTATATTGAACAATAAATCAAGAAACGAGTATGGAAATCCAGAACAAGTTCACATTTATTATGATGGGAAATTAGGAATTTAAATAGGCATTCCAATACATTTCTTTGATACCTTTAATACATAGTACAATAAACATAGGCCAGTATTGGGTATTTAGCGCAGTCTTGTTGTCCATTAGCTGTTGCAAACATAATAAATAAATACAAATCATAGGAAGGAAATAATTTAGCTTTATTGACTTATTTGTATTTGCAGAATTTTTAGGTATACGACATTTGGAAAATAGACACTGTCATTAATATACTCTTCTGCAATTAACACAGGCATTCATAGTGCTTACTCATCTTGTGGGCCTACAGGCCTACTATGTCTTCGAGCTGAAAGCCTATATCATTTAATCATTTTCACGTTCAGATAATAAGGGATTGTCTGCAAATCATACTATTTATCAATGTATTATTTTGAAGTCATATAACAAGTAAATCATTTTGGACAACACAATATCGCGACAAACCTCAGGCAGCCACACGTTTCAAGTGGATTGCATATGGTGAAAGAATCCATGCAAATCGTCTCCATTGAAGGACCTCGTAGAAGTGTTATCCGGCCAGGTTGCCATTGTCGTTCTGTTCTCCTTTAAACGAAATAGTCTTAGTCCAACTAGTCGGTAGCGATTGTCTCAAAATGTTAACCCATGAACTATTGTTGTTGCATATATTTATACGATTTCTAACCTTGATTTAAAATATCTAACATATAATTTCCCATGTCTGCCTTAGCTTCTTTGATTCACGCTTGACTCATATGGCTTTAGGGCCAATGGGGTCCGCCTTTGGAGAGCCTTGAAACCGTCTCTTCTTATCTCCTTTCATCATCTCACCCTGGGACGCCTTGAAACCGCAGGACCAGTTATTGCTTTTTTTCAGACAGCCCAATGCGGACTGGCCAGCAGCCAATCAGAGTCTTGTTTACACTCAGTGAGTGACAATGCTCGGGCTAATACGCCAGCCAATCAAAATATATAATGAGTGAAAACCATAGTATTTGGAGAAAACATTTCCGTAACATAATGTATATTGGAATTAAGCATGTCAAATGCCAAATATAGCCTATAGTGTTAGTAGTTTACCTCTATCATTATGCACAAATAAGCATCACAACACGATACAATTTATTAAATTATCGTTTTCCTCTTCTACAGGCCAATATTAACTATAACGGAGGAGATGAGGCTGCAGAAAGTATCCAGTGACCCAAATGCAGCCTACATATGTAGGCTACCGTTCCCCTTAATTTTACTTTTAAGTCGCATAGGCCTACATTCAATTCTGAAAAGCGATCAGCTGAACAGACTGACGGTCCTTCCTATCCAACCAACAGAAACACAAGAGGCTTCTCAAATGACCTTTTGGTAGCCTCCTATAGGCTCTCCTCTATCAGTGTAGTTTCAGACCTAGCCTAATAGACAACTGTGACAATAGTAAAGTTATACAGTATAGCCTGGAAGTTTACATATCGATTGCTATCATCACTGAACAAGATGAAAACGATTAGATTATCCGATAATTTACTCATCTATTATGTGAAATGGAAGAATATTCTCCAATTTGACGAGGGATGTAGATGTGTTCCAGCATTCTTGTCATCATGAAGGATATCCATTTTGAACAGCAAATAGAGCAGCACGTTCTATCTTCCAAGCACTATGCTTAAATCCCTGGCTCCATTACATCGGCTTTTTCTTATTTTTGCGAACGGACTGAAAAGAATGAATGTAGGCTACTCAACTAGACAGACCAGTGCATGCAAAGGACTCTAACTTTAAATCTGGCGCCCACAACATTGTTCAGCATCGCTAGTCACTATTCCATTGGTTTGTGGTGTTGGCCAATCAGATTTCGATGGGTCCCCGGTTAGGCGGCACGAGCTCATCAGCATGCAGGTATCCAGCCAATGGACGAATGTGTTTACCCTCCCCGAGATGCGAGGCACGAGCTGATCATTGCACTGGGAAAGAGAATTGCTGTTCGGAGATCCGAGCCTCGATTCTCTAGTCTAGAAGCCCGAATCCCGGTGCTTTTAGCAGATTGAACGACTACAGAAGCACAGCTTCAAATGGAAAACTATAGGACTTAACAGTAGCCACATGCTTTTTTAAATGAGCGTCATTCTTGGTCTGCGCCTTGTTTTTATTTTGTGATTTTATAATTTATTGTTATGCAAGGATTTAACACACCAGTAAGTACATTTTGTATATTTTATAGTTTTTTTTTAAAATAAACAGTAGCAGTAGCCTATATCAAAGATTTGAATGGATGATATATATAAACAGACATCAATAGTGACAATGACAGACATAGAACCACAAATAATTTCCCAAATACAATTCTTTTAAGATTATACAAATCTTAACAGTTAGAAGTAGTAGGTACTTTATTGATCCCCAAGGGGAAATTGAAGGCAATATCTAAGGCCAATATTATACCCTACCCTTTATTCAGGATAGGCCTGCATAAGCATCAATAGTTTAAAGAATACATTTCTCCAAATTGTACAATGCCATCAGATTAATTGTAGGGTAAAATACAAGTATTTATGTATTATTATTAAAACTATTATGACATCTATTTGGCCAACAGTTGTTTCATATGCACCCAATATCCTTATTAATAATAGCACATTACACATACAATACTAAACCTATTGGAAAGCCTAATTATGGATTCGGCTTAAAGTTAACGTCTTTATTTTAAGGATGCTTTTAAGACATTTAAAGGCCGGTAGACTCAGCGTTTTGGTAGATGTAGGCTAGCTATTGATCGGCGGCTCATTTGATCAGTCTGGGATGTCTATCCAAGTCGTTGCAATTTGTTTCAATCTTGTATTTACTGCAGACCTTTTATTTCAACATTTGCCAGATTCCTCTTAGGTCGTAGCCTATTATAATAATATTTTTTTACCATAATAATTTCGAGTCGAGTTTTTCAATATATTGTTTAGATTGTCGACCTTGTTATTTACGTTGTAACTAAGGCTAAATGCTCAAGAGAATTTACATGGTTTTCGGAAGGGGAGGAATGTTTACAATAGCCCAGCTATGGTGTGTACCCACCCGGCCAGCTTTGTCGCGGATGGGCGCCTCTCCCGCAGCATGGTTCGACCTATAAAATAATTTGATTTATCATCTGAGTTTGTGTGTCCAACCGAATTTCACCAAAGAAATAGACAATAATACAATTAAATTACAGGCGTTGATATAGTTTGAATTGAAAACAATCTCAATTTCGCGTCAAAATCTACACAGCCAATGGCCAATGCAACAGCTTTGTCTCATAACCTCCCAGCATTGCTTTTATTGCGTGAATATGATGGCTCCCTGCATGTCCGTAGCTTCTTTCAGCTTCGGTATCCTTAAGGTAATTGCAATGGACTGTTCTAAATACTTTTATTTAGAACGGTTAGACGTGAGGATGGGCTGTTTCTGAATTTTTAGACGGTAAGGACGGTAATGGCTGACTGCAGGCAACCTCAATGTGGAGACAAAGACAGTCTTGGTGACGGCCATTCACCTTGGATTTCTCTGGAACATTGTTCCAAACATTAAGCACCTTTCAAGTCACCCAGTTAAGGATTGCTTTTTGACAAAAACGGAACGGTATTCACTACGAATTATTCTCCTATTAATCCACACGGGTTTACTATTTGGGCAAAACATGAAACGCTAAGATTATTATTACATTATCATTTCTAAGTGGCCTACAGAACGACACATTATATGAACACAGGAAAGAACCTGGAAGGATGTCACATGTGTGTTTAGAAGAGTAAAAGGGTGCATACAATTTATTTGAATTATTTTGTGGGAAACAATATTCTGTGCCATTATTGCTATGAGACCACAGGCCACATTAGGGTTGCCTGATATGATTACCTGGAATAAAATAGGTCACGACAGATAAAGGCAGTAAGAGTGAAGCTATTTGAATGGACATTAGTAGACACACACACACGTCTATATTTTATGTCATGACCTCATAAGCTTTTGGTTCTGCTGATCTGGTGATAGATAAGTGTGATTTTCTGAAGGTATTGGTTAATTTATGACGGCGTTGTCTGTGTACTGCGGTAACAATGGTCAAATCTGAGTTTTTCAGCTTCTTTTGGCACATTTCAGAAACATGCCTCGCGCTTTACATAAATCATGTTACATTGAAGCTTGCGATCGTCCCATTGTTATTCATAGAGACAGGGTCCAATGGTGTGACGAGCCTATCTACAAGCAGAAAACAGGTGATCAACTTTTAGCAGATAGTCCTGCTTTAGAGACACCAGGGTCAGGGGAAGCAGCTTTCACCCTGACGTAGGCCCACAGCCGTTCACAATTTAGGGCACATGGAGGAAAGAAACAAACTACTACAAAATGTCACTACCTAGTCTGATCAAGACACCATTGATCTGCATCAGCAGCGTGGTAACGCAAATTAATTGCAACCTCGAGGCCTATATTAAAAAGAGAAAAAAATCCACAATTGGTGATTTAATTCGGTTTGACGATGCTGACAGTTGACAAATACGTTGACATGGTGTCTATTCTCAGATCATTTATGATCACCTGTGAATTAAAGTAAATAACTGCATGACATTTACAGACATATCCATAAACAAATGTGGGCCCAGTGCGTTCAAACCATCTTCTGTTTATATACCTATCTATTCCCATTATATGGTGACCCATTAGGACGTAGGACATTTTAGGATTTATTTTTATGTAGGCCAAATATTTGTTGGGTGCCTACTTCATTAGGCCTACCTATTGTTTAGCCTAGGCTACTTGCAATAAGAAAGAAAGGTTGTGTATTCTTGGAAGATAGATGGTGATGATATTGGTCTACACCGCATTTGCATAAAGGAGAAAGCTATCCGAAATTTGTCACATTCAACAATATGGGCTAGTACATTAGCCTTCAGTTTACAACAGCGAATCGCTATTTTCTGTCTAGGACCTACCTCTGTCCTGACCGCTGTAGCAGTTCCAGCGATAATGGGACTGTACCGTTCTTTTTCTTACAGAAAAGATGAATGGAGGCTACGTTTGTGGCTGGAGAAGTCTACGATCAGCTAAATGCAATACGTAGAAAAACAGAGAAGGATTATTGTATATGGATTGCATTTGAATCTCCTGGTCTACCCGCTGGATTTCGGATTATTCAACATTCACCAGGATGGAAGGGCGGGATTTCGCTGCGCCCGCACACCTCCTATCTGAGCGGGGCGCGTTGGTACACCGAGCCGCCTCTCGGATCGCCTCCTCCGGTCACAGCTCTGTACAGCATGCCGGCCATTTCCCACCAGGAAAATATTACCCTTCCCACATCCCGATGACTCCCCATTCAGGTAGGTCAAATTTATGTGGTTGGCTTGAAGTACTTTTCATCATTGCCTAAACATTTAGAATATATAGTAGGCTATGGATAAATACAGAATTTAAGTAAAATGCTCAGTTCACTAAAACTGAGTTGCGCTATTGTCAGCTGTAACAAGGCCCTCGATGATGGATGTGCAGCATTTTAACACAAAAGCTATTAAAGTTTAGTTTGATGTCCCATACAATTAATAGGTAGGGGTTTTCAAAAATAAGATGGATAGTATATTGTGTAAAGAAGCCGCTAGGCCTGTAGGCTACAAATCAGAAAGATTAGACCAAATGTAGCCTATTTAAACTAAACCAATCGAAAGGCAAAACATAATACATTTAGTTTTTAATTCTACATTTTATTGCAAACTTTATTAACAAAATGCTTGAGTGTTTACAGCACTCGAGTGAAGATACACCAACCTTGTCTAATTTGGGTTTCAGTGGCTTTTTATGTTACTTTTGACATACCCCCTCTGTTTGATTCTCAATAAGGCTTTTATGTCACATTCATGTGTGATGCTATTGCTTGTGGATGGCGCTATCACCTGAACAATAGCTTGGGCGTACACGGCTCACGGTTGAGATGACTATGAGGCGACCGAATGCATAGGCGTTCATGTAAAGAGGTTATGGAAAGAGCCATGGGCTTGTGTGCCAGAAAATCCTCATTCTATATTTGGCATTGAAGTGTTGGGGTGCAAATGGTTTCACAGTGCATGCATTAGATTTAACAAGTAAGAGGTATCTTGTTTTAATGTGGGCTGCATGTATATATGCACGTTTGTGCGTGGAAGTTTGTGCCATAATGCTAATGTCTGGATGGTCATACGACGAACGTTACTTGGAAACGGTCAGGGATTAGATGTTCATGAAAATGTACCCTACTACGTTTCTCATCAAGTCCGTCAACGAGATAAAAAATATGGGATTCATATTGGTCTATATTTAACCCAATTTACATAGCCTACAATTTTTGATGAAGTAACATTTTTTGCATCTTTACTTTTCTGGGGGCTTTTTAAAAAAAAATCTTACAAATTAGCTAAATTAGAAATGTTGCCCAATCACACCAACACTTTCTGAATTGTCTCATGAAATCCCAAAAGCCTGCTACCAGATAGAGACTGTAGGCCTAGTGTATGGCCACTGGGGTGAGGGGCTTTGTGTGCATGTGTGTGTGTGTGTGTGTGTGTGTGTGTAAGGGAGGGAGGGCGGGTGAGGGGGGGGGTGATTATCTATAAAGTGGATCAGTGGATAAATGCAGAAAAACGTTTTGCAAAAGACAAACAAGAAGTAGATTAAATTGTTTAAATAATGTTGTATATTAACATATGAAGTTTATTTTTTATGTATTTAGACCGGTATCACATTAGATAACCAGTTTTTCATGCTGGCATTGATTTATTTTACACTTAGTCTGCATCCTTTGTGGAGTCTCTGGAAAGTATGATTTGATAATAAAATATTGAAAATTCTACTAAGTAAAAGGATGTATTGCCCACCAAGCCTGATTCTCGTAGTTTACGTGGACTCCATTCTGTGGTTTTAAGAAAAAGTACACTCGTCTAACTTCATGCACTGTCCTGTAGATTATTATGTTGATGAGAGCCTTATGATGAAAGCTAGCCACATGTCCCAGGTGTGCTGCTAACCGGATATGGCAAATCTTTTGTTTTTAGGCTGCAGCTTGCACCACCATTCAGACATACTCCAAAATGTCATCACTGTTCAGTAAGATGCACAGGTGGTTAATTGTTCTAGAACAAAATATCCAGTGTATTCAGTACCACATGGGTGTGACTGGGGGTTTGGTTCACTATCATCTTTCCATGGTTTATAAAAGGAATGAACATGTAGCATTGTCCTGGATATTTGCAAAGGTTCAATTGAAATATAGCATTTGTAACAAAATACTTGTACGGGCCGGAAGCTTTTTCAGACAACAGTTCCAACTCTAGAGTATTTATATTTATTGTCTGAATGATGAAACACTTAAAAATTACAAATAACTTGATTTCAATTGAGCATAAAGAACAATAAACACATTTGTCGAAAAAACCCCACAATTGCTCAAAATATAAAATTATTTAGATATTTGTAGATTGTTAAAGTGACCATGTTCAGGTGGGTAGAGCTGATCTGTTGCTGGTCTTAACAGGACAGGTAATCAATGTCCCCTACAACATTCTGTGCTTTACCATAAACACAACAGAGCATGTTATTTACTGAGTGTTCAATCCTTCAGTTTCTCAGCGCTTTCTCCCCTGGGACAAATGCGCACACTGGTTCACATTAATACTTTACAAAGAGAATGAATATTTCAGGCTTGATGTAAAAAGCAGCTTTCTGGTGTGGCTCCTTGAAATGGCTCTGGCGATATTCCGGAGATGTTTGTTGTAAAGACCTCTCTATGCTAGTCCTGCTGGAATGCTTGCTGGAAACTGCTGCTGCTGTTGCAACACCCTCCCTTAACTCTGTAACAGTGACTCACGTTCCTCGTTGGCTCTCAAGAGTTTCACTGTTCTATGTCTTCCTCCCAGTCCAAGTTGTGTCTGTCGTAGCCTGGCGTCCACAGTGAGCGACCGATCTAAGTTTACCTCCTCCCTTGTCTGCTGATCCATGCCACTCTCTGCCTGAGTGCATCTTCACTTACTGAAATAGCTCATCTTGTAATGTGTCAGGTGGCAGATTTGTAGTAGTAACATTACTTCGAATTTCTCTTTTCACATACCCACGTCCTCAGAACGACAGGCACGTTGATTTGTCAAATTGTTTAACAGGGTCTGGCAAATGTAGTGTATTTACCAGAATAACAAAATAACTTGAAATCTGCCAGCGGGCTGATGATGGGCCCTGAGTGCAGCTGTGCTATCAAACCAGGAGACAGAGTGGAGCTGTCTTGACTGCTGGCATTTATGACCGGGGCTCATCTTTCAGACATATTGTTCTGATCACGGGGGTGCGTCTCCAAGGGGTGGCTTTGCTCAAGCAGTGGGGGACTCGGAGACTTGTCCATGGTTGAGGTCGGCTCTAAACACCCCATGTAATCAAAGGTCATATTGATGTCACCTCCCTTACTCTGGCTCGCTTTCCTTACACGTAGCCTTCACCTCTCTTTCATCCCCCCCCCCAGACTGGCCTTTGCTCCTCCCCTTCGTTTCTGCCCCCTGTTCTTAGCAGGAAGACCCTTCTGTCTGGGAAGCAGTGGTCTTCCTGCCACTTCTGTTTCAGCCAGGCGTCCCTGCCTGGGGCCATTGTTGCAGACCCCAGCTTTGTGTGGCTTTTACAGCATGCTGTTAAAAAAAAAGAAGAAAACACCCCCCCTTTATTGTTTTCTGGTAGGATGTCACTGTCATTCCCTTGGTTTTTACGTCCTGGCTGGATATCCGAGCTGCTTCCCTCTTCAAAGGTTAGTTCTGCCGTCTGGCTTCTCCCCTTAGCTTTTTCCAAAGGAGAATAAATAACTTTACTATGGGTTTTATTGAATGGCTCATTGCTAAAATATCCCAAGGGCTGTCGGTTTGTGGAGAAGTGGAATCAAAGACAAACAGGTGTTTGGTAGAGGTAGGAAAGTGGCTGGTTACAACCCTGTCTTTAAAACAGTAAACCATCGTGACTGGGGGGAGTTTGTTTGTGAGACGGGGCCTTTTACTCGTTCCTGCTTTTCCTCCCCTCCATCCCCAACTGTTCCACTACAGCACCTCAGTCTAATCTCACACCCCCTACCCACAGATCGTTGCCAGAAATGAGGAGCAATTTTAGGATTTGGCCGGGAAAAAGACAACAAACTAAGCTGAGACCCCTTCTTTGAAGTCTTAGCGAAAGAAAAAGGACATCTTAAATAACCCGCAAAATATGACATTAAAAAGCGACTTGTCTGAGGTAGCTGTGGTGGGGGTGCCATGACAGAATGTGGGTCTCCGGCCAACTTCCATTTGGCTACTCGCTCTGCTCTCTTATTTACTCCTGGGTTCCCCTCCCACCCCGCGCCTCACACGACCGGCCACTTGCAGACCTGGTTTGTGGGAATGTCGTGAGATCACATGACTACGGAGGAGCAGACATGATGTCACAGTAACTGTCTTCGGTGGCTCGGACCTCGTCTGGCACCCTACACCGGGCTGAAACACACACCTAGCGACTCTATGCCACCACCTGTCACCCTCGCCTGCTTACACCTGCAGGAAACACACACTGCTACCCTCGCGCGCTCACTCGCTCGGGCGATCAAGTGGTCAAGTGTCTTTTGGTGGGGCAAACCCCATGCCTGGTGTCACACCCAGTCAACCATGGTTGCTATGGGAAACCGGTCCAAGGATCACCTGAGTCATAGTGTCACTGAAGGCCTGCTAAGTCTAGGACCCAACCACTGGTTGATTAACTGGGCCAACCATCCATCAGAGAAACATTCTAATCATTCTGACCATATAAAAACAAATTCACAAAGCAACCAGTGAGGTAGCTTCTGGAGTTAAGATGTAATAGTTTCTGAAGGCTCTTGATATATATATAAAAGGGCAGCTGTTCCTTAGGCAGTAGGTAGGGATCAGGCAGGTTAGGAGGATGGAGCGTAGCGGAGCGAGAAAAGGTTTGGCTTCATCAGCGTGTGTTGGCCAGGGAGCTGGAGAGGCGGTCACTGAGACAGGCTCTTCAAACAGGCCGCCACCCGCCCTGCACCACCCGCCCTACACCATGTGGCACAGAGCCATGGAGCCTTCGCCCCAAGCACGGGGCGGGCACACAAGACCAACACAAAGGAGACCCACGGGTGAGACCGACAGGCAGGGTAATACCTTCCTGGATCAGGTTTCAACGGTTCCATTTCAAAACCTGGCCGCCTATTTTTACACTCAAGTTGAGGAAGTGAGAGGTTGGATTAGAAAGACCTGCTTTGAATGAAAGGAATTGCAGAAATGATATTGTTGAGATCAACTGGACTGATATGTGTGGTGTTAAGTCAACAATTGCTATTGTGTGTGTGTAATTGAGACTCTTTCATTCTGTTCTCTCTCTCTCCTGCCCCGCTCTCCTGCCTCTCTCTGTCTCTGTCTCTCTCTCTCTCTCTCTCTCTCTCTCTCTCTCTCTCTCTCTCTCTCTCTCTCTCTCTGCTCTCTCTCTCTCTCCTCGCTCTCTCTCTCTCGTCTCTCGTCTCTCTCTCTCTCTCTCTCTCTCTCTCTTCTCTCTTTCCCATCCTCTCCCCTCCCCCTCTGTCAGTATCAGGCTGCTCCCCCCTAGGCCCACCTCGGTGCACCGCCATATTGCATGTGACAGCTGTTAGACATTATTAACGGCTCAAGCAGAAAATCCAGATTACTTGTTTTTAATTTCAATTTTATTATTGTAATCTTTTAGCGAAAAGAACAAGAAAGCTGTTGTTCTGTTATGGGTGGTTGTAGGCGGATTTCAATCCGGGGGCAGACGAGACGGCGGTGTGTGTGTGCGTGCTTTCGCACATGCGTGTGTTTGCGTGTGTGTGCATGGTTAGTCCCCCCAGACAGCCCCTTCCAGAGCAGAGGCACCCTGTGGCTGGCTGTGGGGCCCAGGCAGGTGCACCATTAACCCCCTAACGTCCCAGACTCGGCATCGAGTGTCCCTAGCCGGCTTCCATACCCTTCAGGCTGCTCCTCATCTACAGCCATGATGACAAGGAGTCACAGTCACAATAAAAAGCAGCCCTACTGACCCCAATATCTCAATATCAGGAATAATTATCACCAGTAATAACTGTTTCTGTAACAGCGGTTGTCTCAGTAATGTTCATGATGACTAATCCGTCGTTTCAACGATGACACACATTTTCCCGCTACGGTGGCGAGGTTCCTCCCTCCTCCTCCTTGGTGTGCCTGACTGGGGAACATGTATGGCTGGGATGCCAGGGGGGGGAGGGGGCTGGAGGAATGCAGATAATGGGGGATGAGATTCGGCAACTGTCACCGAAGCAGCGGGCGACGGTGACACGCAGCACCAAACAATGAGGCGCGTCGCTGAATATATGCAGAGGTTTCTTTTGCCATTAAATATACATGCGGTATGCCTCTCAAGGATGTGTCAGCTCTTTTGTGGGAAAACAAAGATTAGCATCAGGAATTCCATTTTAATAAGTCTCAGGGGGGCCAGCCAACCGACTGCCTAGTTCTCAATCCGAGAGGGACTTGTTGCTCTCGTGTGCGCGCGTCGGGATCTCCCGTGCGTCCTCGTCTTCCTCTGACGTTGATTAGAGCTCCATTTCGCCGTCTTCCTCCTCTCATCCCCCTTTTTGTGAATCGCTTGTTTTACACGGCTCGCTCTTTCATGTCCGCGTGTTTCTTTTGTGGGGTGTTCCCGCTCCCGTTTCTCCCCTCCCCTCCCTTGTTATCCTTGGTTAACCCCTTTTCCGGCTACCTCCGTTCTCCTCCATTGCCCCCTCTGTTTTCTCCCGGTTGTCCTCCCTCTCCTGTGTTCTCCATCTCCTCCCTCTGTCTCTTCTTTATCCTCCTTTTATTGCCCCGTCCCGCCGTCTCATCCTGCCTTGCGTGACCACTAGGCTACACTGACTGCACGGCCTCTGCTCTCTCTCCTGCCCCTTTGTGTCTCTGTGTCTCTCTGTGTCTCTCTCTGTCTTTCTCTCCCCTCTCTCTCTCACCTCCCTCTCTCACCTCCCTCTCTGCCTTTCCCCTCCTCTCTCCTGCCCCTCTCTCTCTCTCTCTCTCTCTCTCTCTCTCTCTCTCTCCCTCTCACTTTACCTGACATGTATCCTCTGTCTGGTACAAATGACTGGGTCCTCAGCAACAGATGTGTGCTTGTCTGCTGTCTCCACACGCAAATCACGGTCACTAACCTAGCCTCCAAAGACAATGAGGATGGGGTGGGGGATGGTGTTTTGTGTGTGTGTGTGTATGTGTAACAGTGACTAGAAGACATTGACACAGACACACACAGACAAATACACACACAGACACACACACACTCTCGCACTTTTTCTCTCTCCCTGCCTCTCATGGGGCTAGGGGGCCATTGGGCCAGGCTGAGGCTGAGACTGCATCGTCTGTTTACATCTAATTATAGAAACTGCTCTATTTTTAGAACCACTGTTCAGGATTTTTATATTCTACGAGAGAGAGAGAGAGAGAGAGAGAGAGAGAGAGTGAGAGAGAGAGAGAGAGAGAGCAAGCAAGCAAGAGAGAGAAAGAGAGAGAGAGAGCGAGAACAAGAAAGACGGGGAGAAAATAAATAAAGCCGTGGCAGATTTTTCTCCCGACCGTTGTCGAGCGGTTTCTATCCGCCCGGCAGCAGTGGTGTGCAGTGCAGATGTCCAGCGCTCTGCAGAGGGAGAGCAGCGGACCGCCGCGTGTCACATTCATTCCCGACGAGGTCAAAATGCTAATGGATTTAATAGTAAATCAGGATGGAATATCAACAAAAAAAAGAATCTCTTTAGGAGTAACCTGTCCCAAGCCCGGTGAATCGAAAGTGCCATACATCACTGTAGTCAAAACAACCACCAAAAGGTTTATACTGAGGCTTAGCATTGTATAGAATCTCCCTTAAAAGAGACAGAAGAGGCCCTGAAACTAATCCCCGGGGGATGAATGGACGATGTGATCCAGGGTGATCCGTGTATGTGCTGGGGAAGCCAGGTGAGGGGCCAGCCCTGGGCCTGTCCGGGCCAGCCGGCCTGGCAGGTGCTCTAACACAGAGCCTCCAAGGTGAGGCAGAGTGCCCACTGTATGCAGTTGGAGCCAGGTGCCCCCCTTGAAATACGGCTCAGACACACACACACACACACACAAACAGACAAATCTCTCCCGCACACTATTCTCTGACATGGCAGGCAAATTAATTGGCCGTGAGTATGTAAGGTATATGCTTAGATAAAGGTGTGCTGTCTGGCCGAGGCGGAGCGTAATGGGTGTAATGATGGCTCCATTGTGTTGGATGTTGAGGGGGGTAGTTAGCCGCCAAGCTAGCAGGGCTCACTGGAGAACTGAACACGGTCTGATTAATAGTGGGGAATGCTTTGAAGTGACACCCGAGTGCACAAGCTCACGGGCTAATAGCAATAGCATCAGTATGTGGCGGCGCCTTCGCTCCCTCAGTCTTCATTAGGCGGCGTTCCCTCTCGCTATCTCGCCCGCCCGCCCTCACACGCCCGCCTCGTCTAGCCCCTCGACGTTATGGAGTGTAATGGTTTTATTTTTCTATTGTTTCGCGATTTCACAGTTATTCCTCTCTGTCAAAAGCACTGCTCTCCCGCCTCCCCCCCCCAGCCCACGGAGACTCCAGGTGAGACGAGGCTCCGGGTGGACTCGGCTCAGATTAGTTTGAGCTCCGCCAGGGAGATCCAGTCCTGCTCTGTGCCCGGGATCCTGTTTGATCTCTCACACTGGCAGCTGAGCCACAGCTGGGAGAGATTGTGTGCGTTTGTGTTTGTGCGGCGTGTGTGTGTGTGTGTGTGTGTGCGTGGAGGAGTAGTAGGAGGAGGGGTGTGGTGGTGGTACGAGCCCGGCTTGTCAGCTGTTGCAGTAAAGTAAACTATTAGTGGTGGGAGAACACTCCGTTTCCAGAGAAAAAAAATGAGAAATGCTTCTAATTGCAGTGAGGTCGTGGTATGATTACATGTTGGCTAATGCACTGTCAGAGCGCTCTCCTGGCTGGCTGTCAGGAGGCTGCTGAAATGGCTCACTGCCTTTTGGTTATACTCCATAATGGAAGGATGTGTGTGTGTGTGTATGTGTGTGTGTGTGTGTGTGTGTGTGTGTGTGTGTGTGTGTGTGCGTGCGTGAGTGAGTGGAAGAGAGAGAGGGTGTAAAAGAGAGAGCCAGAACGTGTGTTGGTAATACAATTCTGTTCCGCTCAATCATAGGGTCGTGCTCCTCTTGGTTTTCTTGTGGTTGGGATTTTGTTTTGAGTTCTAACTCGGCTGCTACGTCTCCGGCGGTGTGTGTGTGTTTTCTGCGTGTGTGTCTGTGTGTGTGTATGTTTGTATGTTTGTGTGAGTCAGCTCGCGGGAAAGAGCAATCAAGGGCTCTGTGTGGTTAAGTGATTGTAAAGAGAGGGAGAGAGAGGGAGAGAAAAAGAAAAAGAGAGATGGAGTGAGAGAGAGAGAGAGGCTTGCAAAGTGGCCGGCTGCTGAGGGGGCAGAATGGGGGGGTGGGGGGGGCTGGTGAGGTCGGCCTCTTCCGCCCAGCCCCCAGCCTCTCTCTCCTACCACTACCACACTACCCCGAATCCAGCTCACATCCTAGCCCTCTCACACGCTTTCTAACAGCACCACACCCCTACATCCAGGGGGCGAGTTTTTTAGGTAGCTTGCCACGAGACATCGATCCCCGCCTATTACCTTCTAGCAGGTTCTAAACTTGTAGTTTCTCACCATTTCTCAGCGTTAGTCACATTGGCATTGGCATTCCCGGCATCTGGACTGTCTCTTTGTGTCTACGGTCGGTAATGGCCGTGTCCTATCTGCTTTTACCAGTAACAGGAACACAGAAATCACCATGGCAGCTGCAGGGAGGGGGTCAGCTGAATCCTGGCTAGTGGTCACATGACTACTCTGCTGCGGATGTGGCTCCCTTGATTGTGTGTCCTGGTGTAGTTAAGGGGGTAGGATTAGACTGAAGAGAATGGAGTGTGTGTGTGTGCATGTATGTGTGTGTGTGTGTGTGTGTGTGCGTGTGCGTGTGTGCGACTAAGAGATCTGTGTATTTGTGGAATCCTGAGGAGGTGGGTCACAGTCCAGCTGTGGTTCAAGGTGGCTGAATGACCCTGACTGTAACGGCGTGTGTATGTGTGTGTGCTCGTGTATGTGTGTGCCTAAGTGTGTGTGTGTGTAGTGCGTGCGTGCGTTCGAGCACGACTGTTTCTGTGTTGTGGAAACAGGCGGTTGATCGGGAGGAAAACAAGACGTGAGCTTGTTATTCTCCGGGCTCACTGCTTCTGGTCCTTCCTGAGGCTGGTGTGACGGATCAGTGAGGTATGAGGAGAGAGTTGGTCATCGTGGTAATGGGGCGCCACCACTGTCTGACTGAACACATGGAGGCTGGAAGGATCGTACCAAATGAAAGGAGACCGGGGGGTGTGGAATGGACCATTCACCTATTTCATGTTTTTTTTCTTTCTTGCTTTGTAATGCCTCACTATTAAATATGGGTCAGCAGCGATACTGAGGGGCTTTGAGCCTGTTTGGCTTCAGTGCCGTTATGCAGGCTGTACTGTATGTATTTAGTTACACATTTAGTTTGTATGCTTGTGTGTGTATGTGTGTGTGCATGATTATGATGGATCTTTTTCAGAAAGCGGAGCTGCTTTACAGCCTTCGAGGATCAATACACATACAATATGCACACACACACACACACACGCACACACACACAACCATACACACTGTCTCGTCTGTCAGTTTACCGGGTTTCCTTCGGCTCGGCGTGCTCTTTTTTCCATCAGAGCAGATGGTAAACATTGAGACTGAAAGCAGATCCCAAATCCTTCTGGGTGTCCATCAGGACTCCGGGCTGTGGGATGGGAGCTCCAGTTTCTGGGTTCTGGACGAGGGTCTCGGCCGCTCCGACAGGCCGCCACGGAGCTCGCTATCCCCACGCATATGTGGCGTGTCGCATGGCTCCCATTTGAAAAGGCACTTCCAGGGAACGACACTCCCATGGGCGCCCCCCCAGAGCTGGGAAGGGGTTCCCCCCGACCGCACTCCCCGCTCTCCCTTCCCAAACAGCACATCCAGGGAGCCCCCCCCACGCCCCGCCCCCTCTTCCCGGTCCCCCCCCCTCCCCCCCCCAGTGTGCCTGCGTCTGTCGCCCCCCCACGGAGGGCGCATGTGGCAGCCACTCTGAGGAGCCGTCTCCCCCCCCTCTGTCGCCCCCCGTCTCCCCTGTCTGGTGGGGCCCATCCCTCTCACCTGTGCTCGTAGCCGTGTGTTTTTATGTGACAGCGTGAGCAGGGTTTATTTGAGCACGCGTGCACGAGGCTCTTTATAGAGGCTGGTTTGAAGGCTGCTGCTTTGAAGCTCGCGCCGCTCCTAACTGGGAGTGATTTTATGAGCCTCCGTCTGTGCCAGGCCGCCCTGCCAGAACCCAGATTGGGGGAGCAAGGATGTCATTCCAGTACACACCATCTGGGGAGTGAGTGTGTGTGTGTGTGTGTGAGAGAGTGTGTGTGTGTGTGTAGGAGCGAGGTGGTTAGTGTTGGCTGTGAGAGGGAAAAGTTTGGCTTTTCCGAGGCGGCCTCGTATTGCCCCTGCCTGCGTCTCTTGATTTATGAGCCTGTGAAGGAAATCTCTCATTTGTCACTTTTCATCTTTTTTCCTCCACTTGTTTTTTTTCTCGTTTTTCTTTTTCTCTCTCGCTTTCTCTCGATGGGATTCAGCTTCACCAGATCTTTCAAGCACGGCACTGGCTCCACGGCAGGGCTGAGAACTGAAAGACTGTGTAGGAAAGAGAGAGAGAGAGAGAGAGAGAGATGAGAGAGAAACGGGGGAGAGAGAGAGAGAGAGAGAGAGTAAGAACCGGTGCCGGCTGGAGAAAGCGGCTCTCTCTATCTCGTTAAAATCGTGTCGAACAAAAAAGGTTGTCTTAGCGGATGTGTTTTTAAGTAAATATTCATGCGTTCTGACATGTTGGCGGGCGCATTCTGTTTGTGGTGAGGATGTGTGTCATTAAACAGGGGATACTTTCTGACTGTAAATAATTCACTGCTCTAGTTGTTAAGGTGCCTTTATTCTGGTCTGTGGTTTGAGCGTTATTGTTAGATATAGATAATCATAATGAATTTGGTTTGGATCCTATACCCAGCTGCTTTAGTGCGTGTGTATGTGTGTGTGTATGTGTGTGTGTATGTGTGTGTATGTGTGGACAGCAGCTCTCAAACTGCACACACACACACACACACACACACACACACACACACAGGCACTCCACAAGGTCTTGCTAGGCTGTCATAGATTATCCAAGGAGAGGTCATCCTGAGTTGAGCTGCAGTCTGGAGTCTGTGTGCTCCTCTGTGTGTGTGTGTGTGTGTGCTGTTCTATATGTCTGTGCTCCCCTGGATGTGTGTGCAGTCTCTGGTGTATGTGCTCCTCTGTGTGTGTGTGTGTGTGTGTGTGCAGCCTCTGTGCACCTTACTCACTCAGGTGCTAACTATAAATCTGACTCCCCCTTCCCTGCCCTGCTGAGGACACTGTGGGAAGCGCTGGTTCTTCTCCGCCACACAGAGACAGAGAGGAGAGGGCAGCAGGAGGGGCAGGTGGGGGTTGGGGGGGCTGGATAACGAGAGCTCTGACTGAAATGATTATGGGACTGGCTGATAGGAATCAGGGACTATATTTGAAGAAGTAAATTACTTAAATCCCCTCCCCCCTTCTAATTCCACTTGGATTCTCCCACATGAAATCCTCTGCTGACGTCGCCGGTTTGGACGAACTGCAGAGTCACGGTCTCAGTTTCACCGTTCGGTCCTGCGTCCGTTTCTTCCTGTTATCCCCCCCAGCCGCCCGCCGGCGTCCCGGGCCGGCCCTGTAGGGGGCGCCACTTCTGAGAGGGCCGGAATGGTCATTACTCTGTGGTCAGAGCAAACAAGCAGTGGTGTACAATGTCAACATAACCAGGAGGCTTCTTCACTGGCACCCGTGTTGACATTACTGCTCTCTTATCTGGGGGCTGTGAACTCGGTCCCACAATACGACACCGTGCCAGAACAAATACAGCGCGGAGAAAAACCGTACTCTCGCTGACACACACACTCTCCGACTCTCTCTCTCTCTCGGAGACGCTCTCTCCAAAAAAAAACATACATGCGGGCGAGCACACACACACGCACACACACACACAATGCAACCGCCGATATGCATAGTGCCAGACGTCAGCATGGTTAAACCGACAGTTTTCCGCGTTCGCACCCAGAAAGAGCGTGACGTCGGTGCACGTCGAATGCAAAACACAACCCCACGACATGCGTCGTCAACCTGCCCAGACTGCATCATCCAACGGTCGACAGCGGCGGCTGTGACACGTGTCTGTCCGAGGCAGCGGAAGTGACTCTGAGGAGCGTTCGGTGACGTCGAGGGCCAGACCGGCCCGGCCTGCTGGTGTTCATGAGCGCTCGTCAAAACGTCTGAGTGTTAAGGATTCCAGTAAGCTGTGCCATTAGCCAGGATGGTCATTATCCTGCTCCCACTGGAACAAAAGGCAGGGCTGGTGTGTCTGCTGCACCCACACTCTGTGTTCCAGCTAGGCCCGAGAGAAACGGCACTTTCTGGAATGCCGTTTGAGCTCTCTGTTTCGCGACTCTCTTTTGAGCCGGGTTCTGTGTGGAACGGGGGGCCGGGGAGGAGGAGGAGGAGGAGGAGGAGGGGAAGAAAGGAGGGAGAATGGAAGGGTGAGTGAGAGGGGAGGATTTGGATGCTGTTTAAGTGCCGCTGTCACAATTGCTATTTTTTCATGTCAAAACATATCAGAGGTTCCTCTCTCCCCCCCGCTCCCTAATAACTCTCCTTTATTCCTTTGGTTCCTTCCCCCTCTCCCCTCTCCCCTCTCCCCTCCCCCCTCCTCCCACCGCCAGTCTCGGCAGGCCCGTGCCAGAGCGGGGCCGGGCTTGGCCTGTGGTTGGATTGTGACGACCTGTTGAAAGCTGCTGCTCCTTGTCCCTGGGACGTGAGGACTCCCGGATTGAGATTCTGGGCTATCCAGCTCCCTGCCTTTCTCTCTCTCTCTCTCTCTCTCTCTCTCTTCTCTCTTTCTCTCTCCTCTCTCTCTCTCTCTCTCTCTCTCTCCCCCCTACCTCTCTCTCTCCTTCCTGATCCCTTCCGGCTACTCGGCAGGCCAATCTCCCAGCTCCACACAAGCTGGCCCAACACAGAGGCGGTGACATGTTTTATAGCTAACGGAACGAAACCTATATTAAAAAAATAGAGAGAGAGGAACGCCAACATGTGTGCTTACAGCCATGCTGTTAAAACTCAGTTTAATGGTTACGCTGGAATAGAAGGTTTTCATTTCACATCCAACAGTGCCAATACTACAGAGCATGGCTCGGGAAAATATATGATTTTCATTTCTCTGTGTAGAGAGAGGCAGCCGGGCCTGTTTCTTGCCTGCTGTGACGATTCAGGCGTGTTCGGGAACAGCCTATCAACAGGCTGCGTGTCATGACTCACTTCCTGGTAGGTCAGCAGCACAAGCAGGAGGGTATGGATCTCTTGCCGGCCCAGACTTCACTCTCAACACCTCTATCCAGCCTTGTAGATGCTGTGCAAACTCGACCAATAATCAAGATGTACCCGTGTATGCGTGTCTAAGTGTGTGTGTGTGTTTAGTAGTGCTAGTGCCTAGCAGTCGTTTGTATTGATGTACAGTAGCACTCACACCAGATGAGCATCAGTGGAGCATGTGTACATTGATTGACCCTCATGGGCTAGACAGGACCTGCGCACACAGTGAGGAGCCACCTGAGCTACCTACCCAGGCCCCGGTCCCCGATACCCAGAGCCAGGAGGAGCTACCTGAGCTACCTACCCAGGCCCCAATACCCAGAGCCAGGAGGAGCTACCTGAGCTACCTACCCAGGCCCGGTCCCCGATACCCAGAGCCAGGAGGAGCTACCTGAGCTACCTACCCAGGCCCCGATACCCAGAGCCAGGAGGAGCTACTTGAGCTACCTACCCAGGCCCCGGTCCCCGATACCCAGAGTCAGGAGGAGCTACCTGAGCTACCTACCCAGGCCCCGGTCCCCCAATACCCAGAGCCAGGAGGAGCTACCTGAGCTACCTACCCAGGCCCCGGTCCCCGATACCCAGAGCCAGGAGGAGCCACCTGAGCTACCTACCCAGGCCCCGGTCCCCGATACCCAGAGCCAGGTGTCGGAGGAGCGGAAGTATTAGGCCGTGGATCATATTGATATCCACTCTCTCCCCAGCCTGACCTTGTGGCTGGCTAGCTGGCTGCCTGGCTGGATAACTGACTAACTGGCTAGCAGGCTGGCTGACTGACTGGGTGACTGACTCTGACTGGCTAGCTGGCTGACTGGCTGGCTTGCCGGCTGGCTGACTGCTGCGTATTTTGCTTTTCCCCCCTCACAGTAAAAAGCCTAACCAAGTGGAGAGGAGGCGTTTTATGGCCGCCCTGCTTTATGTTTCACTTCAACTGCCCGTGTTCCAGGAAAGATGACCTTCTCCGCTCCCCGCAGATTGCAGGAAATGCTCCTAATTTGACTCCTCCCTGCTGAAGTGTGTTTGGCCAGATGTTAAGCAGACTCTGTAACGGCATTCCACGGATGACCAGTGTCAGTGGATGGGAGGCATAACTCAAGTTAAAGGCCTAGTTTGTCAGATGCATTTCATGTAAGAATTTACTGTGTGATCTGACTGACCTTGTGTGCACCGTCGTTGGCTGTGAAGGAGAGCAGGCCGCTTATCTGGCTGGGCCGGGCCCAGACTGGAGAGTCCTTATGGCTGGATCTGTTTATGGGGAGAGGAGTCAAGGAGAATGTCCTGAAGGGCCTTGGTTGTACACACCCACACACACACACACACAAAAGAGTCTGACTCTATCACACATTAATTATATGTATTCTCTCGAAGTACAAAGTAACACCCTCTATCCGATTGACCTTGGCTAGTCAGGTCCCGTTCCTCCCTCCATATCCAGGTTATCTCTCCGTAGCCCTCCCATTTGTCTCCACCGACGCTGCGAGACTTGACCATTTCTCCTCTGCGTGCCTCGCCGGCCGACAGGAAATCATATTGGAGGCCCCGCGAGGGCCCCTTGGGCAGAGCAGCCCTGCCCGGGTTATCTACAGTGTTCTGTCTCTTGCTCCTCTGACAGGGGACATCACTGGGAGGCAAGCCAGAGCAGGGCGCTGTGCAGTGTTCCTCTCACTGATGACTTCAGGACTTGATCATATTACACTCAGCCCGGCTTGAGAACACACAGGGCTGCAGCAGACGGCTCTGCCCTGCCATGCCCTGCTCTGCCCTGCCCCGCCCCAAGCCAAGACTGGAGACGCTGGGCTCTGAGTACGGAGACAAGGGGGGAGGGAAGAGAGGGGGAGGAAGGGAGAGGGGGAGGAAGAGAGATAAGGCGAGAAAAGGAGGGAGCGGGGAGGCGGAAAGAAGGGGAGGGGGAGAGGAACAGAGGAAGCGAGAAAGAGGGGCAAAGGAGGAGGAAGAGAGAGAGCGGGGGGAAAGGCCAAAGAGAGGGACGGAGGAGAGGGGAAGCGAGAGAGGGAGGAGAGGAGAGGGAGACCATGAGAAAAAGCAGGACATTCCAGTGAGCACTGGCTGCCAGTTGCATGCTGGGACAGCTGATTTATGGGCGGGGTCTGACAGAAGGAGGGGTGAACCCGTGACTCCCTATAAAACGGGACGTTCATTACCCTCCTGGGCCCGACGGAGGAACGAGAGGAAAACTGATGGACGGGAAGGCAAAGAGAAAGCAGGAGGGTCCGGAGAGGTGAAGGAGGGATAGAGGAGGAACCAAGGGTGGACGGGAAGGGGCGGGGCGGGGAAGGGGCGGGGCGGGGGGGAAAGGGGCGGGGTAAACGAAAAGAAGAGAGAAGCGACTCCTCTCCAACGGAGGGCGTACGGCGAGAGGAGCGACGGAAAGCGAGGGAGGTGACGAGGGAGGACAGAAATATAGGAGCCGAGCAACAGGGGATGGATAGAGAGCGCGATAGAGAGATGATGAAGAGGGTGTGAGGACCGAGAGAGAAAGCCGAGAGGGGGAGCATGAATGATCGAGCTGGAGGGAGAAAGGAAGAAGAAGGGCGGGGGGGGGGATGAAAGTGAAAAGGAAAGACAGCGGGGTAAATCTACACTGATGAATACGAGCTGCTCCCAGATTTATATGGTGTTATGGGTATCATTATACATCACCCGGGGAAGAGAGGCCCAGACTGGAGCAGTGTGAGGTCTGTGTGTTTTGCATGGGGCTCTTGCTGCGTGTGTGTGTGTGTGTGTGTACGGTGTGTGTGTGTGTGTGTGCATTTGTGTACGCTGCGTGTGGATCTGGTGTGTGTGTATACAGTGGGTACGGTGTGTGTGTGGATCTGGTGTGTGTGTGTACAGTGGGTACGGTGTGTGTGTGCCTGTGTAAGATGTGTGTGTCTGTGTGTCTGAACGCTTTAATGTTCCTACAGTCGTAGTCACGTGACCCTTTCTGTTTTTCTCTTCTGAGCGGGTGTAGAAGGCCGTGGGAGTGTGTGTGTCGGGTCGTGTGTGTGTGTCGGCTCGTGTGTGTGTGTGTGTGCGCGCAACGTTTCTCATTTGTTCCTCTTAGTCTGCACTCATACTGTTCCCGTCTCTGCCAAAGCAAACTCATTGCATGCCTTGTCTGCGCAGTTAGACGGAACATGGGTGCCTGTGGTGTGGTAACTTACACCGGCCCCATCCTCGCCAACCCCCCACAACCCTCACTCGGCTGGTCGTGACGCTAAGGGAGACCACCCAGCACTCCACAAAGGGGGCCTGCTTTGATGTGGCACCAGCATATGTAGGGTGTACGGGTGTATAAGCTTCCCTGAAAACACACACACTTTTACTGCCTCTTGTGTGGCGTCACCGCTCCTCGTCCTCCACCGGTGGAAAGCCTGGCGCGCACACACACACCCACACACCCACACCCACTCACTCACACACCGAGGCAGCATCCCTAGTGCCAGACTGTACCAGCCTGAGATATTAGTGCCTCATGGCCAGCCTGAGGGAGAGAAAACCTGCCCAGACAAACCGCATCTCAATTTGCCAATTAAGTTCAAAAGTTAAAAGGGAGTAATTACAGCCGATTCTGCTGAACACTTGTTTTAATCTCCCCTTTTCTTGACGACGAGGCATGTGTCTGTGACCTGACCCAGGCCCAATTTCCAACGTCGGTGGAAAGAAAACGGCACGCAATCGGCCGTTAGTCACCCAGCCGTCCGTCCCAACACACAAGGACATAAAACCAACGGATTCAGACAGATCAGTCATCAGCTATAAAACTAACCAGATCCAGAACGTTCCGTCCGAAGCAGCCGGTTGAACTGGAGAAGGATGAAAATCCTGTTTTCTTCGGAGGGAGACGGAGGAGAGCGCTATACTCTCGAGTCATGTTTAATGTTGTGATTTGACGTCCGCTCCTTACTGGGCCTGCAGATGGGCTTTTTACGGGTGCCAAATGGAGGTTTAGTGTCTCGCTGTTGGCCCGTTTTAAGAGCGTCTCCTCCCCACACCGTCGAGTCAGATGTTTGGTAATCCGTGCGACTCCTCTGTACTCTACAAGCCTCTTGTCTGATGTTTTTGGCCGCAGGGCAGACACGTATGTCACGTTAAACCTTAAGTACAAATTGCAGCCCAGGGATTGGTCTTTGGTGGTTGCTCGCCGAGAGAAGGCTCGGTGCACGACACGGTCTTTGTCGGCACGGCGGAAGCCCCACGGGCCCGAGCGCTGAGAACGGGACTGTGGAGGACGCGGAGGCAGAGGTGAGAGATCTCTCTCCGTGACCCCCGTCCCCCCTCCGTCCCCCCGTCTCCAGCACGGAGAGCTGCGAGTTCTTAGGGCTTCGGACGCCGGGATCAGCTTTTTTGAACGGACGTGTTTGTGTGTGTGTAAGGGGGTGAAAGAGGGGTGGGGGGGTGGGGGAAGGGATGGGGGTAGGTGGGCCTCTTGGACATCACGATCCAGTGTGAGCGGTGAGGTGAACCAGGGGAACGACCCCTCCACCTCCCCCCGTATTGCTGTCACCCCCCCCTCCCCCTCCCACTCATACGCTCCTATGTGAGATGCACAATGCTGGGAAGAAATGTAAGTCATTAACAGAAGAGACAGAAATAGCGTTTATGGGGCTCAAGCAGCCCTCTGAAATCATTTTCCATATCAGTGCAACTGCATGGGCCCTGTGGGGGAGTAAATCTGATTTTCTCCTCTCTGTGCCAATGGGAAACATCATGGGAAAGAAAACAGATTGGATTGTTAGGAGATGGGCTGACGCAGCTGTGGGCGGCTCACTATGTGCATGTGTAGCGTGTGTGTGCGAGAGAGAGAGACAGAGTGAGAATCACACTGAGAGAGAGAGAGAGAGAGAGTGGTGTGTGTGTGTTTGTGTCTGTGTCTGTGTCTGTGTGTGTGTGAGTGAGAGAATCAAAGACAGAGAAAGATAGTGCGTGCGTGTGTGTGTAACCGTGTGTGTGTGTGTGTGTGTGTGTGTGTGTGTAACCGTGTGTGTGTAGCACTGTTTCTATGAGAATGAGATGGATGAGGCCCACTATGGTAATCACAATTTCATGCCTGAGGAGTAAGGACTCGCAGTCCAACAACGGCCCTGAAACCTCCTCATGTAACAATAGGTCAGTTAACAAGCACACTCACCAAAGTTCGGACAGATAACAAATGATTCTCCTTGAGGATTGCATTGGAGCCCTGTATACGAAGAAAGCCTCCTTGCCTGGCACATTTTTTCTTCTTCAGAATGTCAGCCTTTTACCGTTCTTCAGTCTCACAGGTAAAGCTCGTGTCGGGGAGATGTGTTTGAAGCGGGTCGGAGCAGGCAGTCAAAAGTAGATGAATAACGCAAAATGATGTGGCCAGAACTAGTATGTTTTGGAGAGAAAGTGTGGGGCCAGTCCATGGATACCTGTCTAGGTATGGAGCAGTGGGGTTTTCTTACTTGTGTACGTGGTGGTGAGTGTTCAGAGGGAGACTGTGGCCGGGATGAGCAAGAGTTTCTGATCTTGTGTCAAACTTTCCTGTTGACTCTCATCCAGTGTCTTGCTCTCAAACAGGATCCCTTCTCATTGTGTGGGTGTGTGTGTGGGGTGTGTGTGGGTGTGTGGGTGTGTGGGTGTGTGGGTGTGTGGGTGTGTGGGTGTGTGGGTGTGTGGGTGTGTGGGTGTGTGTGGGTGTGTGGGCGTGGAGGGAGGAAAATGAGACCGGAGCTCATTTGTCCTGGCCTCCACCTCCTTCTCTGTGTGTCCGTCCTCCCACCTTCCTTGCCCTGGCCTGGAATGTCTGCCTGCCTCCCCAGAGAGGAGGGCAGTGACTCAGCGCTGTGTTGCTTTCACACACACACCATCCCAGACCCACACTCTCCCACTGACCAGCCTTAGCCCTAGCCCAGACCCACACTCTCCCACTGACCAGCCTTAGCCCTAGCCCAGACCCACACTCTCCCACTGACCAGCCCTAGCCCTAACCCAGACCCACACTCTCCCACTGACCAGCCCTAGCCCAGACCCACACTCTCCCACTGACCCGCCCTAGCCCTAGCCCAGAGCCACAGTCTACCCCTGACCCGCTCCAAACCCCAGCCCTAGGATGGGGCAGGGACGAGGGGCAGGAGCGGAGGCAGAGGCAGAGGCAGGGGGCGAGGTCAGGGGCGGCCGTGAAAGCTCTTATTGTCCTGCGGAGCGCCTTACTTCCCGGCCTCCTCCTCCTCGGCAAATACCTGCTCCTGCGCCGCCGGCTCGGCCCTTTATTTACCGTGGCCGTAAAAACGTGTCTTCAGCAGGAACCCGTCCAGACAGCGCTGCCTTCCCGTCTGCGCGCCCCTCTGTTGGCACAGTAGTGACAGTATTCGAGCGGCGGAGCGCCCCCCCCGCCCCTGTTTGACAATGAGAAACCTGTGTCTGCAGACAGGCTTTATAAATGATTAATTGTTGTAAAAGTGAAGCTGAATGCCCCTGGGAGTGGCTGGAGCAGTAGGTATGAGCACACGCCATGTGTTCCCCTCAGTAGCCCTGTCAGGACCGCAGATGTGCTCTCGCACACACACACACACGCTCGGGTCTCTCTTTCTCTCCCCCCACTCCGCCTCAAAGTCGTTCAACGATCGTGCCAAGTGATACAGAATAGGACCTATTCTATGATAAGAGAAAGCATCGATGAGAGAAAGAGAGACAGAAAGAGAGACGGAAAGAGAGAGGGAGAGAGAGAGAGAGAGAGAGAGAGAGGAGAGAGAGAGAGAGAGAGAGAGAGATAGAGAGTGAGAGAGACGAGAGATGAGAGAGAACAAAAGGAAGTGTACTGTATCGGTAGGCTGGTAGGTCTCCTTAGAGAATGCCATGACACACCACCCAGACGATAACTAGATCCTTCAAAGGCTGCCCCCCCCCCTCTTTCATCCCCTACCTGCTATTTGTCTAAAGCATCAGCACTGTCTGGAGTTAGAACCCGATCCACTTGTTTGTTTCAGGCTCTTCGTCAGCAAAGGCACTGCCAGTTTGGCTAATTTGTTTGGGATTAAAATCCCTTATCCTGGTCATGTAAACTTCAACATTGTGTGATCAGCTGGATGAGATGGGATCTCTGCTTGAACTCCTGAGCCTGTTTCATTTGCATCGCACTTTGAAAAAAGATTCCCATTCCCCAGATCCCTTGATTTGCAAATGCGTGGCCGACCAACCCAGCCACTCTGCAAACACAGGCTGGCAGCTTCAGCGAGACGACCACCACACACACACACACACACACACACACATGCTTATGTATATACCACTTCCCGCGCTCCCCCCCCCACACACACACACACACACACACACACACACACATCCTTATCGAGATACCACTTCCCGCGCTCTCTCCTGGACAACACTCTACACTCCACACCCTCTCTCTCCCTCCCTCTCTCTCCCTTCCCCCTGCTCTCCCATGTCCATGTCTACCACCCCCTCTCTGACCACATCCACTAAACTCACTTCACAGGCATGCAGTGTGTGTGGAGTGTCGGAGGCGTGCGCTGACGGCACTTCCCCCACCCCTTCACTGGCCGGGCTCCAGGACAGCCCGGCCCAGCCTCTCTGCTTTTGGTTCCGATCCGATCGCCCCCGCTACTGCCCTGGGGAGGTGGTGGTGGTGGGTCGTCACCCACCCTCCACCCACCCCCACAAGGACAGGCTGGGAGCAGGGCGGGGGTGGAGGTTTAAAAGAGATATATATATATATAATACCAAATAAATCCTCCAACCACAGTTGTTTTCAAACCAACAGGAATTTGGCTACCAGCTCCTCTAATGTTTTCAAGATGACTCTGACTGTTTGAAGGAAATCCCCCCCACTTTAGTAGCCATTTGAAATTCCGCGTGTGTTTTATAGTAAGGAAGTGCGTGCTCGGTTACTCAGCTGTCGTCCAGCCAGTCTGTCTGGGACGCTGGTGTGTACAGTCGGGCGAACGCAGCTTCCAGGGTTAGTCTACCTCTACGCGTAGGTCTGGGACTGGTCGACTGACTGACTGACTGACCGGCTCGCTGGCTCGTTGGTTGCCTGGTTCACTGTGTCTAGCTGGTCTGATTGGGACATGGACGGTACGTGGGAGCGCCCCTAGGTAGAGGGAGTCCGGATCCAAACGTAGTTGAAAGCCGAGGGAATATTCGTAGGGAAAAGCAGCCTCTCAGTATGTTTTTACTGGGTAAGTAGAGTGTATTCTCTTGTCACTTGCTCTCTTACAGTTCTCTCTCTTCTCTTTCTCTCTCTCTGTTTCTCTCTATGTCTCTCTGTCTGTCTCTATCTGTCTCTATCTGTCTCTCTCTCTCTCTCTCTCTCCTCTCTCTCTCTCTCTCTCTCTCTCTCTCTTCTCTCTCTCTTCTCTCTCTCTCTCTCTCTCTCTCTCTCTCTCTCTCTGTGTTTCCCGAGCGCATCTCGGGAGACTCGGGTTGCTGATCTGAGGTCGGGGGGCGTCTTGTCACGAGGAGGCAGAGGCAGCATATGGCAGTGCTCTCCCCGGTGGGAGAGAGGCACCCTGCTGGAGGTGGGGCTGAAAAGGCTCTTCCCTTTGATCGCCCGGATCTTCCTGATATTCATTCAATATATACGTGAGAAAAGAGGGGGAGGGCTCTCTGTGTTCTCCGCGGAGGCGACGGAAGGAAAACGAGGAGCTGTGCGCGCGTGTGTGTGTGTGTGTGTGTGTGTGTGTGAGCTGTGGGGTACAGGGACTGCCGTCTGGTATTGACTGCTTACTGCGGTGGCACAATGCAGTTGTCTTCCATCTCCGCTGAGGTACTGAGACAGTCCTGAGTCTCTCATGTGTGAGAGAGGGAGTGTGTGTGTAAACATGTGTGGGTTTGGGACTGTATGTGTGTGTGTGTGTGTGTGTGTGTGGGAGAGTGTGGTCTTTGGATGTGTGTGACAGAGCGTGTGTGTGTGTGTGGAGAGTGTGCTTTAAAGAGACTCTCTGATGTGGTGCTGACCAGAGAGCTGTCGAGAGAGGGTTGATGCGGTCACACCTGCAGTCCGCTCGCTCTCTCTCTCTCTCTCTCTCTCTCTCTCTCTCACTCACTCACTCACTCAGTCACTCAGTCTCTCTCTCTGTCTGGTGTCCTTGTCTGGACGACACGTCCATCCATCCATCCCTCCAGGCAGCTGTCCGTTGATAAGGCACCAAGCAGCAGCACTTCACTAGCTCATTTTTCAGGTGCAGCCGAGAAGGAATATGAGACCTCAGGAGTCCTGCCGACATCCCAGCATCTCCTGCACATGGAAGCAATATGCCCACTGTAACTGTAGCTCCGGGCCCGGGCACGGGTACGCACAGCGAGCACGTACACGCCGGCTCGGTGTGTCCGCCTCCTCCCGGAGGATAGCGTGATCTGGATGGGCGCGTGATAAGAAGCCCACCCGGCGTGGGCGCGTCCGTCCGCTCGCTGTCCAATCAGTCGTGCACGCTCGGCCCCCTGGGCTAACAGACCTTGCTCCTCCTCCTCCTCCCGTCGTGGAGCTCCCCCGCTAAGTCACACACCGAGCCGCCCCGATGGGTGCTGCCGAAGGGATTAGCAATCTGAAAGAGCAAAGATCACCTCCGCCTCCCCCACCACCCACTTGAACCCAGATTAGATTTGGGATTCCAAACCCCCGCTGCTCCCAAGGACTCTTGAAGAGGCCCAGGCTGAATGAGGCCCCCTGAATGTGAACTCGGGGTGTGTCGCTTGCGTTTGCATATGGGTATACACGTGTGTGTGTGTGTGTGCGCGCTTCAGCATCTGCCCGCTGTTCTAATAGTGAGCACGCAGCCACCTCCCCTCCAGCGCCGATTCCATGCCGTTCCCATGACAACCCGGGCCTTGTAGTCCCGAGCCTCCCCTGGCTCCGCCTCCCCGCCTGCCGGCCGCTCCAGGGCCTCAGTGGGGCCTCTGCTCGTGCCTGCGGTGGCGTGTGTGTGTGTGTGTGTGTGTGGGAGACCGACCGTGTTTGTGAGTCTGTGTGCGTGTGTGCCTGCCTGACTGGAAGGACAAATACCTGCTAAGCTCTCCCCCTCCTAAGAGGCAGGGAGTCATTATTGTGTGTGTGTGTGTGTGTGTCATACATGCGTGTTTTGGGAAACACTGGAGAGAGAGTCGTGATTTGAGGTGGCTTGACTGAGGTGGGACTGGGGGAGGGCTGGAGGGATGTGGGCCCCACCCCTGAATCTCCTCACCTCCCCTCTTTAATTCGATAATAGGATTAATCTCCATCGCTGTCAGGGATCGGCGCCGATTAGGATGCACATGACCCGATTTTCTTAAGCGGCCATGGAAGTGCACCGTTGGCACCACTTAAGACCCTTCTACCACAGAAATAATAAACAAACAAGGCTCCAGAAAAGAGAGGCCGAGAAAGCCTCCCAACGCCACCACGTTCTGGCTCGCCGTCGCGCACCTCCGTCAGGCCGGGGGGGACCCGTTTAAATGGCCTGCTGGATAAACAACGAGGCGGGCCCAACCCAGGCCTCTCACACCCTGGACCTCCTCCCCGCCACTCATCACAGCTTTCCCTGGCAGTGGCCTCTGGCCCCCGGCTCACACAGCCAGACCCGCTTTTACAACCTGTGTGTTTTCTCACCTACGCCTCTTGGGTTCATTCCGTTTGGAAGTCGGCGGAGTGCGTGCGCTGCCGGGGCGAGAGAGCGTTTTTTCCCCTGGGACGTCGGGGAGGAAGTGGTTGGAGGTGATGTGATGGTCGTTCTCTCTCTCTCTCTCTCGCCCTCTCTCTCTCTCTCCCTCTCTCTCTCTCCACACAGCCCTCCTCCCCGCCTCTCTCGTGCTGTCTGTGAGAGAGAGCGAGAGAACGAGACAGAGGGAGAGGGGGGGGGATTGGAAAGGTCTAGATCGTGGTCAGAGTCCTGAGCATAGCTCCCAGTGGGAGAGCTGAGGCGGCAGCCAGCGGATTGGACTTGAAGAGGGCGGGGTCAGGACATGGTGATTGACAAGGTGTGGAGTCAGCAAGGCCCAATGGGACGGAGGGTGATGGGAGCCCCATTGTGAGTCAGGTCAGGTTGGACTGTCAGGAAGGATTCGCGTGGTCCGGGCACTTTACCTTAGCAAGAGCTGCACTGGGTGACTCTGGTTCAGTGGTATACTGCTCATAATCTGCCTGTGGCATTTACAGTTGTGCGTTTAACACTGATCTGAGACCTGCCACTCCCGGCCCCATCCCCCACAATCCTCCCTTCATTTGAGCAGCTCATTTCTCTCCTTTGCAACCCCCACTATCCCTTTCTCCACGGACACTTGTCTGTTGTTTACTCCTCCCCCCCCTCCCCTCCCCTCCTCCCACTCTCTATCTCTCCTTCTCTGCAGGCTGGCCTGTTAATAATTCATTAGGATTAGCTGATTACTGTGAGCTGCACAGCTAGAAAGGGCTAGGGGGCAAGGGGGTAGGGGGTCTGGTGGTGGAGGGGGTAGGGGTTAGGGGGGAAGGGGGGAAGGGGGAGAAGGGGAAGAAACATTCTATTGATCATTCGATGTGACACATGCGTGCGTGGAGTGGCGACGCCGACACACACACACACACATGCTCCAGTGTCCCCCGATACAAATCCCCTCTCGGCGCTTCTCCCATCCCGCTGTCCTTCCTACAAGGACAGCCAGGAGCCACCGGGTGCCAAGTCCATGTGCTCATCCGTATCCTGGCCAGGGACATGGGCCGGACGTGTTCCGGATGAGTTTTTAAATCGGGGTTCTTTACGGAGGAAACCCCACGTTCAGCGGGTCGGGAACGTGCAGACTCCACACAGAAAGGACTAGGAGGTCGGCCGTTTGAACAGCGAACGGTGTTCCCGAGCGGGAATCGAACCCAGGACCTTTCTTGCTGTGAGGCGGCAGTGCAAGACGCGCCGTGCCTTGCTGTGGAGGAGGGCGCTGGATGGTAGGGTTAGAGGTGGCAGGAGGACTGTTATTGTGGACGAACGGCTTATTACGAACGGCTTATTACCCAGTATGCTTTGTGAGAATGCTGGGTGGCTAGGTTCACACTCTCCGATATTATGATGTGTTGTGTGTACTGTACATGTGTATGATGTGTGTGTGTGTGTGTGTGTGTGGGAGAGGCCTTTCAAGCACTCTCCAGTTATTCCATCTAGTAAGGCTCCAAACGCTCTAAAAACACGAATGTTTCCGCTAGTCTTTGTGAATAAAGTGAACAGCCAAATAGTGCAACATTGAGATTTAAGCAGAAATATCCATTTGGCTCCTTTCACAACAGAAGCTATCCACCGGAACCTCCTGCCTGGTCCTGGAGGCAAAGAGCTCTGCGCCAGCCTGTTATCAGACCGTTCTAATCCGCCCTCCCACACCTCCACTTGGCCACCCCCAAAACAAAACACAGCCTCAAGCCGGCAGCCCCCAACCGCCAGCATCCGGCCTCCAGCCTCCACCCCCTAGTCCCCAGACCTCAAACCCCAGCCTCTAGCTCCTCCAGCCTCCCTCGCTCAATCGCCCCCCACCACCTGTGTGGATCAACCAATGTCCTTTTCTCCATTGTTTATTGTCTATACCTGACCATATAGCTCGTGCGCCCACCGAATGCATTGAGTCCTCTCCTCCTTGTCATATCTTCCATAAGCTGGAGCAGCCATGCATCCATCTTGCCGGGTGACAGTAATTGCATCAGAGGACAGAGGGAGGCAGGTTTGCTGCTTGTTATGGTTCCGCTGTGTCCATGTGTCAATGGCTCCAGCTCTTAACCTTGCCATGTAACATGAGCCCTGTGCTGCTGGGGTATATGACAGCCAGCAGACACACACACACACACAGACACATGCGCGGCACACACACACACACACACACACGCACAGAGGCCTAAACAATGTTGAGGGCAGAGGTGGTAAAGTTGGGTATACTGTCTGAGCATTGTGGGATAAGACTGAGGGATTATGGGGGATTTCCACCTGTCCGTGGCTGGTGCTATGGGGGAGGGTGTGTGGTGTGTGCGCGTGTGTAGAATAGCGACCATCAGCCACAGGCTGTTCACTGGCGGACAGACTCCCCACCTGCAGACTGACACTCCGGTTCCTGCTGCGTGTGCGCCTCGGGGAACAATCCAGAACTTTCTCCTCCGGGAGAGGACAGATTCACGTTCCAAAAATCCGGCCTCAACCTTGCCTCGTTAGCGCAGTCTGACGCAGGCCGCGTTCGAGAGCGAGACGCTAGTTAAACACGTCTGGGTAGCTAGACACGTCGCCCGTTAATCTCTCCGGTACTCAGACGTGGCGTGTTCCCGCTCGCGCCGCCGTGCACGCGCGTGCGACACCGTCGAGTGTGTGGGTGCTCTCTCCCTCTCTCCTCCCGAGACACTCATGCATATGCATCAGCTGCACGGCAGCGACTTGGAGGAAATGAATGTGCGAGCGTCCAGACTCTTCCTGCTCGTGTGCCGGCAGCACCGTAATGGGAATGCAGTTTAAGCAGTGGTTAATCAGTGTGTTTTCTCTGGCTCGCCGCCGTAATGTATAATAGACAATCAGCCCCCAGTCACACAGGCGTTCCCGCGAATGGTCAATTACTCATCGTTGTCTTGTTAAACACACAGTTCAGCGAGCGAGGGACAGATTGCCCTGCTGGTGCCATTATCATAGAGCAGAACAAAGCAGAGCGCCGCAGAGAGGAGGAGGAGAAGGGAGCCGGAGAGGGGGGGGGGTGGGGGTGGGGGGGGGGTGGTGGAGGAGGCCGGGGACGCGGCGTGGATGTGTGCGTCGAGGTTCTTTAGAGGAGAGGAGAGGGTCATTCCGAGACAGCCGGAGGAGGTGGGGTGGGCGGGGCCGGAGAGGAGAGGAGGACGGCTGAGAAGGTGGGACAATGAAAAGGAAGAGAGAGAGAGACGAAGGGAGAGAGAGACAGAGGGAGAGAGAGAGAGAGAGAGAGAGAGAGAGAGGAGAGAGAGAGAGAGAGAGAGAGAGAGAAGAGAGAGGCAGCGTCTAAGATTGCTGCCCAGAGAGAGGGAGGGGAAATGGAGCAGAGCAATAAGAGAGATTGAGGGCACGAGAGTGAGAGATGGAGAGCATAAGATAATGGAGGGAGGGAGAGAAATTGAGAGAGGGACACCGGGGGGAATAGGAGCGAGAGAGTGAGAGAAGGAGAGAGCCTGAGAAAATGTGTACTCAGCTGTGAGATGAGACCTCTGTCTTCCCCCCGGGGGAGAGGTGGTGTGAGGAGGGAGAGGGGGTGGGCGAGGCATCCAGTGTCTGTGGCTTCACAGCGGGGGGAGGGGAGCTTACACACACACACACACACACACTCTCACACACACACAGTCAACAAGACAGTGAAGGGATCTGTCAGACATAACGAGTACACCACAGAGCCAGAGACATACTCTTCAGCCAGAGGTCTGCTGATCCCCGTACAGAGCAGGATGTCCAGTGCGAGTCAATATAGTCAAGGGAAACAGTATATTGTATTACAGCGTTTAACCTTTGTGTTCTTTTATTACATCGCATGTATGCATAGCTACACCTCTAATGATATCTCTCCCTCTCCTGCTTTTTCTCTCTCTCTCTTTCCCTATTTCCTTTTTTCGCTCCGTCTCTCTCTCTCTCTCCCCCTCCTATGTCCCCCCCCTCTCTCTCTCTCTCCCTCATTCTGTCTCCTCCTCTGTGTGGACGCAGGCAGTGGACTGATGGGGAACTCATCTGCCTCCTTCATGGGGACATTCCTGGCCGGCAGTCTGGGCTCCCCCCCCTCCCACCCGTCTCACCCCTCCCGGCCCCCCTCGTCCCCGTCCTCCCCCTCCTTCCGTGGCGGGCCGCACTCCAGCGCCTCTCAGATCTGGTTCCCCCACTCCCACGAAGGTAGGAGGAAACACGCGCGAGCGCACACACAGACACGCACACACACACACACACATACAGACATGCACACACACACACACACAGACATGCACACACACCCGCACAGGCACTCTGGGTAAACTCAGTGTGAAGATCTCATCCTAGAGGCATGAAGATGGAGCTTAACAGAGTGTATTCTTGCCCTGGCAGGACGTATTCTTAGCCTGTGTTAGGTTTCCATCAGAGCAGAGGACGACTTGTAATCGTTAAGAAACTGCCAGTTTCCCACCCTTTTATTTGAGTGCTGAAATAGGCCTTCCCAGGGTGAAGCCCTACGCTGTGGTTTGGGATGGGAGTGGAGGGTTGAAAGTTCAGCCAGAGAATCTTGCGGTATTCGATTCACGTCAGCAGGAATGTCTGTCGGTCTTTTGAACAGCACACACGCCACACCAGTAAAAGTCGCACTGACTGACTGCAATGTTTTCAGCTGTTTTCTCTCTTCACTGTCTCCCAGCCCAGTGTGCTTGTTCCCACCCCACCCATGTCAGCCTCGTCTGACCTCGCCCACACACACACACACACACACACATGTAACCCTCTAAGCTATTCTTGCTAGTTCTCACTGCCTTGGTGACACGTATGACGATACTGGTCGACGTGGCTTTGTTTCCCGCCGAAACAAACAAAGGGCTTCAGAGAATGCTTTGACACGTCCCTCCCCCCACCTCGTTGCACAGCCTACCACCTCCTTTACGTTAAACACAGTGGACCAACAAACTCCGTCTTGGTATCATAGCAGCCACGACCGCCTCTCTCTTCCTCCTCCGCGGCCTCCTGTGGCATGGGTGGCCCCTCCTCTCCAAAGCCCAGCGACGAGGGCACGCGGGTGGGGAAGGAGTGCTGTGTGAAGGCAGTGGCTCTCACAGCTGGGGCTGCTGGAGGTCTGGGTTTGGGCTATGGGCCCTGATGTCTGTGCCTGCTGGAGGTCTGGGTTTGGGCTATGGGCCCTGATGTCTGTGCCTGCTGGAGGTCTGGGTTTGGGCTATGGGCCCTGATGTCTGTGCCTGCTGGAGGTCTGGGTTTGGGCTATGGGCCCTGATGTCTGTGCCTGCTGGAGGACTGGGTTTGGGCCCTGGGCCCTGATGTCTGTGTTTCCGAGAGGTGTAAGTGGATAGACTCGATGTCTCGTCTGCGTGGACATGGGCTGGGCGATAGAGCTGAAAATGTTTTATTTCAGTCGATATTGATAATTATTGATTTTTATGACCTGTTTTCATTAAAGACCATGGGATAGGAACAAGGTTGACTAAGGTGAATTCAACCACTTTGTTGAGAATTTAACCGCCTCACTTTGAATGGGACCACTTTATTGTTGCTTTGATATTTTTTCATTAGGTATTTTTGCATTAATGTGTCCATTGTGGTACACAATACACATCTCATTTAATGGCTGTTATCAGGCCAAGAGAGTCTCCATCAGGTCACCTCCTTCAATCACAAAACATTTTTTTTCTACAAGGGTGTCTATGTCACATAGTTTTGACAGGGAAATATAAAATAATATTAATAAGAATGATGGTGATAATGCCAGGCCTAATAAAAGTAATGGAGGTGATTATGACTGGGATTATGACTCAGTTGGCAATGGAGGCCATTATCTCTATTGCAGTTTAATTGCGTCTAACGCACTAAGAGCATGATTGAATCCAGACTGTTCATCAACCCCATTCAGCTGTTCCCTCTTCAACATAATTGCATATTGTCTTTTTTCTCCTGTTTTGCATAAAAAGCAAGTCATCAAAAAGAGCGACACAATTACCCAGAAGCCTCCTCTCTCTCAGTGTGGATGTGTCCCACCAGCAACACGGAAAGCTTCATAGTGTGTGTGTGTGTGTGTGTGTGTGTGTGTGTGTGTGTGTACCGAAGGTACGTGTCTGAATGCGTGTGCAATGAATCTGTAAGATCCTCATGTCTTGAGCTACCTGTCTTTTGCACAAAATCAACAAAAAAAGCGATTGCTGTGATTCTGACAAATTCCACAGGGATGAAAGAGCCAAGGTGTGCTACATTATGTGATAGGCATCATGTGATTATTATATGACAGATAACGCAGCACTCATTAGCTGGTAACCGTCAGTTAGTCTGGTGTGGGCAAACCCCTTGGAGGAGTCAGGAGGAGGGAGTACAGACAGCAGAAGCAGTGTGTTCAACTGGAACTAGTGTAATTGTTCCGGATTGTTCCACCAATACAAGTCATGGATTATATTGGTCGACTGAGTGCATATTCCGCTCCGCTGTATAAACAATAGCTGTATGTCTCATTCAGGCATGGTGGCGTGGCTGTGCTTCATCCGAGGGGAGGAGGAGTGATTCTGAGCGTAAGGAGGGGAAAGAGTTTGAGATTGCTTCAATAAATTGCTGTTTTATTCTCGGAGAAATACCTAGCTAAATGGATTATGCCCATTGGAGTTTTGAAAGGTGTTCGAAACATGAAAATGTTCTGAGCACAATTTCTGTTCAGAGCAAAAATAAATAAAAGGCAGAAATGGGGGGACTAAAACTAGTCAAGCCTCATAGGTTCGCAGCCAACTGGCTGGGGTCCAAATGCTAGCTTGAGGTATGCCAAACACGATGGCAGCCTAATATCTCTGTCCACAAACACACACACACACACCTTTCTCATCCAACTCTTTGATCTGTGCTACTTTGCATATCTTCTGTTTTCCGTCCTTACTGCAAACCCCCCCCCCATCCTTCTCTTCATCTCTCCTTATCTTTCTCTCTCTCACACACACACACACACACACACACACACTCCTTGTCTCTCTCTTCCTCTCTCTCTTCTACACTCCTGTCTCTGTGCCAGTCTGCATACCTTCCTTTCAATTCAAACCTGAAGAGATCCACTGCCCCTCCTCCCTCCAACAGCTCTCTTCTTCTCTCTTCCTCCCTCTTCCTCTCCTCCCTCCCTCTGTCTAAAGCGTTCTGTCACTTTTTCTCAATTAGCGAACCTGACAGGCTGCTCCATCTGCCCCTCCTCCTCCTCTCTCTCTCTCTCTCTCTCTCTCTCTCGCTCTCTCTCACTCTCTCTTCCTCTATTTCTCTCTTCCTCTATTTCTCTCTTCCTCTCTCCTGCTCTCGCAAAAATTATTCTGAGGTTTCCCAGGGGCTGTATACGATTCTGCTTTTTTTTGTTTTGTTTTAGTGGAAGTGAAAATGTGATCCTGCTCAGTAATTGAATGGCAGGCTGTATGAGTGTCTGCTTGAAGACCAGGTTTTATAGGGATGGAAGACTTTGAGAAGAAGACTCTGGTTCTCGCTCTCTACAGCAGAGGAAAACATCACACTCGGTCCCCCCTCCCTTCTGATTCACCAGGCTTAAACGTACCCTGCCTGTAGGTGCTGTTCTATATCCAGCTCTCCTTTGTCCTTCCAAGCTGCTGCTGGGATGAGGCTGTGGCGGAAGCTAGATAGGGCTGAGGCTGGGGCTGGGGCTTGATCTGTGTCTGGGGCTGAGGCTAGATTTGGGTCTTGGGCTGGAACTAGATCTGGGGCTGGAACATGGCAAAAAGGTTAGGGCTGAGGCCGAGACTGGGGCATGGAAAAAGGCTAGCGTTGGAGCTAGAGTTGGTGGTGAGGCTGGGGTGGAGCTAAGTCTGGAGCTGGGGCTGTGGTGGGGGTTGAGGCTGGGGCTGTGCTGCATGCAAGCTGTGATCCGCTGTCATTCACCTGCTGATGCCGTACGTGTGTGTGTGTGTGTGTGAAGGGGTGCTGTGGCGTCAGCAGTCTGTACTAAGACCCTGCTCACGTCTCCTGCAGTAGCAGCACTACCTTCCCTTGTCCTGCCCAGATTAATGGCTGAACGAGCTTTGCGATGCCCAGCGGTGCCCCTCTCGCCGCCCCAACGGCAGGCATGCTGAAACGGAGCGGGCTGGCATTATCGGGCGCAGCCAGACCACGCTGTGAAAGGGGATTACGCCACCAAATCGTCACGCTCACAAACACCACGACGACGCAGGGAGGGAGAAGAAAAAAAAACCGTCTCCTAGCTGCGATAAAGACAACCAAACAAACCCCCTTCCCTTTCTCTCGTCGAATCTCCGCGAAATGTCTTGTTTAAACAAAGGATGTTTTTTTCTCTCACTGTAAATGAATTGGCATAAATGAACTTGCTTATTAATCACGACAGGAAAGAGGGAGGGAGGGGTGGAGAAAGAGAGAACGACAGAGGGAGAGAGAATGAAAGAGGACTTAATAATTAGCGGCCTCCTTCTCGGCAAAGAAAGCTCCACCTCCTGATCCTGTGTTGTTATTATTTGCGCTCTCTCTCTCCTCTCTCTCTCTCCTCCTCTCCTCTCTCTCTCTCTCTCTCTCTCTCTCTCCATCTTTCTCTCTGTTCCCTTAATTATGAGGGTGGCATGCCAAGTCTCTCCTCCCAGATCAGGTCCTAAGGCCATCTTCAGAACCCCTCCAGAGGGCGCTCACAGAACCTGGCTCCCGGCAAGCCACGTTGCCCCAGCAGCCCAGTTTTAGGCATTCGACGCTCCCAACTCGTTTAGCTGCGAAAGGAACGGTGGCGCAGGACCCACGGACCTACGCAGGCACCTGCACTCTCGCTGTTTCACCAAGGTCACCGGCGTTGGTACACAACAGGCTCTCACTGTCTTTCTTTATCTGTCGGTCTGTCTGTCTGTCTCTCCGTCCAATCTATCACGTGCTGGCTCTCCTGCTCTCGTTCTCTCCTGCTGGTGATGAATATAGGCTATCATCAGCATCTCCAATGTGGTTATTTCTGGAGTCTGTGGGCGGAGGGGAGGAGATGGGAAGGACTCTGGGCCAAGGTGGCTGGGCCAAACTGCTCGTTACATGGCCAACATTGCATAATAGACCCAGTTCTTCTAGTGTATTAGTTCTCCTCTTTGCTTGAGGTAATGTCAAAGGAAATGACTTGCGGTAAAATCACTGAACTGACAGATATAAAATGAATAAAGAGTTGTCTTAAGTCAGGTGATAGCGAAAGAGATCTGCTAAAGACTTTTGACATTGAATCGTTTCCTTTGTTGTCTGTTGTTGCCATTGGAGCTTGTTGTGTGCACGGTTACAAAGGGGCGGAAAGTGTCCCGGCCGCAGCCTCAGCTGGGATGGGCTGGAGATGTCTTCCAGATGGGTTTGTTATCACAGGCCTAGGTGCTGCGGCTTAGCCGACCCTCGTCCACTTGACCTTCGACCTCTGGAGGCAGGCACCAGACAGACCCCCTCAGTCACAGTCAAGGCAGGCCTAACACGTATCTTCTCACGAGACAACAAGCTAACCACTGCAAAGGGACTCCTATTTTTTTGTCAAATCCAGATTTCCATTCATTATCATCCTTGCGACTGAGTATTTTAGACCCGAGTAAAGATGGCAGTTATGCCGAGGCCGGCTAGTTGTGTTTTGTATTCACACAGTGCCTGCTGCATGGGACCTAAAGGATGGGAGGCTGTCTGCACTGACAGCTTGCCCACATGTGTTGCTGCTGTCCTGTCTCATCAGTCCTCTTATTCTCTCTCCCCCTACATCCCTCGGCTCTCTCTCTCTCTCTCTCTCTCTCTCTCTCTCTCTCTCTTTCTCTCTCCCTCGGCTCTCTCTCTTTCTTTCTCTCAGCAGCCCCAGGGTATCCTCGATTCTCAGGGAGTCTGGCCCACACCTTCCTTCCCATGAGTCACTTGGATCACCATGCCAACAGCGGAGTCCTCTATGGGCAGCATCGTTTCTATGACACCCAAAAAGGTGAAACTACAAACAGATTAAAATTTAATCAGGCAGTAATACGACATTAAAATCAAATTGATGTAACAGAGGATGATGTAATTTGATTTTGGATATTGATATGTGGATGCCCATAGGGATAGAGATACTATCTGAAGGTTAAGATAATCAAATTTGGTCATTTCATATTTCTTTTCTGTCCCCTGAGTAATGTATTTGTCTTCCTTCATCTTCCAGAGAACTTCTATCTCCGAAGCCTTCCTTCTCAGCCACCTCTCATCTCTGCCAATCACGGCCTCCCACCCATCTCCAGGGCTGGGCCAGGACACCCACAGGGGTCCTGTAGTAGAGACAGGGACCCTGGGGGGGGGTGCCAGCCTACATAAGGGTCTGAAGGAGGGGGCGGTGGAGAGGGGAGGGGTGCCTAGCTCCAAGGACAAGGAAAGACCCAGCAGCAAACAGGAAGCCAAGGAGAGGCAGCACCACAACCTCCACCCGGCGCAGCCGACACACCACCACCACCCCCACCAGCAGCACCCCCAGTACCCCCAGCACCCAGTCCCCCTGGACGAGGTCAACAGTCAGGCTCTGGAGAGGCACAAAGCTGCCCTGGCCATGGAGTACAAGGAGCACCCCCAGCCCATGGGCAAGCCCCTCAGCGCCTGCCTGCTCAACGGCAAGATGCAGAACGGAGACCCAGGACCCGGGGCCAAGGCCCCCATGTCCATCTGTGGGGGAGAGGGGCCGGGCCGGGGGGCGATGGGGGGAGGAGGCGGCCAGGTGAGACACATGGGAGCGGGCGGGCAGGGTCGCTGCACCAAGGAGGGCGTCATCGGGGAGATGAGGATCAGTGAGCAGCCCTCCGACTGCCAGGAGAGGGGCCAGCCGCTCCACCACTCCCTCTCCTACTCGGTAGCCCCGCCCCTTCACATGGGCTCTGGTGCCGGGGGAGCCCACTCGCACCCTCACCCCCACCCCCACCCTCACGCACATCCCCACCCGGGGGGCTTCCACTGCCTACAGCTCCACCCCAGCCACCCACACCATCCCCACCACTCCCATCACACACACCACCACCCAGACTTTTTTTGCCCGCCTCCGCCTGGGCCTTTGACCAATCCCCCCCCACACGAGAGGGTGTCGGCCAGTGGGGGGCGAGACCCCAAGGTGACGGGCCCTACGTTTGTACCGTCTGTAGGGCACTTAGGGGACAAATCTGGGGGGTCCTTCCAGCTGGGCAACCCCGACTGTCAGGGGGTGGGGGGCGGAGTTGGGGGCGGAAGTGCAAAGGATAAGGCAATGGAAAAGAGTGGCGGTCACCCCGGTAACTGGCATAGAAAGCAACAACAACAACAACAACTACAACAACAGCAACAGCAGCAGCAGCAACCGCAACCGCAGCCCCAGCAACAACAGAACCCATACAGAAAGGCAGAGAAGGCCCCAGACTGGATGCAGACTCACCATCACCACCTCCAGCAGCCCCAGCCTCAGCCCCAGCCCCAGCCTCACCCCCAGCCTCACCCCCAGCCCTCAGCCCCCAGCCCCAGCCTCACCCCCAGCCCCAGCCTCACCCCCAGCAGCACCAGGTGGTCCGCTCCCGCAGTGCCGAGTGTGTCAACAGTGGTGTGGACTCGGAGGTGTTCCGGCCTTCTCTGCCACAGGGGGCCAAGGCCGGCCACTCCCTCCCCCACTCAGTCAACACCTCCCCCTACAGAGACTGCTCCCACCCGGGCCTCCCGCCAAACTCCTCCCCTCTGGGGCCGAACAGCATGGCCCAGCACGGCGGGGGTCCCGCCCCCGGGCCTGGGCCTGGGTCTGGCCCGGTGTCTGGGCCCGGAGGGATCTGCTCCTTACAGAGAGACGGTCAGAAGGTGGCCAGGATCCGGCATCAGCAGCACGGCCGGCCGGGCCCGGACTCCGCCCCCCCCGGCCGAGCTGAACCAGGGCCCCAGCAGCCAGGACATGAAGAGGAAGCTGGACATGTCTCCCTACGGCTACAGCAACGGCGGCCACCACGCCCAGCAACCCCCCGTGCCCCCCTGGGCCATGAGGCCCCCCCACCACGTCCATTCGGTGGAGGAGCAGCGGAAGGCCTACATGGAGTCCCTGGGCGGAGGGGGGGGTTGGAGGGGGAGGCGGAGGGGGAGGCGGAGGGAGGCAGCACCCGCAGCAGCAGCAGCAGCCCAGTATGGGCCTCCCCCCTCCCCAGCCCGCGCCGCCTCCCCCACCCCGCCAGGAGCCCCAGGGCCCCCCCCCAGGGGGAGAGCAGCGCCATGAAGAGCCTGCTCAAGTACAGCAATCAGCAGCAGCCCCTGCTGCTCTCCCAGAAGAGCCCGTTCGGGGGCCTGGGCAGCCTCAAGTCGGGCCTGGCGGGGGGCAGCTGTGCCCTGCAGGGCTCCAAGCAGGCCCTGCCCACCAGGAAGGCTCAGGGGAGCGACGGCGAGCGCTCGGACTGCGGAGGGAGGGGCCGGGAGATGGGCGAGGGGGGCCACGGCGAGGGCGAGGTGCGACAGCCGCCGGTGGGCATCGCGGTCGCCGTGGCCAGGCAGAGGGAGCCACCCTGTCGCCCGGCCGACGGCCACCCCAGCAGCAGGCAAGGGAGGGTGCACCCCTCCATGAAAGGTGAGGGGGAGGGTGGCAGCGGGTGGAGGGGGGAGAGGTCGGGGGCGGGGTCTGGAGGTCCCGAGCGTTGCTATTGTAAACAGAGGAGCAGGGAGGCAGAGCTCAGATTGTTGATCTACAACCCCTGGAAGACCTGGCTGATGAAAAATAAACAGCAGGCTTGGCCAGGGCCTAAAGTAGAAGCAGCTTTATTTGACTAAACAGTTAAAGGGCAGCATGGGGACAGCAGGCTTCAGGAGAGGGAAGAACGGGACTGGGCTCCTGGGGTTCTGGAGAAACTAAAGTGTGCAGTCCCACTGAGGAGAGGTAGCCACACTGTGGCCCTGGGGCATGGGGGGTGGGGGTGTGGGGAGCCAGGTCAGGGAGGGGTTAGAGAGAGAGGGGGACAGGGAGGAGAGGGAATTGGGTGAGAGTTGGGAGAGAGGGAGGGGGAGTTGAGAGGGAAGGAGAGGAAGTCGAGAGAGAGAGAGAGAGAGAGAGAGAGAGAGAGAGATGAGAGAGAGAGAGAGAGAGAGAGAGAGAGAGAGAAAGGGAGTTGGAAAGGGGGAGGACAATGGAAGTGCTAACTGCTAAGCTAATGTTTGTCTCCCAGGACCACCCCGCTCCATGTACCCTTCAGACCCCGCCGTAGAGGAGGAGAGGAAGAGGATGAGTGGAGAGCAGATGGGACTCACCTGTCTGGATAGAGATAGAGAAGCATACATCCGGTAACCCCCCACTTCTCACACACACACACCACACACACACACAATCTGTGGCTAGTTCATGTTTACAATGTGTCTGCGTTGCATTTGTAACTTCTGTCATTCTGTATACATTACAGTTTATTTTGACCAGACAATGTTATCCAGAGCAACGTGCATGTAGAAATCCAAAGCAAAACAGAAGCGTGCCGAAAATCAAGGATCAAAAGCGCATTCTGTAGTTCTGAAAAGATTTTCGTGGCTAGAGTTAAGCAACAGTCTGTGTTTACCAGACACAGTACGAAATAACCATCTCATTTCAGGGATAACAAGGACAGAGTGGAATTCGCCAGGATCCATCCCTCGAACAGTTGTCACGGTGAGCTCACCTCTCACCTCATGGTGCCAGGGCGGGACCTCCCTTCAGTCTGGCCAATTAGGAGACGCCGCCGCTGCACATGCCCATTCGACTCATCACCATTGGATGCCCAGGACTGGAAGCCCCTCCCTCTGGATGACTGGGCATTCTTACGGTGAGAGAATTCCTTCGTTTCTATGACAGTAAAAGAGCCTTGCACTGTAGAACTAGTTTGACTATTTTGGGGCGAGGGGGTGTAAATATGTAATGTTAACGTCAAATGTAAATATAATATCCCTGTTAATGTATATCCCTGCTATATATACATATATATGCTGTAAATCTATACTGGAAGGGTGTGCTTGTTCGGAGTAGCATTGATGACAATCCTTGTAACAATGCAGGAATTGGACACTCAGCTCTGCACCAGAATCTCCCTCCTGGCTTCTCAGCTGCCATGCCAGGCCCCCTGCAGCCTGTCCTGCCCCTGCCCCAGGACCCCTCCGCCCAGCTCGTAGTGCTGCCCACGGAGCCAGCTGCCCACCCTGCCAGCCATCACCTGGGTATGACACAGCACTCTCACCCCCTGATCCTCACTCAGACTCACCCCCCCTCGTCTGTTCGCTGTCGTCTCCCACCCTCCTACTGGCTTCTGGGAGCTGTTGTTCTATCGAAGCCGCATGGTGCGTTTGGGCCTCTGCTGGGTGTCTCAGAATAGGCCTGTGTAGTTGATGAGCTTCCTGGTCATGTTTTTCTACTGTCTCCTTCTTTCACAGATGCGCTCACACAGACTCACACACACATACACACGGAGACACACTCGTACACACACACACACACACACACACATCCCACTCCAACCATTTCCTGCTCACCACCTGCTCCGCCCCCGCAGGGATGGGCCCCTGGATGGGTCAGGGTACTCATCCAAAACCATATGTAGACGCACACACACATACCACACACAGACATACACACACACACACACACACACACCACAAACACACAGCATAAGAAGAGCGGGGAGGGAGGGGGAAAATCTCTGTCCTTCTTTAAGTCTACGCAGGCTCCTATTCGGCAAACAGGCTGTGAAATTTAATTAGCTCTCTATCCTCAGTGGCATGTTTCCTTCCGCGCTCCACAGGAGTTGCAGTGGAGAGGGGAAGTGCATCTACAAAACCCTTCCCCGGGGAAACATTAGCTTAGCTGGGTTAATGTCTCAGAACAAAGGTCTGTGGTGCATCAGGGAGCCAGGGGTTGGAGGGAAGGGTCAGCTTGGACATGCACATTAATGAGCACTGTGTGTGTGTGTGTGAGAGTGTGTGTGTGTGTGTGTGTGAAATATGGAAAAGGAGAAAAACACATTGAGTCAGTTTGGCGTGGGCTGGGTCCCAGTGTCATAGTGAATGTGCTCTGCTGCCTCTCACCCACATCTTGTTCCAGTTCCCTGCTAAGCCAGGGCAGGGAAACGGGTGTGCCTCTGTACATGGGAACCAGACCCCCCACCCCCTCACCCCCCCCCACCCCTCTGGCCCACCGCCATCTCCTGTGGTCAGGATAGGGGGCGTTGGGGGGGGGAGGGGGTGCGGCGACACTCTTGGCGGGATTGGCGTTCGGGGCGGCTGGGGGGTTCACTCCAGCACATGGTCGTCTATGTATGTCCAGTGAGCGGTCTTCAATGTGACCTCATGGCTAAGATCACCATCATCATTTGACTTCTCATTGTTGTCGGAGCTCTGAAATTCCGGAGTATTCTCAGGATAGTCTTTATGAGACACTGTTCTATTCAGAGAGTCGGGGTCGGTGGAGAGAGCGTGGGATTGCTGGTGTTGGGGGGGGGGCGTGTTCACAGCATAAACAGCCTTTGTGGGAGAGAGTATCGTGTTCAGTGTGTCCATTATCTGTGATGAAGGGTTAATATAAACAATCATGTTTCACAGAATTGATACACGTGTGGGCTAGGCTCCCTCTCTCTCTCTCTCTGTGAGCGTCTGTGTGCGCATGCATGCATCTTTGTATGAGAATATGTGTGTGGGAGATGTGCGTCTGTGCACATCCATGTGTGTGTGTGTATGTGTGTGTGTGTGTGTGTGTGTGTGTGTGTGTGTGTGTGTGTGTGTGTATGCAGACCAAGCAGTGGGTGCTGATCCCCTCCTCTCTCTCATTAGATGTAATGGAGCAGCCAGGGCTGTGGCCCCCCGTGTACGGAGCCCGAGGGCCCCCCTCCCACATGCAGCATCCTGCTGTGTACTCCCGCTCCCCGTTTCTACGGCAACAGGAGCTCTACGCTCTCCAGCAGCACCAGCATCAGCAGCTCCAGCACCAACATCAGCACCAGGCCCAGCATCAGGTCCACCAGGCCCACCAGGCCCAGCACCAGGTCCACCAGGCCCAGGCCCAGCCCCAGGCCCAGGCCCAGCATAGGACTGCACACACCATGGAGCTCCAGCACAGAGCCTTGCACAACCAGGTAACACACTCGCACTGACTGAGTGACACAGCGGCTGGCTAACAGAGAGAGCCAGAGAGACAGACACAGAGTGAGAGAGAGACAGAAAGAGAGAGACAGACAGGCAAGCGGGCAGAAACACAGACAGGCAGACAGACGGAAGGTTCAGTGGTAGATAGGTAAAGTGCATAAACAAGAACTTCTCGAAACGTTTATTTTGAAAGATTGCCATGACAACTTTGGCTGCATTCTGGTCCAGTAAATGAATGGTGAGTCAGCAGAAATACGGTTGCACCAACGCTATGCAGTCACAGCACCATGCTACTAGCCTATTCTTAGCTTGTCCAACATTATTCCAGGATTTGCTGATTCTCCCACTGGGAAGGAGCGAAGCTCAATACAGGTTGTGATGCAAACTGCTGGGTCTGTTATTGCACATAGCAGAGTCGATATACACAGGGCACCAAGGTGAATTAATGCCTTTCTCAGCTCTATGTAGGTACCACATCACACCAATACTGATAGAGCTGTTCTGTCAATCAGCAGGACTCTCCAGACAAGTTTCATTAGCTGGGAAAGAGACACATGGAGACATGTTACATTCTCACGGTGGATTCCCATCCCAGATATTCCCCTCTCAATCTGTCTTCCTTCTCCTCCCCCCTCCCAGATGCAGAAGAGAGCAGAGGAGCCCTCCGTGGAGCTGGAGGAGTTGCTTTCAGAGCCTCGGGGCTCCAAACCTGCCAAGCCCTACTCCTACAACCCCCCCCACCCGGAGCTCCTCCCCCCCGGGGGCCTGCGCCGCCCACCTGTCCCCCTGCTGCCAGTCCCCCTCCCTGCGGCCGCACCCCAAGAGCACGCCCTCCACGCCCTGTCCCGCCCCCAGCCCCGCCGCCGCCGCCCCGCGCTCCCCCGCCATCAGCCCCGCCCCCCCCCCAGTTGCCCAAGGCCGCCGAGTCCCAAGACAAGAGAGGGGAGGGCCAGCCCCCGCAGGACTACCCACGATCCCTTGAGCCGGGTGAGATTGAAGACACACACGCACACACACCGACACGTACGCACACGCACACACACAGACGACCGATTCTCCCAGAGAAGCAGACTGTTGGCAGAGCTCTTCAGCTGTCTGTCATTGATTTAAGGAGCGTCTGTAGGGTCGAGTCCTCTCAGCTCCGCTCGGCTCCTCGGAGACTGATGAGACTCCTGATAAGTCTGACACAGCAACGGAGAAGGCAAATACAAATCAGCGTCTACACCAGCAACAGCCCCCTCGTCCCTCTGGTAATTGGCGGAGCCGGTCCGGTTAATGATCTTTCTCTTTGTCTCGGTGCTGCTGGGTGGTAAGCTCTGGCTCCCCGCTCTGCGCGCCGACTAGCCCCTGACTGACAGAGCAGGAGCTGCAGAAAATGGCTGCCAGACTGGCTGAGGCTGCCCAGCCCTGTCACCTTGATAATGATGGTGGAACACCTCGCTCCAAGCCCCCACCCCAGCCACCCACCTCCCAACCCCCTCCAGGCCCACACCCTCTTTATCATCATTAACGCCTGGCTAACAGCCTGGCTGTGGCTGAGGAGAGGTGCAGCCTTGCTCCACTCTCACACGCATTCCTGCTTCTTTCCGCTGGCCCGAGATCAAGGCAACATGCCACTCGCATCACTTCCTCTTTCACAGCCTCTCCTAAGACTGGGGAGTGAGTGAGGTTTTGGGAGGTTCCTCCGTGCATGGTCTTTTAACTGCCGGACACTTCTTCAGGAGATAGTGTCAGGAGGAAGAAGTCAAGGTTTGCCACATTCAAAGAGAGGAAGAAGGAGAGTAGAATGTTGGACAGAATGAGATCATCTCCTGCTTTGGGGAGAAACGTGAATGTTTTTCTGTTTTCTGTTCTCTTGAGTAAATCTAACCTTTGTCTTGTAACTCTAACCATTTCCTCCAGACCTGCCGCCTGGATACACCTACCCCTGCCATCACCATGGGTTACAGGAACGGCCCCTCCTCCCAGGACGTACGATTGGCCGAGCCGGCTGACCTGGAGGCGGTACAAGCAGAGCCTTCGGAGCATGCTCCGCAGTCCCTCTCCAACCTGGGGGAGGGGCTAGAATGCCAAGCCGTCGTTAGGCCACTCCCGGAATCCCAACAGGAAGTCGAGGAGGAAGAAGGGTTGGCGGAGGCCGTGATCGAGAGAGGGATCGAGCAGAGGGAGGAGGTGAAAGAGGGCGTGACGGCAGGTGGCTGTGTGCCTCCGGAGCAGGGGCCGGAGCAGGCTCCAGGGGAGGAGGAGGAGGTGCTGGTGTGCCCTCCCGTGGAGAGCCCGGTCTGTGAGACAGCCTCGTGCCCCCTCCCCCTGCCTGTGCAGCAGCCCGACCTGACCAGACCTGACCCTGTCATAACCCTGGAGGAGGAGGAGGAGAAGGAACAGGAGGAGCAGGTGGAGAAGGGTCTAGAAAAGCAATGCCAGGAGGCCAAGGGGACATTCAACCATGAGCTACACCAGGGAACTGTCATCGACCTGGACCCAGACCCCCAGCCTGAAGACACTCCCGATGACGCAGAGGGGGAGCAGGAGGAGACCCCTGACAGCCAATCAGTGGAGCCGCTGTGCCTTTCTCCCTCCCCCGTGCCCTCCCCGTGCCCGGGCCAAGGCCTGGTCGCAGCCCCCCACAAGCCCCCTGCCCACTGCTACTGGAGCCTGGAGCTGCTGATCGCTGCCGCCTTCTGTACGGACGTGCCTCCCTTTCCCATGCTGCCCTGCAGCGCCCGGCCGGCCTGCGGGAGCCGGTCCCAGCCCGCCCCCCACCACGGCATGGAGCTGCTGAGCGAGCTGGCCGACCTGGAGCTGCAGCAGCGCCGACGCGCCACCGGGGGCAGCCAGGGTGAGCGAGCGCGGAAGCTGGGGGGGTGTTTTAGCGCCAGCATTATGTATTAACGTGCACTTAGAAACACACTCAGAACTATTAGCGCCGAGCGCACTCTTCACTTCCGGCGTATTCCCTCATGCCCTCCCGTCCACCGAGGATCTCTCCTCCCTCTTTCCCGAACCGGCCCTCTGGCCTAGCCTCCGTCTCTTATCTCTCCCCCCCCTCTCCCCGTCGCTCTGGCCTCTGGTGGATCCTAACATCTCCCCAGAGAAACTGCCACTAGTTTCTGTGCTTTCCCCTGTTAAGGGCACGTCTTCCTGAAAGACAGCACTAATGATAGAGTGGCCTCCCGAGAGAGCGAGAGAGACAGACAGAGAGAGAGAGAGAGAGAGAGAGAGAGAGAGAGAGAGAGAAACAGAGATAGAGAGATCGAAAGAGAGGGAGGAGAGAGATAGAGTGAAAGAGAGGGAGGGGGGGAGAGAGAGAGAGACAAAAAGAGAGGCAACATCAGGCCTTTACTGCCTGCCTCCCTACTCTCTCCTATCCTCAGGGAACTGTCTCTCTGCCTGTTTCTTTATACCGCTACTGTTTGATCACACACACACACCCTTTTTTTTCCTTCTATTATTACAAAACAGAAAAAACCTTGCAATTTGCCCCCTTCCCCCCTGAACATAGAGTGTTGCTGAAAGTTAGTGTGTAATCACAAAAGCAGTCAATGTTTTCAGGACCCTGGAGCATTGCCTGCCTAATTAGACCCCCATTGTTTTAAAGTGCCTTTAAAAGCTTCCCTGTTTTTCAAAGCATCGTTGGGTTGTTTTTTTATCCTCCGCACACAACAATGTTTTGTGTTTACCCGAGCATCTTAATGCATTTAACTGGTCCCAAAAGATACTTCTATAAAAAAAGGATATCATCAACCGATTTCGAGCTACGATGTGGGTGAAATCTTGGGAGCTTTCAAGTCCTATTCACCCTAAAAATCGGTGTTGGAATGACGGTATTTGGGAACATTCGCTAAGCGTGTGTACAGCCAGAGCTGGCAGGGTGTGAGTGTTGGTTTTTCACAGAGCCTGTTGTGCCCTCCATAACTAGGCCACATGCTCATATTTTGGAGCTTCTCTGGCACGTAAGTGGCAGACAGGAGCCAGCCTAGTGCCAAGGGGAAGATCGGGGGGAGAGGTAGTGGGATGGAGTGATGGAGGCGGAGAGGTGGAAAGGGCTTGAGTGATAAAGTGATAAAAAGCATAGGGAAGTGGAGGGGTGGAGGAGCCTAGAGAGATGGACCTAGGGTAGAGAGAGAGAGAGAGAGAGAGAGAGAGAGACATTCTGGGGTATAGAGCGATCCAGGTTGGGAGAGATGGAGGGGTGGGTAGAGGAAGGGGAAGCCCAGGTCCAGATGGCCCCTTTCCCAGCAGCATCTGTGTAGTCCACCCTGACATGACCTCTGAGTGGGCCTGCGCTTCAAACCCTCGTGCTAGCGTCACATGGAAAACTGACACGCAATAGACAACTGCACAAAAACACACATTTCTGTGTGAATCCCACTCAAACCACTCAAAAGACACCCCCCCCCTCAACACACACACACACGCACACACACACACATAAAAGACAGGCCAGACGGGACACATCTGAACATCTGTCAGTCACACACATGCTCCAGATATGTCCAGATCAGTACTGACACTGTTCTCGTGTCGCATGTGACAGGGGAGGAGCTGCTGACCTTTGACCTGCAGAGTCTGGCCACCCTGGCCGCGGCCCGCGCCCTGGAGCTCAACTCCCAGGAGGAGGGCGCTGGTGGTGGCGCCGAGCCCGGCCCCTGCCCGCAGAACCCTCAACCTGCGCAGGAAATGCAGCTGGACCCCACGGAACGAGCCGGTAAGACCAACGCGGACGGTGTCCCCCCTTCCAGCTCAACTAAACACACAGGACAACACAGGGGGCGGGGAGGGAGAACAGAGCCTCACTCTAGCCGTTGTAGAAACCGTGATTACGACTAACTCCATGAATGGTGTGGGTGGTCTACCAGGCGTGCCCGGCGAAGGGCGTCATGGAGACGATGGGACGGCCCCGAGCTGGCCATGCGGGTGAAGCTGGCGGACATACAGCGGCGCTACAAGGAGAAACAGAGGGAGCTGGCCAAGCTGCAGCGGAAGCACGACCACCAGTGAGCATGTCTTTCTTCACCTCATCCCCCCCCCCTCGCCCTCGCCCTCTCCCCCCCTCCTCTTCCTTTCGCTGCCCTAATCGACAACCCCCTCTGCCTCCCACCCGCCGCCTCCAGAAAAAGATTGGCGAAACAAAACAAAGGCTGAGACCCGCGGCTTCCCTTTTCTCAAAGAGGAGTTCTTGCTTATTAGTGTCCAGCCTTGCGTGTGTCCTTAAACATCAGTGTGTGTGTGTGTGTGTGTGTGTGTGTGTGTGTGCAGGAAAGAGGAAACCCCCTCGCAGCCCAGCACGCCGAGGACCCGGGCGACCCAGGAAACGTAAATCCACCCCTGCCACCGGCCCCGTTTCCTCTTCAGACAGCCAAAGGAAAGTCAAGTAAGTGTCCTGCTGTTCACATCCATGACCTAGCCTGTTTTAGCCTGGCCTGGCCTGGCCTGGCCTAGCCTGGCCTGGCCTGGCCTAGCCTGGCCTAGCCTGGCCTAGCCTGTCCTAGCTTAGCCCAACCAAGTCGACCCTATCCCAGCCTAGCGCGGCCGAGGTCTACACTAGTCTCGTGTTCCCTGACCTAGCCTTGTGTAGACGCTTCTAGCCTAGCCTAGCCTAGCTTAGTCTACGCTAGCCTATCCCACCCTGGGTCCAGCCTGGCCTAGCCTATGCTGCTGTTTCCTGGCAAGGGTCCAGTGTGATGCTGATAAGCTCCCCTATCACTGGCATCCAGGAGACTGGCTCTCAGGGCACAAACAGGAAATGGGAGAACTCTGCTGACCCCGTCAAGGAAGTCCACTTGAACCCAATCTTAACCTAATCAGCACTAGAACTGAATTGTATTACTGTGTGATCTGTGTCAGTGGTGCGTGTGTGTGTACCGCCTCGTGCTTGTGTTTATTCCATGTGTGTTCCTCATATCTCTGAGTGCCTCTTTGTGACTGTGCGCCCCTCTGTGTGTGTGTGTGTGTGTGTGTGTGTGCGCGCGCGCGTGTCTCAGTGAGTTTCCGCCCAGCTAATCCTAAGCCTGAATGGCATGACTGTGTGTGCGGGGCTGGGGGGCCACTGGTGGGCTGCCGGTTGTGAGGGCTGGGGGTTGACAGGCCGAGGCTGTAATTAGAGTACTGTGAATTCTCCTGTAATCTGCCCCAGCACCAGGAATGTGACACAGGCCTGCCATTAAGCCACAGGGTCACTGGGGGTCGGCCAGGGGGACCGGGTCAGCCACACAGGCCAAACCGTCACATAGACGGACCGACATCAAGGGGTTTGGGGGCGATTTTGGCGTGTGCGTGCGAGTTCATGCGTGTGTGTTGTGTGTGTGTGTGTGTGTGTGCGCGTGCATTCTGCGGGTTCCAAATGGTAATGACAATGACTCCAGCTGTGTGCACCAGCAGCTCGCTGGAGGTCTCCGGATTGACGAGGCGGATGGGGGTGGGGGGCGTGGGGGGGGTTGTTGTCAATTTTCAATTAGTCCTGTCATCAGTGGCCACGCTCGGGCCTTGGAGGGGCTTAGCGGCCACCCAACCCCCCCTCCCCCACTCCCAGTTCTGGGCAGCGGTCCATGGTGTTCCCAGCTGTCCCACTGAGATGTCACCTCCGCTCTCCTTCCGCCCGCGTGCCCCTTGCCCCCGCGGCAGGCCGGCCAGAGGAGCGCGGCGCGGACGGGCCGGGACGCTGATGTCGTGTGACAGTGACACCCACGAACGAAAGGGCGCCGGGCCAGAGCGCCACGGCGGAGTAGGTGGGGTTTGGGTGGGGGGGAGGTCCAGCAGTGGTTCTGTCCTCCAGCTCTACAGTCCACGAGGGTCTGTGTAAACGGGGAGCAGTATGATGCCCTGCGTTGAGTGATGTTGTGGGATGAGGAGCGTACAGGCTGAGGTAGATCGAACCCGGGTAGCTAACACACGTGAGTTATATAAAAGCCTGTACTGTACCTGTCACTCACTGGGGAACACAAGCTGACGCTCCCGGCTTTGATGGGGGGCAGTGGGTCAGTGGGTAACAGCACAGCCCCCTCTCCTGCAGCCCCAGCCCAGCCCGCTGGCAGGGACTGTCTGTGTGCCTGTCTGTCTGTGTGTCTGTCTGTCTGTGTGTCTGTCTGTCTGTCTGTCTGTCTGTGTGCCTGTCTGTCTGTGTGACTGTCTGTCTGTGTGCTGTCTGTCTGTGTGTCTGTCTGTGTGTGTGTGTGTTCTAATACAGTAAGTGCGCGTGTGTGCTTAGACGCGCGTGTTCATCCATCTGTTTCCCCCGGCTTGCGTCTGCCTCGGCGCGTCTGCGTGCGTGCGCGCGCTCGCGTGTCCGTACGAGCGCGTGCGTTGTTCGCGTCGCGCATTTTCATTCCTGTGGGCAGACATGCCGGCTCTTTTGTGGGCGCCGTTCTCAGTGAGGCGAGGGGGGGGGGAGGGTGGGGGGGGGTGGGGGGGGGGAGGTATAGGGCTGCTACGGAACAGCAGACCCTGCTAATCAATTCAGTTTAATTAGTCAGCGTGAGCAGAGGGGAGGGGCTCTGTCACATTGTGTTTGTCGGCGTGGCGGGGCGCTCGGGGTCTGCCTCTACCGGGGGGGCAGCTCACACTTCACAGCCACCTCTGCCCCTCGCCTGTCAGTCAGCAGGCAGACAGCCTCGCGTCATGTCTGGACCACGCCTCTCCGTACCCCCACAGCCTCCCCCCAGCCTCCCCCCCAGCCTGCCTCCCTCCCTCCCTCGCTCGCTCACTCCACGCTGCTATTGCTGATGCACGCCGGCACCCTTGAATAAGGCATACGCACACACACACACACGCGCTCACACACACGCTCACACAAACAGGACTCGAGCACACTCCGGGTCACACACTACACGGCGTTCTGAGCACGCGCACGCACGCTAATTATGTTTGGTCGGCTGTACAGTGAACCCGCTGGAGAACGTTGAAAGGCTTGCCAGCGATCTGGCGCTCCGATTACGGCAGTGCTCGCTCGGCGAATGTGACTGATGGCATTCTAAGGCCTATGCACACAGTAGGAGAGGGGAAGTTAATCTTTTGTTTGAGTATGGCCTGGCTTGCATCTGTGTGGTCCGTGGGCAGCTTTCCAGGGGAAATTCAAGGGCATTTGGAGCAGGCTGTGATGCTGCTCTCTGTGGGGGGATGAGCTGCACTGATATGGAAATGCTGGTCGGAGAGCTATGATATTCACCGAGAACAATGGAACCGCATACAAATGCAATGCCTTCAAACTATCCACTGGATCCCTTCAAAGCTCTCTGTGCTCCGTGGGGCTGGGGGGGGTACGGGGGTGGGGGACGGGGGGGGACGGGGGGGAACTCCCTTGATGAAGCATCCCGGCTTCTTATCCCGCACTGCCCTCAAACAATCCCAGGTTCGCTGTTAGATCCCAATTTTTCAAGCGTGTGGTCGGAGGACCGGGCTTCTAGCTTCTTTTTTTTTCTCATTCCTGTTCATCAGAGGAAGAAAGGGGAGTTATTAGAACCCACAGAGAGGTGACTCAACCCCCCTCTGATCTCTCTTTTTTTCCCTCTCCTCTTTCATGCCTCCACTATTCTTTTTTTTTAATGAATGCCTCTCCCTTGTTGTGACTGGCAGGTCTATAGGGGCGGGGCTCGCTCTGTCGCCGGAGGACCTGGAAGGGGGCGGGGACACCCAGAGGAGGAAGAAGAAGCTGTCCAATCGGGGTTTCGAGGGCCTCGCAGCAGCACAGGTCAGGGTTCCCCTCGTCCTCTTGTCTTTGTCCTCTGTCCCTCCTCTTTGTTTCTTTGTGTTTGATGTGTTTTTCCCTTTTCTCGTCACACACCGTTTTCTAACGAGGGTCCACCCTGGAGAGAGTCAGAGTCCCGGGCTCTCAGTCGTTCATATCGTTTTCATTCTTCTGTTCGTTTGTTTCTCTCTCTGCGTGCTCTGTTTCTGTTGCGCTGCCCGGCTATCTCTGGAGATGTAACTGTCTTTCCTCCCTCCCTCCCTCCCCCCCCTCCCCCCCTCTCTCTCTCTTTTTCTTTCTCCCTTCCTCCCTCTTCCTCTCTTTACCTCCCGCCTCTCCTTCTCTCCCCCTCTCTCTCTCTCTCTTTGCCCCTCTCAGATCAAAGGACAGAGCTGCAGAAAGAGTAGTCTTCACGGCGTCCTGGGCTCCAAGCTGGCCAGTGACATGTCCCAGCTCAAGCAGAAGGGGAAGAGGACCCTGACGGGGCCAGGGCCCCGGGAGAAGGAGGCCTCCCCGCCCCGCTCCGCCCCCAAGCATGGCCACAGGCAGGGTGTCCCCAAGGTGGAGTGCAGGAGAGAGTCCGGAGGTCAGAGTGACACAGGTAGATATGTCAACAGCACCATTGTACTGCGCTCCGCCTCAGGGTGTGTTGACGCCAGCACATGCAGATCAGCTTGGCACAGAGTGGTTCTTAGTTTTTCCAAAAGGGATAGGCAACGCCGCCACTTTGAGGACTGCGCGGAGCAAAACTGTTTCTGATGTTTAAAATTCAGACCTTCTGCAGCCCTGTGTGGGCTCTTTTTCTCTACCCACCAGCTGGGATCAACACGATAGTCCCAGCAGAAAGCAGAACCTTTGTTTTTGATGTGTTTTCCAACTCAACTCTCTCAAAAGCCACCCAAACGATTTTCACTGTTGCAATTCAGCGAAGCGCGTCAGTGAATCAGAGAGCGTACCTACGAATATCCGAACGCGGAAGCCCCCGCCACACATCTGGTTTCACTCCTATGAATGTGTGACTGCCGCGAGCCGTGTCCCAGGTAGGGGAAGTGACTGTGGTCTCCCTCTCCGTCCTCCTCCCAGCAGCTAGTGCAGACAGCGGCGGAGCCCAGGACGTCTGGACAGGATCCATGCTGATGATGCGTCAGGGGCGGAGGAAGAGCTCCGGGCCGCTGGCTCAGGGGGCCGCCAGGCTGACGCAACCCCGGGCCAGGGTCCTCCGAGGCAGACGGCAGGAGGAGGCGACGGAGGAGGGCGAGACGAGCCCCGCGGAGAGCGATTCGTCCGATCAGGGTGAGCGGGGGAAGGGTCAGAGGTCTGGGGTCGGGGGGTCGTAGTGAGGGGGACGGGAGTTTCCTGTTCTGCTGGGCACGCCCACTCTCCGCCCGGCGGGTTAGAAGGTGTGAACAGGCACGCGACTCTCCCGCCTCGGTGTGTAGTGAGCCCGTGACCTCGAGCTGAACTGAACCGCAGCTTCTCCGGCCCCCGATTCATCTGTTGCCGCACGCGAGACGAACTGTAATCCAATAACGAATCGAGTCCGACGGCATTGGCAGTTTACCCAGGAATTGAAAAACAAACCGTACGCTCGTCAACGTGCGGAAGGCCGCCACTTGATCCCGTCGTGAGTTTTGTTAATTTGTTAATTACTCCGAAAGTGATCCCCCCTCCACCTTCCCGTCGGCGCTCAGAGGTGAGTGAGAAGGTGTTGATGAATGTCTCGTAAATGACAAGTGCGCGGGCGGCGCTCGGACACCCGACACCTCGGCAGCCCGGGCCAGCGGCCGGCTCGTCGGGGGGAGACGCACGGCCACAGCTGTGGACAGCTGCCTGTGAGAGGCTGTGACAGACCTGGAGACAAGCAGGCTGCAACACAGAGCAGCCAGAGGCCACAGACACACACGCATGCAAACGTACAGACACATAGACACACACACAGCCGTACACGCGCACACACACACAAACAGCCAATTTAAACGTTGACACGCACGCACACAAACCACAGGCGCAAACACGCACTCACACACAAACACGCGCGCGCACACAACCGTACACGTTGACACTCACTTAGAGGAGAAATACTCCAGCCACACTTGTAAGGACTAGCATGGCCAATAAAGCGCTCCAACAAAACACATCATATTTCATTTTAGTGAATGCTTATTTGCTCAACGACAGGAAGAAAAGCAGATAAGAAGGCGGTTTCAAAATGTCAGGGTAGAGAACACAAAGTCCTTCTCAGAGTTGTTACAAAACTAGAGTCTTTGATTGACTTAGTATGTTGAAAATGTTCATTTTAGCACAGACAGTATTGTATGTTAACTGAGTGTGCTAACGTTATTCTGCTTGTGCTGTGTTTTGTTTTCCTTAGAAGAGGAGGATGAGGAAGGCAGTTATGACAGTGATGAAGGACCAGACATCAAAGTCCAACCCCCTAGAGACGTGTCATCAAGCATGACCCTGACTGGTCCGTCTCCCTCCTCTGTCGTGAAGCTGGAAGCCAATCAGAAAGCCAGGAACAAGAAGGAGAGGCAGGAGCTGTACGGTACGAGACCGGCCTGAATATCCTACACGACGCCACCTATCACCAGTGGCTCTGGTCTAAATCACTTTCTGCGATTCCTCATTGGTTCTCCCAGGGTCCCATAGTCTGTCTGGAGCAGAGGGGGATGTGAAGGTGAGGAAGAAGGCCCCCTGTAGGCTCAGCACGGGTACTGCAGCCAAGAAGCCCTCGGAGGACCAGGAGGGGGTGAAGAGAGGCCGCGGACCCCGGCTCCAGGAGCCCCGCTGGGGGAGTCTGGGCACCAGAGGCAGCCTCTACCGCAGGGGCATGGGCCTAGCCACCTTCCCCTCCACCAGCGAGAGGCTGAAGAGGGCCACACGCAAGAGCACCATGCTAAGGGGCCCCATCAACAAGGTTAGCATGTCCAGGCAGAGGAGATCTGGATCAGACATGTGTCATGTGACTGAACCAACCGTAGTGAAAGAATCAACTGGCACACGAGAATACCGTCTACAGAGTTCACATGGAACTACTAAACGAAACTATTGTAGTCATAGATTTCACAACTTTACACGGGATCGTTTCTGAAGACACATCCGCCCTTCCCAGAAGCAGTATCAGTTTCAACACGGCTGAGAAACATCAGTACAGTACAATAATAAAATGCTTATAGAAACCTTGATCTTACTCAATCCTCAACATTGCGTAACTGCTGTAGATTGCTGCCAACTCCTCTATAGCCTTGCACTTGTTTGGATGATTCATAGCTCGTGATCTCTACACACACACCCACACACCCACATACACACACAGAAATCGGTGCCCAAACTCACAAACGTACACACTCAAACATACACACACACACACAAAAAAAGCCACTCACACACACTCACAAACATACACACACTCTCATGCCCTTCATCCTATGTTTCCACAGAGGAGAAGTTGCTGGTCCAGTGGAGGCGGAGCCGGGGGCGGGGTCCAGTCCCCACACAGCCAGGAAACTGACCTCCGGGGGAGGAGGAGCCGCAACAAAGAGGTAACCAATCACCGTCTCTCAAGCTGTCCCCAGAGTACTCCCCCTTACTCATGCAGATCCGTCAGAATATTGTTTCTACATAGTGAAATAGAATTCCTAGATATGACACCTTGAGGTTTGCCACTTGAGACGTTTCTGAAATGCACTTAGCACATTTGACTTGCCCGCCCCCTGCTGCCAAAGAGGTGGTGGGGTGGTGAGGGGGAGTGCGATGGAAAAGGGGGGGCGGGGGTGGGGTGGATAACACCTTCTGCTGCAGATAAGTGAAACGATGTCAGAGAAAGATGGCTACCCCTGGGGAACATTTACATGTGCCGCGAAGCCTCGTCCTGTTACTATGCACTCGCTCTGCTGCATGCTAACTGCCTTCTATGCCTTCTGCTGCCATGTCTGTCTCTACCTCCTCCTCTCCTCACCTCCCCCCTCCTCTCTCTCACTGTTACCTCTCTACCCCCCTCTCTCTCTCTCTCTCTCCTTTTCTCTGTCCTCCCTCCCCCGTGGTCCCTCCAGCCTAAGGGGCGAGCGGTGAGCCGGTTGTTGGAGAGCTTTGCAGCGGATGAGGGTTTCCAGTTGGATGAGGACAGCAGCTTTTCCGAGGGGGACGACGACAGCAACCTCCCATTCAACTCGAAGGGTAATCAAGGTGAGGATTCCGACGCCTGCAAGACTCTACAAGCCGTCCTTGGTGATGCCATAAACACGTACAGCACAGCGTATAATGATTGTGTTTCTGAAGTAATGACGGAGATTCACTGAAGACGTCATGGAATTGTCTGTGATCAAATCGAATAAGCGAATAGATAGGTGTTGACTGACTGACTGTCTGTCTGTCTGACCAGCTCCAAGCTGCATTCTTACAAAAGAGGTCCTGACAGAGGGATTGAAGGTGCTGATATCCAAGGAGGACGAACTTCTCTACGCTGCCCGTGTCCATACACTGGAGCTGCCTGACATGTAATGACCCAACACACATGTACAGAGGAACACACACACACATATACACAGGAGCACACACACACATATATACACAAGAACACACACACACATATACACAAGAACACACTCAGGGACGGTCACTGCACCATCTGATAGTCATGATGGTTTATATTGGCCGAGGTTAAAATCCCTCAGTCACATTTGGCACCCAGACAAACCAACCCAGGAGGAGCCCACACACACCCTGCTGAGCGCTCTCTCTCTCTCTCTCTCTCTCTCTCTCTCTCTCTCTCTCTCCTCTCCCTCTCCCTCTCCCTCTCCCTCTCCCTCTCTCTCTCTCTCTCTCTCTCTCTCTCTCTCTCTCGCTCTCTCTCCCTGTCTATCTCTCTCTCTCTCTTTTCTTTCTCTCTTACATAACATCGAGTCTCCTCACGCCCAGCTCACTCGAAGCAGACACACACACACACACACACAAATGCACACACGGCTGTAAACAGCCCATCTCTGTTCCCTCTCCAGCTACAGCATTGTTATCGACGGGGAGAGAGGAAACCGCCCCAGGATCTACTCCCTGGAGCAGCTGCTTCAGGAGGCGGTGAGCTGCCTCGAACCCCCCTGACCTTTACCCCGACGCTCCTCTCTTCCCTCCCCCTTCATCTTCTCCTCTTCCACCCCTCCATTTCCGCTCCTCGCCTGCTTCTTTTCCTCCCCCCCCCCACCCCCCCCGCCGTCTAACTCCTTAGTCTGGCTCACTAAACCTCTTAAACGAATGTGAACAGATGGGTAGCGTGGTCTCTGGGTGTGGGTGTGTATATGCATAGGTGCATGTGTGTGTGTGTGTGTGTGTGTGTGTGTGTGTGTGTGTGTGTGTGTGTGTGTGTGTAAAGCCATCATCTGTGTGGGGATAATCCTTCTCACACCTGGATCCATTCATGTTTTTGTGTCTTAATGGGAGACGACGTGGCCTTTCCCTCCCAACAGCACATGCTGTCCATACTGATAGAGCTATAGCTCCAGCCCCGGAAGCTGCACAGCGACCCAGGCACCTGTTTAAGAGTGGGATAGAGGGACTGAGGGAGAAGCGCCCTGGCAGAGCTAGCTAGAGGCTAGAGGAGACGCAGCTACAGAGGCACCGCACACCACGCTGGAGCGCTAAGCTGACAACGTGCTAGACCGGCCTAATCAGGCGTGCTTGTAAACCTCCAGTTAGACGATATTTCTCCTCAGAAACCAGGCTTGGTGTGGGGAAAAAAATCCCCAAAGAAATCCACGTCCACCACAAAAGTGTGAGAGTGCGTGTTTGCCTTGTGTAATTCTCGCCGAGCTCCATGTTAAGCTAACATTACAGTTTATCTAAGCCATCAGTGAAATGGGGCCCTAATTACACAGTGTCAAACCGCAGCAGTGCATTCTTGGCCGCCGTTCATTTGCGTTGCGCTAACCTGCGCCCGCCGCCTCCCTCCCTCGTCCTGGCGGAATGCTCCGGAGTGTTTACAGTGGGCTCCCGACTTCTGCCCTGCCGTCTGACGGCGTCCTGGCGTAGGCCGCGCCTCTGCGGCCCGCGAGGTCACCCCTCCAGACGAGGGCGCTCGCTCCGGCGCGGAGAGCCGTAAACAATGTGACATGCCGTCGCCGTGCGGACAGGAAGCAGCGAACGCAGCCCGAGTCTCCGGCACGGAGGATGAAGGAGACTGGGCGAAAGGACAAGGAGGGAAGGGGTGGCACGGGACTGTGTCGTTAGCACTGGTCTCGGAACAGTCCATGGGGAGAGACGGAGGGAGAGTGGGGGAGAGTTGACTTGGCTCAGCTGATCCCAGCACTGCCTTGGTCCCCTAGCATGCTGGTTGGCCGGTGTCACCGGGGCCAAGGGACATGGCGCACGGGGGACACCAGGTTGCTTCGGATTCCTCCTGTCGTCACGTCAGCACTCTCTCTCTCTCTCTCTCGCTCTCTCGCTCTCTCTCTCTATCTCGCTCTCTCGATCTATCTCTGATCTCTCTCTCTCTCATCTCTCGCGCTCTCGCTCTCTTATCTCTCTCTCGCTCTCTCTATCTCTAGCTCTCTCTCTCTCTCTCTCTAGATCTCTCTCTCTCTCTCTATCTCTCTCTCTCTCCTTTCCTCTTCCCCTATCTCCCTGCCCCCCTCCCCCTCCTCTTATTGTAGCGCTGGGCAGCCTGAGAGGCAGCCTGAGAGGCAGCGAGCCAGGGCACGCCTCACCTCGGCTGCCTCTGTCACGGGCTGCTTTCACAGAGGACCTCCCCCGCCGGTCCTACTGAGGCCCGTGTTTCTCCTCTGACTGGCTGGGTCCGTCTTTCTGTCCTCTCGTGTCACGCGTCCTCTCTGAGCGTCCAGGTTCTCCCTCTGCTTCCTCTCCGCTCACGCGTTTCCCAACCCCTCCTGCCTGTTGCGCAGCGATCCTGGCAGCTGGGCCGAGTTGTGTAAACGGTCTTCAAATAGCAGCTGGCTTTAATTACGCCATACTTCCACTTTCCAGTCTTTCGCCGTATCCAGGAGCCATTTATTTACCTCTGACACCAGTACACCCCCGCCTACACACACACACACACACACGCGCGCACGCGCGCGCATACATCTCTCTCTCCCACTCACTCTCCCACCGTTTCTCTCTCTTTATCTCTCACACACACACACACACACACACACACTCGCTCCCTTTCACACACGTCTGCCCATCCACACCCACACCTCATCCGTCAAAGAGTCCCTCTCCATGGCAACAGTAAATTAAAACAACCTGAAAGGGCCCCCCTGTGAGTGGCGGATGCTGGCCCTGCCTGCATTGTTGGGAGGAGGAATCTGGCAACCCGCAATCACAGGCCCCCTATTCAAGCCCTCTTTAGTATTACTCAGCAAGTCAGGATTTACTGCATCATGGCTTCCGCTCCTTTCAGCTCTGACTGGCACATTGGCATGAGATAAGTGCCGCTTGGAGACGAGGCACGGTGACTGGCCATACACTCTGTGTGTGTGTGTGTGTGTTTTGTGTGTGTTGTTGTGTGTGTGCGTGTGTGGTCTGTAATGAATCTTAACTCGTTGTCGCCTTTCAGGTTTTGGATTTGCGTCCGGAGTCGGAGGCCTTGCTGACCGAAGGGACCAGGGTGTGTGCCTACTGGAGCGAGCGCTCGCGCTGCCTCTACCCAGGCAACGTGCGCCGGAGTGGGCCGTCGGAGGACGGCAAGCAGGGGGGCGTCATGGTGGAGTTTGACGACGGAGACAGGGGGAGGATTGTCCTGTCCAACATCCGTCTCCTCCCCCCAGGCTACCAGATCCAGTGTGAGTGCCTCTCCTGCGGTGATCACCGTAGGACACTTCACCCGTAATTGGAAAATAGCACATTCCTTCGCTCTCGTTTAGATTGACGAACGCGCCCATACTTCGCACATGCACACGCACCAAATGTATATCCTCAAGTGACTGTTTACCTAAATAGCAGCATTCCTATCAGCTTGTATTGACCCCCCCCTCTCCGTGACCCCCTTCCCCCCTCTCCAGGTGCTGAGCCGTCCCCTGCCATGGTCTCCAGCTCCCAGGCAGCCAGGAGGGGCTCCGGTCTGGAACAGGCCCCCCTCAGAGAGAGACACCCAGACAGACAGTACAGCTTCGACTCCAACAAGACCCAGGATGAGAGAAGAAGACCGGGTGAGAGACCGCGACTGAGCCCCCCCCCCATAAAACACTCCGCCGCTTATTATTCATCATGCATAGAAGAAAGAGTCCTTCATAAATAAAGCACATTATCGGTGGCGGCGAGACATATATTGTGTTGAACGTTTGTCCCTTGATAGCTCAGTCACTAAATCTCTTTCTGCGTGTGTTTGTGGTGTGTTAGGGAGGCCCAAGGGTTCTGGCAAGAAGAAGCAGACTGACAACAACAGCAAAAGCCCCGCCCCCCAGCTCAGCTGGCCCGCGGTGGCCATGCCCAAAAAGAGGGTCTCCGACAACCTGTTCCAGTTCAACGGGAACCCCAGGAAGACCCAGAGAGGCCGGGAGGCCCACCTGTTCCCCCAGGCCCCGGCCCAGCAGGCCCAGCCCCAGACCCCGACCTCTGCCCCGGCCAAGGGCCTGTTCAGCAGCAGCTCCTTCGAGGTGGACTCCTTCAGCAGCATCGCTAACGGCTACTCGTCGTTCGGCAGCACCCAGCCCTCTGGCCTGGCCCTGGGCTCCCGGGGAACCTCCTACGGCCAGCGGCGCAGGCAGGAGGAGACGGGGATGCCCCGCAGCAGGAAGTCGGGCCAGGAGTTCCTGGTCAAGCTGGATCACGAGGGGGTGACCTCCCCGAAGACCAAGAACAGCAAGGCGCTGATGTTGCTGGGCGGATCGGGGTTCGGCTCCAAAGGCGTCGGCGGCGGGGGTCTGCCCAGGCCGGAGGCCTACTCCCACCCTGTCCTGCTGGTGAAGGACAACAGGAAGGAGGGCGCGTCCAGGGCGGATCTCCTCCTGAAGGGGGCCCCTCCCCAGAGGAAGCCCTCCGCCTCCTTGGCTCTGGGAGAGTTTGGAGAGCTGGGCCTCAGCTGCCACCGAGACTGCCACAGCTCCTACTCGGACCTGGACGACGAAGAGGAGGAGGAGGAGGAGGAAGAGGAGAGGAGGAGGTCGGCGCTGGTCGCCGCCTCCGGAGGCCTGAGGACGGCCGGCCGCTTCCTCTCCCGCCTCTCGGTCTCCTCCTCCTCGTCCGGCTCCTCCAGCTCCTCCTCCTCGGGCTCGCTGTCCAGCTCCAGCCTCTGCTCCTCGGACAACGACTCGTCCTACAGCTCGGAGGACGAGGAGAGCTCCAGCCTGCTGCTGCAGGGCTGCCTGACCTCCCACCGCTCCCTGCTGCAGCCCCCGGAGCCCCCCTCCCCCAACACCACCTCTCCCTCCGGGGCCCGCCACCACGCCTTCGCGGCCAAGGCCGTGGCCGGCGCCAAGGGAGGCGGACCTGCGGACCACTGCCTCAAGCCGCTGAAGAGGAAGGAGTGCAGCGGCTCCTCCTCCAAACCCTCCAGGGAGCTGGTGAAGAGGCAGAGGCTGCTGGCGGAGGACGGCCCTGGTCCCAGGCCCAAGATGGCGTCCTTCCTGGCGGGGAGACAGCTATGGAAGTGGTCAGGAAATCCTACCCAGGTACACTCCTCAGTACATGAGCCAAGCATTCAGTACATGACATCGTATTGTGAACTGAAATCATGTGGTTTAGCAATGCCAGGTGTGCCCTAGTGAATAGCAAAAACTCAGCCTGAGGTAACGTAGTGTAGGGTCATTGTTCTGACTTAACAAACACGGTTCTCCACAGAGGCGGGGTCTAAAGGGCAAGGCCAGGAAGCTGTTCTACAAGGCCATTGTGCGGGGCCGGGACACGGTGAGGGTGGGCGATTGCGCCGTCTTCCTGTCAGCCGGGCGCCCCCACCTGCCCTACGTCGGCCGCATCGAGAGCTTCTGGGAGTCCTGGACCTCCAGCATGGTGGTCAAGGTGAAGTGGTTCTACCACCCCGAGGAGACCAAACTGGGCAAGAGGCACCGGGATGGCAAGGTAAGTCCCGGACAATGTAGCGGTTAGCATACCCTCCGTTAGCACGCACGCCTCAGATATACAGCACGACAGACTATTTTTAATCTGGCTTCAAAGTGTACACACTGAATGAAGCTATTCTTTGCTCCTCCTCCACTTCCCCAGCATGCGCTGTACCAGTCGTGCCATGAGGATGAGAACGACGTCCAGACAATCTCCCATAAGTGCCAGGTGGTGAGTCTTGAGGAGTACGAGCGCGTGGCCCGCGGCCAGAGGCCCGGTGGCCCCCCGCAGGACCTCTACTACCTGGCTGGGACCTACGACCCCACCAGCGGACAGCTGCTCACTGCCGAGGGCCTGTCCATCCTCTGCTGAGCATACTACTGAGGAAAAGCCTTCTACGGGACGACCGTGGAGGGGTGATAGGTGACCGTGGCATTGCCTGAAGGACCCCTGGCCATGACTAAGTCCGAAAGGGGTTTGTCGGACCCAGAAGCAGGGCTGTCCCTGGCCTCACACTGGGGCTCCTCGCAACCCTTATCCTGGGTGGGGGTCGGTGGGGATGGGGTTCACAGCCACGAACCCCACCTCTGCTCCACTTGAGACAAATGATCTGGGGCCGCCTGCATAGAAAAAGGTCAACGACATCAGACTTCATTTCCATTGGTCCAGCTTCTCTCCACAGTGTCATACATTGGATCGTCAAAAGTTTGCAGCACACTCCCTAACCCCCATAGTATGTCACCCAAGGAGAGCTGGGAGAGGGGTTTGGATTGGATGACTTCAAGGTTCCCATAAGGCCTGTGGGTTGTTCCAGACCAAGCCTGGCGTGGTTGTTGCTGAGTGAGTGACCGTGAGGTAGGGGATTCCTCCCCAGACCTCATCATGATTCCAGGGATGTTTGAAAATATGTATAAAATGTGCATAAAGGTGATGTATGTAAATATTTTGCATTTTTCCAAATCAAGCCATACACTTCAGTACCTCTTGCCTGTCTTAATGGTTCAGGTGTATATTGTACAGGTCAATTATCTGTTTTATTGTTGTATTGTCTATATGTATATAAAAGCTATTTTATATAGAAGTATATTGTATATATGAAAGGTATCTTTCCATGTTTTTCGATTGATTTATTTTTCTATGAGTGTTGAATACGTTGTCGTTATTGTTGTGTTCCTTTGGGAAGATGAGCTGAAGATGTATGCGTTGCACTGCACATGTCCTGCTGAAACAGACAGGAGGACAGACAGACAGACAGAGCACAGAGGTGAAGAGGAAACAGACAGGAGAAAACTCTCTTTCTCAGAGAAAAGGGTTACCCTGTAAAAAAAAACATAGGTCAAGTGGCTAATATTTCGTTAATTGTCCTGTCAAGTTGAGCATCGGTTTTACGACACCTTTATTTATGTCCTTTTGAGTTGTTCATCGCTACATAGCAGATCCAACTGGATTGCAATCACGGGTTACAAAATCATTCATATTTAACAAGTTGGAAATTAATTCTAACACTATTTTCTTTGCGTGGTGAGTGAGTGTTCTGGCATCGCTATAGTTACGCCATGACACGGCCTAATCTCACCAGGAATCTGTTCTAGACAAGTCTGGCTCTGCAAAGGAGCGTGGGGCCATGAACTTGACTTAAGTGCATAGTCGACAAAAACGAACAGACCTGTAGAAAACCAAAGTGTGTATAAGATCTTTATCTGTTTTTATTTAAAGTATCTCAAGCACCTGTGTTATAATCGACTCTGAGATCACTAGGAACTCAGTAATCAAACTGTTCATTCCTACTTTATATTCATTATTGGCTTTGCATTGTGACAATGGTTTCTTGCACATGTATCTGCAGCTTTGTAACGTGCTGACGACAGGCTAACCACCGAGTCAGTCCTGTCCTACCACTGTATCAACAACGCGAGAGTTTTGGCAGTTCGGTAGAGAGGAGACATTTTGTGTTTTAGCTCTGCTCTACAGTAGCTGTGGTGGACAATCAGAATCATGAAGCAATGGACAGGCTGGTTTATTAGGCTCACTCAATCAAAAATGTTTTATTTTTGTGCCAAACGCATCTTGTTTGTCTTCGTCTTCATTATTTGATATGCAATCCTGACTGTATTCCATGTTCGCAAAGTTTTTATTTGCTCATCACATTTATTTTTATTTTATTTATTGTCAATTTTGCTGTTTGCTCAACATGCCAAGAGCGCTTTATTAGAATGTGATTTTATTTTTCTTGGTGTGACGTCTGATTTGAACTTCTTAATAAAGTTTGGCCTTGTAGAGGCCTCTTAGTGAAGAAAATAAAGCAACACTGGATCCTCACATCCAAAACTATCTCTGAATGCCTTGTGTTGTTCAGCTGTGTCCCAGCTCACTGTATCTGCCATGACATACAAGGAGTTTAAATAAGGTGACAAACACACCTGTTCACTACTTATAGTTTTGTCTATCTCAAAATCGAAGCATCAAATTTGCGTGTGTGTGTACGTTTGTGAGTGGGTGTGTTTTTGTGATTACGAATGTGCCATGGTTTGAAACGTGTGAGACACTTGAAAGCCTCTATAAAGGCTACAGCCCTGCTCTGAGAGAGAAGCTAGGCTTCATCGGGGTACTGTGATTTATAGATTAGATCTATTTCGGTCATGTCAGTGTTGTTGAATTGCACAATAAAATATGTTTTAATGTGCACAGGGCCCATTAGCTCCAAAGACAGAAATACTTCAAAGCTAATAGGTGTCAGTTAGTCAGGTTACAGGTGCAATACTGCTTAAAAATGCTTCACAGTTTGGGCGTTTATGGATAAAAAAGGTGTGTTTCAGAGGTTCCTTGGCCACAAGGCATGCAAAATTAAGGAAATTCTGCAGCACTGGCCAAAGTGGAGAACATTCCAGTGAAGTGGCTCCCTGGTGATGTCAGAAAGACACGTGTCATGTACAGTATCTGACAGTACATTCCTTGTATGTTCTTTGATAGGCCACAGGAAGTGATGTAGGCGAACGTAGGAATGGCTTACTCCAGCTTTGTTTTCACTTACCATATTTTAACAATATGAGGGACTATTGACTATGACAAAATTATTTGTCAAATGTACCTAAATTAAATATGTTTTCAACCCACTGGTTTTGTAAATATCAAAATGTTTTACGACCAAGTATAAAGATGATTCATGGAGTTGTTAAGTGTTTTTATTTAATCAATTTCCCTCGTTTGTTAATGTTGTAAAGACCTGTACATGTGTAAAGTACATTTTTGTTTTAAGGGTATTCATTTTACTAAAAATGCTTAAATGATCAATCTGTAAAAGTGTTTTAGTATTGAGATTTTTTAATGGATGGATTATGAATAAATATCAGACTTTAAACCTGCGGATTTTATTGCCAATTCTGCACATGTTTTATTTTTATATAAAAAATGACAATGGGTCTCACGTCCTCATGTGAGCTCCATCATGTGTCGGCTGTTCTAGAAGGTTCTAACGAGGGATGTCAATCCAGAATCGATGATGCATAGATAGAGTAAGGAGGGCGCTCTCTAGTGGACACTGCAATGCCCTGCATCCTCCTTCTGGATCATCTGCTTTGGTCTGGGCACGTTTCTGTTTCAGTTTGGTACCACACTAAACATCCATGGGATTCACAAACTAACCATGTCCAAACAGACTGAGTGGATGCCCATGTCTCCGGATGCATGTTACTGAACCCACTTCTCCCTCCGCACCACACATAGAAATGATCTGCGTGTTTCTGTATGCGTAACAGCTTGACAATGGCGATCTCCGTCAGCCAGGACCAGGGAGATAACCCCGCTGGCATTGCTGCAGGGGGGCCACAATATAGGTCAGTGACCTTTCTCGGCAGGCCCGGGGGGGTTCGTGTCCTATGTTGCGCGCCAGCCTTTCCCCCAGAGCTCAGACAGGGGCTAATGGGTGCATCACTCATTTTCAGCAGCAGCCCAGCCAACAGCAAACACAAACACGCCTGTTTACTGCCACACACTCGATGCGTGTTGACCGTCACTTCTGCACCGTGTCCAGGCCACCGCCCATCCTGCCTCGCCCAGTTGTGTATGTGTGTGCGTGTGTGTGTGTGTGTGTGTGTGTGTGTGTGCGTGTGTGTATGTGTGTGTTTGGAACATGTAGCTGTAGCAGACTGTCCACTCCTCTCAGCGTCACAGCTGTTTAGTATCGTCGGACTCGCCCCCACCTTGCTCTCCTCTCCCTCCATCCCTTCACTGCTCTCTCCATCCCTTCACTTCTCCCTCCATCCCTTCACTTCTCCCTCCATCCCTTCACTTCTCCCTCCTTCACTTCTCCCTCCTTCACTTCTCCCTCCATCCCTTCACTTCTCCCTCCATCCCTTCACTTCTCCCTCCATCCCTTCACTTCTCCCTCCATCCCTTCACTTCTCCCTCCATCCCTTCACTTCTCCCTCTATCCCTTCACTTCTCCCTCCATCCCTTCACTTATCCCTCCATCCCTTCACTTCTCCCTCCATCCCTTCACTTCTCCCCCATCCCTTCACTGCTCTTTCCTTCCCTTCACTTCTCTCTCCTTCCCTGCTCCTTTTCAGACAGAACACAGACCCCGTGTGGCCCAGTGTATCGAGGAGGAATGCTTCCCTGCACAAATATCTACACCTCATAAATGTCACGCCCCTCGTCTGACCCTGTCTGGCCCCTTGACTGGTATGGAGCTATGCGGGAGACAGATGGGTCAGGGCTAGGGCGGGGTGGGGGGTGGGCTGGGTGGAGGCGGGTGGGGGTAAGGCATGCGTGAGTTGGTGTCTCAACGAGAACCTGAAGACAGCGGTGCAAAGAGATACTGATACGGGTTCTCTCTTGACAAGAATGTGTTCTCCCCTCAGTCAGGAGACTCTCAGGGGCGTGAGTATCTGAAAGTGTTTTTGGTGGTGTGTGTGTGTCTCTGTGTGTCTGGGTGTGTGGTTGAGACGACGACGACGACATTGTCTGTGAGAATGAGGACATGCTAAAGATTGACCTGTAAACAAGTAGAAAACATGCCAGATTATCTGTGTATTCCTATTGTTATTTTGTCAACATTGTGTAAACACAAGGGCGAGAGGCTACACAGAAGCATGTGAGCACCATATGTAGAGAGGAGGGACAGTAATCTCATGTAATACTGTGAAAAGCCCTTCTAGCATAGCTGATACAGAATCTTTACAAGCCACTGGTAATGAGCAACAGAGAAATGGATTAGGGGGTGCCATGGCTGCATCTAGGCCGTAGCAGGCAGAGCAGCTCTCTCACACAGCCAATGAGAGGGGTGTGTGTTTGTGTCCTTGCTTATACTGAGACAGCTAAGCTATCCTTGGGAACTCTGTGAACCCCCACGTAAATATTTGGTTGCTGTTCTTGTTCACTATTCTTAACCTTAAACTTCAATTTAACGTTACCTAACAATTGAACGAGTGAGCGGACAGGAAGACAAAGGGAAAATGACATGTAGGGAATACAGTTGCAACATTTAAAGATGACTGTCGACTCTGCTGTGTGGTACCCTTGAGCTTGACTGACGGTGGGAATGTCTGTGGGATCCCACATGACAAAGCCATTGCTTTTATCTGCTGCTATGAATTATTCTGTGACTCATTAACAGGTATGCAGATCATCCACAGCCATAGACTGTATCATTTCAAGGCACCGAGACGACCTACTCCGTAGCTGACGCTGGGCTTCTCCTCCATGGCAGTCCATCCGGTGACTGTCCCCCCTGGCTGTGCTGTGAGTGGCCCCCGAGGGCCGCTGTGGAGCTCCAGTGGCCTCTCCGGAAGCCTGCTAGTCAAAGCTGCTTGGTGATCACGGGAAATTAGAGGGCGTTCTTTATGACGTGTCTGAAGGGCGCCACTCTGGGGTCAGCTCTCCCGTGTGGAGGGAAAGTTTGGGGATCCACGGACGCACTTATGCCCTTTCCACCTCCCTGAACCTGGGATTGATCAGGCCTCCTTAGATGACCCCCTACCTCTCTGTCAGCAGGTTACTACATGGCCGGGCCTCACTAAAGGGCCCCTATGGAACTGCTCCATAACCTGTCATCTGCACAGAATCTAACCAGCCCCGGTCCTGCAGCAAACAACAATGGCAGGAAAAGTTACGGCCTCTCATAAAAGAAGCCAGTCGCCCCTCTCACACTGTCCCCGTCTGGAAGTGTGGGACAGCTGGAACCGCGGCCACACCTCGTAAATAATGAGCTGAGGACCGTGGCTGGGAGAAGAGGACTTCTGAACTGGCCAGCGAACCTGGGCCAATTAGCGGCAAGCTCCCTCACAATCAAACGTGTTTCCACATCAGCTCCAATTAAAGTGGGCTGTGGAACCTCCTCCTATATGCTCCAGTAAAGGTCCTTAGGAGGCCTGTGAACCACCACCATCGGTTTTTCTGCGAAAGGTCAACTGCTAATGGACAGGAGCTACACATACCTGCAGACACAAGACTGACAAACCTGGCGAGCAGTTTATCAGGAGAACTGGAAAAAAGAGGACCAGACACTGAGAACCCATAGTTACGGCTGACGAGACCGTGGAGATATAGACGCCGTTTGGGTTCGGTGTCTCTCTAATGTCCTTCTCTCTCTCCTCCTGCCGTGTTGTGCTGTTTGTGCATTCCTGTGTAGACGGGATTGTCCTCTCTGCTCCCTTTTCCTCTGGATGAGTCCTCTCTCTCCACGGTGTGTCTTCCTCTGCTCATCCCCCCATCCCTCCCTGGCTCCATCCCTACATCCCTCCATCGCAGCCCTGTTTACACAGCTCTCCTCCTCTATTTACTCTCATCCCCAGCGCTCCTGCGCTCAGGCACAGAGCGCCCCTAACAGCTGTTCAGCTAAGAGCAAGCGGGCGCTCTACCCACAGTGCTCTGCCACACTCGGCTGGCATGACAGCACCCCACGCCGGGCCGCGATAACTGGCTGCTCGCGCTGGCACGTCTGGTGCCGTTGCGGAGGCGCTCGTGCACGCTCCGCAGTCAGCCCTGTCAGGGTGCTCTCTGGGCAGCGCTGGGTCACAAGCCACGTAGCGACTCCCCCCAACGTCATCTCTCAATCATCTCCAGACAAACGAGCCAAGTTCAGCTTTAGGACTTTTATTCCCCTTCATTCCTTTCCATTCCAAACCATATCGACTGTACTGTGGACTCTCTCGCTCTCTGGTTTTCTGACAAGTTGGGTTCGGAAAAAAGGTTGACGTTTTTAAGCAATGTATCCCTGTACGGGAGGAGCTGCTGACCCAACTCTAGAACCTTCTGAACGACAGAGACAGGAGCAGCTGTCCTCTCCTGCTTACTTACCTTCCGACGCCCCGCTGTGGAAAGACCCACCGACTGTCGCACCGTCTCCGACTGACGAACGTGAGCCTCGGCGTACAGTATAGAGTGAATCTCCAGTGAGACTATTTTTACCTCCTCCTGCTGACTTCCTGCTGGTGGGCCCAGCTGCTGCTGAGTCAGGAGAGAGGAAACGCGGAGAAAGGCCACCGAGCACGGCCATGCTCCCAGCAGACCGCTCCCGCCCCGGCCGCCACAGGGACAGGAGACACTCCATTCATCACCATACAATGGACGCTGCCTGGGGGCATGAGAATATGGGCCTGTTTGCGCACCAGTGTGTGTGTATAATGTGTGTGTGTCTGTGTGTGTGTGTGTGCGAGAGAGAGAGAGAGAGAGAGAGGGAGAGAGAGAGAGGGAGAGAGAGAGAAAGAGAGAGATAGAGATAAAGAGAGAGAGAGAGAGAGAGAGAGAGAGAGGGTGCAATACATTTTCATTCCGCACGTCCTTACTATGTTTTCACACCTCAGTTCGACAAGGCAATATGTGGACGGAACACAAAAAGCTGAATTGTTACACATAGGTATCCACTTAATATGATTCTATGCAGGCAATGACCTGACTTGATTGATGCAAACAGCTCGATGGCTACGTATTGCTCCCATGGTAACAGCACAGCAACATATTTCAAGGACTGAGTTGTCGAAAATAGTATTTACGGTTCCCATGACTGCAAATAATGAAAGCTCTTCAAATATCATACCAAATACCATAATTCACAATCTTATCATAATTTTATATTTGTTACCTTTTTTTCCGGATTGGATGCCCCCTCCCCCTCTTCCTTCTTTCTCTCTCTGCACCTTTCTGCTAGTCTTCTCCCCTCTCAGATTGTGGATCATTCTAGCTTAACACTTGACAGGACAAGACCTTTTCGAGTCACTTGAAATTACAGTGAGGAGCTGATAAGATAGGATTGGGCAGGCGGGCGTGAGAGCCTGCTGCAGATGCAGGGGATCTGGAACACACCTGTACGACATGCACAGACTCTACAGCCTCGCAAAACACGCCGAGATTGGCACACTTACCTTACGGAAACCCTTAAAAAATGCCCACAGACACGCAAACACTTGTGAAGTCGCTGAATCTCGCGTACCATCAAGCCCTCACAAACCAGCAGACACACTCTTGAACAGGATAGCTATTGGCTCAGTGGTGTGTGTCTGTGTAAAAGTGACAGTCACGTCAGGATTTAAAAGCTGGTGCCCAGCTGCCAAGCCCCTAGCCCTGTCTGCCAGAACCCTTAAACACGTCGTCCTAGCCTCCTTCATTGGATGGGCCCCCTCTGTTTATATTCAGCATTTTAAAAATATACTGTCTGCTTAGATACTAACAGTCATTCGCTCTGACTGGCACCCTTACATCTTATCAGCACTGGGGGGCCCTGGGCAACAAAGATCCTCTTTGATCAGCCATTTTTGAAACATCTTTCATTTTCTTCAAACAGATCCATGGGGGTCGTTATGTGAAAGTCAAAGCGCCAAAATGCACCTGATGGTGCAGAAAATGGACGACAAGCACTTTGCAGTTCCTTAAGAAGGAGAGGTGAAGTGGAAAGCCATACACAGTATATATATATATATATATATATATATATATATGATGGACCAGTGTGTTATATATATATATACATATAACACTCTGTATATGGCTTTCCACTTCACCTCTTCTTCTGTAAGGAACTGCAAAATAGTAGACAATACTATACTGTATACAATATATCATATATACAAAATTATATTATATAATATATATTATATACACATACACACACACAAACATACACAGTCTGATACTTTTATTATGCAATTGCTTCAAATGTATAAAAGAAAATCATTACAAATGATAATATCAGCAAGGTCGAAGCTCATATTCATATTCATTCATATTCAGATATTCTAGTTTTGGGTATGTCCCCTTGTTGTGTTTGAATGACAGTGGACATGGACTCCACACACACTACCTACACACCACACACACTCCACACACACTACCTACACACCTGATGACCCATGATGTCCCAGCATGATATGACAATGTTCCAAAGAGCTTCTTTTGATGTCACAGAATGCTTTCTCATTCTTCAATTCCCCCGTTAAATGTTAAATGTATTCTCAGACTTCAGGATCCTCCTGTATATACGAACAGCATGTGGGTGTGGGTGTGTGTATGTGTGTGTGTGCAAATGTAATAAAGAAACAAAGATGTAACTGTACATGGTATCAATGCAACAGAAGTCAGCTGAAAGCGAGGACAGATAGCCATCCTGCTCCAGTCTCCTCCGAATCGACCTAATATTTGAGTGTGTTACAACCCGTGGTTCTACACAGCGGTGACTGTCCACAGATTGGTAGCCCCAGCCCTTTCACGAAACAGAAAAGGGGAAAGAAAGAGGAATACAAAAGAAAGAAGCACAAGAAAAAGGAAAGGAGTTGAGGGAGCGAGAGAAACGAGGAGAGACAAAGAGGGAGAGATGGAGAGAAAGATCTAGAAATGTAGAAAATGAAGCATAAATGGACCATTTGGGCTGTCAGAGGCACACAGAGAGAACTCACCTGAGGGCTGTCACATGCCCTGTTGGTGTCTCCATGGAGACGGCGCTCCTTGGTGGTGTTTCGCTCCAGACTGACAGCGGTCCATGCTGGACCAGTATTGATTTTCAGACTATTTCTGCTCTCTTGGTCAGATCAGTGGACAAAGCAAGCCTGTGGTCAGCCCTCAGCTCTAATCCCGTCTGATGTGGAGAGAAAACATTATCCGTAGACAAGGTGACTCGAAAAACTATTCTACGTGTGGGAGTTATATTTCCCCTTTGGTTACTTTTGGAATTCATTTGGAAGGTTAAGCATCTCAAGATGCTCAAGGTTGTGAATGGATGGAATGTTTTCTTAAGTGTCAAAAAGCCCCTGGCCTTGAATACATTTTAATCGTTTTGTTTTGCTTTTGCCCACCAACCAACTATGCTTGAACATGGGATCTCTGCCAAGTTCCTTGACCAAAAAATATATCTGCTGAGCATGTCCTAGCTAGAGTGGATCTGAGCCATTAAGCGGTTGTCCATGAAGACGTCTCTTTCAGCCGTCTCAGTGCCCTCTCCCCTCCACTCTCCTCCATGGAGCGTGAGGCTTGACGACCAGCTCCACCCGCGGTGTATATCCACCAGTATCAACCTGCAGGCTACAATCTGTACACAAGTTCCAGGACGTCTTAATAGGTGATTAGAGCAGCTGTTGCAGATGCAGTGCTGATTTACTGCCGTTGGGTTTCTCAGAGAAGGCAGAAAGCTCACGTGTGTTTGTGCATGCAAACACGCGCAAACACGCAATCGATCGGTCGCTCGCTCGCTCACTCACTCACCAATCTGTACTGAAGCTCTTTGGTAAGAGACAGTCCCTTTCTAAAGCTCAGAGCCCATCTGCTCAGGACAATTTACTCCCTGAACCACCAGCACCCACTAGAGACCAGGACCCTACAGTGAATCGTTTTCTATCCTTCTCATATATATCACTCTCTCTCCGCCTCTCTCTCCGTCACTCCCTCAGTCGGTCACTCTCTCTCTTCCTCTCTCTGTCTGTCTCTCTCTGACAAACACACACACCAACACACACACTTGTTCGTCTTACAATAAGTTAACAAGTGATGGGTTCCCAAGGAAACACAAGCCCTATGCAACACAAAGAGTGCCTGTAGGCTAAGCACTTTATCACCAGCCAGTTGGAATACATGTGGAATGGCTAGCACTGTGTACCCCATGTGACCTCTGTCTCAAAGGACAAATGTCACAAATACCTCTTGTACCTCAACATCGTGTCCCTCTCTGTTCTGCCCACGTCACAGCTGGGTAAACCGGTCATCGTTTGTAGAGTAAGTGAATGCACACACACACCCACACACAAGCAAACAGACAACAAACACACAAACCCATGTGCACATGCAGGTGCATGATGCACACGCAGGCATGCACACGCTCTCACAAACAAACTGTTCCAACTCCAAACGCCATTTTGAAATTTGCTGTCAAATTCCCGTTAGCCATTCCCTCACAGCCCAGAGTGACGGTGGAATCGTTGCTGCTCTCTGAGGGCAGCCAGAATTGAATCAAAAACAGACTGAATAATCAACAAAATGGCCTTTATCTGAAGAAGAATGGATCCCAACAGCACATAAATTAGGACAGAGTGGGCAAGGATAGTGTGGATGATGTTCTACTACAAGCAGAAGCCAAGTCATTGTGACTTGATGCCAGATGAGAAGATGCCAAAGCACTCGTCACAGTAAACAGTTTACAGACAGGGAGGGGGGAGGGGGGGGGCACTGGAACATTACTGGAGAAGACAGAGGGAAGACCTGGGCTGTTTAATGATCATTGCCTCAATAAACAGATTGCATTTTGAGCGCGCGTGTGTGTTGTGCGCGTGCTCGAAAGATGTGCTTTCGATCTCCACGACGCAGGAGGAAACCATGTTTATCCAGGGAGATGTGGGGTATCCCCACAGATTTGCTGAGCTCACAGCAAACACTGAGAGGGACCCCCTTAGCAACCTTGCACCCTCCCCTCCCCCCTCTGTGTGGGAGATCTGTCTATCCGTGTCTCATCCTCCGTGTCTGATGAGCTTGTGGTGACGGCTCCTCAACTCACCTCTCACCGCTTGGAATGACTCCCTAGACCTCGCACCAGTAATACTACTAGAACACAGAGTGGGTTCTCGTCTTGTGCTACGGCCGTCATTTCACAGATACAGCTCCGTCCCCAGATTTGGTTTTGTTGTTTCAAAACCGTATTCGCACGGAGTTTCAAGACACATCACGACAGAGGGCATCTTCCCTTTCCAGTGTGAAGAATCCCCCACGTCACCTGTCTATCCCCCCTGGTTGCCACACCATCTTCAGAATGGGAGCATGGCCAACAGTTGTTCCAGAGACACTAAACAAACAGATGTCTGTGACCCCCTAAAAGTAATCCTGGACATGCCTGGAGCCTTGGAAGCAGCATGGGGTGGTCATGTAGCGTAGCACTGGGCCACAGGGTATTTATTCGCTTGTGTGTAAATCATTTCTTTTAGCGTCACTGCGTGTGGGAATGCAGTAAAAGCCATGAAGGAGAACTGCAGTGTGAGCCATGGCTGGCTCCTGTAGCATGGCTGCACATAGAAACAGGACGACCAAGATACACACAGGCATGCGCGTGGGAACACACGCAGACACACGCAAACGCACGCAGACATAACCCAACATCGACACACACGCACACCTGCCATTGTAATTCATGCGGTCATTCCCCTTACATGAAAGAGACAGGCCTCTGTCAGAGCAGGACACACATTAGCCTTCAAGTGGGAGCCAAAGAGTGGAGGATGACATTAACATCAGGCCTGTCCCCTCCAGGCCGACCGGCCTGCCTGTCTGTTGGTCTTCTGTCTCTGTCTATCTTTCTGCCCACCTGCCCTTCTGACTGTCTGCCTGTCTGCCTTTCGAGCTACCTGTCTGTCTGCCTTCTTGTCTGTCTACCTGTCTGCTTGCCTGTCGCCATCAAACCTACAAACATCATATACAAACAAACAGGGGGATGCTATTGCTCACCAGCCAATCATGTCATTTCTGAGTCCCCCTCCCCCTGCTACAATCCTTCATGAGCTAAAAGTGTTTGAAGCATTTAAAAAAATACATTGTTCAGAGATGTTTTAGTCAAAATATTGTCCTACACATTGTCGGCATCACAACATAAAATAGATTCCCATTCCCTGCTCTATTTCTGTCTTGACAAGGCAGAGCCAAGGGGAAAACAAGAGGATGGGGTTAACAAGTTGTCTTACACTAAAAACAAACGACAGTTTGCAAAACAAATGTGGCATTACAACATGGCATGAAAAGACTGACATTTACCGAGGCTCATTTATATGTCTGCCTTCATGTTTAGCTCGTTGGCTAACCCCCATAACTACAGGTAGCGCATGAGGGAAGGAGAGAGCGGGGGAGGGAGGGAGGGGGGCTGGAATGGGTGGTACAGTAGAGTGCAGTGAGCCTGTCCAAGTGTGTGGGAGGGTGGTCATGTAGATGAATGCACACCTGGATTAACAGGGCCAGAGAATCCAGCCGTGCTGAGCAGGGAGATTCCCAGCCAAGACAGCCATGTCTTATTAAGTGACAATGACAGCGACAGCTCTTGTCTGCACCCGAGGGATGGGGACTTTCCAGACATACGCAAGTCCCGTCTCGAACCGCTAACGGTCTACCAGAGCCTTGGGGTACTGGAGGCCTTCAGCGAGTCTTCGACAGGGAATGTGATGTCGTGGCGCTGTCGCAGCACAAGCAGCCCTGAATACCACTGCAACTGTGAACGTCTCAGTGGTTTTGCTGACTCGGACGCCGGAGCGATGCATCATTCATGAAATGATTCACAACTAGGATCTGTGCTGTTGTGTTGTTTCATCCTCTGGGATTGGACTGGAGGTCTCTGCGCGCTGAAGGAGTTATGATTCCAGTGTTAAACACCACAACCCCAACAAGTCCAGCTTCTGTCCCTTTAAATGGAGCCCTGTGTGCTTGGCAGCCTAATGGATGCAGTCTGAAGGTGTTAATGGATGGCGACCTGAAAAATGGTCTTATCTGAAAAGGTCCAGGACAGTTATAAATGAAATAATCGCACTGAGCGCATTACTCTGTGTTCCGGCCTCAGGGGAGGACTTCGACACACAGTTTGATCTGTGTGTGGTTTGTGTGCGTCTGCGTGCATGTGTGTGGGTACGTGTGACCCTGCGTGTTTGGGGTTTTTGTGCGGGTGCGTGGGATAGTATGCGTGCGCGTGGGTGTCTCTCCTCTTTGACTCCTCCCACCATCCTTCACTCTCTTTCTGGGGGAACAGCCAGAGTCCTTTTTATTCCTGCTGACTCGCTTTCAACCAGAAACCTCAGTGGGGGACCTTGCGCAAAGGAGGGAGAGAGAGAGGAAGAAAGAAAGAAAGAGAGAAAGAGACAGAAAGAGAGAGAGAGAGAGAGAGAGAGAGAGAGAGAGAGAGAGAGGCAGAGAGAGAGAGAGAGAGAGACAAAGAAATTAATGCAAGACAAAGGAGTCATTCGGCACCCCACTTTGGCAAGACCGACCGTATTATTACTGACACCCACATTTGCTATTATCCACTATGCTCCACCCAAAGTGCTCCATCTCCCCTGTGGGAGGGGGATGATGGAGAGAAGAAAAGCGCTGGCCTCATTAGTTCATTAATACTCATCTGGCAGAAGCATTCTGCTTCTCTAACCTCAGAGGGAAGCAGAGTCAACTATTTGAAATCAAGATGCTCTCTCTCTCTCTCTCTCTCTCTCTGGTTCTTTCTCTCTCTCGCCTTCTCTCTCTCTGGTTCTCTCTCTCTCGCCTTCTCTCTCTCTCTCGCCTCTCTCTTTTTGCCTTTGTCCCTCACAAATTCCCATCTGTAAACGGTCTTATCTATCCCTTCATTCATTACATGACTGTGCAACTGTGTTGCTTTAGACAGTGAGACTAAAGACCAAGAGATGTTTTATACCGAATGATCCTCAATGTATGAACATATTTACATCACTGTTGATGTCATGGAGGCTGTCCTTGGACGGTTCTATCATTTCCAAGCGGGAGATCGTATTCAATTACATCAGCACATGATTGGTACAGATATCTCAAGTTGAAACACAGTAGATAATTCTAATTCACTAACCCCTTACCTCATTTTCAGAGTAAATTGAATTATTGATCAATAAACGCGCCGAATTGCAAATGATCTCATATTCCACCGGGCCAAAGCCACACGAATTCCCCTGTAATAGATAGTAACCCATCAACAGCTTGGAATACACAATATCCCTTATTGTACACTAGAAATTACCTTTATGCTTAATATAGCTGATTGGAATCATATTGTATACATAGATCACATGTTCTCATCAAAAATGCTAAAGATTTAAATTAACATTTTACTGTTATCAATCATCAAATGCAAGTGTCCATTTACGGACAACACCGCCACCTACTGAGTCTTTCAGGAACTCAAAAGTCATGAAGAGCTGAAATGAATTTAATGAGTGAGTGAACGAATGAATGAGGCTCTGGGATATGGGGCTGGGAGTTGAGGTGTTATCCTCTCTGAAAACTCCAACAAGGGGAACAAGCTATTTGCAGTCCTGGAGGTTTCATGAATGTTGAGATATCCTGAGCATTTTGCGTGGACATAAAAAAAAATATTTGAGACCTATGCCACTCTAGAAAGGAATATTTTCAGGCATAAAGACAATTGTATGCAAATACTATATACTTAGGAAACTTGTTAGAAGTATTGAAAAAATTGTCATAGCGATTGTAAAAAGCGATTGTTCTGGTTGCTTTATGTGGAGCAACATTGCCCCTCAGTGGAACAAAGCTGCAAATACATTTAGAATTTTCTCTCTGCAACAGGTCAAACGTGCCTTATAATTACAGTTTTTACCAATCGCTATGACGGTTTTTTCCATACCTTTAACACGTTTCCTAAACTCTTAACACAGTTAGCACAACATCCGTCTGTGTTGGCTATACAATTAACACATTTCTTGTTGCTTTGACACGAAATGCATAGAGTAAACACAAATTTCAAATGCTTCAACTTCTTTTACACACAAGCTCAACCAAGACCAAAACAATCGATTTTTACTGCTCAATTTACCATTGCTTTCACACTGTATGCCAAAACAGATAACATCATGTTCAAAACCTAACTTATTGGCTAAGTCAAAGTGAACAACCGTTCATATTGTGAATTGAAACACTAATATTTCCTCTGTATTTTACGTATTCCATTGCTACTGAGAAAAAGCTGGTTGAAGTTATGCAAATACTATAAATCACAGTTGATTCCCAACTAGGAAACACTCAGGTGTTGAGGTTACCTATTTCAATCGCATGGCCATATAGTATACAGTAACGAGGACCTCTTTGGGCTAATCTTGTGTGGAAAAAGAACAATATAGAGCAACACAAAGAAAGTAAGAATACAGTAATGCTGCACGAGGGAGAGTACGGTAAGACAAGTACCAGGACAAGGGAGAGGAGTGGGACAAGGGCAAGGGAGAGGAGTGGGGCAAGGGAGAGGGAGAGGAGTTAGAATGTGTGGTGGCCCTCAGAGAAGGGCCAGGGCTAGGGTAATACTGTAAATGGCAGCTATATCCCTGTAAGACCCCTTGTTGTAAAGTTACAATGTCATCTTTAGCTCTTTACTGTAATTGCTCATTTCTTTTTTTTGAAAGACCAAATTTATCCAATAGCATTGCAAGACAAGACAATGTGTTTTTTGGAGAGCTGACGGTGATTTTGACATTTTACGTAGATCGGGTCTTACAGGGATATCGCATATTTACTGTATTGCAGTATTGTCCTGTTGCAAATGAAGCCTTTACTGCAGCAATTATGTTTCTGTCTTCTTTTTTTCAATACAGTAAACGTACATTCTCTAAAGCTACTCTGAGATGGGTCATTCATTTTTTGTTCAGAATTTCTGCAGCAAAGAAACATATTGCATTTCATAACTAAACCCAACAAAACAAAAATGTAGAGAGGCTTCAAAAGAAACTGCATTGCAAACACAATCTATAGTCCATATACTGTGAGACCTGACACATATAGATCAATGCATTTTCTGTAATTCCATCTGATGTTAGTGTTTTTTATGACATTGTGCTATGATTGACTACATATTAGTGTGAAAAGAGAACGTGTGTTAGTGTTTGCTAGACATGGTGTCATGTTTAGTGTATTTTTGTGTTATGACGATAAGTGTTTGAGTTTAGTTTATAATGAGTGATTTTGAGCATGAAATTAACAGTTTTGCCAATTGTGTGTGGTGGGTGGGTTGATGCGTTAAGAGTTTAGAAAACTTGTTAAAGGTATGGGAAAAACCGTCATAGCGATTGGTAAAAACTGTAAACCTACTCTAACAACATAATCTTCCATTACAAAAGAGACACAGAGGCCCCAGCGAACGACAGACAAATAAATGACTGTATAAGCAAGGCTGGTTAAATTAGTTAAAATGTCACTATCAAAATTGACCTATGCAAGGAGTTTCCATCAAAGTACTTCAATAATTAATCATTCAGTACAAGTTCCTTGTATTTATGCTACGCTGGCATTTAAAGAAACCTCATATAAACCCACAGAAATTGGATGGTGCTGAAGCTCTGCTCAGCCAGTAGAGGGCCAGCAGCCATGCCTCTGAGAAGATGGGCAGGTTCACACAGGTGCAGAGGTGGATTACAAGTGAGAGGAAGCAGTCTATTATTAGACGCTGGAGCTCTCTGTGCCACTTCTATTGCAACACCGAGTCCCATGGTGCACAAACTCTGAAATACAGGATCAACTCGGCATGGGATCGACAAGAATAGCTGTCAGCAATCAGCATCAGAAACGAATATCCCGGGTCATTAAGGACTTTCTGTTTACTAAGAGAGCCGTGATGTTTGAGGTCTGTGTTGAGTTCAGGGCCAGGGCTGCTTGACGTCACGTCAGCATAGCCCCTCCATGACCACAGTCACAGTCCCCCAAGCTTCACCTGGACATTTGACTGAATGACTGAAAGATCCAATTTCCAGCGAGAACAACGTGCATTACCTGGTCTATGGCTAGGTTAACAAGCTCTCAAACAGAGAAGGTGTGGCTTGAGAGTCCGCAATGGAAATGAGCGACCTGTGTTGAACCTGTGTGAAGGGGATCCTCCCTGTTCCTCTTCTGGGGTGACAGGCTCATGTACTCAAGCAGCACGACAGGTAAGCTATAGAGCCTAAATGCCGACTGACAGCTGTAACAAGATTGACACAGAGGGTCAGATAGTAGTAGTGACTGACACACATTAGACAGAACCATGTCAGTGTGATCTGCTGGGAAGTATTGCTGGCCTCTTCTCTCAGTGAACTTTGATCTGTGAATGGAGGAGGGTTCAATCAGCAGGTGGTTGACAATCTCTGTGGCTGTGCATCTTGTGCCCTCTGACAGGCTCAAGTAGATTCTTACGCTTTCTGTAAAATCCCACTTATCGAGAACACTCAGCCACTGCTGAAAGTAGTTATTAATGTCACATACTGCCCACACACACACACCACACACACACACACACACACACACACACCACACACAAGCCACACACACTCGAGTCCACACACACCAACCTTGGTGAAGCTGTTAGGTGTATCTAGGACTTTTTGCATACAGGACTTCCTATTTATAAGCAGAAAGCGGAGGGAAAAGGGTTGGTGGTTTTCTTCGTTTGTTAGATCCTGGTTTCTGGCCTCTGACCACTGGCATGCGGTCAAAGGAGAAAGCTGTAGGCAGGAGTGAAAGACAAAGGCTCTATTGAGTTTTGTGAAGAGCATTGAAGAGTTGAGTTTGCGGTCAAAGGGCTTTTCTTGGGGAAAACCAATCAGATTTGTTTATATTCAAACTTGATATTTGGCGGGGAATTTTCATATTTTGTACACAGATCTTTTACTGTGCATGGTTTTACCTTTAAGGGTCAATATGATTCCTATTGTTGCTAAAACTGAGCTACAGCTGTGAACAGCCTTAATGCCCGCTAAGCAACCCAACCAAACCAAAGTCTGTTTAAAAGTGTGTAAAAAAGTATGAAAAAGACTTGAAGAGATTCCAATCTGCTCCGGTCTATTATACATATGCAAATGCATATTTAAATCAAGAAGTTTGAATGATTCAAATAGATACTTCTTTGAAAAGTAGAGCGGGACTGGTAGATGAAGAGGAGAGTAGGGAGAGAGAGGGTGAGAGAGAGAGAGAGAGAGAGAGAGAAAGAGATAGAGCACCTTTACTCCCTGGATGTTTTTTAATTAGGCTTTGCCTGGCCAGCAGATCAGAGTAGGATAATCCTCTGGTTTGATGGGTTGGACCGGTAGATGCGGGCCTAAATGGGGGGTGGGCGAGAACTAGAGACATATACATTTGTCTGTCAGTGTGATAGAGAGTGTGAGATATCGTGAAAATATGGGAGGGGAAAATGAGGGGAGGTCAAAAAAGTAACGGTGACAAGTTTAGCAGGTTTAAGTGAGAGAGGGAGAGAGTGTGTGTGTGAGAGAGAGAGAGAGAGAGAGAGAGAGAGAGAGAGAAGAGAAGAGAGAGAGAGAGAGAGAGAGAGAAAGAGAGAGAGCGGTAGGGAGAGGTTGGGTTACTGCACTGGCATGGGACGTCAGCAGCTTGTTGGATTGAGATGCTGTGTCCTGCTGATTTTAATCCCGACTGATTAACGAACAGAGAGCAAGCGCCTGTGCGAGCCGTCTGGGGAAGAGAGAGAGAGATAGAGGGGGAGTGTGGCAGGGAGAGAGAGAGAGAGAGAGAGAGAGAGAGAGAGAGAGAAAGAGAGAGAGAGAGAGCAAGAGAGAGAATTAACAGAGAGAGAACCTGGTCATTCAATGTCGGGAGAGCACTCGGAGGGGGTCATTTTCAACGAAAGCCAAGGAAGTGGGAGAGGAATCTGATATTTTGCCCTCTTTTCGTACTTTCGTGCACACTTCCCCCCTTCACCCTCCCCCTTGTTTGTCTTAAACCTTTTTCTCTCCGTGTGCTGCTGCGTGGACGGCTCAACGATGCCCACAAACGGAATAAATAAAGCGCTAAAGCTGCAGTTTGGCCTCATCAACCACGAGAGCCGCTACTTGACAGCGGAGGCCTTTGGCTTCAAAGTGAACGCCTCGGCCTCCAGCATGAAGAAGAAGCAGATCTGGATGCTGGAGCAGGAGGACCAGGACGGCCAGGTGGTCTTCCTGCGGAGCCACCTGGGACGCTACCTCGCCTCCGACAAGGACGGCAAGGTCAGCTGCGGAGCGGAGAAGCCCGACCCCGGCTGCCGCTTCCTGATCGTGGCCCAGTCGGACGGCCGCTGGGCCTTCCAGTCGGAGCCCTACCTGCGCTACTTCGGAGGCTCGGCCGACTACCTCTCCTGCTTCGCCCAGGCCATCGGAGAGCCGGAGCTGTGGGCGGTCCACCTGGCCCTCCACCCCCAGGCCAGCCTGCTCAGCGTGGCCCGCAAGCGCTACGCCCACCTGTCGGCCACGGAGGGAGAGATCTCCGTGGCCAGTAACATCCCCTGGGGCGTGGACTCCCTGGTCACCCTGGTGTACGCGGAGGGCAAGTACAGCCTGAAGACGTGCGACAGCCGCTTCCTCAGCAACGACGGCAAGCTGGTGAAGGAGAACGCCCCGGCCACCGCCTTCACCCTGGAGCTCAAGTCTGGCAAGCTGGCGTTCAAGGACTGCGATGGGAAGTACCTGACCCCCATGGGCCCCACGGGCACGCTGCGCTCGGGGCGCTGCTCCAAGCCTGGCAAGGATGAGCTGTTCGACCTCGAGGAGAGTCACCCGCAAGTACTTTTCCAGGCTGCCAACAAAAGATTTGTCTCAGTCAAGCAAGGTAATCAGCCTATACCTCTGAGTGGATGACCACGTGTTTGTCGTGTATTACTATCCCTCTGCCAGACAAAAAGATTTGTTTTCTACCTTCTACCGTTTAAATGTGTAAGACTGCGTGATCAATATGAGAAGCTGTTGGTTCTTATAGTGGGCCATAATTACATGGAAATTGCTTTTGCCACTCGCAGAGCTTCACACATGGTTGAAGAGACTGCCTATAGTGTATGTGCGGGAATTGCGCTCCGGAAAGGCTTTTTGTCACCGTGCTATGTTTAAGGTATCTTCTAATCTGTCAGTGCAGGAGAAGAGCAGGATGAAAGAGTTTTCACTGTTATTGAAGCCCGATTGCTTGATTGGTCATGCTGAACGGCCGAACGAGAAATAAGTCACTTTCCCGTTGAAACAGAACACTGACCGTAAGCGTGGGCTTCCATGTGAAAAACACAACACTTAGCTGCTTTGGACTGTTATTGAACGCCTTGCTGTATAATAGAAGAAACATGTTCACACTTCACTTGCTTGGGTTTGTGAGAAGAAATGTTGTTCCTTGAGAAAAAACTCTGTATTGTGCTCTGTCCCAAGGTTTAGAGTAGTGCAAGGACACGCAAGGCTTTTTCACTGTCTGACGGTTTAGCGGGGTTTTAGGGATGACACGTTCTTCACCCAAATATGATGAACATGCCATCAACGAATGTACACCAAAAATGTTTACTCCTACAATAGTGTCAATACCTTTGGCACTGAAACTGAAAATATAGGTTTAAACCATGGCACTCAACACAGCAATCAGATGAACCATAAAAAGGCTGAAATTGATACACATGAGCAGTTGAGCAACACTTGTCCGTGTAGACCTGAGAGGGATCCATGGTTACGCCCCGTGATCCAGTGAGTGGTTGAGAGCTGCCTGCCGTAAAGGGGTAATTGTGGTAATGGGCTTTGTCATTTTCACTGTGTGTCCATTGAAGATTAGGACAAGGGCAGATGACTCCCATGACACACATCCAGGGGGTGTGTCTTAATTACCAGTGAACAGAACCAGGATTGATGCTATTGTTAGACTGATACTGGTCGCTCCCAGACCGTATCCTTGGAGTGAGAGTGGACTTTTTTTCAACAACAAGTGGTTGTAATGAGGTCTCTCCATGGTGTGTGTGGCAGCTTGCGGGCCATTAGGCCGCACAGACAGCGATAGGCTGGTTAAAATGGGAGCTGTGTCCAGACAGATCAGTTACCATGTCCAGAGTCAGCTCTGGGGATGGACTTGGGTGGGAGAGCAGACATTGGGATCTGCACTGTTGAACAGGAAGTAAAGACAGGTGAAAAGGCTGAAGAGCAATGACAACAACAGTGGAAGTGTTATTTTGTGCTATGTTGATGCTTACTTACAGGACTGAGGACCAATATTGTATGACTTGTTTGATATCATACTGGTTCAAAACGTCCTTGGGAAAAAAAGTTACTTTAGGCCATTTGCATATCAATTAATTTCTATAGCTGTAATTATATACTAACGGAGCAAAGTCACGTTGATGACATTTCTCCTTAAGCACTAAACTGGCATCTCATGCTTTCCAACTGGTCTTGAACTACTGCATTAAAATAAAATGACCCCAATATTACCCGGGCCGAAAACTACCCAAGAGTATGTTTGGAATTTGCATATTGCTTGAGGTAAAATGATCCTCAGGTCACATTGAAAACAATCTGACGATGATGCCCCCACCTGACAACACAGCCCACACAACATGCCCTGTCTGAACCGTGTGATGTTGGCAGGATTTTGCCCCGTAGCTTCAGTTCCAACACATTTCTTTTTCCTTCTTCAGGAACCAGGAACAACAAAAGCTGCTTAGTGGGCCCTGTGGTGAAGATTTGCATTTCACCACAGATGGAATTACCGCTAGCGAAGGAGCAGGATGGTTGGGTGTGTGGGATTAGGGTGGTAACAGGCTTAAGAGAAAGGTTGAGGGATATTTCTGTGGCATCTAAATTGAACCACAGCTAGCAGACAAGTAGCAGTCTACTGTAAGGGTCGTATGTTCACACTAATTCAGTTTAGTGGACAGACACTGGGGGTTTTATGTGGGGTCATGGAGGGGGCGTAGGCTGGCCTGCAGCTGCTGGAGCTGTTGGATAACCAGAGAAGTGCTTGTTGTTTCAAAGGCTGTTGGAATATGGGGGATGTTTACCAGAAGCAGTCTTGTGTTTTAGGTGCTTCGGTGACACCATACAGTATGAAATTGTGTGAAGCAGGATGTAAATCCAACAGGGGTACTTATGCATGAGTCACACAAAAACGTCTCACACTGTGACATCAATGCATAGAGCTTTAATTGAGTAATTTAGTCACATCTAAATCTGAGGCAAATTTGAAGAATTATGGCTTTTCTTCCATTTCGAGTTTTGTGTTTTTTCATGTAATTCACATAAAAAGTATGGGAAAGGAACATGGAAATTCCGACCATACACTTAAGCCAACACTGAAGCTTTGCAAATGACTCACAAGCACTACAAAGGTGCTATATCCAGATAGTTCTTATTATTGTAAATTGTTGTAAATTGCTTTGTAAATGGCATGTTTTGCAGAAAGACAATAGATTGACATATTTCTTCTCAAAAAACGTTTTTCGTTCTTTTGACCCTGTATCCGTTGTATCCGTGATCATGCTGGGAAAGGTTTCTCCAACGTTTTCCAGTACTTCAGCTGGTGTCTTTAAGGTTTACCATGCTGTTGCTCTACAGCAGCTTCACATAGAGCACATAATGCTATTACACAACCTCAGGCTGGGGGATGGGGCACAGGTTCCCAAGTGAACCCGACACACTTACATTCCACATTTTACTCATCCATCAGATGCTTCTATTCGAAACAATGTGCAGTATGAATAATGCAGCATATGTGAGTGTAGCAGATAATGGTGGACTGGAGGTGCACAGTTCTAACCGTATTTCAGGGGTTTGTGTCAAGGTCCTGGGGTATTTAAATGAATCAACACTTAATATACAAGCAACCTATTATAGGGAAAGTATGAACAATGTGATATCACGTGTTTGATCATCTGTAGCCTCTGATCTCTATTGACCTATCAGAGCACATGCCTCGGTGGGTCCAAGTCTCCTCTCTCCGACAGGACTAGGAGGGTTAGTAAGAGAGATAAAGTGGCAGGATAAGACAGAAGGGCGAGTGAAAGGCTCATCTTCCCAGCGGGAGGCCGCACCAACGCAGTGCCAAGGTCGCTCCGCGCCACCTCGAGGCGATGTCACCTCACAGAGAGAGGGAGGCCGTGGAGCACTTTAAAATACCAAAATAGCATACCATATAACGCAATTGAGATTTATAATATAATGCAGTTGGTCACATCAGCCAAATCTTTCTACTTTCATGTACCTATTTCAAGCTGCCTCACAGACTACACAGGAATGTTTACTTTATAAAATGTACTATTCATAATATACAGTATATTCATATTTATCCGAATGAACAGATTGATACAGATCGACGTTTCCTATACCGATAATATATATAGTTCTTCAGCAATATTGTTGTACTTCTTTCTAAGAAGCAATGCAGTACAGCTCTCAGTAGCACTGTAGAGTGAAGGTGATATTAGGCGAGAAGAACAAGACGAGGGGCTTATGTCTGATCCTGTGGTGACAATGTAACTATAGGGGATGGTTGACAGATTAATAATTAAATGTCACATTTTCACTGTGTTCACATTTCCTTTTAAATGCTTAGGGTTGTAAATGGCTTACAAAAAGAGATAGTGTCTTTACACTCATTGTCCGCGGAGTAATGGTGCAATAATTGGAACTGTCGGCTTTCCCCCTCTCTTTTGTCGACCAGGGGTGAGTATCTCGGCCAATCAGGATGTAGAGACAGACATGGAGACGTTCCAGATGGAGATTGACAAGGAGACCAAGAAGTGCATGTTCCGGACCAACGGAGGCACTTATTGGACACTGGTGTCTCACGGCGGGATCCAATCCACTGCGACAGAAGTGTAAGCATGTGGTATTCAGCTCCTGGTAATGGAATTCAGGTGTTAAAACGAAGCTTCTGACCCCCTGCCTGCCCTTCACTCATCCCCATACAGGGAAGCCAACACCATGTTTGACATTGAATGGCTCGGCCGGAGAGTGGCTCTCAAGGCCAGCAACGGGAAGTATGTCTGCACCAAAAAGAACGGGCAGCTTTCAGCAGTCAGCGATTTTGTAGGTGAGAGCTTTGATCTCCGTCCCTTGATCTCCATACTTAATCGCCGTGGATACTTTGATGGCTAAAATGATTGTGTTTTTCTCGCTCCTGAGCGAAATAGGACTGAGAATACTGACATGATCATGAACTGTACTGCATGATAGCCAGGGATCATTCGGATAGATTTCCAGATCGCTGCTTGAGATGAGGTAATGAAGCCAGGTGTCTGTGTTGCAGGTGATGACGAGTTGTTCCTGATGAAACTCATCAACCGCCCGATGTTGATCCTTCGAGGGGAGAACGGATTTGTGTGTCACCACAAGAACTCCAACACGCTAGACTCGAACCGTTCCGTCTACGACATCTTCTCATTGCTCTTCAGTGACGGAGCCTATCACATAAAAAGTCAGTGTAGGTCTGTCTATGACAAGGCTTGCTCCATGTTACAGTGTGCATGTGTGTCCTAACATTAATTAACTTACCCTCAGTAAACAAAAAATGGTCTTCCCTCACCTCAACTAATGACCTGTGCCCTGTCCACAGGCGTGGGCGGAAAGTTCTGGTATGTCTCCAGCAGTGGGCTTGTGTGCTCCGACGGAGACAAGCCTGAGGACTTCTACATGGAGTTCCTGGAACATGGCCGTGTTGGCATTAAGGGCAAGAATGGCAAGTACCTGCGTGGGGACCAGGGAGGGACGCTGAAGAGCGATGCTGCCGACTCTGACAGCTCCTCCCTCTGGGAATACTGAGCCGCCGGGGAGAGCTTGGGGTCGGACGAGCACGGAGGAGGAGGAGGAGAGAGGGAGGAGGAGAGAGCGAGGACCTGCACCCACTCATGTCAAGCCCAGCACAGACACATAGACTGACCAGACCGGGGCAGCCCTTTACCACTGTTCGTATGTACGGGGAGCTGCATGGTGACCTACTTGTTTTCTATTGGGAGAAATGTTAGGAAGTTCTTTGTTTATGTGTGTGTTTTCTTTCCTTTTTCCCCACAAAACCTAATGTCTATGTTATTTTTCAAGTGACATTGCCAACATCATGAAATATACCACAACGTCTTCAATTTGAGGCACACATTGTTTAACCAATACAAATGCATTACAAACTGTTCCTATAGATAATAAATGCCCTGTCCTCAGTTCAGTCAAGACACTCACATGATTGATTTCACCATTTATTCATATACATGAGACCAGGTTTCATTTTGGCAGAATGGATGTACATGGGGAAGCGATGAGTTAAATCCACCAAGGGGATAACAGACAGACAACATGGGGGAGAAGGGGATGGTGGAGGGCAGCAGCAGCGCAGAACACTAAGGTTAGCGAGGACGGGTGTGCGGGTATGCGGGTGTGCGGGTGTGCGGGTGTGCGGGTGTGCGGGTGTGCGGGTGTGCGGGCATGCGTGCGACTTCATACCGCCGCCTATTGAGCTAAGCCTATCGGGGTAAGATCACGGCGATGGGTGATATGACGCGCGCTGCCCGAGTGCCATGCCTGAAGTAGCTTCGCTCATACGTTCATTATCATTCTGGGTGAGGCACCCCCACACTCAGCCAGAGGGCGGATCTATAATGAGGAGCCGAGGAAAACACCTGCACCCACTGACAGTGCCGTCCTAAACTCCCACAAGACACATCTTGGCATTTGGCTCCGTCAGCTGCTTATGATAACCTTTGTAGATGATGGTATATATTACATCTAACAATGATGTCTGTCACCACATATATCTGTCCTAATGTGAAAGAAGAACAGTTTTAGGGCCCTATTTTGACGATCTGAAACGCAAGTATCAAAGCGCAAAGCGCAAAGCGCAAGTGGGCGGGACTCCGGTGCGGTTGCTATTTTAGCAGCGGGATAAATGACTTTGCGCCTGACGCAAATGTAAAAGAGGTAGCTACATTACTAATGGGTGTGGTTTGGGCGTAACGTGCAATAAGCCAATCAGAGCGTCATCTCACATTCCCTTTAAGAGCAGCGCTTGTTCCATGGCGGATTGCTATTATAACGGCGGATTTGCCAGGCGCACGCCAGCGGTTCACAGGAGACGGACGTTCTTGTCAGGACCGTAAACGATAGAGAAGTGACATTGTATGGGAAAGGCAGAGCAGTGTCATTGCACTAAGTTGCCCACTCATGCTGCTCATTCAAATGTAGCCTATTTTGACATATATATATTTTTTTAATTGCTTAGTTCTTAGAATTAGTGTAACTGTTTTTTAACTTAATTTAAGACCTGTTTGCACCTTCCTGCCACAGTAAATTGAAAACCGAATTCTGATTCTGATTCTGATGTGCATGGGAGAAGAAACCTACCCAAATTAGCTTCGGTTAAACAGGCGTAGGGGAAATTGCCACATATTTCATACAGATTTCATACACATACAGATTTCTCATGAACATCTTATTAATCATTGACATGAACGAAATGTAACACAGCTAGCCATACAATAAATCAAAACAATACGTAGTTTCGCAGGAAGAATACCCTGGCTTCGCCAGCAGTGCGCACGGACCAAGCTTGCGCTGTTAAAATAGCATCTGAATAATGCGCCATTGTCTTTAAACCACCTTTTTCCTGGTCAGTGGCGGAATGGTTTTTCGGAAACCGCAAGATAGCACCAAGAACGTTTGCGCCGGAACACGCCTCCTTTTTCGCTAAAACCGCCCCCGGGAGCGCAAGGTCATTTCGACGTGCGCCCGTGGAGGGAAAAATCCGCTTTGCGCCGAGTGCAAGATAGGAATGATACTTGCGTCACTGACAAAGTCAATTGCGCTGGGTGCAAGATAGGGCCCATAGGCTACTGGGAAACCTATACAGGGAGGTCATGTCCGGTTGGAGAAGGCAGGTGCTGGGAAGGAGAGCATTTTCACTGTTATTTCCTATTGCTTGCTTTGAAGGTGGCGCATTGTTTAAGCAAACGGTGTGCTCTAAGTTGCTCATTCATTACACTTACAAATGACCACATGCATGTATGACTAGTCTGGTGAATAATAAGTCATGTTAATTTGAGGGAGAAGCAAAAGACCAAAGTATTGAGTGCAGTTAATTCCATTTAAATCTGCTATTGAGTCGCCTCTGGCACAGACATCTGTGAGCAAAACCTTAAACATTTTGGTCCAGTTTGCCAGACAGGCTTAATCCATGTCTGGGAAACTGGACCCCTGTGTCAGGATCAAAGTCCAGTCACATGCTTCGGTTATCAGCATGCAAACTCATCAGTTTCTCCTCTAAAGTTCTGTCTAGAGGCCTTACACTGTAACCCTCCCCCTCCTTCCCCATATATTCTACTCTATGCATGTCTTCTCCCTGAGCCCCGGCCTGTACCCTCTCAAATAAAGACAACTGTGCATCTGAATGCAAGCTGAATCAATGGAATAGCTCTAAGTACTTAGAGTACTTAGAGTGCTCTATTTTTGCTTTGGTTAGACATACCATCCGCCAGTTTTGCCATATTGCTTTTATCATCAAACCCACCTTCTCAGATCCAATGCCATGAGTGTGGCGCCCGAGGGTCGATTGGGAGCTTGCTGCATCCGGCCACATGTTTGCCAATCCTTCCAAGGACAGCAGCAGAATGTGGAGTTCAGAGTGAAGTGTCTGTGTGAAGTCTAAGAAATCTCATTTACAATGGATCCTTCTGCAAAACAATGTCACAACTAATTACATGCTGTCCACCACACTCTATTTCAGTTTTAGAAATTATTTTTTGAAGGCTATCATTCCATGTCAATAGGGATCTTTTTTTCTTTTTATCTATTTTCCTGAAATTGTTTATAAATGGTGTTGATTATAATAAAACCAAACTTGTTGATGACCATGTTGTTATTGTGAAGTAATTCTTAGATTTTCTTAGAGTGTCCTTTAGGGTGTATTTTCCTTTGCCGTCACTTGCCTGTGAGCAAATTCTGCATAATGCATAATGTATAATATCTCAACACGTCTACTTGTATGGTAAACAATGTCTACCATACATCTATCAATTCTCATGATAAGCAAAATAAACACATTTAAAGATGATTATCTATCAAATCAACATATTATTTCCATCATGATTATAGAGTAAATTAAATTGTGATAACCCATAGACATGCTTTCGGATGGCGCTTCCCTTCAAAAATGGTAAACTCCGATAGTTAACATTTCTCCAGTGTCAACTGATCACAAAGCCCTTTGGCACATCAACTCACATTGTAATTATCCCATCCTGACAAAATATGAATACAAATCTGCTGGGTAGGTTTTTTGTTTTTTGAAATGAATCCTTTATTTCCCAGTGGTGAGTCCATGTGTGCCCCATGGTAAACCAATCAATCTCAGTACTGTGTTTTCACCATATGTGAAAGCTGTGTATTGGAAAAACCTTGTTAGTGTCTCAGTAGACTAGGATTGTAGTACTCATTTGAATTTCATTGATATGTAGGCTTATCATAAACCCTAAAATAGCCCTTCTAGGTAACGTAGGTGTTGTTGAGCTGCATTTGCCTCCCCACAGTGGAAACTATCTGTTGAGAAAAACAGCAGCCATGCCCAGGTGCCTCGGAAAAGCAACGCCTGTTGCTGTTGATCCAGAGTTTTTTTATTCGTTGATGTTTCTATTGTGAGATTTGACAGACAGGAAGGACATCCTATCATTACATGAAAGTAATGATTGTCAAAAAAAATGTTGTCCTGTCTCCACCAAAGAAGATATATTTCACATTCAGACCACTGAAATTATTGATACGCTCAGGATGTGAAGAGACCTTCAACCAGTAGCCTATAAAAAAATAAGATACAAATCAAATTGTAGCTTTAAAGACGTGCTTACATTCAATCTCACGACAAGGTACAACAAATGTCGTTGTCCAGGCCATAAGCCTATTTAAAGCCATAGATGTTTCTGAAAGGTTTTAATGCTGTTTGTGCATTGGGAAAAGAGACTGGATCAGATTTAATTTTATTTTGGATTTTTTTATTTTATTTTTTATTAGAAAGCCTACTTCTAACTTAACTTGGGTGGGGGTCATAAAATACAACGCCAACCCTGTTGTAGGCCACCAGGCCTCGACCTATCTTCCGCAAAGAGCGCTAGAGGGCAGTAGCCTACATGTCACAATTAGTTTGAGATGTGCTGAGTTTTGCAGTTTTATTCTATTTTATTTCAAACGAGCTGTCATCTGTAACAACAGGGTACGCCGACACGCGTTTATGTCAAGTCAATTAACAGCTTTGAAGAACGACCTTGTACAGGCCACAAACTATTGTGTTGGTGGTAGGCTGCACATCCTCTCCCACACACCATTATACTTTATAATGATTTGCACATCAACCCAATGTGGACAATTAGTTCAGGATTTCTTTTTGAAAATAATATCAAGTTCCTTTCCCACACGATAATGATTTAGTCAATGCAATGACAAACGGGTATACTGTTTTAACAACACAATACAAAGTTACTTAATTAAATAATACACTATAAATCAACAACATAGGCTACAGAATACATACCATGAATTTCCTGTCCAAGCATTCACTCACTTCCACCAGTGTATAATAGATGGGGATGAACAGTAGGGTCGAGAAAAACTGCGCGCCAGTTCCTTGCCTGTCCTCCACACGCAGCAACGACATTATTGCCCCAGTCTATGGCTGTGCTTGTGCTACAAACGTGACTTACTTGAATATTCTACTCAGTCTGTTTTCTTGCAGGAATTTAATTGTATGGATAACAACAAGCATTTTGCTGATGAGAGGCTAAATGGCGCCGATGGAACACTACCATGGAGAGCTTTGCGCATCGTGTGTGCCCTTTCTACCCTTGGTTATGCTGATCTGACCATGGAATTCTACTAAACCGGTCACCGTAAAAAATAAAAAAAACGATATATTTTATTTTATTTACAAAATGAGGTACGGAGTGGTTGTTCTTTTTGCTGGATTTACTGGTTTACTCAGTTTTGCCTTACTTGCCGTGGCAATTGGGAGCGAATATTGGTACATTATCGATGTTAAACCGAACCATCCAGACTTTGAGGACCTGAGTTCTCATTCGGGGCTTTGGAGAATATATGAAGGTAGGGATGCCGGTGTAATACACTCAGTCAGTGCTTAATATCAAATATTATCATCTGGCACCACGACGTTGATTTCCATGGTTAAAAAAAAGTACAAAATCACAAGCTGTCAGACAACTATCAATATTAAACTGGTGTGCGGTCATTGTAAACACTTAAACCACGTGTTGCATAAGTAACAATTAGGTTACTTTGTGCCATCGTGGATCATTAAACATATTTGACTTCCCATGATAAATGAGACTGATTATCTTTCTCCTGTAGATGAGAACGAAAGAACGTGCATCTGTTAGGTTTTTCCTCAAGCAATTGCCTATACGCAATATGCTCGCTTTAGACATTTTGCTACTTGAAGCTACATTGGAAAGTATAACAAGTCAAAAATGAATATGTAAATGTGGTCAACAGTACTTATATTTGATCAAGCCCGTGTCTTGAAATGTAATTTAAGTATCACACACATTGACACGTCTTTCAATACCCCGTTTATAATTCCACTGAGGTTCTTCTGATTGCCATCTCTGAAGGCATCTGAATTTTGAAGTCATAGACATAGTCCTTATCATGCACATTACCTGTACTTATATGTATTAGAGACACATCCTCTTATGTTTTGTATGGGTTCATGTATCCTTAAGGATTCAGTATATAAAAATATGACTGTGGTGTTACTAACCAACCATCCCTTTGATGAACCACCTGCTGTAGACAGCACCCGAAAGACCAAGAGCTGGAAATGGCTGCAGTAACTTGCCAGCTAGTACTGTAAAGTGAAAGGCTGATATTTACAGTATTTAGCCTTGAGGCAGTTTGCTGGACTGAAGTAATAATTAATGTACCGTTAATACTTTATAGTTCATATGGTCCGTGCATGGTAGTTTGACCTGACCTGTTGATCAATGTGATGAGGAGTGATGGGGTAAGGTGTATAATAAATAAGCTCCGATAGACTTTCAATTATTAATATTACACCGTATGTATTGCGTAAGTGAATGATATTATTGTAATTCAAATTAAATCATTTTTTCCTCTCTGTCCATGTGACTATTCTATGTAATTCTTCTTACTAAATCTACAGGAAAAAATGCCAGTTCCCACCTCATTCACTCCTTCACAATGGACACATCCACCTTGTCTGAGGTAGAGAGACATCTTATCAGTGAGTGTCATTGTTGCACCGTCACAGATTCAGGGCTTAAGAGCCTGGTAACCATAGCCTAAACAATGAATCTGCTATCTGCTGGGCAGCCATTCAGTATGTTTATTCTGTTTATCTCAATCACGGTGATTGAAATACTGGTTCTGTATATATACATTCTTTAAAATGCGATATTGTTGTCTTCCAAATGCCGATAATGAACGAAAACAATGAGCGCAATATTAATTACCCAATGAAAGACCAGGTATCATAAAGCACATGAGCATAACATCACGACACATACAAAGAAAGAACAGAGAATTGTCCTTGTGTAAGCATAACACCATGTCAAGCCTGACAAGAGGACTGTTTCTGCCCAGTGACGTTGATCTGTCTGTTGTCCCGCTCCTTCCAGAGCTTCACAAGGTGATCGTCATCCTGCTGCCTGTCAGCCTGGTGCTGCTGGTGTTCGGCTGGATCACTGGTCTAGTCAGCTCTCTGGCCCACAGTCCCTGCCTGATCTCTGGCTCCGCTTCCTACTTCCTCCTCTGCAGTAAGTAGGACTGAATCCTGCAAAGCTTGTGGCAATTAAATATTGATTGTACTGTGAAGCTGTACTAAAGGAAATCGTTGTGGTTTTGATGAAAGGTTCAAATGTTGTCAATAGCTCGACAGTACATTGTTTGTGTGTTTATACGTGGGTGAGTTAAGCTAAATTCTACCTCAGTACATACCTGATATTGTATTGGTGTTGTACAAATGTTGTATGTACATCCTTACACTGTTGTTGAGGGACAACTCAGGTTAGCAATCTTGTCTACACTGTAGTAAAGTGCAATGTATTTTCTACTAACTAGGTTGAACCCTGAAAGTCAGAACTACAGTACTGTAGGACCGTTCGAGCTCAGAAACCACCCCTTAACTATACATGATGGAGCTTCTATATACTATAGTTGGCATATGATTCGATACAATGTAATTGCTGGTAATACTCAGAGCACTCTACGGAGATATCTGCCAATCCCCTCACAGCAAGAATCCACAGACAGCTGGATGCAAGCCCTGCATGCTCAATCAAGTGACAAAAGCCAGACATCTGAAGCATTGATTTCCTGCTCTCTTATGATCTCATGAGATGATTTTTCACAGTTCAGGATATCATTGCACCATGGTATTGGATCAGCAATTTCCATGTTTCTATCCTGGATACTGGACCAGTCTCACAGCACATAATGCTACCAGTTGTATTGTGTATTGAAATACCTCAAATTAATGGTTACTAAAACAAACAAGCTTACTCCTGAACAAAAATGTCAGATTCCCTATCAAATGCAGTACTCTTTTAGCTGCATGATTGAATGGTCCAGGTTTCCACTCCACATTCCTCGGGTAAAGGAGTATCCACTGAAGCGAAAAGTACGTGTGACAAAGGTAATCGTTCTTTCTTTGACAAGTCAAGTGTTTTTTGGAATGGTTTCACTACACAGAGTTAATAGCCCAGACAGTTTTTGAAGCGCATTCAGTAGGTTTTTGATTCAAGAACAGAATGATGACAATCATGACAAATAAATGAGTGCACCGCTCACAAATAACAGCTGACAGCTGTCAAAGGCAGATGTTTCTTACAGGTAGGTAGATCAACTTTTCTTTAATAGTTACAGATAAAACACATTACATTCTAAACCCAATTTGTCTTTAAAATAAGTGCATCATGGTTGCATGTTTGGATTATCACTGCATAATTGTGAGTTAATGAATGGTAAGGATGAGGTGCTAATCTTAGCGTTAGAATATCTAAACAATAGCAGATATACTGTATGCTAGACCAGTGATTGAATGTTTCAATGATTATTGACCTGGATAGCAATGCCATCTATTAGCAATTGCTGTATATCTTGACTCAAGACAACGGCAAAGTGTGTTTTTTTCTGATCTCTAAATGTCTATATAATTATATATATCTATAATTGAAGCATATTTCCGGACAATTTTTTAGTAATCTTGAAGGCTAAAATAAATCTTGGAGACTTTTACATGCTTTAAACTAATACAAATTAGTACCATTTCTGATTTTACATTATCCTGTACGAACAGTATATGGTTAAACTGTCAACTACTGTCAAACTTCCAGACAGCTGTATTATTATACTGGCAAGCAACTACTTTTATACTTTCCGACAGCCATATGATTATACGATCAACTCGAGTCTCAGCTTTGTATTGTTTTTACACTGCCTGAGAATCACTTATTCTCCAGAAAAATAAGCATCCTGCTGTTCTTTTGTTGACAATATATAGATCGGAGCCTCTTTATCACTGCTGACCGCCAGCAGGTACAGAACATCATCACCTGTCTATGTATCAACGTGGGCTCTCCCCTGAGAGACCATCTCTGTCTGCTCGCACTCTATTTCATTGCAAAATTGGGATTCGGTTTTGGGCTCGCACATTTAGTGTACAGTATGTATACAATACAGCATATGCTAAACAAGATAATGTATGGTTAATTAGATTTCTGTTTGGAACATTGTGTGTTGGCACCATGTGTGTAACAGGCCCAGTATTTGATTGAGTACAGTGTTTTCTGTGATCTTTTGTTTTGTCAAGCACCTCTTGGGAAATGAGGTCTATTCTACAACAAACACCCTCAGCCACACAGTTCTGTGTTTTTTTTATTGTATTGCACGTTGCTCACTACAATACAGGGGAAATCAACCTTTGGGGTTATAAACATTTAATTTCATGCTTAAAAAGTGCTTCATGAATTGTATGAGGGCCTTAAAGCTATAAAAATATTTCAATGTTTTCATCTCCTAAATAGTCAACAGCAAAACCCAACCACTAGATGCCTCCTCCTGTTACCTTTACAATGCATTTCCAATAGGTTTGTACAGTACTGTTTATCAAGCAGTAGAAACCGTCAGAATTTAGACTCTTCATCTTCAATTTGGAACAGTGCTGCTTGATTCATTGTCCATTCCCCATCCAGATTGGTAATTAACTGTGAACAAGGCAAGAGTAAAATCAGATCATGTCTTGAATTTAGATTAATGTTTAAAAACGCTCCATTGTTTTTTCACTTTAGTCTGATAAGGTAGGCAGATGAATTTAGTGTACCACCATCATAGCGGTTAGTAAATTCATTTGACCTGTGTATATAAACATTTATGTGTAACGAAGCAGACAAATAGACTATTCTAGAAAGCAGTTGACTGTATACTGTACACAGTGTGTGGTTAATTAAAGGCTACTGTATCTCACATTTTTGACCATTGTATAGATGGACTGGCAGGTATACCAAGGGGTTATGTGGCTAATAACCCTAAACAAGAAACTAGCTTAAAACGCGTCTTATCTTCTGTGGGAGGCAAAGAAACACTTTCTCTTTTGTTGACACATGAAACAGCTTAGCAACCAAAAGCCACTGTCTTTGATCTAAATATTTTAGCTGATTTAAAGGTAATGAATATCGTGAGCGTATTATTTGAATATGCAGTTGAAATTATGGTTTTGTGTTTGTCACGTAGGTCTGGCACAGTGGTTGAAGGTTTAGTGAAATGAGCTGTCATGGAACTCAGGGTGTCTTTCAGACTGAATAGGTACATTTCAAAAGGTCAGAAGATTCCAGATATTTGCGCATCAGAAAGTTCTGATCTTCACATGATCTATTTTTTGCGGTAACTTTCAAACTTTTGTCTGTTTGTCTGACTGATTTTCTTGCCATCAGTCTGACCTCTGTTTGTTTCTCTCCACAGGTCTGTTCACCCTGTCTGGGGTGAGTGTGTATATCAGCTACTGCCAGCAGGCCCTGGCAGAGCTTCAGCAGGTGTTGGGTCCTGAGGAGCTGTCTTTTGTGGATGTGTCCTTTGGCTGGTCTCTTGCCATGGCCTGGCTCTCCTACAGCCTAGAGGTGACCACTGGCCTGCTGCTCATACTAGCTGCCAGGATAGCCCAGCTGCAGGGACATCGTGATTCTGGCATCGCCATCGCCATGGTATAGAGAGAGAGAGAGAGAGCTTAAGAGAGAGGGAGAGATATAGAAAAGGAGGGAGAGAAAGAAAGAAAGGTAATAACAGAGAAAGAAACTCCCACAGCTGGAGATTGTGGCTAAACTTTGAACCAGATCATGTCTACCGGACCAGTCAACGACCAAAGCAGATCAGTCTAGGCCAGTCAAAGGAGATAACAGACCAGATCATGCCATGCCAGACCAGACCAGACCATATCAACCTCGACTCATCCCACTTCAATGCAGTAGGCTAAGTAAAATGAACTCTGAATGCTAAGCATCTCTCTCTTCAGCTGCTGTGACACCCTAACCTAGCAGAATAATGTTCTTCAGTCTATGTCATAAATATGTAAAAAGGTGGGAGAAAGAACAAACACTGGGATCTTTTATTTACATTTGCTATGGCTAGAGGAACCAAGTTAATTAAGCATTGATTACCGAACGGTAATTTATTTATGCTGTGGCTATTAGTGGTGAGCAGTGATTAAAGAAAAGATTTATGGATGGATAATTATGGCTAAATAAGGCCTTGACTGCCCTATAGCCTAGCTATGTACTTGTTGTTTTTCAGACTCTAATTTGTGGCTAGCTTATAGTCTGTAATTGGTTGATTGCGTTTATGGCTTTTGCTGCACTTTATAATTCATTGTAAGTGTTTTGTAGGCACAAAGGCTTTCAATGTGAAGTAGCCACATGTTTTCAATGTAAAAGGTTAAAAGTCACTGTTCACTGTTCATGCAAATCACTGTTGAGTGGCATACGGTACTAGTGTTTGTAATTGCATTTGTGAAAAAGTATGTGATTATAATTGCGATTATATCGGATTGAAAAAAACATACCAGCACATAGACTGTTTTGAGTATTGTATTGCGAAATACCGTGATTCATATCTGTATTCTTTGTTGTCACCTCTCTTACACCTGTCAGTGTTACAGTAATATTAAAGCACCCAGAAGAGAGCTGAATAGATGCTGTGCTTGTGTCTGCCGCATGGCCTGCTCCTCTGACCAGTATGTGACTGCACAGCTGCAGCACAGCTGCCACCAAACACTGGGCTCATGTAGGTGAAACCGTACGACTTCCTTCACTCCTGTTGCGCTTCAGTCGTGTGCATGAATTTAGAGTTGATTGCAGACTCCCCTAACTTTGACATCAAACTGTATTTTTATAGTGTGCGGCACAGCATTGCCCCTGGAATCCTTTGTTGTGTCCATGTGTTTGTTTAAGCGTTGAAAGCACTCAGTGTGAGATCAGAGCAAGGCAATCTAGAGTAACTACAGTGGCAGGGTGCTTTCTCCAATTCAAAGCCCAAATTGATAGTGTGCATGGATTGACTCCAAATTGCTCCAGGCTACCTGCGATGAGAGGTGCATTTAAGTTAATAAGTTGTTCAAACGAAAGGGATGTGGTTTTGATCTTGAGATTGATCATCCTTTTTCGGACCTCTGTTAGACTACCTCTACCTCGACGCTGAACATCTAAATGTTAGAATTTTGATAAAGCAAAAGTTTGATAAATATATCCTTGTGGTTATAACCTTTACTGGTTCGCCTGTAAAATGACTGGAAAATGCTTTGATTGTTCATTTGAGCATATGTAACATGTGTGCAGATGTAAGGTAAACATGCCACATAAGCAACTGGCACTGATTATGACCATGTTTAACTACACGCATACTTGAAATATGCAGCATTAGCTATGTCTCCACTTAAATTCAGGTTTATAATAAAAATACAAAACGGATGACAGACTGTGTAGGGCACAATGTGTGCCACACAGGCTACATGTGGACAGATTATCCATTTAGATGTTTCTATAGGCCCATCCAGCTCTCTATGACCCCACCCTGAGACGAAGTACAGCTACACACCAGTTTAAGTAATTATATGGATAACTAAACCCACATAATCTCCTGGTGGGTAGGGTCAGTGCAGTGACCTCGTTTGCTATAGTTAGACTTGCTACTAATCGCAAGTATACAGTATTTACTGTACATATAAACACCTCAAAATGCAGAAAAGTATGACATTTCCTGGGGGACAGTGCATTCTACTCATGGAGCTGTGCACCTTTTAACATGAGTTTTTATTTGTGGCATCATAACCAGACAGTAAGGACAGCATCCCCCTGTCCATGTAAGCAGGTGTCAGACTGGATGATAGGCTGGTAATGGATGACCAGGGCATAGCAGTGGGCACTGGCAATTCTGCAGCTATACTGCACATTAGGGCTGCCGAAATCACATCAAACTTTTATAGAGAGTAATATTTCAGCCCTCTCTAACTGCATAATAAGACCCGGGCTTGTGGCAAGACATTCCTCTCCTTCGGCTGTGCCCTTGCAGGCATTTTGGCAGCCTGTTGTAATTTAGACTTACATCTTCCTCTCGAAGAGGGTTTCTTTGTCAAACTTTGGGCAGTGCAATGAAAATCCAAATTTGAAACGTTCATTTGATATGAAAGTGACATTTTCTAAATTGTCTTTATTCCAGAATATGATCCAATTTGGTACAGTATAATTCCAGACTTGTTTGAGCGCTTTCACCACCTGAATAACAAATCAATCACTGCTGCCTCAACCAGTTTGGCCTACATACAGTCAAAACAATTTTGCTCACAAACGATACAACAGTGTTGTTCAGTTTTAATTAGGATTTTCAAAGCAAGCAGAAATAACTTCTGTGTAAGGATGATGAACTGGGATAATTAAACTTGATCTAAACGGTAAACCCAGCCCCCAGGTGTGCCTGCAGGCGGCTCCTCCTTCACAGATGCACCATTACCACACGCCCCCGTACAGTCTGTCACCTTGTATACCTTAGAATGCTCTCAGTGCCTGGTTCTTGGGTGTGGAGTTTGGACTCAAATAGTCAATACAGTAGGCCCAACAAGTCACATCACAAAATGATTGCATACGGCTAAAGAATGTTTTAGCAATGTTTTGACATGATTCTATGTACAATGCTACTTCTAACGTCATTTTATCAATTTCATTTCATGGTATTTTTACAGTTTTTCACAATTGTTAAAACATATTTCTCACCCATTTTCTCAAAACTGTAAACACAAAACCAAATCTTGAAACTACATTTCCAAAACCTTTTTTTTGGCAAAATCTAACAATGCTTTCAGATCATAAACAACAACAAATCAATATATAAAAACTATGGAGCAATCATTAGACACAACACAAAAAGATGGAGAACTAGGCATCCAGGGCATGTTGTTACATGTAAAGACAAATGTGTTTATGTATACACAGTAAATGCTAAGAGAATATTACAGTAACCATCACAACTAGGTACTATCGACAAAGAACAAAGGGAAAACAGGGTTAAAATCCTCTGGTGTGCTGGATCCAGCCTTGAAAACACTCCACACGTATGTCACCACAGGCCAATTCCATTGCCTGTATGAGATTTACCCCTGGTATATGGGTTTCGGTCGTAGACCTTTCACCGCCACACAGAGAAAAACTCTTTACAGTACTCTTTACTTTACATTTGCTGGTTGATGTTAAACTCATATACGAAAAACACGGTGAAAGCTGACATTGTCCCAAACCACCTATATATTCCCTGCTCTCTTGCTCTCCACTCCTGCCCAGACCCAGCCTCCTTATTTATGCGAGTCTGTTTTATTTTCAGTGTGCCAGGACACTTCAGCAGACCATGTAGGTTCATTCTGACGCAGGGGCTCCAAGGTCCGTGAGAGTCACGTCTCCAGATGTGCAAATCTCACACTGTGAGGGGCTCATTTCACGGTGGGATTAGATGTTCTTTTTATCCTACCACTTGAAGAGACTTTATGACTGAGGACAGTGGTGGAGTGAGTCCCAGCCAGGCATGTGATCTGTGGTGGTTAAATCCATTTAAATCTCTTTTGTTTTTCTTCTTTCCTTGATTCAAGCCTTGAATTATCTATCGTATTAAAAAGCAATGGACACATGTACCATACATACACTTTCCTGCTCTCACCTCGCCGTCTTATTTTAACTCCCTCCTTGTTCATTTCCATCCTTGGGTTGTTTCAAATGGGATAAAGGATGCATTTGGAGACAGAATCTTATTTTAGGTCAGTGCTTATCTCTGTAGAGCAGCAATGTGTGTGCAGTTTTCTTTAGCTCATTGTTTAAACCTAATGACTTTATTAAACCAATACACCTCACCTCATTTGATTGGGATTGGTTAATGTGGCTGAAAATGATTGCAAGTGGAAGCCAAAGAGATTGAATCCCAGTGTACTGGTGAGCCAATGGCCTTAATCCCCTTGTTCTCAACGGACTCTACTCACCAGATGTGTCATGCTTCGGGGGAAGGTGAGATGATCTAATAATAAAAACAACAATAGCAACAATAATGGTTCAAGACACCACCTGAGCTTATCCTGTTTGAAATGCAGTTATACTGTCATGAAAGCCGATGACACTGTCTGTGGGGTCAATGGTATTATGGGGATGTGGCATGTAATTGAGTTGTGGGTTAAATCAAAGGTAATAATTGCAAAACCACAACGTCGTCTGTCTCTCAAGTGGATCTCATCCTGGGAGTGATGAAGTGCCACAATATCGTGCCATCCTCCTCCACATGACCTGCTTTATGGAATCCCCCCCCACCCCACTGTTCTCCATCTTAGTGAGTCCACAGTAATGGATTGCATTGGAAGTATAGTTTAGGAATAGGAAATTATGTCATGGTTTTATGTCAAGCACATTCCCTAGATGCAAGGTCCTGTATTTTCAAATGATGGAATATGTTTCTTCTGAGTCTAGGTCTGGGTTGAGTCTTCTACTCCACTAGATGTCAGTGTTTCATCATATTATTTTGCTGGCCCCCCCAACAACAACAAAACTCGGAGAGGTTTTATATGTCTTTATTTTTGCAAGGCTGTTCATCATTTGGACTCTGTGTGCACATGGGATTTAGCGTTCTGCCTGAAGGGTACTTTCATTTTGACATTCCTCTCACGTGCTCCGCTCTCAGTCTCTCTATAACACACGACTGGCTACTCTCATGCTGTGAGATGTATTTCATTATATCACATGTACTGCCGTGTAGTTTATGACCTCTGTCTAGGGGTTGTCTGAGGCTCTGACTTCACAGCTGGTGGCTGGTTTCCAGTAAGAGCTGGCGGGGTGTGTCCACATTCCAGTCACTGCATTGTCCCAATACCCTCCCTCTCCTTCCCATGGCCTCTCTGTTGGCAAACAACCCCTTCCATGGTTGCACATGCTGAATAGTTGCTATTGTATAAGGACTGAAAATGCTTCCAGCATATTAATGGTTATGGTACATGCAAATGTGTGCTTTGACAAAGAATGTGATGCATATTCATCAGTGCCATTCCACTAGCCGATTCAGATCCCTCGGGGTTCTTTGTTTAGACTGACTGTACTACACCATAGTCAATATGCCAAGTTGCATTGACCTTAGTGGTTCAATGGCATTGCATGCTCTTTACTTCCAAACAAAAGCATGTATTCTGTGTTCACCATCCAGCGGCTTTACTGTTAGAATGACTAAACCACTAAAGATAGACCACTAAACTCTCCCTGCTCTAGATTGACTTATTGACAAATGTGGGAACAATCTGACCCATTGGCAAAGGTTCAAATCCCCCCTGTTGAAGACAACAACAGCTTACCTGGGACCAGATTCGGCTCCAGAACAAATTCAATGGGGGGACATTTTTTTTCACAAGGGGGGGCACGCATTTACAAAGCATATATGAGAGTCAAAATAAGAGCAGACCAGCATATTCTGCAGGAAAGTGTAACCATATTGATATTTAATTTATAGCTAATGCCAGTATTTCTCATTTATACTTTAGCAAAATATATTTTTTAAGGGGGCACAGCATTCCATTTGGGGGGGTATTGCCCCCCTTGGAGCCGACCCTGCCTGGGACTGTCATGTGACAGAAGAACCCTAACCTTCCTGTCTCTGACTCCCACACATGTATCTATGCCAGAAATGTAAACAAAGCTTGAGTTTCCTGTCTAACGTTGTCAAGCCAGAGTAGGTTAGGCATATAGTATTCACACAGAAAAGCAGTGGGTGTGGTCTCTATTCAAACAAGCTAAGGCTTCCCCGCACTGTCTCTGTCCTATCCCAGCGAGGTGTAGTACGAGCCGTCTTCATCTGTAAATAGCCACAGTCTGGCTCCTCCTATCCAACTTCAGCCAGGCTGGGCCTGAACGTACTGTGCTCTCCCAGGAGAGGACGAAGGGGGGTGTCTGTCCTGCTGTTTCAGCCCTCTCTCTCTCTCTCTCACTTTATCTCTCTCTCCAACTCTTTCGCTCTTTCTACGTTTCGCTCGTTCTCTCTCCCTCCGTCTCTTCCTCCGGCACATCTCCTCTCTCCCATCACTCTTTCTGATGGTCCTCTCTCCCTGCTCCTTCTCGTCAGGACCATTCACAGACCTAGTGTGGGCAGAAGATGACTGAAGGAGTTGAGGCAGCTTGCACGTATGGATCAGATCTAGAGATGTGAACCAGAGGGCCAGCTTTAGTGATCTCAGTCTCGGCCCATGATGACATGGCGAATAGTTGCCAGGGGTTTGAAATGACGAGTCACAAAAGAGAGACTGAAACCAGTTATCTGATGAAGGCTTGTTGGTTCCATCCGTCAGTAATTCCCAATAGCCTGGTGCCACAGTGACTGCTTTACTCATGCAGTAGTATTATCTCAGGTTAATGATCAGCTACTTCCTGGACTATTCTTATCTGCCGTGGTACGTGGTAGTACCAGTCAGAGGGGCTGTTCCGGTATTGGCTAAGCAATCACACATCATGTATGAGTCAAGTTACAAGGAAAGAGTTAAGCACAGTAGAGAAGTCACTTTAATTATTGTGTCAGACAGATGTTCCCATTTGACTGCATTCTTACAGTGAGGTGTAAGTAGGTGGATAATTGAGTGAAGAACTATTTCATTGTTACTTCATTCCTATTGTGTTTACTCAAAGAACTGTACATTCCATAAAAGTGTGAAATATGCTGCTATAAGTAAGAGGAGATCAACAGTTTCTATTAAAAGGTGGATTTGATGAGTTCCAAGTAAATGGAAGACATTTCAACTGTCCCAACCGAAACACACACGTGTTTACATATGAAGGTACTGGGCTCTCCCCTGAACATTCCATTATTCTCCTTTTGTTTGTCCATCATCTATTTGTAGCATCTGTAATTGTTAGAGGTGACAATCTGAGACATGCATGCCTGTATAGACATGCGTCATTGAGTGTGCCTGCCAAAATAATTCCAACTGCCTTCTTTATTCCTGTCTGTGATGACTGTCTATGGCCTGAGGGCTTGCAAGCAAGAAAAAGCTCCATCAAGATCAGGGGTAGCCCAACATTTAAATGAGAGCCTTATGGGAAATGTTCCAGGAAGAGGAACATCTTATTGAAGGTTTGTTACTACCTGTGCTACCTGGTGCAGTCTACTTTCGTTACTATCTATAACCCTGTCAATGGACTGGCATTGAACAGCACTATGATTAGCTTTATTATGTGTGTGTACTTACTTTAGAGTATTTGTGCGTTAGCTGGAGAGAGAAAGACAGAGACAGGGCGAGAGAGAGTAGAGAGAGCTAGAGGATGTGTGTGTCATTTCAGGAGGTGATTAAAGATGAGGCCTCGTCTGTTGCCTGTTGTTATCTGATCCACTCCCTCCTGCCTGAAGAGATGCTGGCATTACCTCAGACCGGAGGAGCTCGAGTTTCTCACTGTGGCCACAGGACAAATGGGCCCTGGCCGTCCACAAGAGGACAGCTCCTGTCTTTTATCTCCTCTCTGCTCTTCCCCTCCCCTCTCATCTCCTCCCCTCCCCTCCCCTCCCCTCTCCTCTCCTCTCATCTCATCTCATCTCCTACCCTACCCTACCCTCCCCTCTCATATCCTACCCTCTCTTCCCCTCCCCTCTCCTCTCATCTCCTACCCTCCCCTCTCATCTCCTACCCTCCCCTCTCCTCTCATCTCCTACCCTCCCCTCTCATCTCCTACCCTCTCTTCCCCTCTCATCTCCTCTTATCTCCTACCCTCCCCTCTCATCTCCTACCCTCCCCTCTCATTTCCTACCCGTCCCTTCTCATCTCCTCTCATCTCCTACCCTCTCCTCTCATCTCCTACCCTCTCCTCTCATCTCCTCTCATCTCCTACCCTCCCCTCTCATCTCCTCTCATCTCCTACCCTCTCCTCTCATCTCCTACCCTCCCCTCCCCTCTCCTCTCATCTCCTACCCTCCCCTCTCATCTCCTACCCTCCACTCCCCTGTCCTCTACTCTTTTCACCTCTCCTGTCTTCCCCTCTCCTCCCCTCTCCTGTCCTCTCTTTTCCTCTCCTCTCCTCTTCAGATCACTGTGCAGCTACAGTCTCCAGGGTGATTGGCTTGCAGCCTAAGTGATGACAGGTGCAGTGGTCAGGTTATGGTAATGTTCACCGTATATAATGGTACCCTCTCTCTGTTGCCCATGCACATGTACAGTAATGCAGAGTATATTTAACTGTTTTTTGTGTTTTTTTACATCTTTGAAATCAATGTTTAAAGTGTTATTTCAGCTGTTGCACTGATGGTCCCTGCTGCAGGACAGAGTGTAGCTAGGTGGCCCATTCAGTAATTTAAAAAACACCCATGAGAGTACACACAGTTATGTACAGTCTGCCGTATGTTGATCATTTCGCACATGTATTTGTGCATGCTCATCTCATATACGTAAATGATCTATTGAATTATAGATGGCTAGCATGGCTATCATGGCTAGCATGGTTAGCATGGCTAGCATGGCTAGCATGGCTAGCATGGCTAGCATGGCTAGCGCGGATAGCATGGCTAGCATGGATAGCATGGCTGCTGAAAATTTAATTTGAATGTTCCTGGAACTTGTTTGATTTGAATGAACATTTGGCTGTCTGTACCTGTCTGCTCTGCAGATGTGATGTGTTTGTGTGTGTGTGTATGTGTGTGTAGCAGTGACTCATGGCAAGCAGGGAGCAAGCAGTGAGCAGTGCTGGGCGTCATCAACGGTCTGGTCTGGTTGAGGTCGGCAGCTGTGATCGGCGGTGTTTCCTTCCCATCCACACTAGTGACCATGAGAAGCAGCCGTCCTGCTGTGTCTGTTTGTTGAGCAAATAAAAACGTTTTCCAGGCACTTCCTAACATGTCACCTGGTTGCCATAGTAGCAGTTTGGTCAGCCTTTCCTGTAAAGGTTGAAATAACACATTCAGGTGCTGGCATGCACATGCACGATTCCGTAATCTCTCTCTATCTCCCTTGCTGTGCATGGCTGTACCTATGTCTCTCTCTCTCTATATCTAACTGTCTCTCTCTCGTTGTCTCGCTGTCTTTTTTGCTGTCTCTATCGCTTTCTCTCTCTCTCTCTCTCTCTCTCTCTCTCTCTCTCTCTCTCTCTCTCTCTCTCTCTCTCTCTCTCTCTCTGTCTCTCTCATCTTTTTCTTTATATGTGTTGTAAGGCTCAGAGCATCCCCCCCTACCTGAATTAGAGTCATATCATCAGTGTTTTACCGTAGACATGGTCTCTCATTTTGTTCTTTTGAATTTGTTTTTGGTCTTTATCTAACCATAAAATGTTTTAACAACACTGAAAAGAACAAGCTTTGGTTGTATCTCTTATCATAGTTCCAGTCCTTCGCCTATCTCCTTCCTGCGAGGCTGTGCTGCTCTTCTGAGGAAGAGAATCAAACTGTCAGGAAGTTTACACAGTTCCAATACATTCCCTGGTTCCATGGAATTACAGTTTGGCAAAGCTCCCATCTAATAACAAGGGCTCTTGTGAACCAAGGCTACAGCATTACAATTAATACCTTGCTAAGTGTTGAACATTTGAGCTGCTGGAGAAACGTTTCTAAACTGTTGACTAACTATTGAGTTATAACATTGAGTTCAGCTAGCTGTGTAGACAGTACTAATGAGAATTCGGAGTGCCATCTGTTATCATCTGAATCATACATTGTCTATTACAGACACCATGCAACACCTGTGTCTTTGAGTCTGAGAATAAGCAAGGAAATAGAATGTAAATTTACACAAAAGGGTGTGAGGGCTCATGAGAAGTTGAAAGAAGGAAACCATTGTTTGTTTTCTTTCTATATTCCTGGTCTTACATGAGGAAGGTCTCTTCCCAGGAAGCATCATCTTTCTCTAATGTGTGCCAGTTGCACTATTGATATCACTGTATCTTTTGCGTTCTATATTCCATAATACAATCATTGAAACTAGTACATATAAACATTTTGGTAAGTACAGTGCATCTTCATAAGAGAAATACATTTGGTTAGTCTTTTGTCGATTGTCGTGTGTTAGAATAATATCAAACAGGTCCCTTCTTGTGAATTTCAGGAAGGAAAGGTGATCATTATAACAAAAAAAACGAATTCCCAGCATTTAACTTTTTGGATAAACATTGTTTCAGGGAAGTCCTTTTACACGGTGCGCATTTAGAGGAAAGTCTTTGGTTATCTTAAACATTGTGCTAATCCTTCCGTGATTTCCAGGAAACGAATGAAACCTGTTGGCACTGCTTACCTGAAGCTGCAGGGCTTAAGGGCTTTGAAGAGGTTTCACTCTCAAATCCCACAACCTGTAGTCTGCTTGTGATCTCAGATATTTCTCAAACTCTTTTGTAGGGGTGGGGGGAATCGTTTTACATTTGAATGCAATTTTTTTGTAATGTTATTTATTTGTAATTAAATGTTTTATTATTATTATTTTGATTGAAAATGTGTGACCCCAAGAATCGATTTGAATCGAATTGTGAGGTCCCAAAAGATTCCCACCCCTACTCTTTTGCTATTTTTCTCTTATTGTTTTGTGCACAATTTACAGTATTACCATTGTTAGGTACCCCACTGGATTGCATCTCCTACACTCCTTACCTCAGGGAATAATTCATGTATTACATCAACCCTGACAACTGCACACATGGTAGTGTTATGTATCTGTTGAGATCAGTGTCTAAAATCCAGCTGTATAATGTTCTTCCTCATTGGGTTTGACAAGGCCAGGGACACTATGATCCTCATGCAATGCTATTCTGCAATGTGATCGGTCAGTGTGTAACAATACATTTCTTGTATCAAACAGTCAAATCCTGGAAGAGCATCAGACTCATATTCTTGCACTCAACATCACGCGTTCTAGTTTCCGGTACAGAAATGGATTTGTCTTTTCCGACTGACTACGGTATCTTAGTCTGAAACTTAGTCTCACTAAACCGTTTGTGATGAAGTGTGAGAGTTTAGAGGAAATGGTTTGTCTGGCAGCTGTGAGCTTTGGTATCATCACCACAGTTACAGCACAGGGGTCTTACCAATGTCACTTCCTAGTACTGCTGCGGAAAGAGGGGGGCGGGGGGGGGCGGTGTAGTGAGGGTTTCTTTTCTCGGATAGAGCGAAAGGGGGCGGGGGAGGGGGCGGGGGGCCAAGTGGTGCTCACATTCTGATTCTGACTGGAATCTTTCCTCGACTTGCGTTACTCTTTTCTTTGAATGCTCCTTAAAAGCAACAAGTACATTTAGACATGGAACACACAGTCCTTTTAATTCCCTGAAATTAAGACCTGGAGATAAACACATTTCTTTATTATATAGCCTATGCTGATCGTGTGCCCAAATACGGTGCTGTAAGCTATCTACAGTCAGCTATGTGAGCTATGTACCGTGCTTGAATCATCGTGAGCGTGAACCATCTCTATGACTATCCCAGTTATGGGAAATGGGGAAGGGTTTCTGAGATCCTCGCAGCTGACAAGTGTTGCCACAGTCGCTGTGTAGTATCAGAGCTGTGTCAATATCCTGTCTCAAAACACCCTTCCTCTGTGAGAAACAAATGTGAAACCGCTAGATAAAAGGCTACAGAGACACAGGCAGATAACAGGTCAACGAGCCACCTGCTTCTGTTTCACCGATAACGAAGAGGCTGTCTGAGCGGCAGAGGACGAGAGTGTGACGGAGAACGGCAGCTAGAGAGACCTGGGGAGGGCTGGGGCTTGCCTTTTGCTCGAGGTAGGTTGTAACCAACACCTGAAGGGTTTCCTGACACACACCACACGATGAGTCACACTTCTCAGAGCCCACAATCGATTCCTCGAATTGTTGCTCAGAGAGTAACCCCCTCCCTCTCCCTTCGCTCTTTGTTCTCTCATTCATGAAGCAGCACTGGCTCATTCAAAATGGAGTGATGCATACTCTCATAGTAATGTATAGTACACACAGACAGCTCAAAGTCCCATTCATAAGCAGACAGTTACTCATCTTTCGATCCATGACGAGACCATTTGTGAGAAACGATAAGGTCTTGTGTTGGCCACTTTTGTCACATAAACCATTATTCACATACGTTAGAATATTGTCAAAATGTATATCTTATGGGTGAAAGAGTTTCAAATGTTGATCTTATTTTAGCCAGGCAAAACATTTTGGAAGTGAGAATTTTGTTAGAATGCTTTCACCCTTACATAGCTTACAAAAGACTGTTGCGCCGAAAAACTCATTTCAGTGACCGCAGTTACCACAGTTACTTAATTTGACAAGAAATGTGCTTGTGAGAAGATCCCTATTACACAATGTCTGTGTTCCAGTTAGCTGTCTGACTAAACTTGTCTGATTAAACTTGAAATTGTACTTCTGTCCCATCCTCTATTCACTTTAAAACATGTTCTAGTGGTCGCTCCAAGGATGCACACAAAAACACACAAACACACACACACAAACAAACCCACAGACCCCCACACACAAAAAAAACAAGCACACAGACCCACAGACACACAGACACACACAGATAAACCCACATACACCCAAACTGACCCCCTCCCTCCACCAACCCGTACCTGCCATCACTTCCGGCTGGCACTACAGCACCATTGGACAACAGGTTTCAACAACACATGTACTGTATGTTCAGAGCATTTGAAGGATAACACATGACGAAACTGCTCTACTTTTTCACATCCTATTTCCTAACATTCCTGGAAACAGACTCTACTCTTCCTGTAACTTTACCAACCATAGCAACATTGAGCAATGTGTTTGTGACATCTGAACTAACTGAATTGAGCAAACTTTTTTTAGTGAGGTAGAAGACACTTTATGAGCCATAATGAATTCATAAATGCAGTTGTAACCTTTATAAAACATTTTCATGTATATACTGTAGGTGCAATGATATATATTCCATTAGATTCTGAATTCCTAGTCGTCAGGGATTGGCCACAGTGTTCTGTTACAGTAAGTTGATATCCCAGTTTGACTGCATGTTCTATTGGCATTTCCCAACAGAGAGTATGTATTCAGAGGGCAAGGAGAGGTATGGGAAGGATGATCCATAGCTTGAACTGGAATACTGTCAGCTTGTAGGTTAGTCAAGGGGACTTGTCAGAGAAACAGATGTGCTTGTTAAAATGTTGAATGTTTAAGAGAGCAGACTCACCATTTACAGTCAAGTCAGTGATTCTGATAAGATGATTCAGCATCCCAATAGTCATGTTTGTGGAATGCTTCTCTCAATGTGAACAAATGTCTCAGACCCATTGGTGTGTCATGCAGCAAGGGGATACGAATCTCATTCAACTGTGTCTTGACATGATTTTAATGGTGTAAAATGGCATGTGGAAAAGTACAAAATAGAGCAAAAGACAGGGGCCAAGAGAGGCGGAAAAGAAAGAGAGAGGAACAACAGTGACAGAAAGGAGTAGGAGAGCGAGAGAAAGGCATGGGTTCCATCTCAAACGCCCTCATCTGAATTTCACTTGACTCTACAGTACATGAGTCAGCTCAGTTAACCCGTGCGGGTGGATCTTGTCCTCCAGTGACCAGTGAGCTCACATCTGTGAACTGGAACCATGCTCAGTCACAGGCACAGAGACGCCACTCAACAACGACAATAGCACAAGAGCCATTCGAAAGAATTTCACGATGACCCTTTGCGTTTTCTTGTATTTGGTTGCCAAGCCCAAGCACCGGCCACACAACATTTCCACAGTATCATTAGCTTCGCACCCAATGCCGTGATTCAGTGGACTGTGTATACCAGCCTGGTCAAACGTTCCATGGCCATGGAAAACTATGCGTAATGAAGGTCATTTCCTTTGTTAAATTGTTTTTTTCAGTATGGGGGGTCGTTTGTAACCTTGTCTGAAATGTTGGGGGAAAAAACATGCAATGAGCTGAAATTTGTTTAGTTACAGACTGCATACCTTATATAATCCACCTCTGCAATTACTGTTGTAATGTTTGCCATCAACATTCCCGGAACTTAGAAGCCTTGCCTCTATTCTGAACTAAAGTGTGTTTACAGAAGTTTACACCACAGTCACAATGGTGTTCCCATGGTCCCATATACATTTCAGGAGTATTGTTATTATAATCCTATTCCTCACATGGAATGAGACATGTTGTTTTAACCGAATGAAATAACATTGCATGCAGAGTCTAAGGAAAGCAATAGTGTGACTTCAAAGTAGGCTTCCAAAATAGCAACTAAAAGTTGACAGTGTTCCTTCCAAATAAAACAGCTGAGAGGGCTTGGTCTCACACTCAAAACAGAGGGAAACTGCATGATCCAAACAAATATATATTTGACCATTTAATCTGAAAGAATGTTGCCTTTCCCCGTAGCTCTGCTGTCTTTGCCAGTAAAAGTGACACATTATGTTTTTTGTGGTGTGTGATATGAGATTTGTTGTGACATGGGGAGCTAGTGATTTTGTCAGCCTGTGTGTGTAGGTGCTCTCCCAGGACAGTGGGGACAGAACATGTACAGTATCAGATTGTTTCCTGCCACCTCTAGTTTCCATGGACACGGCATGGGCTGTTTTTGGAGCGTGCTCAGTGCGGTTTCCTGTAACGCGGGTGTTCTGGGTGCTGTCTGGGCAGGTATCCATGGCAGCAGTTTGTTTTCATGAGGAAGGTTGCCAACTTCCGTTGGACATTACAGCTCTTAGAAGAAACTGGCCCAGTGTAGGTCAAATACCCAGACCATGGACCTTACAGGAACACATCTCCTATAGTCAGCTCCCATTTTGATTTATACTTTACACTAAAGGGAAGGACAATATGCTCATGTCTGAAGAAAATTGCTGGCTGATAACTTAAACATTATTAATGGGACATTCATAGTTCAATTAGACTCCCCCCAGCCCCAAATAATACACAGTGATAGTGAAGTCTGTTTTATCAGAAAAAAAACATTGTGTGTGTTGTTCTTGGCATCCACAACTCCCATTATTCTTTTCAGGTGAGTTTTTACAGTTCCACTTAAACACAAGACCTTCCCAGAATACTGCACGGGCACAATCACAGAGCACAATCACCCTGGGGAACCTAGAACATGGGAGAAGTGCTCTTATGGGTTCTCATTATGCAGTAAATGGAAAGAAAAACATATTACATTTCTCCAGATATTATCCAGATCTCCCAATGATAGATGATACACAATGAAAAAAACAATAAACTTTCGATAGTTTAACATGAATTAGCCTGTCTGTTTGCAACTCTCTCAAAACGTGACGAAAAAAATCATACCAATTCATAGCAACTCAAATAACTGATATAACTCGTGTCCGACGTACATATCAGTGCATTTACAGAAGGGTAAGTCTAGGATGATGAATGTTCTTGGCTTCGCTTCCTATACACTGCAGTCGGACTAGCTGGTGCCTGTGGTGAGGTCTTCTGGTAATGTGGTATAGTCATTCAAGGACAGTCTATTGAGGGGGAGGGGAAGGTTGGGGTGGTGAGGGGGTGCTGCTGCTGACACAACAGTGCAGCATTCCACACGTGAAGAGAGAGAGAGTGAGGACACACTAAGGTTTACAGTAAAACCTTCCTCTTGCCAGGGGCATCTTTGCTCATCCTGTGACCTCTATTTCAGGAAGATTGTGATCTGCTCGCGGCACTGAATACTCTGGTTTCAGTTTTGGCCTGTTATCACACAATTTCCATCAACTGTGTTTCACACATAAATACATATGCAAGCTTGCCCACATTCACTCACACACAAGCACACACACACACACACATACCGTCTTGGGGAATTCTGAACAATGAATTGAAAACACAGTTGTCCTAAGGATTGGATTTCTGAGGGTTTCCAGTAAAGCTGCTGCTAGTAGTTTACATGACGTTTGTACTGAGTCTGTCAGTCAAAGTGTTGTTATCGATATGCTCTGACAGAGTTGGGCTGCCAAGCCAATGTTTGGCCGCACAGTTTCTTCTCAGTAATCTCTTAACATCTAAAACAGAACATCCAGCTCTCTTTTGATTGTCAAGAACTGAGTGTGCTCAGATGTTATCTGAGCTGCTGTGTGCTTGGAAACCAAATTTCACTGTTGAAACAGCAGGTTATATGTTTAGACACACAACATCTCATAATCCCCCTCTGTAGGGTTTGTCCACACAGGCTTGCCATGGTATGCATTTAATGTAACTCTTGGCATACTTCCTAGGAACTGTGTTATTCGTGTGTCTGACGTTCAGATGTGCTTTAACTGAGTTGGTTTGCAAGGGGATTTACTTACATTTTAGCTTTCAATTGTAATACATTGACCACATTTATAACTAGATACACTAACTACATAATCGACTCATAGTTACTGCATGTGCATTATGTGGCTTTATTGTTGAAACAGGGTAGTCCAGGAACAGGCAGAAAACACATCTAAAATCATAATCCAAATACAGGCAATAGATCGTAATAGCAGCCAATGGGGTATCCTATAATCGTAGTCAGAATGCTGGAAAATGGTCAGAAATACAGAACAGACAAGACTGACTCAAGGCTCAGACAAACTTTAAGAAAGAGTGGGACTTCACAAAGAAACTATGGGAACACATGGGTTTAAATCAAACAAAAAAAGGTCAAACAAGCAACAGGTAGCTCTTCTACCGGCCTCCACCAACCTCCATCGGGCTTGGCTCTGCTACCAGCCCTGCTTCAATAAAAGCTATCTATTCAATCTATGGTGTGATTACTGAACTTGTGAACTAATGTAAAAAGTACATCTCTTCTAAGGTTTCAAGATGTTGTTGTGACTTTACATCAAATTAGAGTAAGGAACTAAAAATAGACAACCCACTGATGATACAACTAGCATGTTGGACACATGACAGCTGCTGGTGTGCTATGATTCATAAACACAATGTGAGAACATTAAATGAGGATGTGGTAACTCCTGTCGCCGTCAAATTAAGCTCTACAAAAGTACATACTGTAATGTGCTTGAAGCTAAACATCCTCTCCATTACCGGTAATGTCCTTTACAAATGACTTCTGAGGACATTTCTGATTAACTGGATCTGCAGGAACCTCCACCAGTGATTGGCCAGCTGTAACTTGTTGTGATGATACCATTTATCTGCTGAGTGAAAGTATTCTGGGTGATTTCTCGGCATAGTTGGTGTAGGTAGGCCTGAAAGTACAGTAGGTCGAGTTGTAATTCCTAAAAAGTCTGTGTGTCCAAGAATGACTTCCATATTGTCTCTCTCAACACAAAGTTCCGTTGGAAAATCCCTCAAGTGCTGATGAATAGTTAAAACATGACTTCCCTGGGGTTTTTGTTTGTGCTTTTGGTGACCAACACTAGGGTGACAAGAGGAATATTTTGGTTTCCTTTCTTCTGATTGAGAGAATTAAGAGTCATTATTCACCTAATTACTGCCTTTTCCACTTCTATTTTTATAAATAAAGCATGGCAGAATCACCCACACCTAAACGGCATCGTACTTCGTACGAAACCACTCACCTTGAATGGCTCCAAACAGACAAACACAGTTCCAGGAAGTATGCAGAGAGTCACATGCAGGTCAAATGCATGCCATGGCAAGCCTGTGTGGACAAACCCTACAGAGAACCTAGTCTGGGAGATGTTTCATGGTTGGCAGAGGAATACATCTACAGGACAGGGTGTCTTTGAGTCATCAGTTTGAATGGCAAACTGGAGTTGAATTTCAGTAGAGGCTTAGTAAAACACCAAGTGGTTGGTTAATTACACCAAGTGATTGGGAGCTTATTTCCTATTTCATAACACGAAGGGCAACATGTTAAAAGGCAACTGCTGCATGTTTGTCTATGGAGCTGCAATTTCATGTGGTGTAGTATTAATGAGCTTTCGAAATGATTGTCATTACACATTAGCCAACTACGGTGTGGCTTTCACTACGCTGTATGACTATTGTATTTTTTTTTAAAGTCTATACAAATCTATCTCCATATCCATTGCTATGTCTATCAACCCCTATACACAGATGATGTGTGTGTGTGTTTACAGCTAACGATCTACACACACTTTCGATTGTAAATGACTTGGATAGAGCTACAGTAACAATAATCCAAACAAAGTGGACAATGACAAGATGGGAGAACCACAAGTGGAACTTGGTCAATTCCATGCCTCCGGACTGCCCACTGTGACCACTGCTCTGAGAAACTTAAAACACCCACTGCCAGGAAACTAGAGAACATGACGTGTACCCATGCAATTTAAATAGAGGGTACTCTCAAGAAGAGGGTCAGGTTTTGTCTTTCAGACAGGGACCAGAACCAGAACTGTCATGTCACCATAACAACAACAACACAGGGGACTTTCTCCGAAGGGGAGAATGGAAACCGCTCGCACGCACTACCACAAACAGATGGGCACTCCATCCTGACTCTCAAACTCTTGGACTACATCAGGCCTACACACTCTGGGCTAGCTACACAGTGCACAGCCATACAGCAGACAGCTTGTTTTAGCAAAAAGTGAGGGAGCGGGGATGAATGCCATTGTGATTGAATCGTGAGCAAGATGTGAGCAAGATGTGCTGGGACTACAGGAAGTCTCCATCATGACAACATTGTTCTCTGAGATAGTACTCCCCTCCAGCTACGGGTGATGACGTAACACCACACAAACAAAGTTGTGGAACTGCTGTCAGGAATTTGTTATGCAGCAGGGATACATCTTTTCCTTTAGGGTGTCAAAGCATGCTAAGTTAAAGGTTCCCCAAACATGATGAATGTTGTCAGAGACTAATGGTGGCTCCTTACTTTTTTTAAAGCAAAGCAAACATTGGAAGTGTCCAACAAACTACCTGTAGTTAAGGTGCAAAAAAAGCCATCTCTATTTGAGATGTCTTATGAACAAGAAAGAGTAAAACCAAGTGTCTGTTTCAATAATATACACATACACCACTACCCCACCCCACCCTACACACACATACATACATACACACACAAACATACAGGCACACACATACTGTACATACACACAAACATTGCATTCAGGGGAATCTGAATCTGGGAGACCTTCTTTCCTGAAGTCAACACACCAGACAGTTGTTGGATGACAACAACAGACTCTAGAGACTGTCATTGTTAGGAAGGCAGGCATGTGCTTTCATGCCGAGGGCTGTTCCTGAAACAAGGCCTGCCAGTATGGAGTCAGTGATTCGATCTGGATTACAGAGGTGCTGTGATGTCACAGCGCTTTCTTATTACAGCTCTGTACATGCGTCAATCTACTGATCCTAGATGTCAATATGGCGCCATGTTGATTTGTCATCGCCATGGAAACACACTACAACAGATTACACAGAAGTGTTTAATTTAACCCCTAGTATCAAACCCCAACATGGGAATGTACGCAAAAGGGTCAATACAGTATAGTATAGTACAGTACAGTATAGTATAGTATAGTAGTATACTATAGTACAGTACAGTACAGTACAGTACAGTACAGTACAGTACAGTACAGTACAGTACAGTACAGTATAGTATAGTATAGATTAGCATAGTATAGTATACTATAGTATAGTCGTGTAGAGTAGCACTTTATTGATCCCAGAGGGGAAAATCCACTGTGTCAGCTGCAACACCTGGCACATCAGGAACTAAATAAAAAAACGTGTACTTTGAAAGTCATTTTCTTGGCTGGAAGTGGGGCGGGTCTGGGGCGGGTCTGGATCTTCTTATGGGCTCTCACATCTCTGATCTCCAAGGTATGGTAGAAGCAATCATGTAGTCGAGACTCCTAACTGTGGTAGGTCTGCCTTCCCTTTGTGCACCCCTGTGGCAGACTGAAGGAGAGATTTGTGTTGAGTCACACAAATAGTTTGTATTTATTTATGTGTGCCTTCATCTGCCCCCGCACAACCCATCCTGCAACCGTATGACTGGTTTCCCTAGACTAGACATGTTCAAACACCACCTTTTTTCAACCACAGAAAATGTGAAAAGGAGGCAAAGGGAAAATTACAGGTAGTTGTCTACGCAAGTGAAAATAAATCCCCAAAGAAAAGAGGGGTGAGGTGTAAACGGATCAGAAGTGGTCACATTATGACCACAGCCAGGTGAAGCCGATCGGTGTAATATGTATACAACAGCAGGTCAGGTCAGTTGAGGAGTGCTGGGGATAGCAAGGAGAGTCTGAGTCGTACACCAGAGTGTGTGGAGAGTAATCTGAGTGGGGCTGGAGCTAACAGCAAACGGTGACTCACTCTCTGTCGGACATGTGGCATGTGGACCTCATTGACTGGGCCGCACCATGGCAACCAGCAGTTGTGGAATTGTAAACAGAGGGAAGGGCTAAAAAGGCCGACTTACGAAATAGAGCTTCGCAGTCTCCCCACCATGCGAGCCAGCGTTCCAGCTGTCCTCCGCGTTTATATAGACACACAGTGTAGGGGGGTCTTGTGACTAGCGGGAAGTGCTGAAACGTTGAAGTACTGATCCGAAATGTTGACCTCACCCCACGTAAATCCCTCTGGGATTTTAAACATTCATCTTGAGTTTAAACCATAAAGTGACATAGGATTTTGGTTTTGTTTTGGATTTAGCAGAAGGAGAGTCAAGAAAACAGACGGTTATTTATGAAGGCTATTTACTTAGAAAACCAAGGTCTGTATTCTAACTGTGTTTAAAGAGAAAAAGGATATGCTTACACTCTTAGCCTAATGTCTGGCTTTGACCAACTTCTTCGGGGTGAAATAGCTGTGAAAACAAATGTTTTCCATGGTAGAGCTATGCCATTCCTTTATGTTCCAGACAAATTAATCTTTGCCCTTTTGGTTAGCATCTCTGTTCTTATGTATGCTTCAGTGATAACAAATATTATCACTGTTCACAATCTTTTAAAAAAAATGTATTGGCCCAGCAGTGTCATAAAATAAACAGTAAAAGTCACACTTCCTCAGAAAACCAGCACGAGAAAGGACACGCGTTCTCACTTTCTTGTTACTGTAGAAACACAGAACACAATGTGGGCGGGGAGTTACAGAGAGCGTGTAATAGTTTTATGACAGAGTGGTGGAGACAGCTTTCAGTTCGCTGCTCAGTTCTCTGGAATCATGTGACCCAGCCCTTTACGGACGAATTTCTCTCAAACCCTGGAGTTCACAAGTAAAAAATGCACAAATGCATTGTTAACAGCTTGGGGCAATGACACCAGATCAGCGACTCCCATACCATTACACAAACATTATTTTGAGTATCTGTATCAACTGCTCATACGTTCACAGCTTTAACACTGTTATGTATAGCATAATGTTTTATGATATGTTGAAATTTGCCACATAGGACTAACATATATTATTTTGTATGAAATTATGATAGGACTACAGTATATTACTTTGTACAAAAAAGTATCAGTACCTATATTGTGAAATAGTTTTACTGCTGACACTTCCATATCTTACCGTGAGCCAAGGTGCCTGTAGTTTTACTTTGGTCATGAACGTAACTGAACTTTGTCTCCCCCCCCCCTCCCCTTTGCCTACCGTCTTCCCTCGTGAGTACCTTTCACCAAACCCAAGCTAGCACTTCTTTTCATCTGGACGTCTGGATTTGACTCTTGAGATGTTGGAACGTCTCCACAACTTTCTGTGGAATAGGACATTAATGAACCCATAGAACAAAACATCCTGCCCTCTAATCTCCGTGAGAACAAAGACTGCCTTTCTTATGCATTACTCAAATGCAATGATGTTTTACATCGGAGGGACCGCTATCCTCTTTCACCTGAATGGTTTACGACACTGTTATCAGCATATTCCAGAGAAACCCTCTCATTCGGCTGTGTTCACAGGCCTATCTTGGCCTTACGTAAATCCCCTGGGAGAATGTCAAGTCTAAGTTGTCCTGGTCGGTTCTATTGGCTAAGATAAATAATAAAGAGCAGAGGGGGCGAGGCAAGTGCTACTCACACTGAAAATGTACAATTGTAATGGTCATCCAAGTCCTGAATACATTCTGTCATATTTCAGTGAGTTGTGAAAGCAATTCAGAGAGCTCATTCGTGATTTAAATGGATGTTCAAAATGGAGGATTATTCTTCGTCTATGTCTCTTTTTCTGTATCTGTACCACATTATGTATGTGTAGTAACTGCTCTACATAACACGTGCCAAGACTTGTAGGAACACTTTGTTCAGACTGCTGGTTCTATCTAAAAGACTGGGTGTGGTGTGATAGGATAACAGTAAACAGGCATTTGTTTTGTCTCTAGAGCCCTGTAGGCTTGGTGTAGAAGTGGATTGCATCTCTACAGATTCTCTAACTCACTTAACTTCTCTAGGACACAGATTTGCCGAGGTGTCAATGTGTCAAGTGCTTACCTTAGATCAAAACTGATAAGCCGAAGAACTCGCAGATGCAAGGAGCATCCGTGTACTGCAGGGTTGCATCAACCTCAAACCCTGTCTGCTCAGATACTTAGGCCAGGATTCTTTCAAATATTTTGAGAAAACAAAGTTATTATTATGTCGTGTGGTTTGCTTCTTAGACAGATGTCTCCACTTCTGACTTAATTTGGAGAACAATAGCATTATGTAGGTCTGTGTTGAAACTTGTCCATGTCTGTACTAATTATTTACCTTAGAAGGAAAAACCACAGACATAGTGAGTCACTCGCTCTTCTCTAGAATAGCTCCCCGGGGTATGGATCTTCGTCTGGCAGTTCTGCTGTATTTAGTTCAAATCTAAGGAAGTACTTCCCTGGTATTTCTATTGATGCTGTCTTATCTGTGTTACCATGAAACAGATGACAGTGACCGGCTTTTGAGTCAGGTTCAGGGTTAATAAAAAGATGATGTGTAAACGTGTGAACGTTAGATACATGTTTGATGAGGATTACTACTGTTAAATGATATAAATAAACATGTTAACTTGTCCATGCATGTATGATGTGTATCTACATGTGTTTATATGCATGTGTGAGTACCCCGAAAAACAAAGTCACTCATCAAGAAAATCCTTTATAGAAAAATAGTGCACTTTATTATAAATTATTGAAATGTTTATATAAATATGTGCAAAGTTGTTTCGGTCTGCATGCGTCTGCTATACCTATATCTTCAAATGTCTTCAAGCATCTACAGCCAAATACTTGGCTGGTAACTGTTGTATCTTTATAAAAGATAAGATTATTATTTTCACCACTTAATTTTCATTCATGTAAACATTGTCTTGTTTAAGAAAGAGATAAGAATAAGAAGTATCTTGGGTCCTCTCTTTCAGACACGCTAAAATGTTTTTGTTTTTTTAAATAGATAGCAATAGACTCCTGGCTGTGCAATAACTACCACCACTTTTAAGTGGGTACATTTTTTCAGTGTCAGTTGGATGCTTAGACAGCTGACAAATCGTTGTCTCGCCATACCATTTACATTGAAACATAGATCTAGTTTCCCATCTGGTTGGTTATTTTTCAGTTATTTTAGAAGGTCAGGAGGTTTGACATTGTCTATTGTCAATAAACTTATAAACATACAATTGCTATAATGTTCTTTCCAAGTTCCTTTGTTTGGAAGTGAATGTCTCTTGAGTCTCCTTGGTGTTTTGTAAGTTTCCTCTTGTGTTCTTTGCACTTAGGCAACATTCAGAAAAAATCTTCAGCCTTTTGATCCATTTCTGACAAATATTTACTGGTGTGATGACACTGAAGATGAATGTCCATGGAACAACCGTGTAAGTTCCTGGTGACTGACCAGTAGTTGGCCAGAGCACACAGAATTTCAGAAAGCCAGCCTCTTTCAACCGTCATGTCTAAATTTTCCCAGGTTTGTCTTATCCATGACTATTGTCAATTTCCTAGCCAAAGCCAGGGCCAGTCTTGGTGTAATGAATGAGTAGTTAGCCAAGGCTGGTGTGTGTCTGTTGATTCCATAGCTCAGTGGTTAGCAGCAGTGAGGAGATGTGTGGCAAGAGAGGCCAGGGTGCCATCTACTCCAAGCTGCCAGGAGCCCTTTAGCTGAACACACAGGATCCAATAGCAGCAGATCCCTCTTTGTCTGTCCTCTGGGGACTGGTTTTCCCTGTTCCCACTGACACCACAGCCTTTAGTAATTGGCTGAAATGTCGGACACTTCTCTTGAGGCAGCGTGCTTCTGCCATGTTTCTCCCGGGCCAGCTCTCTCTCCTGGTGCTGTGAGGTCAGAACGCAGGCGAAGGCCACACCTCCTCAGGAGTTGGTTCTCTTGGTACACCGTAACGGAACTGCTGCGTACGTCCGTGACGACCACAGACGACGTGTCCAGAGCCTCTAGATGGGAGCGTCATAGTCCTGGAGGAACTCCTTGAGAGGATGAGGGAGTTGGTCTCTTTTTGTGGAGATGTCCAGGTGTCCATTGACTGTTTTCCGGCACAGGTGCTGCAGGGTGGACATGCTGGTCGAAAGGGGCTTCAGCAGCTCCAGAGGGATTTTCTCCCCTCCAGAGTAGATGTAGTAGGAGCTCCCTCCTCGAGTGTTCCCCCCACATGAGGCACCTTTGCTGGGGGGCATGTAGTGATGGACCAGCTTGAGGACACAGTCAAAGTGGGGGACAGCCAGTATACTTTTAGGGTCTGTCTGCAGGAAAAACGTGGCCGAATCGCACTGGATGCGCAAATTCTTGGTGCCCGACGCCGTCTTGACACTGAGGGTGAAGAAATGGCGGTTGTCAGAGCTGTCCCTAATGAGGAAGCTGCCGGTGGCCTCGGAGGCCAGCATGGCGTTGGCCTCCTTGCCACTGATGGCGCCCCAGTAGAATCCACTCTCCTGGAGCTTGTGCAAGTTGGTGAGCACCAGCTGGTACTGCAGCTTGGAGCTGAAGGTCTTGTAGCGGTGGGGCAGCCTCATGTTGGTGTCGAACGGGCTGCTGCTCATGACGGAGTCAAACTTGCTGTAGGTTACCATGGCGCTGCGTCCGCACTCAGGACTGCCTGGTGAGCACTAGGCACCACGCAGACGACAGAAGTGGAGAGGGCCTGTCAAAGAACAGGTTGAGACTCCCACAGCAAGGGAAGTTGGAAGTCAAGTTGTTCTAGGTCCGTGTTAAGGGATGAAACTCCTGGGAAAGAGACAAGAATCAATGTTAGAGATCATTGAATGGATCAATGTGGAATTAATTCGATGCTGGGTGAAATTATAATATATCAGCAGCTTTGCTTTGTGTAGAGAAAGTGAATGGACTTTTTTAATAGACTATCAGATTATATCAATCGAATTACAGCAACGCATAAACGTTCTGGGTAACTTTATTTATAGAGAAACTAGATAGAGTAATGTGATATTCTTCGACCCACGATGCTCTTGGGCAAAGATTATGTCTTAGTTATTTCAAATATTGTTGCCTACATCAAAGGCAAACAGGGTTTCTATTGTTAGGCTACTTTGTGAATGTAAGCAAGCGCCCTGATGGCGTCTTCAAAACCAAACAACTTGCTTCAAACTTACTTCAGATGTTATAAATGTCACTATAGTAAGGTTCCGTTAACTGGCGTGAAGATACTGATAATATGTGAATGTCAGAGCTGATTAGGCTATGCACGGCGGACGTTGTTAAAAATCCATTTACGATAAACTTTTTCCGTGTACTTAAGCTCGGTAACAGCGGTCAGTTCCAGTAAAGCAGCGTAATTCTTGAACCATTGCACAATTGTACCCGGGCCAGTCATAATAAACGGAAACACTTATAACTATATATTTAAGTGTTGCCGTTTAGGCTTTTTAATTCAGTTCACCAAAACATAGTTTTAAGAAAATCATAGTTAAGTTAAATTTTTACCTTAACTGTATCGGCTCTGTTCAGCTTTGAACTCGAAATAGTTTGTTCGATATCTTCAGAGCAGGGTGGAAAAAGGTTAGTCGATCTTGTCTCTTGTAATGTAACAATGGTCTACAAATTGTATCCTTTCTAATTCACGTCAATTAATATAGGTTGGTCCTTTATCCACAGACTGTGGACTCTCTCTGAAACGTTTGCCTGTTAGTGATCATCTTGTGTGTGAGCCTGGCGCTCATAATGTGTCGGGGCTGACGAGGCTCCTCCTCCTCTTCCAGTAAGGCGCTCTTGGCAGATTGTCAGTAAGAATAGTTTTTTTTAAAGGATTCCTGGTATTCACTGAGGCCCTCCCCTCCCCCTCGCTATTCCTTCAAAATGAAGTTATGAAGTTCCAAGCAGTAAATCTTCCTGATTTGCCATTTCTAGGCAACGAATGTATACAGACTCCTTATTGTTCAAACATGTAATGTTTTAATGCATGATTACTTATTAATACATCATTCTATTTAAGTATTCAATTCACATTTTGTGTTTTCTTTATCTCATTATACGTTTTATAGCAAACTACCAAAAAGAATGCACAAAGATAATTATTTAAAAGTTGTGGGGTTATAGAGTTGGCATAGTAACATATGGTTGGTACAGAAGGTCTCAAGATATAGAGTAGGCTGCTAAACCTGTGCCTCAGTGGAGCGTTGCAACAGACATGAAAGCCTGCAGTGCCTTTATGTTAATCATCCCAAGGGACGGCACCAGTGCTTGGCTGAACCTGTGTGAATGAATACTTTAGAACGTGAATTCCAATTCTGAATCATTTGGAACTGTAGTCATTTAGAAAACTGTAGTGTTCTTCTAAATGTCAAAAATAGACCATTCAACATTACAGTTGTCCTGAGGATCAGTGTCACAAGGATGGCTATATACATTTAGACTCATGACAACATTTCCATATCCTATTACCTGGTATCTTTTGTGTGTGTACTGTAAGAGTAATCGAAACATGAGGCCCATCCTGTTCATACAGGAAGTGTGACTTGTGCAGTGTTCATGCTTTCCCCAGAGCTCTGTGCATGAACAACACTGCTCTGACTTCATCCTGGGAGGCCAGGGCACATCATACAGGCTTCCAGTCACACCAGGCCTTCTCTTCTGATAACCCTTCCTTTAACCGTCCCCCACCCCCTCCAGCTGCCCCCTCATCACTACGACAACTGTTGTGGTCAGCCACAGCGGGGCCGATAGGTTGGGCATTGGCGTACATCAGTGTGTCAAATTCCGTCCCTCAGTTGGTGTTTCCTCCTTTGAAACATCCCTACGAGGACGTGTGGGGTGCGTGCAGCAGTGATGACGCCAGACCCAAGTTCCCTAATGAAGTTTGGAAGGGGCCAGCTGTGTCCATGTGAGTCAGGTGCCCTCGTGTGAATCAGACCCCCACTGGCGGAGGGAAGTACGTACGGAGATAAACTCAGCGAGGTCCCTGTCGTTTCCAGAAAACCCGCCTGTGTCATGGTGGTAAGACTTGCTTACAGCAGCTTAATAGGCTTAATAGCCTCCCGGGGAAATCATGGAAAGAAAGAGAGAGGAAGGGCTGGGGAGCTGTCGGCATCAGGACATGTTCAAGTCTCCTGTGAAACAATACTCTGTAAAAAGGAACATCCTCTCTGAAGTGACCAGCGGGCCCAGACCGACAAGAGTATACACGCTTAAAAATACACGCTTAAAAATACATATTTTTTGTTAAGATGAAGATCAAAATGTCCAGTGAGCGATGGCCGTGTTTTAAGTGTAAGAGCTACAGTTACCAGCAGGATGGCGGATGACGTACAAGTATTTAACCATGATCAGACGCCAACATTTAAACATTACAGTCAGTGTGTATTTAATCCAAGGTCAACTATCAGAGGGGGGGAGGGGGGGGGGTGGTTACATGTGCTTGCAAGCTAACCCACCCGTTGCTAAAAGAAACTCTCAAACTGCACTGCTGTTTTAAAGCCCATTGCTTTTGGCAGGCTATGTAAAGTATAAAGTAAGATCCTTGGCTAGATGATGGATATATTTGGCTCATTGTCTCTCTCTCTCTCTCTCTCTCTCTCTCTCTCTCTCTCTCTCTCTCTCTCTCTCTCTCTCTCTCTCATGAACAACTTGTTGAACACACACACACACACACAGCAGACCGCATGTTTCATGTTCCATGTTGTTTCTATGTGAGTCAATGATGATTTTGGAGACATATTTCTAAACATTGTTTTGGACTGCATGAACAACATGCAGCATCTGACCCCTTCATGGAGTTGTCTTAAAGTAAACGTCTTCTTGTAGAGAGAACGTAAAGATAAATGTTTTCCCAAAACTATTAGGTGGTTCAAAGCACTTTATTTTTGTGCTGATTCATATGGCACCAAAGGTGAGAGAATGTTCCAGTAAATCCATTTGTTGTTTGAAGAAGAGCAAGATTTTCTGTGTTGACAAGAGGAATTGGGAAAGGAAAATGTTGTTGGACAGAGCTTGACTGAACAACAGGACAAGAGTGAACTTTCTGAAAGGTTGCTTTAATTAGATTATCCACAGTATGGTCTTGTCCCAAAAAGGCATCACTATGTTCTGTAATGTATAGCTGTATAAACAATAAACTCAGGATTCAGTAGGACAACGTTTAACAACATTGTTGAGGAAAAAACTGCCCATTCTCACCTATGTTGGTGTTATTGTCCGGTGATAACATCTCGGTTAATGACTGTATGCCATTTGACCTCCTTTAATTTACTTCACACTGACATAACACAAACACTGTACTGTATTCGATTACTGGTTTGATTCCTGGCCGTGCCAAATGACGTTGTGTCCTTGGGCAACCACTTCACCCTACTTGCCTCGGGGAGAATGTCCCTGTACTTACTGTAAGTCGCTCTAGATGAGAGAGTGTCTGCTAAATGACTTCATGTAAATGTAAATGTATTATGTACTGCACAAGGTGACATAAACTAGTCACCATGAAGTACCATTACTACTATATTATTGCAGTTGATTGGAAAGCCACAAAGGTATGAGATTAGATAACACAACAGTTCTGTCACTGCCGTCATATTCCACAGGTTGTTATCAGACAGGTTCCTGGCAGAGCTATCGCATTGGTTACGTAACACAAGTCCCCTTACAAGAAGATCACCTGCTTTAGTTCTTACATGAAAAAATAAGAAAGTTCATGTTTTATTATAGAGGAAGTGTTTGCATCATTCTCAAAACTGATTCAGCGATTCCAGTAAAATATGTAAAAGGCATATTTTGCCCAATTGTAAAAGTCCTGCCAAAATTTTCCCCATTATGACTTTAATCAGAAACTTCCTTGTCTGTTTGTTACACAAATGTGTGTTTGTGTTTCCTGTACTAGGTAGGTCTTCGCCCACTACTGGTTTTGAATCATATTTAACGATCCCCTTGTTGTCCTGTCTGTGTCTGAGTCCTTGTGGAAAATACAGGTTAATTTTGGTTCCTTGGCTAATTGTACAACACTTTGGCTAACACTGATTGTTTGTAATTGTGTGTCGATATAAATTTGACTTAACAATAGCAAAAAAGCGTAAAACAAGCAACTATGACTAAAAGTATTATACAATCCAATGGTGATATACAGCACAAGTGATTTATAATTCTTTGATATTTCTTTTTTTCTTTTGATTCTTTTCTTCCTGGAAATACCCTTCCACTTTTCTTTTGAATTCTGGCTCTCTCAAGGAAACATACTATAAAAACATTTAATCAGAGCCCTGGCAGAACAAATTGAAATTCCATGAATTATGGCCCCTGTGATAAAATACTATGATACCAATATAATAGAGGGTGGACTGGAAGTGGAGCCAGGAACCTTTTTCGAGTGTTACACTTTTGTTACTAAGGGTTCTATGCAGTTTATCTACAGTGTAACATAAAATTCCCTGCATTGAGATAATGAGAATCTGACACTGTAGTAAAAAGAGAAGTGGGGCTTCTTAGTTCAAACCTCGTCATTCTAATGAATCGCTACAATACACACAACTCTCATGACAAACATGTGTTCCCAGTTTTAATCTAAAGAGGAAACCTAAATTATTTTTGAAGAAAAGTCCCGAGTAGAGTCAAATAGCTTCCTCCAACAGATGGTCCTCCCCTCATATCTAGAGAATGGATTGTTGGCACTAGATGGTCCCACATTGTGTTGACTGTTAGCCGGTCATATTGGTGCGTGTAGACAAATGCATTAACGAAGCATTCCCTCCTCTGGGCTCACATGATCAGAATCAGAATCAGAATCAGAAAGGGATTTATTGGCCATGAAAGTTTGCACAGTCAAGGAATTTGCTTTGGCAGGAAGGTGCATACAATAAACATATAGTATCCTTAAATTTAAATATGTGGACTGTCTATACTAAATATCTATACTATATAACTATACTATCTATACTAAAGTGGAATTATATTTAAAATAAAATATACAATAAAATATAAGTTGCCTAATTTACAATATAAAAATACAAAAAATACAAATATGACAAAAAATACAAATGTACAAGATGCAGTAATGTAGTGCAGAATATTAGAGTCATTAAAGTAAAGTCAATAAGTCAGTGTGAACCCTTGGCCTTGTTGAAGAGGCCAACAGCAGAAGGGAAGAAACTGTTTTTGTGTCGAGAGGTGTTGGTCCTGATGGACCGCAGCCTTCTGCCGGAGGGGAGTGACTGAAACAGGGAGTGTCCAGGGTGGGAGGAGTCGGCCACAATCTTCCTCGCTCGCCTGAGGGTCCTCGAGGTGTTTAGGTCCTCGAGGGTAGGCAGATTGCAGCCAATCACCTTCTCCGCAGTGTGGATGATACGCTGCAGTCTGCTCTTGTCCTTGGCAGTGGCAGCAGCGTACCAGATGGTGATGGAGGAGGTGAGGATGGACTCAATGATGGCTGTGTAGAAGTGCACCATCATTGTCTTTGGCAGGTTGAATTTCTTCAGCTGCCGCAGGAAGCTGCTTCTGGCCTTAAGCATCATCTCAGCTGGGATGGAACAGTCCAGATCAGCAGTCTCGAAAGACAGTGAGAGAGTCATCATCTCATGTCAATCATACTAAGGTTTTCTGGAAAGTTGATCACATTTTTATGATTGCTTATCACATTGTTATCTGCCCACTTTTTCACCTTGGACATACTGTATCTTTAACTTCAAAAAAAATAAAATAATGTCATTTGTACCATGTCCAGAGAGTATGTGTTACAGTAACTGATTATTCAGTTGTTCTGATGATGTTTCTGGCATTGTTGGGTGTTGGCCTGGTATTATGGTGCCAATGTGTGGTTGGCATACTACCAAGGGCATGGAGGAGGAGAGGACAGTCCAGCCCTTTGATTGGCATACATTTCCAGTAAAGTCATTATTAGTTTACTGGATCGGTTGTTTGATGTGTGAAATACTGGTAACGCCACCAATACAAATAGTAGGCCTATTGATGTTTAGTTTGTTAATGTAGGAAGAACAGTACAAACAAACATTGAAGCGTTTGTTCATGTGTTGGGAAACGTCTCCTGTGCTCTTGCTGTTTCCTGGCATGACCTCAGGTGAGATGGTGAAGGGGAACAGCGAACAAACAGGTACAGAGAGGGATGTTGTGATGATGTGTAAGGCCACAGGATCCTGGGATCCAGTTACAGAGAGGAAAACACAGTGTTTCACACAACACTTTAAAGGTGAAGAAAGAAATGAAATAAATGAACATCAAATGACTAGATCTGGGAGTTCACATAGTTTGTTTCCTAATTACTTTTAGCTGACTTGACTTCAGGGGAAGGCTCAGTTTGACATTAAGCATGACATTGTGAAAAAGGGTATTGGAAAGTTTCACTTGCATGTTGTCATTTTATGGATCATTCACGTCACGCTTTTGAGGAAGCAATTTGAGCTAAAAATACAATGCAACTAGCGTCATAAGACTAAGCTGTGTCTCGTGTTACATGTACAAACAGACTGCTTTAAAATGTATTTTTCTGAAATGTAATCATTTAATTTCAGGATTAGAAAATAGGGTTACCGGTAGTCTAGGTTTGTGGTCATTGGAATGTACTTTTTGAGACTTTTGTACAAACTTACTTCCTGAAACAGATTTGAGATATCATGGGATTATATCAGAACCCAATGATATGAGGAATACGTATTTTGCTTTGACACCTATTACAGCTCTGTAGTGCAAGGCTGGGTGTCACCCTGCCCCCCACCTCTCATATGCTCAAAGCTGGAGTTGCTGGACGGAGTCTCTACATGATGGGTCTCACACCTCATTGTGTAACTTACTGTCGCATTGCTTGTCATATGTTGATAAGTCAGGGTCAAGATGTGGTCTGATTGGTTGTTTAGGCTGTTTGGCAAATATGAAACCCCCTACAGTTGCAACGCTAGACTTCAAACAACATGTCCTGAACAGTAAACACTACACAGATCAAAAGTGGCCCGTCTTCCCCTGTGGAGAAGGACAAGTGAGCTTCGCCAGCAACTCTTGTGCCAGCAACAAAGTGCTTTTTGTCTCATGTTGGGTAAACACAAAAAGGAGTGCAGTTATCCAGTCAGGTTTTTACTGTATTCAGATTATGATCAACTGCAGCATCAGGTGTACTGATTGGATCATTGGAGCCGTTAACAGGGTTCATATGATCCGGTCCACTTCGTTCGGGCTGCTGCAGACGCCACCATCCGTTTTGCAGTATTGAACGTAAGGAGATGGAGGAGCCAATGACATAATCCAAATTCAAAATGGACTTTGATTCCCACAAACCCCAGGAATAGCCAGCTGATGTCATCAGGCAGAGGGTAAATAATATGTCTGCACTGTTATAGAAAAAGGTTGCTCAGCTGAGACACTCTGCCAGTTAGCTGAACAGGCTTTGGGTAGACACACACTCACACACTTGCACAGGGCACACACACACATGCACATTCACGAACACACACACACACACACACACACACAGAGAAACACACACACAGACACACACAGGGCAGTAGTAACCTGATCCTGAGTGGTGCCAGTAAGCGGTGTCTGACATTTCCGGATGGATCTAGTGTGCACGTGCGAGGTTCTCACACCGGCACGGTATACAGTGTTCACAGGGCCATCTCAAGCAAACAAGGTGGCGGAAACATCTGAATAAAATCTATTTTTCATAAGTCTCAAAGTATTGCACAGAAGTCAATGCCTGTAGGGCTTCCTCCACCTCAGATTCCTGAGCCTCAGCCAGGGTTCAGTACTTGTTCCAAAAAAAGCGTTCCTCTTTTTCTGGTGTACCCGGTCTGAATTACTCCCCATGAATCATTCATTCTGTGTAAATGGTTCATGGGGGGAAAAAGTCACACTTGGGTTTCAACATTAACAGGCTCATAAATTGGGTCCGTGGTGCTGCTGCAACTTGGTTGTCCTTTATGCAGGAGTGGGTGCGTGCATGCATGCGTGTGTGAATGCACCATTTTCTCTGCATAGGAATGACACCCCATCCTGGTACTGGTAAATGTTTTCCACTACTTGCCAGGTATCTTCTTATGGTCCTTAATCCAAGGGAGGCATGCACAATCAACATTCCTCCTCTGTCCTATCATTCTCAAACAGTGGTTTCTGAGAACCGTGGCACAGAGTGAAAGAGAAGCTCTTTCTCGTGGCCTTATCTGACAGCTCGCCTTTTATCTCCTGAAGCATCCACAAGATACGCTCCGATCATCACTTAGTGAGATCCACTTCAGACAACCTTCTGGGATCTGGTCCTGAGTCAGCCAATCGGAGGGAGGGTCTGAAGCCTTCCCCTCTCAAAAGCATTTCCTCCAGTCCCGCTCCTTACTGGGCACTCCCTGTAGACAGGAAATTCTCCTGGAATCCCTCCAAGATACGGCCCCTATTCCTTCTTTTCCCGGTTCCAGCCTTCCTAGAAGCACAGTACAGACTGTTCCAATCCCAGCACCTACGTGCATAAACAAACCGCCCGCTCTCCTGCTAATCCCCTGAATCCCCAGGGCCTCTTGTTCCCAACTGCTGCAAGAAGGTTTAAGTCCTGTCGTGCACTCTTTTGAATGTTTAACTTACATTTACATTTATGCATTTAGCCGACACTTTTATCCAAAGCGACTTCTAAAAAGAGTTTTACTAAAGTGCATAGGTCACTGATCATAGCAACGAGATAGCCCCGAACATTGCGGGTAGCCAAAACATGAAGCATACATTGTGAAAACTAAATAAGTCCCAAAGGGAAGAACCGTAAGAGCATGTAGTTGAACAAGTTACAATTAAATCAATTTAACAACATAAACCTCAAAAGTGCAATGCGGGAACCTGTGGGAAAAAAACAAGCAACAACAATATATATTACACAGCAAGTACAATATTTCTAAGTCAGTAACAACTAACCAACAAGAGCAACAAGACTCTCAATATGAGTCATTGCGATTCTAAAACATCAGGTCCAGCCAATCATTTCTAAGTGCCGTTGTACTCCCTGAACAAGTGCGTCTTGAGCCTATTCTTGAAGGTGGGGAGACAGTCAGTGTCTCTGATGGAGGTGGGGAGTTGATTCCACCATTGGGGGGCCAGACAGGAGAAGAGCTTGTTAACTTCTAGGTGATTGAGTGACAGTAGCTGGTATTGGATAGAATAAGCTAGGTTATATTTTCATTGTAGATTGAAGATAAACCTTAACCCTTGTGCTGCCTTTAGGTCACAATGACCCGAAGGTTCACAACAATCCATCGTCATGGTTTGACAACTTTACCCAATACAAAAACAAATACAAAGCATTTTATTTTAACCTTCACGCTGTGGGGAGTCTGAGACACCCCAACAGTTAAAAGAAAATGCTTCACTTTATTTTTGTATGAGGTAAAGTTGTCGCAACACAACGCTGGGTCCCAATGACTGAAGGGTCACAATGACCTGAAGATAACACAAGGGTTCAACTGTTATGCTAATCAGTTGGGTCAATGCATTCAAATCAAATAATGATTCCCAGAATGAGAGTCACCCACTTCAGTGACTGCAGAATATTCCACATGACTGTGAGCTCTCTGGGACAACTGTGACCTCATTGTTCTTTTCAGAAAGGCTTTCAACACAACCTTTCAGAGTCTGCTCTAGACTTTCCGTCAAAATATTTTTTACTTGAATTATAATTTCCTGGTACTACAAGCTCCAGACAAGATGCCATGTCTGTTCATTCTTCCTGAATGGAACAAAGAGATGAATGATGAGGCTTTCACACAGTAAAGGTGTCATTCTACCTGGTGACTGGGCAAGAGGAGATCTGATACCTTGATATCCTCATTTGATCCAGGTTACTGTGTTAGTGTGTCAAATGGTGGGTCTATTATCTGCAAGAACAAGTCAGTTATAATAATATATTCATTTAGCAAATGCTTTTATCTCAAATTACATGCAGGTCCCCCTGCTAAGATAAAGTGGGGCTAGAAACACACATCATAAAACAGTTTCATGCAAAATGATAGTTTCATTGTGCCAACCTAGACTGCGTGTATGACCTTTCAAAAACAGTGTGTCGAATCTAATCAGCAAATGCAATGTGCTGTAGCTACTTGTATCAAATTCTGATCATCTTGGCCACGTACGTATGTCCATCAGTCCTTCGTCACTGTTTTGTCTAAACGAGTGATAAGTGTTATAGGAAATCTCATTTCATTTGCGCTAGTCATTAAAAACACATGAATCCTATAAGAATAATAAGTTTACCTGAACTGAAGTGAGTTCGCCTTTGATTCAAATATCAAATCTTCTTTTTGATATGTGAGTAGACTATGCACATTTACAGATGGTGTGCAGAGTTTGGAAATGTTCAATTAAAAGGAAATAGAAGTACTGGGAAGAAGGGAGTGTCAAGGAACCTGCGAGTCTTTTCTTGCTTGTCTCATACACTCTTTGTGGCCTCAATAGCCCTGAGTGTGTGTGCTAGTGTTATTATCATGAACTCTCTTTCTCAGAAATCCGGCCCAGGAGTGAATTCCAGGAGTAAGGCCGAATCTCTGAAAGTCCACCATTCCTGGAGGAATGTGAACAGGATTCACAGAGATAAGTTAAAACAAAAACCAGCTGTAAATACACAAGCTAGAGTGTATACACATTGTACAAATACACATTGTATGTGTATCTGTGTCTGTTTGGTTCTTTGTGTCTCAGTATCTCAGACCGCTCAATACATGGCTTTGATGCTGCGTATTACCACGATAGAGCGCTTGTCATCTTACTGTAACTTAGCTGACGTGTCAGGGTGCTAGGGGCTCCAGTAAGTCTGTGGGGCAGGCTTGTTTCATCAACAGGATTAAAGGAAGACCACAGTGACTGGTGTTCCTGGATGTCAGAGAGTAGTTGGGTCTGTGGTCCGCTCTGACTTTGTTCCAAAATACTGATGATCTCGAAAAGGTTACAGCCCTTCACTCATAAAATACAAATCTTCAATGGTATTTTTGCAGGCTATGTTAGTCTAGGTTACTAGAAACTGTGATACTATGTGTGTGTGTGTGTGTGTATCTGTGCATGCTTTTGTCTCGGTGCCTGTGGAGGCGAGCGTACACACAGTGAGTCTCCTGTTGGCAGAGGTTTCTCCATGCCAGTGGAGGTCAGACCCGAGCACGGTGGGGTGCGCCCCTCTCCCGCCTCGTGGGCCTGCAGGCAGGGGGAGGCCGCCGTACTTCTGGGAAACGGCCTGGCCTTAATTGGAGGACTTCTAATGTCACATGGATCCACTTAGAGAAGGAGATGGAAGATCCTGCATGCTCACAGAGACATGCAGCGTGGCCAGTCTCTCTCTCTCCCTCCCTCATCAGCACAAACCACAACGCAGTCCTTTAAACACACGCACACACTCACACACACACACAGCATGTTGAATGCACCTGGGCTGGAATGTGATGACACAGTGTGTCCAGTAGACAGACTATGGTATGGAGTCCTTGGGTGCTGTTTTCAGGAGGGGCATTATATGGGTCTTGTGATCCCAAACTGACAAGCAGGCGGGCTATAATATGGTTACTGTCTGTAGATCTCGTGCATACGTATCCTTGTGTTTACTCACAGACTACATCTAGACTCACTGCTCAGTACTTATGGCAAATGTAGATAAGTGTCCTATTAAATGATAAAAAATGTAATGAGAAATCCCTGAGAAATGGTGGACATGCTGCATATCTGCACATTCTGTTTTCCACAATACAGCAGGAAAGCAGGAAAGAAGGGAGAAAAACTGCATGCAATCACAAAAACAAAGAATTCCCTCTAGCTTTTAGTCTACCACCCCCTCCCTCCCTAGTCCCCTCTCTCTGGCATCAGTCCTCCTTTTCCCGCATCTGTTAAGGTCACCTCCCTATACAAGGCATAGGGCGGCCAAACCTCCTCATCACATGGTTTTACCGTGTGAATAAACCAATGTTTCAGTTGAACCGTGTCAAGATTATTACGGAAACTCCTTTTTAAAGAGCACTTCCTGGATTCCTGTGTGAGTTCAGTACTATGAAATCAGATAAGACACAGAAGTCACTGTTGGCTCCTTTGTTGTACATCTGAGAAACACATCCTCAACTTCTTCTTGAGGGTTTTATTTCCTTCAATTGAAATATAACTTGTTGAAAGTTTTGTAGGTCTTGAAAGACAAGTGATAAATTGCTTTACTTACAGTATACACTACGCCTCTACCAACAGGTTTTAGAAATGTAACTGTAAATGTAAGGACTTGGCAATGTTGGCCTGTAAGGGAACAGATGTAGAAAAGTCATGAAAATATTGGATGTTATGTTTCTCAGTAACTGTTTGCAGTTCACTTATCAAGTGAGCAAAAAAGCCTCCAGGTTGATTTGATACATGATCCTGTGTGTTCAGGTGTGTTCATCCTCTCACTTATTTTATATATTATTATATTATTTTACTATTTTATACCCTTAGATCCTTATCTTCATATTTCATATGAGTCTGTGTATCTTGTATCTTGTATATTTTGTATCTTTAAATTACTGGAAAGTACTCTGAGTGCTGTATCAAACTGCAATTTCACCCCTGCGGGACATAATAAAGTTTTATCTTATCCTGGAAGTGCGTCTCTGCCCTGCTCTGACCTACAGCGAGGTCAGTAAGTTTGTGTCTAAAAATGTGGCTCTTAGCCTGACAAAAAATATTTTCTACCTGCTTCTTTGTCTTTGTTTTTATAACTGCCAACTTGTCACTGATCTAGTGACAGTGTGCTCTCATCCAGTGCCAGAACAGGATAGCACTGACATCTGCTGGAGATGTCAAGAATGACTCCACAGCTGAGAAATGACACAATGGAAATGAGTACCAAGAAATGTTTTAAGACGTTACCTTAACTGGAAAGCAGACAATTGTTTTTAACCATTTTTATTAACTTCCTTTTAGCTTGATTACATGGCAATGATAGAAACCTCATATAAATCAAACACTACTTAATGACAAAAGAAAAAGGAAAATGGCACTCGGCTAATAACATACTGCTAGATCAACTCAAAATGACATATATAAAAATTGAGACAAATACCCACTATACATTTAAGTATATACAACCTTGATAAATAAAGCAATACTGTCTAGAATTATGATTGTTTTCCAATTCATCCTGCATTGTTACTCTGCGGCATCAGTGTACTGCGAGGGGCAAGGAACTAAACCAGAAGCAAACAAGCTTTGACCAATAGCAGACAGGCACTGATGACATCACACAGGAAATGGCTTTGTGCACTAACAAAACTGTGCCTTCTTATAACTGTGGTAAACTTTGCATCATATAGCAAATTTTCAATCACAGTAAAAGAAAACAAATCAGATTGATGTTTACCAAAAGACATGTCAAACATATTTTACTGCTCACTAGCTTGAAACCTCAGCGCATGACTACAGCATTTCAGTGGTACTAAAGATCTCTGTATAGTATGTTCCTGATACAATAAGCAGTGTTGTATCATTTCACATGTAAGCAAAATGTTGTTGAGAGCAAATTGACATTCTGTGATCTTTAACATCTACTTGAACAGCTTTAAAGCATCTCCAACAATTACATTGTTGTCTGACTTATGAGACTCATCTAAAATCACCGTCCACTTTATTAGGTAACCCTGTTCAACTGCAAGTTAACGCAAATATCTAATCAGCAGATCGCCTGGCAGTGACTCAATGCATTTGTGCATGTAGAGACATGGTCAAGACGAGCTTCTGAAGTTCAACCCAAGCATCAAAATGGGAGAAAGAAATGTGTATTAAGCGACTTTGAACATGGCCTGGTTTTTGGCGCCAGACTGGCTGGTTGGAACACACAACCATCTCTAGGGTTTGCAGAGAACGGTTTGAAAAAGTGAAGGTATCCAGTGACCAGCAGTTCTCTGGGTGAAAAGGCCTTGTTGATAGCAGAGGTCAGAGGAGAAGGGCCAGACTGGTCTAAGCTGACCGAAAGGCAACAGTAACTCAAATAACCACTCGTTACAACCGAGGTGTACAGAAGAGCCTCTCTGAACGCACAACGCGTCGAACCTTGAAGCAGATGGGCTCTGGCAGCAGCAGAAGACCACACCGGGTGCCACTCCTGTCAGCTAAGAACAGGAAACCGAGGCTACAATTCGCACAGGCTTGCCAACATTGCACAATAAAAGATTGGAGGAAAATAAAATAAAAAGTTGCTTGGTCTAATCGGTCTCGATTTCTGCTGCAACATTCAGATGGTTGGGTCTGAATGTTTATTTGGCGTAAACAACATTAATCATGGATCCATCCTGCCTTGCATCGATGGCTGCCGATGGTGTTGTAATGGTGTGAGGGATATGATGTGTCAAACGGTCTATCCGGGTTGAGTGTCAACCAGGATTGCGTGGAGAGGTGATGAAGAGGCGGTCCTACACGGTTACTAGGTTGAAAGCAGCTTGACTGGGAAAGACCATCTGTCGGTGAATTCGTTACCAGCAGCATGATAGGTCACATATCATAGAGTGTGCCACGGCGGACTGGGAACGTCGTAGACTGCATCTGCTTCACTGATCCTTGAATGATCTTGTGGGTACAGAGTGAGGGGGATAGTGAGAGATAGAGAGCGTAGATGAGGACAATAGCTGGGGTTCTAGACACCCTATCCCCTAGGTAAGCTTCTGAAGGAAGCTCTGCCGTGACTGAATCTTACCAGTCCGGGAGACACCTGTACCCAGAATGCACTTCCAGGCTAGCCAGGAAATGATTACAGTTCTACTTGTCTTACTATAGACCCCTATCCAAACGAGACAACCATGTGACATTTACGCTCCTGTGCATTTATTCAACCACACTCAAAATCCAAACCGTCTTCCTTTCAACTGAGGTTAAGCTTTATCAGCCTGTTACATTTCAGAAACAAGACAAAGGGTACTGAGTTAAGGTTCGGACTGGAACTCCCATCTTTCCTGATACAGAACATCGTAACAATCTCCTGAGAGGCAACTTTGAAATATTTTTGTTGTTTTTTCACCACTTTTCTACAAAATCACAAAAAAAGTTGGCAAATTAAACCTCTATTTCCCCTCAGTTTTCTCAAAAGGTCCTTAAAAAGCAAACAACAAGTGGAGGACTGAGAGGACAAACAGTAAAAGCTGGAAAAATAGACACATATTACCCAAAAAATGAAAGTACACAAGAAAAGCTCTGTTTTCTTTCCAAAAGCTAGTAAGATTATTTTGGTTGTGATGACACACTGTCAGACCTGCTGAGTTTAAATGGTGTATATGTAGCTATACCAATGTGTGTATGCATATGTGTATGTGCATGTTTGTGTCGCCGGTAAAGCATGAGAAAAGGGTCTCTTGGAGGGTCGGGGCTCACACAGAAAAGGGTCGAGTGTGAACATTCAGACAGCGAGGAGGAGGCTTACGGGTTTTCACCCTGGTTCTATGTTGAGATTCAGCATGCTGTCTGTACTATAGCCTGTATAGTGTCCCAAAGCAAGAGCAAGACATCCCTGGGAGCCTCTGCGGTGATGGGGGGGGGAGGCCCCAGAGGAGCCAGGATAGTGGGCGTCCTCCCCCCCGGCCCCTATCTGTCAAGTGCACGACGGGAGTGGGTGTTTATCTCTAGTGCCTCTTCATGGATGAGACCTTCTTTTTCCTGGCAGCCAGCATATCGTAGAAGGGATCCCTGCTGATGGCCGCTCTGCAGGAGGAAGGGGAGACGAAAAGAGAGAAATAATCAGAGAGAGACATGAAAGAGCGAGGCGCACCTGCCGAGAGCTCTTTAGGTCCTTGGTCGTCCATCTCTCTTTTCCAACAGAACAGCACGAGATGCCTCTGACACTAATGGGTCCATTCACCTTTACTCTACACGACAACGCAAACACATCCGAGTCACATGGGTCCACACGCAGTCAGCCTGAGGGACTCACTTGATGCTGTTCATCCAGTCGTCCTTCTCCTCCAGGGTGGGGGCCGAGATGCGGTAGACGCTGTGGTTGCCCTCGACGACCCGTCCATCGGCCTCGGTCTTGCAGGCTTTGATCACCTGGTCCTTGTTGTCTGGGATGAAGAGCTCAAAGCAGTTCTACAGGGAAAGTAAAGGAGGTTTGGAATATAAACCTGCTGTGTGGTGTCTGTGTGTGTGTGTATTGTACGACTTGTCCAGCAGAGGGGGCTGTTCTTACAGGCTTCTTGTCCTCCACCTCTCTGATGCTTAAGTTCTCCAGAGGAATGATGCCTCGAGGCTCTTTGTCCTGCAGAGAGACATTGTGTGCGCACATATAAGAGAACAAGAGGACGGGTTAGCAAAACCTGTTTGAATCCCCGAAGTGTGGCACACCTTCGGGAAAACATTGTCACTCGTTCCAAAACCTCGGGCCCTGTACTCACGGTGGTGTACTCAAAGTAGTAGAGACAGTTGTCCGTGAGAATGAACCAGCGTCTCTTCCAGGTCTTGACGCGTCCCCCTGTGTGGAGCAGAGACCCTGCGTTAGGGGCGGGGCGAGGAGCGGGGGGGGAGGGGGGCTGAGCAGCGGAGGGCGGAGCAGCAGACAGGCAGACAGATGCATGGGGCGGACGGACAGACGAATGAGACGGCTCTAACAAGTCTCCGCATACATCCCATAATACCCCCCGGGCCAGCACCAGCATCACCATCGCAGCTAGGCGACTACCTAGCCAGACTCGTGTCGTGGATTGAGGATTTATGAGCAGAAGCTCCCAGACACTAAGACCCTCACTGTCGCTCACGCTGTCTACTGGAACCCAACGGATCCGCCTAGGCCTCTCCCGCTGTCTTCATTCCAGTGGGCTTATGGAAAAGCCCTGCCAGGACTCAGTGGAGCGATCTTATGGATCCGCTTCAGACAGAGCTCTATCTGTACACTGGGTCTGAAACCAAAGAGTTGTTCACTTTGAGCCCCACACCTCCTGACTGCAGCCTAACAGCTTCCCACAGCCAGACAGCAAAGAAGGGCTGAGATGGCAATAAGCGAAACCATTCAAATAAATCCCAGGTCTTGTACTGATGACCGTAAAAAAGAGTCCGTCGCTATTTCATCTTTTAAGTGGAGCGTCGTGAATGATTGAATGACTCGTGGCTGAAGCCTTAGCCTCTTAAACACTCTGCAGGAGCCCTCTGGTTAACCCGGTGCTCAGCCATCTGTGGATGACCTCTGAACCCCCCCCTCACCCCTACTTCCTGCCTGTGGAAACCTGATCACAGCAGCAGCTGGAGGCTCACGCTGGTGGAGAGGGGCGAGAGGGGTGCTTTGGGCTAAGCTTTTCAGCTCCGCTGTATGGGAATCTTCCACTGGTATGACTGGTTAGATCCACTCCTGCCCTAGGACTACTCAGATGACCGACATTACAAACGATAGCCAAATCTAGCCCCCCTGCTAACAACCCTACCAACCACCTTCTGAGCTACTGTCCAAGCAGATCCTTGGTGACGACCGTGCTCATATAAAGTGTCTGGAGATGCAATGCCTGGGAAGTGCTGCCAAGATAGCTATGCAGTTGACCAGTTAGACCACCACCCATGTTAGTACAAGCAGCCCTTTACCCCATCGAATACAGAAGACAGAGTACAGTAAAGTGACTGAACTGTGAACGTTCAAGTCGTTAAAATCACAGCAAACACAGCACACAGGCACTGGATATCATATAACAGTGATTCTACTGTATATGATAGAACCAATCAATCGATAGGAGTCATGATGGGTTTGTCAAGCACTCTCCACTCCTAGTCTACGCATTGGATTGTACATCGGTAGGCAGCATTTTTTGCATCTTAATCACACATTCGATTCTAGAGATTTCCGGAAAGGAAGACACCAAACACAGAATTGAAGACCAGATGGCCACAGAGCTGAGAGGAGATTGAGTTGGAGACTGAGAGCGATGATCACATCCGATTTCGGCCACTAACGGAGATGAGACAACACGTTGGCCGCCCCCCACTGGACCCCCGCCCCAAAACGTCCAGGGCAAGGGAGGTTGCCTAGGGAGACTTTGGAGCGGGGGTGGCAAGGGTGCTAGTCTGCAGTGGAGGGCTGGAGAGGTTCCCCATGCAGGGGGGCCAGGGGGAGGGGGTGGCAGGTAGGACACTGTGGAGGTGGAAGGGGAAAAGGGACTCCTTATACAATGCTTTTGTCCAATCACCTCTTCAATGAGTCTACTTCATCGACGTGGATCGTTACATCCATCACGTTGAGGAGTAGACCTTCTCTGGACCTCTCAGGTCTTCCTTGGTCAAATCAGATTTCACTCAATCCAACATGACAATTCTGCAGTCCCCCGTCCTCCCCTCCCTCTCTCCTGCACGGGCCCACCTCAGTCTCCTCCACCCCGCCCGGCCAAGGTCACGTCCCCAGCCTCCGCCCCGAACCCCCACCACACATTCATTACCAGCATGACAGAGAGAGAGAGAGCAGAGCTAGAGCTATTTGGCAAAGGTGCAGTGTTCCCTTTCCATCCAATCAGAGAAGAGGTTTAGACATCAGTGAACCAAGTCGGTCAGTTTAGAAGGTTACTTCTCCTCATGGGTTTCTTCACATTCAAATATGGATACGTATAATATAATACCAAACACCTTGCTCGATTGGTTTCAATGAAGAATTAAACCCACATTATTAGTATATCACCCAATTTGGTGCTCTTCGTGTAGAAAAAGGATCACTGCAGCTCCCAAAACAACAAAGACCAGATAAGTCGATCACCACAGCATACAGAGATACATCCACCCCGGTCACTAGGGTGGTCACAAAGCAGCCAAGTCGGCCACTGAGTCCCAGACCGGGTGACCCAGGCAAGCACCCAGAACTCGGCCGGCACACACAGATACAGAGCAGCACGTGGACGACCCACCAGCTCAATGGAAGACCGACAAACAGACAAACGAAACATCCAAAACGTGTAAAAATGTGATTCAGACAATGGAGCGACAAACCCTCGACCGAAACGATAAACCACATACGGAAAAACCGTAAAAAGGCGTACAGTACAACAGAAATCATTGAGGAAGAACGAAAGCATGGCGGACCACCAAAGCACCGGAGAGCTGCGAGATGGACTAGGTTTGGGAAGAGCAGGTGTACATACCTCCTGAGGAAAGACAACAGCCAAAATCATGGGAACAAACAAACAAACGAGGAAGGAAAGAAAACAAAATCAAATTAAAATAATTGGAGAAAAAAAAATCATAGCACCACATCCTGCTCATCTGGTTACGGGAAGAGTTGAATGCACTGCTTTACAATTCTGGCCTTGAACACACATTTGTAGTCCCACGTGTAATATAAAGTAATATAAGGTAATTGAAAAGGTGGAGAACCGGCATTTGGTCAGAGTCAGTCCTGTTTCGCCATCAGTTTTGGTTCTTCTCTTTCAGGCGGTTTTGACGACAAGAAACAGTTCTCTTTATGACCACTAGAGGGGGGATTCTGAACCGTCAACACCGTGGAGGGTACAGGACATGTGTTCAAACTAGGCCACCGATCATAAAGCAGTACACTAGAGAGCAGCTCCTCCGGGGGGGGGGTCTGCTATATCCAATCATTTACCTCTCACCACCAATTATCTGTCTTGGTTATCAGAGTGGCAAGTCTGGCCTCTCTGGAGAATGATTAGCGCCTCCTTTCACAGGGTTCATTCGTTGTAAAGATTCACACTGATCTCAGTGGCCGTTCAGACCAATCGTGATTCGTTTCATCATCAAAGTCATTGTGAATCTATACAAAGAGAGAAAAGGACCCCGGTGAAGAGTGGGGGGGGTGTTAAGAAGAGGAGACAGTGAGTCTGGGGTTCTGTCTGTCAGGGCCCAGACGGCCGACCACAGGGAGAACTATGAGACACGCCGGAAGATTCTTGAAGTTAGAAGGAAAACAAAAGAGCTCTGATGTTCTGTGCGAGTGTGAGTGTGAGTGTGAGTGAGTGATCCCGTGTGTTCATCCGGGGGTCACAGAGTGTGCTGGTATGACCATCTGTGTGTGTGTGTGTGTGTGTGTGTTTGTATGTACAGTGTGTGTGTGTGTATATTGATGTCAGTCTGACGGTGTGAGTGCGTGCCACAGTATGAATCAGGGAGTGTATGAATGTGCTCAGTGTTGAATTATTAAGGTGCTCCACATGTGGTCGTCTGAGCTCAAGGCCACATCTATAATGTAGAAGACAAGAGGAAGCTCTTCATGGGCGGCGTCAAGTCCAGATACACATGCTCACGCACACTTAACGTGGTGGTGTTACCAGAGATCCCATTGGTCAGTGCAGATGTTTCTTTTTAAATCCTGGATGAATCCAACATTCAATTATGTGATTAACATGCATACTCAGACAGTCATCAATTGGCACAGCGAGGCACAGTCCAATATAACCCTGATGAAGACACAGTTTTGGTGAGGAAAACAGTCATCTATATTACATTGGTGAGGAAAACAGTCATCTATAACCCTGATGAGGACAGTCCTATAGTTCTATTTAACCCTGGTGAAGACACAGTCCTGTAGGCCTCTGCATGTCCCAGCATGCATCTGTGTTCCTGGTCGCACTCACCCAGCTTCAGCAGCCAGCCCTCTCTGTCTGGGTTGAAGAAGGTGTGTGTGAGGTCGTTCCCGTCGTCTTCTGGGATTTTGAATGGTTCGTTTTTGATGCTGTCATACAGGTTCTGTGTGGAGGAGAGGAAAACAAGGAGAGGGTGAGGACAAAAGGAAGTGAAGAGATGTGGGGTCTCTAGAGAGCAGGGCTGAAGAGAGGAGGATGCAGAGAGGGAGGGGGGCCTGCGTGGACGAGTCAAGGGTTCGAGTGGGAGAGAAACGAAGGGGGCGGAGGAAGAGGTAGGAAAAGAAAGAGAGGAAGAAAGCTATCGAGTCTGAGAGAAATAGGGGTAAATGGAGAGAGAAATGGAGAGAAAGAGAGAGAAATGGAGAGAGAGAGAGAGAGAGAGAGAGAGAGAGAGAGAGAGTGAGAGAGAGAGAGGGAGCAAGACAAAACGAGTGGTGGACAGAGGAAGAGAGGCCTGCTGAGAAGGCCCGGAGCGCAGCGCGGCAGCAGCAGGTACCCTGAGCAGGTCCTCGGGCAGGTCTCCTCCGTCGTTGATGCCTCTGTTCATGGAGATGAAGCGCTCCACCGGGGGCTTGTCCTTCACGTTGGGGTTGTGCAGGCTGGTGTTCAGCATGATGATGGCAAACGACAGGATGTAACAGGTGTCTGGAACACACACACACAGATAAACATGAAGAGGATTCACACTTACACACCCCGACAGAGATTAGAGCCTGGAAAAACATGAGTCAATAGTGTGGCGTTTGAACTACAGAATGTCCCCCTGTATTTAATGCAGTGTTTAAATATGAATGTAAATGAGCAGAGCTGAAAGGGCTGCACTTTGGGGACTGTAGTCAGTTTGAGAGAGAGAGATAAGCCTTGTTAGCGAGGCGTGTGAGAGGAGAGTGGGAGTGAGTGAAAGGTTGTGTGGGGGTGGTGTAGCGATTGCATGTGTGCGTTTATGTGTGTGTGTGACTGTGCGTGGGTATACATGTTTTTGTGTGCGCGTGTGCGTATAAAGACAATGTGGTCAGAGCCAAGCTGACACAGCAGCACTTTATCTGACCAGTTTGGCTGAGGAGAAAGCAGCCAGTGCATTATTCATGAATCCATCTGCATCTACGATACAGCCAGCCATCACGTCCCAGACATACTTCCAGCAGACACTTCTCCCCGTCTGCTCAGCCACACAGTGAGAACAGAACCACTTGTACGTCTCTTCAGATTTTGGCAGCAAACGGAGAAAAGTGCTCAAAAAGAACCTTAAGAATTGGTAGCTCCTTCCTTCAGAACAGAGCTAAATAGCCTTTGTTTATTTAGCGGGACATTTACTTCATGTACTTCAAAGGGGCTGGAAGTGGAATCGATCTAGGGTACCGTTAAACTGTGCCAGGCGTGGAAATGAAAGCTGTGCCAGTCATGTGCTGTTACAGCACACCAGGCGTGTACCGCTAAGGTACACCGGGTGTGCGGGTGACCAGGTGCGTGTTCGTACCCGTGGACTGGAAGACCCCAGGGTTGCACTTGCAGTAGCGCTGAGCGAAGGCCTCCATCATGCGGTCGATCTTCTGAGCCTCACCTGGCAACCGGAAGCTCCAAAGGAACTGTCTGTGAGGGGGGCGAACACACACAGTCAGCGACGTCGACACAGATACGCTCAGAGAGACACGGAGAGACAGACACGCAGAGAAGTTACAGCAGAAACACAAAGAGACTGTCAATGGGTCTCCAACAGAGGACGCCGTCAAGTGAGGATGAGTAGCTATACTGCCATCACATTGAGGTTAATATAGGACAAATCTATATCAGGATGAGGTTAATATATACGGCTCAGCTCTCTGGGAACATGCCATACCCACTGAAACTGGATAGCCAACAGGGAACAAGGCTTTTCTAAGGTGAGGCCGAGTGTGTTTGTGTGTGTGTGTGTGTGTGTGTGTAGAGGCAGAGTTTATGAGAAGCCTGATTGTGTGTCCCTACTGAGATCTCTTACCTGAGGGCCTGAACCAGGTTCAGGTCTGTGAACTCGTGAAGCTCCACAAAGTCGTGCAGGACCTCGAGATTGAAGTCATCTCTTTACAAAGGCAAAATGAAGGAGATTAGAATTCACATTTCGAATATAATCTGATGTCACACATCTGTCACTATTAATACATAAGACATCCAGTTCACCCACAGCTGAGGGCGGTCCAAGACACACACACTTCACTTATCGCTCATTGCCTAATGTATATCATTACATCATCCCTGACATCTGGGCCCTTTCCTGTCAGTGATACTCCCAAGGGATTGTGGGATGCCTCTGGGAGGGTCTATCTGACAGGGTCAAATCCAATCCCCACCCCCTCTCAGTGGTTTTGCCACCAAGTAGCTTTCAGGGCGTGCAGACAGATAGCCCCTCCCCCTAAGTGGAATCAAAACACAGGTCCTGATACCAATCAGAGGGAGCATCCATAATGGGGCCTGTGCTCCCCTTCCCGGACAGGCCGTGGTGACCACGCCCAGGCTGGAAGGCAATGCTACGTCGTGGTGTCTGCGCTGGGCCAGAGCCTGGGTGTTGGCTGTCTCGTGTGGTCAGTGGAGAAGATGGTATCTCTTCAATCTGAAACACCCTGAGCCTCGAGCCAGCCGCCATGACCACAGTACATTCCAGAATTATTGGATGCGTAAGCGTATTATTCACGGCTGAGAAGGAAATCCAAAACATATGGGCTACGTGAATGTACCTAGAAGGCTCTCTGAACGATGTTAGGATCAAGGGTGTGACTAACTTGGAGAAAATGGGTCACTACAGAAACTATGGGATCTGGAAAGTGTCTTCGAAAAGCAGATGTGAAGAAAAATAAACTGTTGACACATACACGGGCAGCAAGACAAACATGCACGCACCTCTCCCCTAGGTAGTCGCCAATGGCGGTCTTGTTAAGCCCCTCCCCCTTGTAAAGGAACTGGGCGATGTCATCGCTGGTGTTCTTCAGTAGGTCGTTCTCAATCAGGAACTGGATCCCCTGCGAGGACAGAGCAACGTGGTCACTTCCTCATGGTGACGCGCAGACACGCCCCTCCACGACAGAAATCAGGTACAACACAACGCTCACCTTCTTCGGGTCCATGTTAAATTTCTTACGGCCCATGGCCACCTGTTTGTTCCTCTGCATATTTTTCCTGCAACACAACAATGAAGATGTCCTCGTCAAATGTGTCACACTTAGAACATCCCTTGAGTCTTAATTACAGTCTATGTAGTGAGTGTGTGATTGTGCCAAAGTTGCATCCTTGTCCTAAGAAATAGGATGGAATAAAGCGTCGTCGTCTGGCCTATCAGCAGCATCAATCCTCCATATTATTTATCATGATCCAGTAGCTTAAGTTAACAAGATTTAAGGCCAATCTCCAGTATTAACTCACTTCATTTCCTGGAAGTATAATATTCCTTAACATTTATCATCTGTTAGGCCGTGGATATAGCTCCCATGGGCCTCTGGTGACAGCTCTATGATAAACACTGTGCATATGGGAAACTCTCATTTCTCAGGCCTCGCGTGATTCAGGGGGTCAGCGTGTCCTCGCTCCTCCTTGTCACCATGACGACGCCGTCTTCGTGGCCAGCCAGGGGTCACCACGTCTTCCCGTCCACCCACCCTTTCCTTTTGTTTGTGGAGCTCCACGTCACCCAGACCACAGATGTTTCCAGAACAAATAGCCCGTTCAGCGCACGAGTTTAGTGAGCATCTATGGTGTCCACTAAACGTGTGGGACGAAAACTCTGATCATTTCAGGTCAAAGTGAGAGTGCCTGTGGAATGGGCCCCCAGGTTGTGCTGGAATGAATCTCTACCCCACTTGAGTACTCCCGTCTTCTACTCCAGACCCCTCACTCCCTGGGGACCCACCATTGTCTGCTCTACCCAGAACCCCTTGCATTATTCACACGGCCCCCCCATCAAGGGGGAGTGGATGATAAAACATTTAAAGTGCCCTAAAAGCTGAACCAATTTAAGGAGAGTGTCGGGGAGGGTTGGGGTGGTCCACCTGAACATGCAGCATTAATATTTCACCGGGGTAATTTGCTAAGTTAATAGAAGACAAACAAGCCGTCGATCTAGATGGCCAGAGATGGAGGCTAGCTGATATCCTGCTGGTCTTACCTCTCCTCAGTGGAGCCCAGGTTCTCAATCTCACTGGTCACTTCCGCTATCTCATTCTTCAGCCGCTGTAAGACAGACAGAACCGGAGGGAGGGTTAGGATCAGAGACATTGGGAGGAATGTGGACTGGTTAATGCATCAGGAAGGGGATTGTTCCCCCCAAACATGAGAGGAACTATGGGATAACAAGCAGTCTGTTTCAATGAAGGGGAGAGGGAGAGACAGCGGGAGACTGAGAGGGAGAAAGGGAGGGAAGCCTGAGAGTGTGTGGTGTGTGTGTGTGTGGTGTGTGTGTGTGTTAGGTGTTTACAGTGTGCACGCATTAATGTGTGTTTGCTGGTGAACCTATCCAACAGTCCCTCTCAGCCAGCTGGGTTTGTATCACACACACCACAAACACATCAGAATGAATAGCTGCGACAAAGACAAAGAGGACAGCAGCCCTCCTCAGACTAGTGACGAACGCAGCTCTGGCGTCACACCACAGGGGGAAAGCTCCGGAGCACCTTCAACTCTCTAGACTGGCGAACAAGTCTTCTGTTGTCCTAACCAAGCCCAACACTAACCAATCAGATCTAACATCGCAGGATGTGTATGTGCAGCAGGCCTCCCCACTCTACAAGGACTGGAGTTCCTAAATGCATTAAGAGAAGAACATTGGGGAATGACCTCAGTACAAATGGACTAGAGAGGGTAAAACAAGATTATACACTGCTCAAAATAATTAAAGGGACATGTTTTTTTTAAATCAGGATATGGCATATCAGTAGCTATAGATATCCACCATAATATGTATTCACATTGACTTCTGATGTGTTTTCAAAGTGTTCCTTGAATTTTTTGGAACAGTATATTTTGGTGGCGTTTCAGAGATGGAGAGTGTTAGAGGCTGGCTCAGACTGTTGAACCAGACGTCTTCAGGGCACGGAAGGGGCACGCGGGCAGACAGGGCTTCCTGGGTGAAACATGGTTACATCATCTTGATTAAGCAGAGGGGGCCAGAAACACATCAGCTAGCCCTGCACGGCACAAACACACACTACGTGACACGCAGACAAAATACCTAGACGAGGGACACTGACACATTCGTGTCTGTTTATCTTTTGGCTTCCTCGCATGTGGTGTGTACATCACGCATGTGTCACCACTTGGTAGAGGAAGAACCGCAATGGGAAGTTGTGTGTTTTCAAGGCCTACACAATCACAACACATTCCTCAGATAGTTGGCTCCGTAAACAAAGGCTGTGCTTGCGCAGGAGGGACCTTGACACACAGGGCCACCGGAGTGTGTGTGTGTGTGTGTGTGTGTGTGTGTGTGTGTGTGTGTGTGGTGTGGGGGTGGGGGAATAGAGTGGGGTGGGGGGGCGTAAAGTATGAGGTTAGTCCTAGCTTATAAATGGAGGGTGTCATGTCAAGCCCAGTGTGTCTGTCCAACCAGGGCCAGAGGAATTTAGATCACCATGGGGACATTTAGAAAGCCAATTAGGTAGAGCCCTGGTGAGAATGGGAGCCTCGCCCTGATGGAAGCAGGTGGTTTGGGATGTGCTCTAAGGTCAGGGCAGAGGTAGTAGGTAAAGTACAGGCCACAGAGAACATTTGACTTATTTTGCAAAAGGGAAATCTAACCTCTCAGATTTGACTCCTGGCTCACTCAGGGATCGGGACGCTGCTCAACTCCCAACATTATTGTTGTTACAACAGTAGAAAAATGAAACAATGTTCCATGTTTGAATGTCCTATCCTGTACTGTTCTGTTCTGTTCTTCAACTCAGTAACCAACCTGGCAGCTAATGGCCTTTCCCCATGGGTGTAGAGCATGTGCAAAAGAAAAAGTATACTTTTACACAAATGACCACATTGGTCAATATAAACAGTTTTACTAGAGTAGAAGTGGATTAGCTCGGAAATGCCAGACATTCCACACCAGCTGAAACATTTGGAGGAAGTTTGAGTCTTCTTGGAGACGAGGCATCTGGACGCAGGCGGTGCAAACACGGGCGCCGACGTCAATATTTAACCACACAGCAGAAGAGGCGTGGACGGCAAGGAGGCTGGCCAAGCATCTGGACCTTCTGGGGCCACAGGGGAAGAAGAGGCCCTCCACCCTTACTCCTCCACCTCCGAACCCCTTCTCCACCACTCACCCCTAGCCACCCAGCCCCCTAAACCTACTCTTACCCACCCCTAAAACCTCAACCCTAGAGAAGTTTTGTAATATCATGTTGAACCAAAACACAAACCCACACACACACAGCGTATTACCTGAATGTCCTCCATCAACTCCTGCTTGCGCCGGCGGATGTTCTCCAGCTCCTGCTGCTCCTCCGGAGTGAGATCGTCTGGGACTGAGGAGCAGAGAGACAGTCAGTCAGGACAGACACTTAGGACGGACAGCCATAGACAGCTCGTTAGGACAGCAGTTTGGTCAGGGCCGAACCGAAATGCGGCCTTATGTCTCTACACTGCCGCACGACGTCTGGGATGTATCCCTCAGGCAGCACACCCACGCTGAGGAGGACGTCCATCCGATCGGTTCACTTCAAAAAAGGTTATCGAATGCCCGAGGCGAGCGCTGTGAACTTAAGTGATGGAGAGAAAGCAGAGAGCGAGGGGTTGAGAGAGAGGGTTTTGAGGGGGAATCAATAATATGGAGAAACACTAGCAAGGGGAGAGATGGCGGAGGACAAGGAGGGAAGGAGGAGGCTTCCTGCATACCTTACACGACAAGCCAGCTAGGGGAGAGAGCAGCACTGAGAAGCCTTGATAAGTAGCAGCTGGTGCGAGGCAGCGGGAAAGGCCAGGACCGGGGCCCGAGCAGCCAACCAGCAGTTTGTTCTGTGTTTACAAACACTCTTTGTGTCGATCATGTCCACATCACAGCTGGAGAAGCGACAGCCATTCCTCAGCCCTAGGGCCCGACAGACAACACTACAGAGTACTGCACCTCACCCCAAACTGACAACACTATATATAAAAAAGTTCTGCTCCTTGTTGCCCCACGCTGACAATGCTGCACACTAGATTACTACCCCTTTTCTCCAAGGCCATCTCCGCTCTAGTCCTGCTAGGTTTCAGATACAAAACACATTACTATCCACAGAGTAGGAACACTGTTTCAAGCTTTATCTTAACTTTCATGAGTCAAGATAAAGCATGACACAAGGCCCTTTTGACATGACTATCTAGTCTTTATACCTGCAACACTCAGGAAGAACTCCACCTATCAGGATGAGACAATGACGTGATGATGTCATCAGCTTCTTCACATCCACCTCTAAACTGGTTCAACCGACAGGTTTTTAGATGGAGTGTTTTTACAGAAGGAGCACAGTGTACTCTCGCGGGATAATAAGCTGTGTGTGTGTGTGTGAGAGCGTGAGCGCGCATGTGTGTGTGTGCGTGTCTATAGGTGTGCTTGTGTGTGAGAGTGAGACTAAAGGCCATTCAGCAGTGCTGAGTAGAAGAGCCAGGCCAGCACTAGCATGGCAGATCTTTAAAGAGTTGTCTATCTGCCACTGCCTCTGGTATTGTTAGATCCCAAGGGCCAAGGACGGAGGGAGGAGCATAGTGTCCTGAATGATGGCCTGTGCTGCATCACTGTATGGAAGTGTGTGTGCGTGTGTGTGTGTGTGTATATACGCACGTGACTTCAGCACGTGCACCACTCCAAGCAAAGTGTCACCAGAAGTTTAAAAAAACGTCTTATTGACCAAAAATATGTCCCAGCATTTCAGACAGGAATCCACAAGCAGAAAATACTAGGTACATTACTCAGTCCATTATACCTAAAAAACATTTCTCTCTCTCTCTCTCAACAGATAGACTCAAGTGTGACTTCCCCAGTAGCAGTGTGACCAGTACCCTCAGTGACCTCTCCCTCCCCCTCTCGTTCCCTTCTTCCTAACCCCACCAGGAGGGGTCAAGGGTCAGGCATGCTGGCTGACCCATTAGGGCACCACAGAACCTAGCCTTTTAAAGAGGTGGAGGGCAGGGTTGACCCCGACACATCATCCAGGAACACGTATCCATTATTGCTACTCATTCCACCAAACACTCTGAGCCTAAAAAAAACCTAACCAGCATTAGCACTCCTGCCTCCTCTACCATCCCCCCACCCACACATTTCCTCTCGTTCCCTGAGGGACAAATCCACTCACTCGATCATTTCAGGATGACACATTGGCTCTGTGCATAATCCTGCTATAAAATGCAGAGGTAACCTCCGCGACAGACAGATTAGATTCCCTCAGCTCCGATTGGCCACTCTGTCCCTGCAGTGAATGCTCTGGGTAGGTGGTTACAAATGGCCGTTTACAAATATGTAAAGATCCTGATTGGCCAGACAGCCACACAACACAGGCTTACAGTAGTCTGCAAGTCGACCATGAGAATGATCACAGGTATATCTATAAACACAAAACCTTGCACTGGGAGCTCTGGGCATTTTCATACAGCTTCATTTTTAATGAGGCTTTTCAGGGAGTCCCCCTCACAGAATATAGGAAAATGCAAAGGCTGAAACGATGTGATTTGAGAACGCGTCATTTATCATTCAGTAGAAGTCCTACACAAAACAAATAACGAAGTAACACTGCATAATTAAAACAAGGTATCTAAATAATAAAAAGGCATGCCAGCCCAAACACCTCAGGGGAGACGAACCTTGCCCTCCTAGAATTCATCTAAATGTCTGGCAATCTTTAAGCCGGAGAGTAATAGACAAAGACGATCTCAAACAAGGACCAGGAAGTGGGCCTGGGCTGTGGAGGCAGGGCTGGGGAGGCAGGGCTGGGGAGGCAGGGCTGGGGAGGAAAGGCTGTGGAGGCAGGGCTGGGGAGGCAGGGCTGGGGAGGCAGGGCTGGGGAGGAAGGGCTGTGGAGGCAGGGCTGTGGAGGCAGGGCTGGGGAGGCAGGGCTGGGGAGGCAGGGCTGTGGGAGGCAGGGCTGGGGAGGAAGGGCTGTGGAGGCAGGGCTGGGGAGGCAGGGCTGGGGAGGCAGGGCTGTGGAGGGAGGGAATATAGGATGGGATGGCCTTCCTCAAGTGACCCTTGTGGTTTGCCACACACTAACAACCACTCACAATCTTCCCAACATCTCCTGATAACCATGGAAACAGTGCACTCTTTGATCTATTTCTTACCTGTGTAGGTGGAAAGGGGTGGGAGTGGTTGTGGTGGTGACAGGCTCTGGTACTGAGTTGGACTCACAAAGAGACTAATAAATAAGGAGTCTGGCCTGGGTTTATCCATTCAGCAAGAATCTTTACTGTATATAGTCTTGACTGCACAAACGCATACACACACTAACAAGAAGTGCTGATAAACCTGAGAACCCCACAGGGAACATTTCATGCAGTCTTAAATTTATTGGCTTTGTCTCACATCGATAAATAAGTTAATGTCACGGAGCGTTAACCCAGAACGATGTGTGCTGAACAGCACAAACAAAGGCACCAGCTTGGTGGAGCTGCACATAAGACATGATACAGAATGTGATACAGGACTCTATACAGGAAGTGTAACAAAACGTGACACAGGATGTGACAGAGGTCGTGGTACAGGACTACATACAGGAAGTGTAACAAAACGTGTCTCAGGACGTGACAAAGGACTCAAAGCTCTCGTCCTGAAACAGTGAAGTCATACCGGGGTGGAGGACACAGAATTTCCACAGCCCTCCTGGGCTGGCCTGCTAGCATGGCTAACCACAGGCCCCCGGAGATGGAGACAGACCATGTGACAGGCCAAGCTTCAGCTCGTGTCCCAGGAATCCTCCAGCATTACAGGCCAAGGAGGAGCCCAGACACACACACACCCCACCCAGGCCTGGCCGCTTGGCTCAAGGCTTCGGCTTCCAATCCGACAATGAACCGCGTGAGGGTGGGAGCCTCCCGGCTGTGCCAGCTTATAATGGCAGAGAGCACCAGGCGGGTGTCATTTCCCAGAATCCCGTTCATCAGGCGGGGGAGGAGGGGGGGGGAGCCCATCCACTTAACTAATTGCTGAGGAGGGCATGTCTGGATACTGCTACCCTACAACGCTGATTAGGGTTGGCTGTCATTCATCTAACCCTTCTGCTTGTCTGGCACAGAGCTGATGCACGGTTCTGTCTACAGCTACGGATAAAGAGAGAGAGAGGAGGAGAGAAGGTCAGAGAAAAAGAGAGACGGGAGGAGAGAGGGGAAAATAAAGAGATGCAGTCAAAGGGACTCCAACTATTACGAAACGTTACATTGTGGAGAAGATGGAAACAGAGGTATGAGAAAGTGTGAAAAATGGTCGACATGTTCATAAAAGAACAAGTAGAAACATCTCACATTTAGCATGAGCTGCATTACTCATTTCCTAGATTTTCTGTCACTAACAAGTTGTCCCGTCCGAACCCTGACAGTCCTCAGCTTTGTCAACCAATGGACGGGCAGACTCAGTTCACCAGGAGCCAATCAGAGAAGCCCGACAGCCATCGGGCCAGGGTGAGTGTGTGAAGTGATTTCTGTGGACTGCGAGAGAAATCCAGAACACCCACGCTCTCTCTCCTCTTGGCTTCGCATCGCCCGGAAAGCAGGTCATTCAGGGGAAACAAGCACACAAAGACACACTCATCTTTTTGGTACACACACACACACACACACACACACACACACCCACGCACGCCCCCAGGCTCCCACAGTCTACCCCCTGCTATGTTTGGCGTTGTCAGCACTCCACAACTGTGGTTCATCAGTAGTTCCAATAATAAAACGGTAATACTATCTAACACACAGTATAGCCCTTCAAACTCGGGTATATTTTCAATCCAAATACGGAACATGTACAGATGAGGGGCTGCGGGGGCCCGACAGGAAGTCATGAGGTAAACACTCCAAAAGGCGTGAGAGAGGAGAGACACGCCGAGGATGCCAGGAGAACATACGTAGAACAGTATCAAATCAAATACAGAATATAAAACAGGGTTCTTTTCGAGGACGACTGAAATGTCTGGAAGATTCTAATCTGCGGTTTGACCTGCTATGCTAATTTTTACAGAGCACGATTTAACCCCAATTGATAAGTGACCTATTTGAGCATGTATTTTCCGATACGGTTACTGTAAGTGCCCCCAGACACGCTTTCTCGCAGAGCGCAGACCAGATTTGCGATATCTTGTCTGGGTGTTTTTGAACAACAATGTTCTCTGTGGCTGAAATGAGGGGAAATAAAGGGCAGGAATGTTTTGCATACCGCAGAATTTCACAACTTTCCAGAACGGATGAACTCGAGTCCAAAATCTGGTCTAAAGCGCACAGCACGTACCCGTAACTATGGTAATCGGAACTGAAACCCAGTTGTAATGGGACTGACCAGGGCAACTGCACCTGCAGAGGCCCCAACTACCCCCTACACCCGGACAGGTAATTTGGGACTGAGGAGGGGGAGGGAGGTGCTGACTAGGGAGATGCCAATTATACCACCACCATGTGCAATGCCCTCGAAGACACAGCCTGATTGCCATCTTGGCAGTAGAAGCAGACAAACTCATTTCTATTCATATCACTGGAGAAATCACTGGGAACCCGGAAATGAGGATCCCCAGCGCCCAGAGGTTGGTGCCCCGCGCATGTGACCCACTTCACAGCTCCTGTCACCAGGACCGCAATGTGAAGGCCAAAATAAGCCGGGACCCTCTCTCCTGTCAACCTAGCAGCCCTGGAGCGCTATGGGTAGATCACAGCATCGGAGAGTAACACACCCACAAACAAACAAACAAACAGTGTTACTGTCAGTGTGTTCAGTCCTGAGCAAGATTACTCATGAACGGGTGAAGAGAAGTCCAGTTCAAAGTCAAGCGCCACCAGGACTGTGTGTAATCCTCCGGTCTGCTGGAACAGCATTAAGTAGATTGAAACGCTAGTGAATATGAATGTTGACTCCGGTAGACTGCGTCTGCTGACTGAGGGAATATGCAGAACCAGGGAAGTGAAAACATTCACTCAGCAATCTGTTTATTAAAAATGTGTGTGTGTGTTTGTGTGTCTGCATTTTGATGAAGATCAAGTCAAATGGCTGATAGAACTAGATCGGTACACAACCACTGGTTGCTATAATTAGTAGGTGTGTGTGTGAGAGAGTCAGGACTTTGTTCCCAGCGAGACGTTTTGTTATCCTTATCTGTGTCATGGAACCAGACGCCATCTGGTTCCTCCACGCCGTTCCATCAGACCTGCTCACCCTCCTCCTCTCCTACTCCAGCCTCCATCCTTGCCTCCCTCGTCCTACACTATCTCACCATTTGATCCTTTTGTCTTCCAGACGAGTCTTATCTCCCAAATGGAACTACAAGCACCAGCCCCCACCACCCTCCCTTCCTACCGTCCTCCTAACCCCACAGGGAGAGCATCCAGCATCCCCTCCCACCCCCCTCGCCTCCACCTCCACCCCTGGCCCCAGCTCCAGTGCCCTCCCTGGGGACGGCTCCAGCATCGATCTCCCGCCTGGACCAATCTGCCTTAGCATGCTCAAGAAGGACCAGTGGGCTTTGCAATGAGATAATAATGCATTTAACAATGCGCACGCACACACATAAGCACGAGAAAGGGCGCGCACACACACAGAGAACCGTTCCATTAGACCGCGTCCGAGTGTCTATGGTCTATTAGCAGTTGCCTGAACTGTCTGCCTGGACAACAAAGGAGGTCTAGGAAGCTTGTGATCTGAGGGAAGTGTATTAGGACTGGGATTCTCAGGGGTCCTCACCCCCCTTTCCTGGCTAAAGACAGGACTTGTCAGCCTTTTACAGAGCATTGCAGGGCTTGTGAAGGAATGCCATTCAGCAATATGGGCACTGCCCCAAATGGACTGCCCACCTCTGGACCACAGGCCCTGACACACACACACAGGCACATTGACTTTGTCAGACACCCTGCCTCACTCAACAATCAGAATCCGGACACACTCAGGGCAACCCAGGAGAGGGCACGGAGGAGGCAGGGAGGGGGTAGAGGCCAGTTATGGAGGGGGCAGAGCAGGAGGCAGAACAGGCTCTGTGTTTGGCTGGGGAGGCGTGGGATGGAGAATGGCAGGAGAACACAGAGACAGTTGGAAGGCCAGTGGGATGATCACAGCTCTGCTTTGTGTTTGGAGAGCACACACACACTGAACATTCCTTTACAAGGCCAAGAGGCCAGAACTGCGTCTCCTGACTGTAGGTCTCCCTGAGTCATGTCTTCCGTGTGTCTCTCCCTACTGGGTTTGTGTTCCTGAGGTGAACGTCCTCACAACGTTTGTTCTCTCCCTCAGAGCTAATGCCTAATCACCTCAAAATCCAAAGAAACCAGAGAGCAACCCGACGTCCATTTCATTTTCCAAATGAACCTGACCCAGTTTCTTACCCAAACCAAGGATAGGTCACAAAATACAGCTCAACCCCCCAACCACCACCACCACACACACACACACACACACCTCTGTCAGTGACATCTGACCCAGCCATTGACCCGGTGAACCAGACATATCATGCAGTGTGCTCCTCTGCGTGGCTGGCTGACACCGCAGACAGGTCTAAGCAGCAGCATGATGGTTCTCCCCTCGCAGCGCAACACCCTGGCTGCTATCCTACAGCATGTGGCTCATCAGCTTGTAATTCCACAGCTTTGAACAGGTCCTGATCTGCTGCTATTTGGCTGAAACGTACCACTCTTGTATAGGTTAACTTGCTAAAATGATGCAAGCAGTCTATAGACTTACATGTCAAGACACACACACACAAACAGGGACATGCAATCAGTTCAAGTTTCTCAGTTGTAAACTGGGAACCATTACAAACTGGTGTCAATGTAAATCACCTTAGGCCAGCAGTGCACAGACACATGACTTATTAAAGTATGTCTAGCCAACGTTTTATCAATAAGCAAAGGATCAGACTAACCTGAGAGCAAAATCCTGGAAACTACCAGCTCTATGCCTTTCAGGAACGCTCCTCTTCCTCCTCCTCTCCTCCCCCTCTCCTCCCTTTAAATCACTTTTTTCCAGAGATGAAGGATGTCATAGTCCTTGCTTCTGTCAGCTATTCCAGGAAAACACTAGTAAGCCAGATGTCCACATGGTAGGTGGAGAGAGAGAGAGACAGAGACAGAGGCTGTGCCTAACCTACTATAAAATACACTCAGTCTCCACAGCCTGCTCCAGTCCTCACACTCCGCCACAGTCCATCTGGAGAGATCCCTTGCTCACTGCCCCTCTCTCTCTCTCCCTAGCTCTCCCTCTCTCCTTTCCTGTCGCCATCATTAACTTGGAGGCTCCACCCAGTGGCCGTTCTCTATCCTGCGTCCTCTTCTCCCACTCGCACGCTCAAACACAGAGATGCACTGTTTCATAGGGGGTTTCTGTATGAAGAGCAAACTGTGGGGTATTCCAACCGTCATCCATGTTGTTAACAAAGCGGTGGTAGTGAAGAAAGCTTGTTTCCGGCAGATGTATTTCAAACGAACCTGGAGACTTCTGAATGATTTGTCTGACATTGGCCATGTGGCCCAGAAGCCTGAAGATGATGTGAACTTGTGGTCATGTGAGTCACAGTCTTTACCATCACTCTGAGTCATACACTTTAAATGGGCCTTACCTCGACGCCCAAACACTGGAGGAGTCACATTCCAAGCTCACCTAAGAAACAAGACCTGGCACACAGATTGGGAATGTGAATCGGGGCACAGGCTGAAATGTAGGCCGTTCATGACTGCCAAAGCTCCTCTCCTTTAAATCCCCTTCTGATACAGGTATAAAACTACGACGTTTCCCTGGAGACTGTACCTTTCTCTACAGAGAAACAGAGTGGCAGCTGTGAGACCTCACCTCACACATCATCCTGCAGATTCTGTCTGGGACTCCTGGAGGAGCAAAGGCTGGAGAATGTCACTGGACACAACGTCATTTGTCACGGCGGGGAATCGAACCAGCAACCTTCTGATTGCTAGCCCGATTCCCTAACCACTCAGCCACCTGACTCCCTGTCCAAGACTGGGTGATGCGATATGCATGACAATGCGTTTCCTATGTACGAGTGCTCACCTTGATCATAAAAAAGGTGTGCACGGTTGTGTAAGACCAATCAGAGCACGGATATTTGAAAAGAGCCAATAGGTTGGAGACACACAAATTTGGAGAGCCTCCACTCTCCTTGTGCAGACAGGTCTGTAACAATACGCTGTAGTGATCGCACAGCTGTACGACAGCAGTCTTGTGCATGCTGTTGGGGTCTGACCAGCAATGCTGACCTGTGATACAGCTCACACCAAGGATCTGGCCGGGTGGGAACCAGAGTTGAAGCCCCGTACAGAACAACCAGAGTAGACAGTGCCTCTGGGCTAAACACACACATGCTCAGCTCTGTAGAACTAACATCCGGACTCAGGCTCAAGTCGGTCTATAATGACAGATTGAATCATTTCAGGTCCGTTACAGACATGCAAATATCTGTCTGTCTGCGTCCATACAGTTGTGTGTTGCGTTTTATCTCCCTTTCTGTCCTCCTTCTCACTCTATGAATGTTCACCACAGTCTTCCTCCACACAGGGGAGTGCACCTGGCTGCTATTCATGATTCACACTGTCAACATCATGACTGGCTGTTCTCTTTGCCTGTGCTCTCTCACTCTCACACACACACACACCACACACACACGATGAAGCAATCACAAAAGACTACCAATACAACAGAGCAGGCAGACAGGAAACACACTGTGTGTATTCTCCTATGTGTTCCCTCCATATATGAGGCCACCAGGCCCTCTCAAGCTGCAACCTCCATGCACACTCTTGAGATTAGAATCAATAACCTATCAAATCAAAATGTATTTGTATAGCCCTTTTTACTAGTTATGTCACAGAGGGCTTTCACATACATAGAACTGCCCCTCAACCAACCTAAACCATCAAGGAAGACAAGGAAAAACTCCCAGAAAAACTCATTAGAGGAGAAAAAAATGGAAGAAACTTTGGGAGGAGCAATTCAGTGAGGGATCCCCTCCTCCAGAGACGGTCAGTGAAAGACAGGAGCAGAACACAGGCTTTACATAGTCACTCAACAGCGAAAGTGTCAACGGGTGTTGAAACACCAAACATCAACAACGGTGATGCAAGGGGATACAAACATGATGCCAGGCTGCAAGACGACATCCTGTCAAGCTGAATGTCTTTGACTTCCTGTTTTGCTCACAGCTTTCTCACATCTGTAGGTTTTGAGGGGAAGAGAGTTGCCGTCCCCACCCATTCTGCGGGCAGAGGCACAGCTGCACACCCAAACCCAACCCCAGTCCTTTACCGTGAAACAAGAGTGGCAGAGGCCATGTCACAAAGTCTCTTAGTAGACACACAATACTGCTCAGAACCCTGGCTGCGGGGTCACAGAATCACCGTGACCCCCGGAGCCAACTCCCGACGGCTTCACCAATGAGCCTGCATCAATGAATTGTTTAACTCTCGGACAATGTTTCTATGGTAGCTGGACTTTCTCCTCCTCCCTTTCATAGATAGCAGCACACTAATACCACTGAGACGCACAAGCACACAAATACCCTTCAAATAGCTTCTAAAGCAAATAAAGGAAATAACATTGTGGTATCCTAACATGGATAGAAACTCTAGCCTCTCCCTTATCTTAAAAAACGAAAGGCAAACAAATCGTGTGCATGCCATGCCTTTCAAACCAAGTTAGGATCGGTAACAACACTGGAGCTAGCACTGCAGCCGTTTTAAACACCCTAGCCCTGTCAACGGCTGATAAGAGCCGTCTACCCGCACAATGACTCAAATGGAAGCTTGTTGCTACCTGCACTGTTATTATTAAATGTTTTAAGAAAGAAAAAAGAAAAAAAAACTGTTGAGGAAAAAGAAGGGCAGAGAAAGGTTTGGGACGATAAGGAAAGCAATGGGAATGGAGGAAGTTGGATGACAGGAACAAAAGGTCGGTTCAATTGGTGTTGCACATGTCCATGTGACTGTCTGTCAAACTGAATGGGGCCAGTAAGGGGGAAACATATCAGCTCTGGGCCCAGACGTCGGCCTGCATCCCTGCACATGCTGCTTCTCGTCTCTCTCTCTCTCTCTCTTTCTCTCTCTCTGATTAAACTGGGTGACCTATTTATATATAATTTGAATATGATAAGAGAACTTCGTTGGACTTGTTTTGGATATCAGCCAAGGCAGAGCTAGGCCTGTGAGATGACATACATCCTGTCTGTGCTGCGGCCATGTGCAAAAGCAGAACAAGAATTAGTAATGGAGTGGAAGGAGAGAAGAACATGTGACTATGGAGAGATGATAATCACCACACCACCAGGGCATGGAAGCCAAATCTCATTGTTCTAGTAGGCCTATTAGCTCTCTCTGGTCATTAGGTCTCCATTAGTGGCAGCAACAAGTCATCCAGACCACCCATTTCTACTTTGCAGAGACTAATGGAGCTGGGCGAGAGAACGTTAACTGTAGTTCTGTCCTTTTCCATGTGCCAGAGGGTAGAAGGCTGTCATGACTGCTGATGTAGTGGTTCTCACAGAGCCAGCAGGTCATAATAACAGGATCAATCAGTCAGAGGTTCACTGTTCACAAGGATTCGTTGTAACATGATTAACCATGATGCAACTTAACAGAGCTGGCTTAAGCTTCCTTGAAAATGTGAATCATGTTATCAATATAGTTGACATCAAGAATATAGAAAAACAAGTATAATAGGGATCTGCAGATTCCAATGGACATCAATGGGAAACAGGGCCATGGGGAGGTTTGCATATTGATATTGTTCTGATGTACTGAAATGTGTAATTGAAGAGGAGATATTCAGAAGGAACTCCAAATGTCCCAAACCAAATTGTGGACCTGCTCTCACACCTGTTGCTGTAGCTGACCAAAGTTGTGAATAATTCACTGAACTGAAAACTGAGCTTTGTTGCAGATGATCGACTATAACCTACTGTAATGATCTAATGGCCAAGCAAACATTGCACGTATAATGTAGAATAACCTATAAATAAAGTATTACCCTACTTCTAAATTCAGAAACCTTGTTTAGTCACTCATAGCAGTATGTTAGTCAGCTAATTATGTAAACAAGGCGAAACAGTCAGTTCAGGCATACGCAGGGCCACTAACTTCAAGCTACACACACCTTTACGCCGCACGCTCAACTAAAACACCATACAGAAATGACAACACATTGACAAATCACGTGATTTTCATATTAATGTAACTGTGTGGTTAATCTGCAACAATACATCAAATCACTGTTTTCAATTTCTTACCGACTCCGTCTTCCGACTTCAAAACCATTCTTTCGAGTCTTTAGTATTCCCCAAAGAATTAAACACTGCGCTCCGAAGTTTTATCTTGAACTATAACTTGTAGTTCAATATTAACATATGAATCAACTTTTACTTTTAGACACTGGAATGACGACCGTAGTCTACCGGATAACACGAAGGAAGCGAGCTCAAGGGAGTGGTTTCGAGGACTTCAAGCAGCCAATCTTTTCAGCAGTGAGCAAGTCGGTGAAGCAAATGGGCTGGCCAGATGACGCGCCCGTTGCCCGTGCGTAACGATTCCGCCCTGTTGTACAGGGCCGCGCTGCGTTGGGCTCAGTTTCACAACCACGCACACAAGTACACCCACGCACGGGCACATTCACACACAGAGACATACATACACACACGCACACACACTCTGTTGTTACGGAGGGAAGCTGCAGAGTTGGGTGGGGGCAGGGAATGAGATTGACAGAAACAGACTGGCTTCTTGACCACACTGCTAATCTTTGCAACATTACTTAAGCACTCCGGTTTCTTAAACACAGTTTAGATGACAGAGAGTGATTTATACACCAAAATAATGTTATGTGAAAATACAACTCAAACGTCCAAATACTCAGGTTAAACATCTTAAATATTCTGTTTCCAGGAGCTTTGAGGAAGAAAAAAAATGTAACTTCTCTTCCTCATAAAAACGGAAAATATTGATTGTGGTGGTGGATAGAGAGAGAAGGTTCAAAGTTCACACTCATAGCAACAGACCACAATAGCACTAAGATACACCACCTAAGTGGTCCTGCCATGGGTTGCACAACTGCCTCTGTTAATCTCAACAGCTAGTTTAAGGAGAAGCAAGGTGCCATTATCCCTGTTTGCCTGCTGTATAGGTCCATCTGCTTGGAGATTTCACCTGGCATTCTGTTTGTTAAATGGGCTGTGACCGACAGGGAATCAACCCTGCACTGTTAGTTGTGCTATCGTACAGTGCTGAGGATGAGTAGCACACCTGCATCACTCTACAGTAGAGCCTGTCCCTGCTTGTATAGAGATAGGACAGGGTGAAGAGGAATGCTGTCTGTGCAGTTCTGGGAAGACTGTATGCGTCCTTGTGGGGGTGTATGTCTCTCTCTCTCTCTTTCTCTCTCTCTCTCTCTCTTATCTGAAGAGCGTTTCTGGATGGGAGAGTATAGGGTTGGAAGAACTCCTTTTTCTTCTAATGGCCTCTCAATTTCTGATGGGGATTGATAATTCCTCAAAGAAAGGGTCCTGGTTCTATCACTGAATGCCCCAGTTGTACTGGCCAAATTCAAAAAGGACAATGTTCTCAGTGTAGACCAGCTTGCCAGCTCACACAAAGATGTATTCATTGTCTGCGATTCATCCCCCAAGCACTGTTGTAAATACGTGCATAAACTCAAAGACAAGCCATATGTGAAGAGCCCTGACCTTATTCTTATAAGAAGGCATTAAAATATTGAGCACTTAGTAAAACAGTAAATGCGCTGTACTCAGACAGATCCACATCTCGATTTACATCCCAAACGCCAAGCGAATGCTCTGCCAATGGGACATTTCATGATCATGTACCGTAAATGTCACACTCTTTGATAAAGTGCAAGAAGAGTTGTGTCTTTGTATGTCGAATCATGCCTAAATGCACTGCATTAAATCAGCCATGCACATTCCGCAAACGAACAAAAGACTTCTTGTTTGGTGAAATATCTTATTGACTGCATGCAATCTTTGTTCTGTATACACACTTAAATTATGTCTAATCTGTTTGGTGATATACCCTCACCTACAGTAGGTGTTGCACTGTTCACCTGAGATGTCGCCACACTGATATCACCGTGTGTGAAACTGATGCTCATGGTGACCTACATCAAGCCAAGCCAACTTAAACAAGATTCAACTTTCACATTCTTGGGGTGAGTTTGTTTTCATAACAGGACAGACACCGGCTCTGCTATTTGTGGAATGTTATGTTTCCTCGCATTGTTCCTCAAGGCCATGTTCGCTCCTGCTGCACCATGGGATAGGTCGGGAGGGCCAGGGTTATGCCGCGGACGTCTGAAGAATTTCGAGCCGCATATTGTTTCGGTACAGCAGTGTTCACTACAGACGGGGATTGGACGCACAAGTGAATCTCGTTACAAACACACACTTTAAAACAAACTCATATACAGTGTACATTCAGGAAGTCCCTGCTCTGCCTTGTCTGATACAAACAGTAACACACAGCCATGTCCCATTGTGACAGAGCTTAGGCTGATTGACCTGGCTCTGAGGCCGGCAGATTATGGGCTTAAAGGGAGCAAAAGGACTGATCCAGCATGAAGAGCATAGTTCTCATGTTATAGGGGCATTAGTCGGGCCTCTTGACACAACAGTCCAGCTCCCACACCTCATCTGAGCATGGCGACATACTGGTCACTGACTCACTCTGCACTGAACAGCATGGGATCATACTGTGACAGTTGTGAAATTGTCGGACAGAAATGGATGAAACAAAAAGCTACTTTTAGAAATGTTCGACTGGATCTTGGATTGTAAACTACTGAACATGGCCCCTCAGGAAACAGAATGTGCATGTAACACTAACCAGCAGATTATACATGGTAGTGAAGTGACATCTGCAGGTGACAGGCATGTACTACAGCCTTCAAGCCTTTACAAACAGTATGAATACAATTTGAATATGGTTCTCTAGGCAGAGTCATAAGTCTTGTCAGATAAACAATAATGGGGATGAGCACAGTAATGATTCCTGAAGGTACGAGGAGGACATGGATATATTTACATAATGGCCTCATATTTATTTATTTTCCAAATGTACCTCATTCACTCAGCTACAACAATCTTTCATCTTTTAGCTGGTTGTCTATGAGGCCGAGTTCTGGTACTAGAAATAAACTGATATTAACCTTGAATGTACCCTCAGGCAACACAGAGAAGGAGGAACAGGAGGAAAGAGTCTGAGGAGTACAGAAAGAAAAAGAGGGAGAGCAGAGAGAGAGAGAGAGGGAGAGAGAGAGAGATGTGAAGTCAAGCATGTACCAGTGTAGCTCTCCCATACATTTACCCTTCTAGGCTAACTGCAAACTGCAACAACATGTCTGATTACACAATGCAGTTGTGCTATTTAAGATCCAAGGTGACGACTGGCTTTTACAGGCTCTCCTTAAACTGAGCATTCAAACCAAAAGCAGTTGCAATTTTCCTTGCAGACTGGGTGAACGCCTGCGTAATTGCTCCATTACTAACATGACTCATATAATAGAACTACATTTGACCGTCAACTCATGAAATGTGTGGGTGTGAGAGAAAGGGAAAGGGAAAACAAGAGAGAGCAAGAGCACGAGGAGAGACAGACTACGAGAAATAGATAGACAGAGATAGAGAGAGAGAGAGAGAGAGAGAGAGAGAGAGAGAGAGAGCAAGAGGGCGAGAATAAAACAGGAGACAGACAAATAGTAGCTCAGGTTTAGTAGTGCTGAAGCCTGAGGATGGATTCACTGATTATCCAACCATGTCTCTGGTTAAGTCAGCTAGCTCAACCATGATATAACAAACCCAATATTGTGCTCATTAGGAACCTAGACTCGTGGGGCTGTGTGGTACTCAAGCACACATGCAAAGAAACTCACGCACATAGTATGCATAAACGAGAGAGAGAGAAGGCGAGGGAGATATAGAAAAAGGGAGAGAGAGGACAACAGAATGCTGGGTACTAGGCAGTCAAAAGCTCCAGTGTGTCCATGACCTCGCTGATCAAAGCCCTGAATAGCGAGCGTGAAATGCAGGCACCTCCTGACTAAGCAGTTCTGCTGGAGCCCAGCTTGGGTTCGGGTCACTCGTTGACATCCCCCTACCCCGGGCTATGACCACTGGTGCTTCAGTTAGCGCCAGACTAGACCACTGGAGCCTCAGATAGAAAACACTGCTATTGCTGCTGAGGCTTCCAATACAGCCTTGAAGCTTCCTTGTACACACATCACACAACGGCGCAGTATTTTTTGTCGGTCTCCACCTCTCTCATCCCTGATCCCTCCAGACATCAAAGCTCAACCTGCTCTGTGGATAACATAGATTCGTGGGGATGTCTCTGGAAGTCACAACACAGGCTAATGTATACAGTACATGGTCTAGTCCGCTCTCTCAATACCTGTACTGGGAAGGTAGTTATTTTTCATCTCTATACTATCTCTGTACTTACCTTATTGACTCTAAGTATTCTAAAACTGTCTATGTGTACACTATTTCATGATAGCAGAAGCCGTGATAAAAGTTGCCTGCTATTTAATTCCTCATGAATAAAAATGAGGCATTTGGAGAAAAGGGAGCTCCACCAAACAGACATCTTGGCTTTGAAGACCTGGGCTTTGTGGAATCCATGTGCTTCTGTTTGGATTCCCTCATCCCTGTCTCTGTAAAGGGGCTGGCACACACCTTCTGTCTGGCTCAGTATCTGACAGCCTCAGAAATCTGTGTCTCTCTGTCTGTCTGTCTATCTGCCACAAGAGTCCCTCGGTCTTCCATAGGTATGGCAGCACAGCATCTGAGTCTTCACACCAGATTATTTCTTCGTGCAACGCTGGTAAACAGAGGGCTCTAAAATATGCAACCCATTTGACTTTGTTGTAAAGGTTTGAATAGCTAAAAGATATGAAAAAGTCAACCATCCACAGATACCACACCTGCTCAAGTTTCCATCTGCTCAAGCCCCTCGACCCCCCCAAACCAGAAGCCAAATCACTAGATAGGATTATCCTTCCTCTCAAGCTACTTCCTGGTACAGTCCTTTACAATGAGCTGATTTAGCAAGTAGGCCAAGTATATGCTGCTATAAGCTGCTGACATAGAACGTTCTGTATTCCCAAACCTGGAGGTGAGAGCCACTCCTGTCTGGCCAGCTGGCTCCATGCTCAGTGGAACCCACAGGAGACATGTAAGTGCGACGCCAACGTGCCCAGCAGCTATTAGGCACCTCACACCTGCCTCAGAGCACCACAAACAGCCTCCAATTACCCTGATATGAAACTGCTCGTTATCGTTAAACCCCTCTTTGAAACAGTTTGGATCCAGTGGTAGACTTGTCAGTTGTGGACAGAATGAGTCACAACCCTCCTGCTAGAAACATCTAGAGTTTCAGTTGTAACCGAAAGAGGTTTGACGTCTGAACTGTGCCCTCTGTGGACTGTGTATGTTCTCCAGGCCAGGAAACATATCAATTTAAATGAGTTATCATATAAATCCTAAAGGGGGGGAAATTATGAATCATGTCTCACAGGAAGACCAGTACCTGGAGCTCACAGATCAAAATAAATAAATAAATAACCTGGCTAATGAATACTTAACAATGCATCCTTCCTCTGTTGGACATGTACTGTGTGGTGCTGCAGCTGACTTCATACAGCTGGGGGGAGTACTCGGTGGTGATATCATTAGAGATTCCTGTCCACCCATTGCATGAGTCATCCTATCCAATAATCACTCATTTACTCCTCCTCCCACACACACACACACACACACACACACCACACATGTGCACCAGTCACCAGCTCTGGTTGCTGACAGCTCAGTTCATGCAGAGTGGATGCTTCCCCGGCAGGTGATGTGAAGGCAGAGTCCATGGTTCTGCTTCCTGGCTGGTGTGAAGCCTGTCTACATGACTACTTTGCTCTCCCAAACCTTCCGTCACCCCAGGCCCAGCCTCGGCCCGAGTCAATCCCCAGTACAGCACGACCACGTCGTCATGACACGTCACGGTGACAACAGGGACCTCGACACTGCGTGCACAGCACATTGCATGTCCAGTTGAGACTTCTACTTTCCTCTTGTCCTAAAAGGTTTCCTGTCTTCACACAGCACCCTGCTGCTGACTAAGGTGTGGATGTTCCTGACCATCACCCTGACAGCACGACCGCACGCAGACAGCTAACAGGAAACTCAGCGACCACAGTCCTGGCGCTGAAACAATACACCGCAAACAACAACAACTGCTAGCTAACAGTCCCAAATTATTATGCTCAACAGCAGGCATTCCCTATGGCGCTCTCTCCCCATGTGGCAGAAAAGACATTCCTCTGCTCCCTCCTCACTCACAGTAATAAATGATGCGGTTCTCATATGTCTCTGTGTTGGTAAATGAAGGCTATGTCTAACGTTAACAGGGTATGGATGATATAAACTCCTAACCTCTACTGTGTGCCTGTCCTCTTAACCTGTAATTACAGTGGGAAGTTAAGCTGATCTGGGTTCAGGAGATGATCCAGGGTAAACATTGCCTTGCCCTTTGTTGACTGGGAAGCAGCACTTCATTCGAGAGAAGAATGAGCTGTCTGGCATACAAGGGTGTCTTCCTGATGAAATGTCACAGCTGGGTTAGGGTTCATTAGGGTTAGAGTTACTGACATTGTTGGTGTACAAATGCACTGCTGAGTAGTCGCTGTAGACAGTGTCTTAGAATGAAGCCATGGAAAGTCTGAATCAACCTCTACGAGACCTACACTCGCAAAGCTAACATGGATGATGTGGGTTCTGTGGATATGATGAAACAGAGCTGTGTATGGGTGGGTGTTTGTGTGTAGGTCAGGGTGTGTGTGTGTGTACGGGTGCGTGTGTAAGGGGCGGGGGGGGGTATGGGATCTACACAGTAATAGCATTAGCAGGAATCACTCCACTCCCACTCTGAATTGAGTCAAGGATTTATGGCTTAATCCAGCCCTGATTAGTTAGTCAGATCAAACAAGCTCTCCCTATATCTATGGGTGTTGTCACTGTGCAGACCATGTGTTACTGGATAAACCACACACACATATACACACAACCTTTGGCTACCATACAATGTTTTTCTTCCTGATAGTGGCCTAGTAGCCCAACATGTAACAGAATGTATGAGGAACAGTTCAAACATACATTATCCGCAAACAGGATTCTCAACACAGAACCGATGTGGACAATAACCCAATATGTCCCAATTACCCATTACAGATGATTAATATCCACAACTAGGTCAACATGAGTTCTACAAGCCTACAGCATGTTTTATACTTTTAGTTTCTTATATTATCTTATCTATTTCTCCATATTACTTTTTGCACAGAGCCCAAGTACGCCACCAGAGCAGCCCCACAGACTGTCTGACAACAGCCACAGAGTAGGTTACCTTCGTCACTTGTCCTTACCTGTAGGTGGGGCCTTCACAGTGGGGCACAGAAGCGCCTGGAAACTGGACACACAAAGCTCACTGACGGTTCCCATAGCTCCACTCTCAGAGGATCTGTGTGTGAGTGTGACTTAGATGTGTGTGTGGGATTGTGCACGAGAGAGGAGGTCCAGGCTCCCCGTGTGTGTGTGGTGTGTGTGTGGTGTGTGTGTGTGTGTGAGATGCTCCACTCCTTGTACAGTATGTCTCAGCCTGCCCGTCCATCCATGGAAGAATTCCTCATCTGGACCTGGTGTGTGTCACACTGTTAAAGTAGTCCGCTCCTCTCCCCCCTTCTCTCTCTCCTCTCTCTCAGATCTTACTCTTCTTCTTCTTCACTGCATGGAAGTCCCTCCTGCTTTCTCCTTCCCCTTTTTGCGCTCTCTCTCTCGACTTCTCCTCTCACTCTGTTTGTGCTTCCCTCTTTTTCGTTGATGTCCTCCAACACTCCCCCCTCTCTCTCTCTCTCTCTCTCTCTCTCTCGCTCTCTCGCTTTCTTGTTACTTTGCACAGCAACTCTGCAAGATATTCTTAGACCTAACAGATTGCACACAACCATTTTCCCAGGCTGTGTGCATGAGAACAGATTAGCACACCTTAGAGGCAAATTAGTCTCCCATTTGCCTCCTCATGCAACAAACACGCACACACACGCACACACAGTCTTTCAGAGGCACACACGCAATATCATGATTGCAACCGAGCGTCTAAACCGCATACTGTCTTTAACATTGTTTTGAATGTATTCATGCAGACAGAAACTATTAAAAACAATACAAATAAAAATGATAATATCAGAAAACCAAATGAGTGAAGTGCTTGAGTATTCATATGTGGGCATTTGCAGTAAGAACCTAACGCAACAACATGACACATTGTTCTATAGCAGTGTGAGTTCTGTCCGCCCTCTCTTCATCCTCTAGTTTATCGTCTGAAGCCTTGTGTATGTACAAATCAAGATTTCATTGTTGCTTGGCAACAAGTTACAGAAATGAGTTATTCCCGTATGGGAGTCAGTGAAGCATTTGTTTTGATTATGTTATTCTCTCTCACCCGTACAGTTATTCACCAATAAATATTTTATTTCCTTTTCATTTCCCCCCCAGAAATGAAATTCAAAGCATCACAAACACCATGAGAATGGACTGTGTTCACCTGTCACTGTGGGCCTGTCCAGCTGTCAGTCACACGGCCTGCCAAGATTGCTCATCAACAACATTATCTATCTCTCTGTGTCTGTCATTCTGCACCGGTCTCTTCTCGTCGGCTCATGAGACAGAGCCCTCAGAGCAGTGAGAGCTCCGTGACTCTGACTGAGCAAAGCGACAATTAATGAGGAGGACCAGGGGGCACAGCTGGGACAGGGAGGGTGGGGAGGAGGGGGGGGGTGTGGTGGGAGCTCCAAGCCCAGAGCTCCAACCCCGGCCCCCCGTGTCAAGGGAGGTGAGCCAGGGACAGATAAGACACGAGCTGAAGGGTCAGACCGTTACCTAAGACCCCCCCCTTGTCAGCTGCAGCTGCATGTCGTCCGGAGGAACAAGACTGTCACGGGACAAACTGTGACACACAGCATGGGCCAGTCAGCACTAATGTGGCTTCTGCTTTGGTTTGGTTTCCTTTCGGGGGAAAAAAAAGACAAGAAATTGCCTCCTCAGCTGTGTTCTGTGGTGGCTCTTTGCAGAAGAACACGCTTTTCTGACAGAAACTTCCTGCCACCACCTGCAAGGGAGCATGGGACTGAAAGCTGGTGGGCGGAGGGCTTGGATGCTAGTCAAAGGGGAAAAAACATAGGTTGTCGGATCTGTATGCGTGTGTGTTAGCCGTCTAGTAATGGGCATGTGTCACTCTCTCCAAAGTATATATGTGTCCTAATGAAGCTAATGAAGCCAAATTGCTTCGGTTAATGATGATGGATACAACATAATTAAGTCTGAAATAGACCCCATGAGTGATTGTAGTAAGCAATGCCCATACCCCTATTACACTCAAATACTCACACACCCAGTTTCAACCCACTGCAGCCATTTATACCCACCGGTCACAATGATTAATTGAGGAAAGGGAAGCATAAAGCTGGTGCATTGTTTGAGCTAATTCTTACACTGCTGCTGATCTTTAACATACACATTCATACTGCTGACAGAACACTGGTACATTTACAGTACACACATACTATAGCAGTCCGCTCATCCACACACATCCACACACAAACAGACATATGCTTAAGTATGCAACATTTGGAAGGTTTCAGAGAGGAACAGAACTGTGCTTCTCGGAAGCCAGATCGAAAACAGCTGAGCGATACAGATCTTCTCGCATCGTGCATCAAATGTCGTACCACACAACTCTCACTGACTGAGTTGTCCCAAACAATCAGCATATTTTGTTATCAAGCCTATAAATCATTTATCTTGATGAAGTGTTCTATAAAGTTACCTTACTCGCTTCTGCTGTACTGAAAGTCATTCCTGTTCAGTGTGATACAACTCTGCCACCAAGTGGATGTTCAAGGTAAGACGTCAGCTTGAAATCAATTGAACTCTGTGGTGCTGACAAAACATGTTGAGAATCTGTGTAACTTCCTCAATTAGTGTCCCTCAATGTGCAGATAAATATGTGGGTGACGCAAAAAAACAAACTTTTGAAAGATCCATAGTTAATACATTTCAATACAGCAAACTCGTAAAAGTGTTCCAGGCTAGTCTGAAATCAAACACACAACAACTGAATGGAGAGGGATGCTATCTGGATGCTGTCAGAGATTCCTCAGCCAGCTACAGATCCTTGTTAGCTGCACAGAACAGTGTTGGCGGAACACCCACACAGCCAGAGCGGCCTGATGTAGCACCCCCTCCATCCTGACTAACAACCACCAACCCCAAGCAGGAGAGGGTAGCTGGATGATAGGGGGCAGTGATGTTCAGACTGAATGCTTACAGTGGGTACTGACGCATCCAGTTTCATACGGACGCACCCATGCGATCCTTTCACATCCGCTCCGAAGAAACGTATCTCGTTTTCATCTCGTACTCATTTTCATGTCAACCACAGGATGTGGCTGGATGCTGTACAGGGATTTGGCATGTGGCTGCTTCTATGATTTCAGTCTCAGTGTTTCTGGTGTGAAGACAGAGAGACTAATACAGAGCTGCCAACAAAGACCTATCTTATCAAAGGAGTCCAAGGCCTAGCAGGCAAGATAGCAACCTCACAACAACAAAGAACCACCCATGTCCACCCCTGTCCTTTTTGCAAATGAGGAAAGATTGCAGATCTGTCTATTGACAGTATGAGAAGAAAAAAAGAATCTGCAATCTAACTGCCATAACCGCAGCGACCACATGCACCTGCTATCACACCTGAGAAAAACAGCATGCCTAGAAACCATGCCGCTGTCATTGTACTTCCTCCTCCATGTGCACAGAATCATAAACGAAGCAATCAAAACCTAAAGCACAGAGGTAGCACAATTCCATATTGAACAGAGAATAGATCTGTTGACGCTCTACAGCTCTCTGTCATGATGTAATTCAAGCCAAGTAACCACACCCAACACAACCTCTGTTTGCTTCGAGAGCTCTGGCTGGGAGTATCGACCACGACAATGTTAGAGCAGAGTGAGAAAGTAGAGAGGAAGGTTTTAATAGGCTTGTATTCGCTAACTCTCCTGGTTCTCTCTCCTGGTTCTCTCTCCCACTAGGGACACCCACACATGTGGACTATATCTTAACAACTGAAGAATACCTTTGTACTTACAAGGTTTCAGCTATACTGAAGTGTCACTTACCCTCAAATGACTCACAACTCGCTGTTTGTGTTGTGAGCGTCACGGAATGAGTGCGTCATAAACATGCTGACTATATTACCATGTAGTCCTCAATCTTACTCTTGACATGCAACCATATGCTATATTACAGGCATGATAAAGCTATGAAGGTGATTCCAAAGAACTCAAAACAGACTCAAAGTGTGAGTCTGACTGCAGACAACGGTGATCCTGTCTATATGAGTGAAAGTACAGAAATTGACATCATTTCACCAGCACCAGGCCTCACCATTTGAATAGAGCTTCAGATGATATCTTCCAAGGAGGCCATTGCTGCATGGTCTATTTTGAGATGCATTAAGCACTCAGCCAGCTACAGATAAATAATTTAGATGAAACCTCCATCATAATCAGGAGCCGTTGGGCCAAGGCTGTGGCATGACATCATGAAGGATGACCATGAAGCCCACGTGATGTCATTTAGCCTATGTATCAGTCATTTATCTAATGATATTTGTTCTCATTATGGTCCTGTTAACAGTATCTGGTGCCTGCATATCCTGTCTATAATATGTTATACAAAGTCTCAGATAAGACCAATAATGATTTCTTTTTTTACAATAAACAAACTTAAAATATATATTTTTCAGTAAAGGGAATATGTTTCATCAGTCGATACCTAGTAGGCTAATGGATATGTCACCGATCATTCAGTTTATTCTGAGAATATTTCATATATAATCACGCCGTTGATAAAGCTTGACTGTCCATAATTGTGTGTATTTCTCCATCACAAGATTTCCACAAGAGCTATTCAATAGCCTACCTGCTGATCAGGTAAGAAGACCAGAGAACTTCCGCCAATATTAAAAACGGACAAATTATATTCTGCGATTATTATAGTAATCTTGCCTTTAAGAGAACAGCTTTGCTTATTATTATTAGACCGTTTCTGTATAGCAACAAACCGGCACACGGCTGATTGTAGGCCTAATAAGGTACCAAACTATGTTGAATCTCGTTATCGTAAACCACCCACCGTAATTCTCTCCATCCATCCTGACGTTGCTGCAGGCTTAGCCTAGTGTGGTGGGTTTTCCACTGCGAAGTACCTGCCTGCACCCAATGTGTTTCTTCCACCCACGCTTGTCCTGAGTCCGCCTGGTCGTAGTACAACCTCAGAGGTATCTCACTTCCTCTATTGCACGTCAAGATTGGTCATTTTACGTGAAATCGTTAGTTGATAAGATACAGCGGTAGGTTAGAGATGCGTCTATCCATCCCTTCCTGATCTTCCAGACGGCAAACATAGCCCCGCCTTTCAGCGGTGATGTCACGAGCTTTAACTTTATTTTCTGTGAACTTGTCTGACACGAGTCACTCAACGTTATTCCCTTCCACAATGTATAGGGGTTCGCCATTTACAAAACTGGAACTATCTATACTAATTAAGACGTACAATGTGAAAAAGACACCGCCACCATGTATGTTCACAAAAGTCACAACTTTATTGCACTTGTATAATCACGTTATGTATTTGCAAGAGTCCTCTCCATTATGAAATGTCTCCTTGGTCAGAAAAAGAGGTGCAAAATTGAAACATCGATGCAAACGTTTTCGGCCATTCATACATTCACACCGCTATTATGTTCTCCTGCGTATGTTTCCTTGAGAATTGAACAATATTATTCACAGTCAACATGAACACTTTCTATGGAACTAGAATCGGTCATACCATATTCCTGTACTGTATGACACTACAGTAACATAGTTAAGGTCTCACAGAAAAAAACTAACAGCATGTCTTGCATACACACACACACATGAACAAACATCTGCAGATGGGTTTTCTAGTTTACAATTCACCAATCCTTAAATACAACCAATTGTATGTGAATATTAGCACATTAAAGATTTGTGAGTTTGTCTTTAAATTAATATATTCATAACCTATTATCCTATGCTTTTTAAAGCCAATTCAAGGCAACATCTCTAGAATGAAAGTAACGAGAAGGTGACTGTACAGCAATGACAGGGGACACAGGAAGCACATGGTGGACTGTACAATCTTCTACATTGGCAAAGCATCTTGTATAATTACTAGAATATCTACATACAGCATGTGTGCCCAGATAAATGGAAGAAGATCCCTTGTTTTGTTTCCCCCTGACACACTGGTATAAAACCTACAGGGTCAAAATGGACATGGTATGAATCAGGTGGTGGTCAGACGTGGGAGGAGTACGGTGGGGACAGAGAGGTGGCTGAGTTCTTGAATGACCGCGTTCCTGAGGCACACCCCAGTTCCAGGTGACCAGTTGGACTGTCAAAAGTATTGCATAGAGTTCAGATTAGGGGGGAAACGATCCAGCAGTAGCATAGAACAGTAGAACACCCTCAATCGAAAACAATGTGTTGACAGAGGGCAATGGAACCTGTTTTATTTGAGTTAAACACAAAAGTAACTGTTAAGGCCAGTAATTCATAAAGAAACATGCCTAACAATGAACAATAATGTATTGACTATACATTAATAATGTGCTTTGAATAATGACACATACAGTGATGTGATATGGTACAGGATTAGAGTTCAGGTGACAGGTGACAAGCAGCAGACATCGATAGCTAGCTGCACTGAGAACATGCCGTTTATCAAAAGATCAAAGATGACATTTTACATCGACTCAAACTGTTCACCCCAACCCTCTCACCTGCACTTAAAGGTAGGTCACTGACTTAAACCGTTTCAGCAGACACGAAAGCAAATGGATAAGCAAGCAAATGAAGCAGTGATATGTCCAATTGAGTTAACAGCAGCCGCCAAAATGGATCCTGAATAAATACCAGGAAGCATTGTGGCTAAATAAAATACAAACAAAAAAAAGGCATAAAAACTAAAACATCAGAATCAAACCTAAAATAAAATGTGTCAATGGTTTGTAAAAATAAAATAAAAGGTTAAAAAAAAAGAGATAAAACTGGTTGGACAGCTGTGGGCCCTTTCTTGATTGGGAGATATACATTTTAGAAGCAGGGTGGTTTGGATTAATATCAGTATGGTAAAACAGGTCCTTACAAACAAAAATGCCAAATGTGGATATCAACAGGTCTCCATGAATGTCGCACATACGTCCCATTAACCTCTACGCATGATCAACAAGAAACCAGGGGCATACGCTGGTATCATTATAGGGGTGTTTTAAGTCCGACTGAACAGCAGCATGGTGCAGTCTTCGACAAGGTCGGTGAAAGGTTATATAATCATATTTAATCTCTGACACAGATATGCTTTACGCAGCACATCAAATTGATACAAGGGAAATTTCCAGGAGATAATAGGTACAGTCAGAGGTTTTCCAGTACTGTTTCCTGTGTTATTTATTATTAAAATTGGGGTTAAATAGTAAGAAGCTGTATTAAGGGCAGTCTACGGATTCGGCTTTGAACCGTTATTGCCGTTTCGTGTGTTATTCTCCAATGTGTCGGTGACCCTAATGTTGGTGGCGATGACCGCATCTCATTTTCATGAGTGAGTCCTTCTCACTAACAGATCTCCCCTTCCTCCCCCCCCTGGTTACATATATCATTTTCCCTCGGGGGGTATCAGCTAAAACACAGTTTAACCAAACGGTGTCGTCATGTGACCGATGTGGTTGGAACGCATCAACGGCGGAACCCAAAGCCGCTCCTCTTCCCCCCCGGGGTGACGGACCACATGCTCTTCCTGTCCTGGATCATCTGGAAGCTGTTGCCACTCCTCCACTTCTCTCTTTTATACTTCTTCATCTTCTTCACCTGTTCGTCCGTTCCAAGCACACAATGAGGTTAAGAACAGGGTTGGAATAGTGATAGACGAATGGTGGGAATACTTTGAAAATGGTGTCTGCTTGCGCGACAATACAGAAGAGGGCTTTTGCGATGCTACTTTAATGACATCGGTTCCTCAAAATACCAAATCACGACAACAAAAATGCCGCTCACCTTTCCACTATCAAAATCCTCGTCCCACTCATCGATCACCGTGTCATATTTGGCATTGCGGGCGTCCTCTATGGCATCCCTACTAATGGCAGAGGACTCTCCTTCCCAGCTGAGGACTAGAGACACACACATCAGATCAGCAAACCTCCACAGGCCACAGCTACCAACACACTTCAGTTATTCCACAGCAAGGTTCTATGCGAGCCCAGACCCCTGGTCCGTGTTCTCACCTTGGGCTCCGTAGGCCTTGTCTGCAGAGTTCTTCAGGAGCTCCTCCACCACGCTGCTGCTCTTGTTGCCGTCCCAGGCCAGGGGGGCGGGGCGGGGCTCGTCCTTGCTCCCCTCCTGGTCACCCGCAGGGCCCTGGGATCGCTTGTAGCCCTCCTTCACCTGGCTGTCCCACACCACCACTGCAGCTGGACCAAGAGGGGAGAGGGTTAACACTGCACGACGACACCAGCTCAGACGGCAGGAGGAACAGATCCCCCCCCCCTTTACTCATATCCATAATCAGGACATTTGTCAAATGTTGTTCAAGAAAATTCTTCGGGGAGAGGGGTGAGACGGCAGGTTTCACGTTGGCATGGCAACAGGAGAGCATCCTATTCCCTGCAGCCCGTGTAGGTTTGAGGCGAGCGTGTTTGTGTGTGTGTGTGCTAGCACCAACCTGTCTCGTCTCTGCTGCTCTTGGCGGTCTCCACGGCCTGCTCTGCAGGAGAGGTCTGTGCAGCCTGGGGCTCCGTGCTGGGGGGGTCCGCTGGGCGCCTGCTCTCCTCCCACAGGCTCGACTCCTCCTTTAGCCTCCGCTTCTTCTTCTTCTTTTTCTTGGGCTCCACAGACGCTCTGGCGTCGCGCTCCACGACTGCGTGCTTTCTGCCTGCGATGCTGTGATTACATTGGGAACATTTCCAAATACGTTTTTTTTTCCAGTTTACAAATAAAATACATCACGACCCAAGTCAGTCTACTGAAGACTTACTATCAGCATTTTTAACGTTATGATTTTTGACGCAAAATGTTCTTCTAACCTTCCTGGAACTGAACATGCTGATGCGGTGTCCTCCGGTCGATTCCTTTTCCTTTTCTTCTTCTTCCTCCTCTTCAAACCCAACGTGGCATCAGACCCCTGCGCTCCCTGAGGGTCCAGAGGGACCAGCGGGGCCTTCTCAGGGGGAACTGGGGCCAGAGCATCCACAGGCTGGGCCTGCTGCTGGGCCTGCGGCTCGGCCTGCGGCTGGGCCTGCGGCTGGGCCTGCTCCTGCTCCGGGCCTGAAGGGTTGAGGTTCCAGGCCCCGCCCTGACACCAGTCCTCTTCCTGGGTCGGGGGTTCCAGATGGGACTGCACACACTCCCTCTTGTTGGAGAATCCGTCTCCACTCTCCTCCTCCTCCCTCCGTCTCTTTTTCTTCCTTTTCTTCCTCTTCTTCTCGCTGGCAGGTTCTACCTGCAGGGGTTCAGGGGCGCTGGCCGGGGCGCTGGCCGGCTCTTCCTCCATCTCAGAACGCCGGCGTTTCTTCCTCTTCTTCTTTTTCGGCGGAGGGGAGGAGGTGTTGTCGGCGTGCCCTGAGGGGCTTCTCAGGGCCGGCTCTGGGAGGCTGGCTCTGGGGGGCTTTGGAGACGGGCAGGGAAGCCCGTTGGTTTTGGGAGAGGAGTTGGAGTTTGGTTTTTGCATGGCGGAGACGGGGGACTGTTTCTCTGGACTCTGGTGTTTGAGTGGGAGGCCTGAGTGGGTGTGGGCTGTGGGTGGAGACTGCAGTTTGGATGAATGGAATGGGCCAGCCCTGGGAGAGGAGGAGGAACAGGCGGACAACATTCAGGAAACCGCATGCAGCCAGACAGTGCAGCATTCGTGTCCACTAAGCTCACGTTGTATCAGGGCTGTGGGTGTAGAGTTTTGTGTGTGTGTGTGTGTGTGTGTGTGTCACAGCGGTTGTGGCTGCACTTGTAGGATTGTTTGGGGAGTGTGTTTCTCTGTGTCGTCCTACCTGGGGGTTTGGGTGGGTGAGGCGGAGGTGAGAGTGTGAAGTTGAGCTGGGTGCGTGGGGTCACGTGGTGGCTGGCGTGGCGGAGCAGGCGGAGCATCAGTGCTGCTCTGAGTCCGGCTGCGACTGGCCTGCAGTTATCGACATAAATAAAAACTTGGTGGTCTAAAAAAAATTGCCATGGTCATGACAAAAAGGAGGGGGGGTCAAATAAGGAGGAAAATCATTGAAAGACGGAAGGGAGAAAAATGATGGGAGGAGAACAAAAAGAGGAGAGGTTATGACAGAGAAGTATTAGAAATGGTTAGAAGAAAAGAAACTGAAAACCGAAAAACAAAAAGAAGACAAAGAAATTCTAAAAGACGGCGCTCCGGTGTGCGTTAAGGAGTAACGGGGGGACGATGGGCGGATCGTCCGAGCACCCGCGGCTGACTAAAGCAGATCCAGACTACTACTGCATGTGCCCTACTGCTTTCTGGAGGCATGTTTTGGAAGCGCGTTTACAACTAAGGGACCAGGGTGAAGGACAGGCAGCAGGCAACAAACACATGACAAGAGAAGAAGCGCAGACCCACAACCCCACCGGCCGGCTCACCTTCTTGGCAGACAGAGCCAGTTTCTTGGCGGGCGGGGGGGACATGGTGCTGGTGGCTTCTGATGTGATGTTGTTAAGGGCCGGGGGTTTTAGCTTGACAGTCTTCTGCTCCTCTGTGCCCAGCCGGTCGGCACTCTTGGCCGGGGAGGCCATGCCGTTGGAACCGGTCCTGGGAGCGGAGGAGGTCTCTCCGACCGGAGCACTTTTAGGACCAATGGAATCCTGACGAGACGAGAATAGCAAGCGTATTGTTCTATTCGAATATAATACCCACATCAAATACTTTGTATTCTGTGTATTGTGTGTGTGTGAGTTTGAGTGAGTCTGTGTGCATCTGTAAGTATATGTTTCTGTGTGTGTGTGTGTGTACCTTGGAGTCAGAGGTCTCTGCTGAGGACGAGTCTGACAGGGACTTGAGTGAGGTAGATGCTGCCATGCCCCTGCCCTCGTTCCCACTGTGCCTCCCTCCGTCAGACCTCGCCACGCCGTTGGAGATGGCAGGGGTGCTGCAGCGGGACTGCGCCTGGCTCTGGGCCTGGCTCGGAGGGAAGGGCTTCTTCAGCTTTTTGAAGGGCTCCTCGATCATGGTGGGACCCCCCGCTACTTTGGGGGGGCCGTAAGCGGAAGATGTTCCGTTGGAAAGCTTGGGCTGCTGGATGCTGACACCATTCCTAGATATAGGAACACCCAAACCCCCGTCCATGGACTGGATTTTGCGCAGCAGGGCCGGTTCCATCTTCTATGGTGGTAAATAAAAGACATCAGAAGATTCGATTATTATGTTCCAAAGGCAGTCGGAAAAATGGATGGATGTTCCTAATCCTACCATGACGCCCCGTACCTTGGTGACCTGTGGGGAGGAGAGGGGCCCATTCAGGTTGGTCTTTCTCAGCTGCTCCGATGACATGCTGTTCTTCCCAGAATGCATTATTCCCTGCTTTGTGATTTGCCCATCCACGTTCTTCTTGGTGTCCCCAAGCCTAGGAGAAAGAGAGGTTGGTGGGGAGGGGTCAGTAAGTTCCCAATGATAGATGGGAGTTGAATAACCAGACTGTGTCCACAGTGACAAGATCTTACCTCAGGTAGAAGAGGACATAAGCCTGCTGGTTAAGTACTACTTTGATGTTGCTAGAATGGACCATGGAGTCATTCATCTGGTACCACTGCCCATTACTAGCCTAAAAGAGCAAAGACAACAAAGGCCTTTCAGCAAAACAATGGGACATTAATAAAGAAAAAGAGCATTGCAGAAGTAGCAGCCTTTAGAACTTAGTTCCAACAACAACAATCTCAAGGAGTGCCTCGATCCGTCCCTTACCTTGACATAACAGTAGTAGTGGCCGGCGTGGCAGCTGTACCCAGAATGCACCAGGACGGCGTAGAGGCCGTACATGACGGGGTCGCCGGAGCTCTGAGACATGTAGGGCCGGATGTTCAGGAACTCGGGGTAGCCCACGTCCTTGGTAATCTTCCCTCCACTGAAGTTAGCGAACCTCTTGAGAGAGACGGTCAGCACGTTGGACGTCCGGTGGATCGTGAACCGCTTGGTTGCCGGCACCTTCTTCTTACACCTTACGGGGGGGGAGGACGAGCGAATGTGAATTAAAATCAGAAGCCTGTTATGTCATTTGTTTGCACCGTCACAACGGATGTGTTGGATCTGATTTACGTACTTGGCACACATGTAAGCATTCTCTCCACTCAGAACATCAGGCTTGACAAACAGGTCAAGAGCTCGGACGATGTTTGCTGCTTGCTGCAAAAGACAAGACAGAACACTGATCAACACATGCAATCAAAGCTAACAGACTTGAGCCAACTGTACGACTATGGGAGGACTCAAAGAAGTTACCCGAATCTCGACAGCAATGTCCAGGTAAGGGTCGTAGGTGTCTGACACACTTTTGCAAATGGAACACTTGACTGAAAGAAAGAGTAAGGGGGGAGGGGATTATGGTCCTAACTGAAAACATATTTTTGGTATAATTGTAAATAGCGTGTATTGCAGTGAATAGTGGGTGACGTACCTCGTGACCTGAGATAACCTCCGAAGATCTGGTGGACCATGGTGGTGGCCTGTGTCTGCCTGTCTAACCTGCAGACAGAGATGACAGGGGAGGTCAGTCCTTTTGTAACCACACAAGACACGTGACCTCAGACCCCTTCTGACAGCTCTCAAACCCACATTCATGTGAATCAGGGCAAGCTTACTTGGGGTAGCCATTCAGACAGGCTTTCTGCATGGCATCGATGGTGTAGCGCAAGAATTCATGGGCGTCCTCCTGGCTCCCGAAGCGAAAATGTCTGGCGATTTCTGCAGGAACACACAATGGAACTGTGGTTAGCTTGGATGTCTCGAACACCTGACATGCGTCTGACACTGATACAATACTTAACCTAATAATTAACTGATCACGCTTACCTACATACCTACTCAACCCCCACCCTCCCTCAGAGCAAGATAAAGGTATACGTATGACCTGCTTACAGAGGCTCCTACCACCACATAATGAGAGGGGGTGGTGGGCACTGAACCAGAGACAAAATGCATACAGATTTTTTTTAATATATAGCTAATATATATATATAATTTTTTCCCTGAAAAGGATATCTCTTTAGTTTAAAAAAAGACTGTCAGCAGAGTGGACCGTTAAGTCCTACTGCGTCTATGGTTTTGTGCTAATGCTGATACTCCCTGTCCCCTCCGCAGTCACAAGGAGACTGAGAGGGCAAAGGAGGGAGGCGGGAAAGGGGGAGTTAAACCCAAGAGGGGGGAGAGAGTATTGCAGTAATACATTAGGGAAAAGAGAGGCAGGGAGAATGGGAGAGGTGGACGAGGCCGTGATAGTGGTGTGGGAGCAGGGTGTCGGACTCAGGCTGAGCTCACAGCAGCAGCAGTGGGCCCTGCAGCTCCTCTAAGGCACTGCTGCAGTCACTGGCTACCCTGACAGCTCAGTACGTCATCACTGGAGGCTCTTCGCTAGTCACCTCTGATGGGAGCCTATTGTGGCGGATGTGGTCTTCAGGACTACTCATACTCGTTCTTATCGTCATGCTGACGATAACAACTTAAACTGTATTTATTTGTATTTATTTTTGATTTGCACCATGGCCTGTTTTATAATAAAACACCCCAAATGAAATGGGCTCTACGATCTGCTGTAGTGGAGACGTTCTTACTCTTCAGGTCTCTGATGAAGGAGACAGGCTTGATGGCGTTGCCCGTGTTGGCAAAGGCTTGGATGATGTGGTTCTGCATTACACACATCATACAGAAACCTGACTGGTGGCCTGTAACACATAGGAATCATTGAGCATTGGATAAGTTGGACAATCACTGAAGGGTCACAACTCAAACTGTAAATCTGAGGAAGGCAGAACTCACTTGGCACCGGTATTTAACTGCTGCCAGTGGAATTATTGATAGCCATACTTTGTGTAAATCTCAATGCGGGACAAATTAGTTAGCCTGTCAACATAAGTACTCTCTCTCTCTCGCACTCTCTACTCACAGGCACGGCTGTGCTCCTTAGAGAGAAGGTAGTTGGCCAGGGGAGGCGTATAGGTGAGACACTGCACCGTAGAGTTGAGGAAGCAGGTGTTGCCCAGGTTGTGGAGGCCGGCTCCCACTCTGTAAACACGCTCCCATCTCATAGACAGCCTGTTGCCAGGAAACAGCATCTTCTGAGGGGCCGGGATCCCGTCACCCTGGCCTCCAATCACATTCTCAGACACTGTCAAAAGAAGTTCATTTGTAGTTTTTAACAAGTGGAATTATTATGTTTTAGTGTATGTATTATGTTTCTACATAATCACTTGTCTGTGCATACGAGAACACCTAAACCCATACACACCAGCCTATTAATTATTTGTTGTAAACATTTGAGCACGGTAAAGGCACCATACCTTGCCGCTTGATCTGGGCAGGTTCTAGGGCCCTGTGTCCTGAGGCGCCCTCAATTCTGGGGTTGAGGATCACATACTTGGTCTTGAGGCTGTCCAGCTGGTAAGAGAAGCCCTTGCTGGCAGGCTCAAACTCGATCTTCTGCAAAAGAACCTTCTTGGCGGAAGAGGCCAGCAGTTTGTTGAGGTCGCCCTCATCGCTGGAGTCCTTCCGTCCAGGTTTCAGGGCCTCCTTGAGTTTGTCCACTATCGGCATAGTTGGTGCATCACTGTGGATCAGACAGAAAACATCCACTTCATTTGCCATTTGTCAGACCTTGTTGATGTGAACGCATTTGTAACTATCAGTTTGTATGAACCCCAGACTAAAATTCTCCTGAAATATTATCCACAATGAAGAAGTAACAGTTGAGGTTATTCGTGTTTTCATGTACAGTTTAATGTATATGTTCTGTCCACTGCAGCTAATAGTACATTGTCTGTCACCAAACTAGCAAACTACATGCGCCCGGGCCCAGTGCTGTGAAGACATGGAGCTGACCATATCACAGGAACACTAAGTGCAACTGAGGAGCCAGGTTGGGGACTTGGCACCTGTCCCTGCAGTTATGTAAGAGAGACAAGGCACAGAGACGAGCAGGCACAATGTGTGTGAGTGGGAGTGTGTGTGAGAGCTCAAGGAGGGAGGGAAGGAAGGGTGGGCAGTGGGCACAGCTGTTGTATCTGCCAGATCAGACTCATGTTCTTTGCCTAGAGCAATCAATCTCATCATCGCCGCTCTTCTGTATCCACGGCCACCACACGAGGAACTTTCTGTCATACTGGTTAGTGTACTCAAATCCCTCCCTGTACGCCTCATTCTAATCATTCAGTTGTGGGCCCGGGAATTAGCTTCAGATCTACAACAGTAGAAAATAGAAGAGAAAAGACTATGGCTATAGAACTCCTGTACAAGGATGATTTGGAAACAAGAGGGTGGTTATACTGTACTGTCCCTTTAACAGTAGGCCCTTCAACAAAAGTGCGGCGTCTGTGCAGATAACAGGGTTCACGTTTCCACAACCACCGCTGCTTGTGTCAGCCGTTTGGCCAGTGAATGACAACTGATTTGTCATTTCCGATGTGTGTGGTAGCCTGCTGGCAGACTGGGTTCAATGAAAAACGATGACCGTGTAGTGACAAACATCATTCCATGTCTGCCTCAATCTCAGTTTTCACACAATTCATTGCAAATAGACAAATCCAAGAACAATAAAATTGTTTGAATCAGTGCTCTCCAAATTCCATGTTTTATTTGCTCTTTCCTTTTTTGTACTCTATCAATAGTGGTAACATAGATAGTGTCTGAAAGGCAGACATTGTCCACAAACTTAGGTTCATAACATGCATTAGGCTAAGCATGTTGACTAGAGCCTATAAAACATATCGGAAAAGCTCCAAAGCTATCAAAAGCTCCAAAGAACTGAAAACCACATACACACACGCCGCATGAACAATTTATACTCCAAAAATGACCACCAGGGCAAGAGCGGGAGCATCACTGGTGAGTGGACAGTGACGTAGTAAGGTGGGAGGGAGGGCTGCACATGCATCGCATACACAACAAGGGCACACTAACCTTCATGTGGCGATGCTGATACAATTAAGAATGACATAGCTCACAGGGAAGTGGCACAGCTGACTGCAGTGACGCAATAGGATGACGACATGTGTAGTTTACACACAAGCCCGAACCCAAGACGGGGCCTGTACTATTGACCAATTTAAACCTATTAAGTATTGACTCATGAACTATTTAACATGAATATTAATGCAAACCCTTAACACCCTTCTTTTTTCTTTTTCTTTTTACATGAATGGGATTGTTTACAAGGATCTAATAATAAATCAAATTAATCCAATAAACACACACAATAGTAACATGGAAAATTATGCATTAAAATTGGTCAATTTACCAAGCCACATACTTAAAAAGGTTTACTCAGGGATGTTTAACCAAACGGTATCAATCACTGCCTAATAATACTTGATGAAACATGTAATTCATACTTTGATACCATCAACCACTCATTCATTTAACAAACATTATACTGTAAATTAACCACCACATAAGTGACTGTACACTAATGTGTTGCAAGACTGTAGCATCTCATTCATGCATTAAACACAGATGTTTAACAGACGGGAACCCATCCATGCCTAGGGGTACACGTGCATTTGGTAGTGTACATATCGCTATAGATAAAACACCAGCTTTGGGAAGCGATGTAACAAAGTAACACCCACGGTTAACAGGAATGTAGGAACAAAGTAAGCCTTTGGTTGATTTGGCCAGTTGTCCACACTCCAAAACTCGCGGATCTAGCCATCCATCTCAAAGGCTATGACTAAGGAATGGTACAGCACACTAAATCTACTCTAGTTAAATGGTTAGTATGTATCTTATAGCTAAACGGGATTGACGTAAATACCCACTTGACAAAACATGTGACTACTCAAAGACTTTGCAAAAACGGTATTACAAAAACCGTTGTAATTTGATAGCTACGCATCCAGCTACTTTAGCTGATAATAATACTGCCTTGAACCATGTCTGAACCGTGTCCCATGCTCCGGCCTGGGATGTGATTTAGGTAGGGAGCTAGTTATTACAGCATAGCCATAGACACCCATACTACTAGCTACGATCGTAGCAGCAGCTAGCTAGCAGTTGTGTACAAGCTAGTCAAAAGGCTACGTTGCTAACGATAGTCTATTCCCAATAAAGTGGTGCTCTTCACTTTGGCTGTAATGTTTGACAATAGCTTAACGGTGATCTGGTAGACAGATTTCTCGTCATTTACGTTTTGTAAATGTCAACACGTTGCAAACTAGATAGACAACCAGGTAAGTGCATGTACCCACTCCCCACGCGGCAGCTGTGAGTGCAATGTGAGTCACGGGAGGTTAGCTCGCGAGTCGCCAACAACATGCGGGCTAGTGGTGACAGTGGGTTTTGGTTCGCAAACTGCTAGCTAATAATAAGTGCTGTATGTGGTACATTATATAATGACATTAGCTTCAGACCACAAGATTATATATGCTATTTATAATAGTTAGCTCAATAAGAAAAATAACTAGCTATTTACATTATTAGCATACTGTTACGAAAGCTAATTTTGTAGCCACTTTACTAACGTGGCAAAAGCGTCGTCCTGAAGTGCTGCAATGAGGTTAGCGAGCTAGTTAGCTAGCGAGATAGATTGTAGATTGCTACCAAACCTCAAATTTGCTGCACTTCAATTACATTATGAATACAATGGGACATTTTGTCCATGAATTTGCCAATCGTCATATATCTATTCTTACTCACCGAAACTCACCTTTCGTTCAAACATACGAAACAATTTGCTGGTAGGCGATATCGCTCTGCTCAGCTACAGTTCCGTCATTTTGTTACATTCTTTCGCCCATGCTGCATTATGAGAAGGGGTGTGAGCAAAAGTGATGGACAGAACTGTGAAGCCAATCAGATGCCGAGCCAATAGTACACAATTCATTCTCTCACGTGCACAGCCAATAGTTGTCAAATACTCCGCACTGCTGAAGAAGCAAAGAACATTTTGGATTACATTGTGATACTGTATCCAATGCTGGTCTATCAAGTCTTCGACATTACCTCTCGTATTTCCATCACATGCCTTTAAATCATGTTATTGCATGACAAAATGATAAACGTTTTTTTTACTCATTTGTGCCACCATTTGCCATTTAGTAAAATTACTTATTTCTTTAAATCATTGGACACATTCCTTGGAAAAACTGAAATCTGTCCATGCACTGTACCCATGGACTGACTATAATGCAGGGCGGTCCTACAGTGTTGGTGCAATCGCCTATGATACCGAAGGGTGGCGCGCTTGCTTTATGTCTTTCGGTATGAAATACACGTTTTAGGCAGTGATTTAATACTGTATTTCTGATACTGTTGGTTGGCTAGGTAAGACCACTGTTACCACATAAATCAAGGAATGAAGGAGTAAAGGAATGTGGAAGCTTTCATGTTGCACATGCAAACATAAACACAGGCAGAATTTTCTTCCAACACTTTTATTTACTGTAATTTTTTTGTTGCAATTCTCTTAAAATAACATACAATTTTAATTGATTCAAGAAAAAAAACGTATTCATGCAAAAAATATGTCTTATCTTTACACAAGTCCCATATGAATCCTGCACGGGACGTCTCATGTACCTCACAAATTCAAGATAGATTACAGACAAGAATACAGAATAGATTCCATTAAAATATAGTTCTGTTGATGGTTAACAGTGTCCCCAGATGCTTTTTGGGTAAAATGTATTTTAGCTTCTTTTTTATATTTTGGAATAATTAGAATATCTGTTAAACAGTAAAGGAATAAACCTGATAATGTGCTGGCCAACTGTAGTCTGTCAAGTAATTTTTTTGGAGGTGATTATACATATAATATATGTAAAGGTCAAGGGAGTGAAAAATGGAACATCCCGTAAGTCCTTTATTTGATAACGCACTAACAATGTCTTTCTTCATAATTAAAACAATGCAATTTGTAAAATGGTCAAATGAAACTTCCACCTTCCTTAAATAAAACATTCTTTCAACAATTGTAAAGAGACAGCAATAAACAACTAACACAAATGACTAGCATCACAGATGAAGTAATATAAAAAAGTATAAAATAAAACTGAAGGATTCAATCCCCTTAATATAATGAAACACTAAAATGCCTATGACAAAAACATAGCACTGAGTTGACCTAGACAATCAGGTTTGCCATGTCAGTTAACAGACCATGTAAGGGTTTTGTTCATTATTATAATAAAGTAGATAGACCAGTAAATATAATAAATGAAGAGATTAAGCCGATATAGTGACTACAACGGTGTCATCAGTGTGGCCTTCTTTGTGATACCACACTGCTTTAATACATTTTCATCCCACTGAAGCAATAACAATGTTATAAGTCCTTAAGCAAAAGTTTTAATCTGTTAGTGTGTTTCTGTTGGCATTAAATCAAATCTGTACCACTAGTGAAAAACAAATAAACTAAACTTCAAGATAGAAGTATATATTTTTTAATATAAATTCATATCTGAGCACAACATGGAACAACACCGCTATTTATTTTTGAACACTTTGGATCAGGTAGCTAGCAATGAATAAATGGCACATGAGACCTGGAAAAACCAATTAGATGTGTATTTAAATTTTATTTGACTTGTACAATAAGTATTTAAGATATCTTGGGGTTGTTGTGGTCAGAAAGTGCTGTTTTCATGTAATTGTCGCCTTAATACATATATTTTGTATCTCCTGGTTTAACTAGTAAATTCACCCTGTGACATCCCAACTGGGCCAATCTATACAAATTGAATGACCTTGTTATGAACCGCAATGTTATGGTTTCATCAAACTTTTTTTGGGGGGGGGGATTTTTTTAAAGACAGGCCTATCCAGTCACATTGTGATTGAGGGTGCGATTGTGGAACTAGGGTTCCTCGATGTCCATGAACTCCTTCTTGGGAGGTGCAGATCCTCTGTACCAGGCACAGGAACCATCACTCCTCTTGATGCAGGAAAAGTGTTTGGCCTGTGGTCCGCTGATGCTCTTCTCAATCACCCAGTCTGTCCACAGACACTCCTCCGGGGCGCTGATCATACAGGGGATGGAGGTGCACCGTGTGATCTGTGGAATCAAGCATTCAGTCAATAATCAGACCAGATTGTAGTACATTAGTCCCGTTTATGATCCATACGTTATGTTTACATTTTTTCCTAGTAAATTAGCCAATATTTGCTAATACACCTATGTTGTGCAATGCATTTGTGGTTAGGGTATTCTGGGACATGAAGTCATGAAATAATAACCGTTCTACCCCGTACTGTACCTTGCAGTCACAGCCCATCTCATAGCGCTGAGTCAAGCTCTTCTTCTGTGTGGCACTTAAGGCCTCCCAAGATTCGATGAAGTCACACAGAGTCACATGCATGGTCCCATCAGTCTCAAGCTTGCCTGCAGGTGTACAATAGTACAGAATATGACATAAAAACAAACATACAGACAATAGGCACACTGTTCAAAGTTTCAAGATCATTTGCCATTTCTAGCAAGTATGAGTGCAGGTACATTGAAATGATTTAAAATAATGGCACCATTTCTGTGGAAGTGGTACAGTCAAGTGCATATAGGTGTTGGATTGTCTCACACCTGTGAAAAGGTACTCCTTTTTTCCATTGGTCTCCAGAGTCATCCCACACATGGCTGAGGAGGGGGCTGTGAAGATTGCATCAATGTCCTTGTTAGGTCCTTTGAACATCTACCCAATCAGACAGAGGAGAGAAAGATGAGGTTATCTCAAACATTAATAGGCCATACTGAATGATACACTGAGACGATGTTAGAGGAAATAGGATTAAAATACCTTGATCTGTTTGATGTCATACTTGATCCGTTTGATAGGGTTGCCATAGACATCATTGCCAGAGTCAACCTCGTTGCCAGCCACCACTTTTGCCCTGATCACTAGAAAGTGGCGAAAACATGAGATTTCAGATCATTATACAGTGCATTATTCCCGCATAGTATATTATCTAGTAGTGGACATTTAAGGACATTAATCTACAAGTGAATCACAAAGAAAATGTTAATCGTTCACAAAGCAAAATGAATGTTTAAATCATCTCTGCTCTACCATTATTATTGTAAATCAGAAAAAGAGGGTAAAAGGCCAGAAAAAGAGCAAACAATATATACAACAATGGTCCACAGTCCCTTTGATAGCCAACCATGAACTCTGAGAAACAAACTGACCACATATTGATCCTAATTAGCACATATTGCTACCGACACAACAAGAGGTCACAATGAAGTGTAGAGCAAAACCGACTCCTGTAACTGAAGTCTTCAGCATGAAGAGGTGGGGGCAGAGTTTATCCAAGCCTCTACACTGAATTATGGGATCCCAGTCAATCTGCACCCTTCCAGGTCTTACTATACAGACCACAGTAATGACCAGACTCAGCACACTGTACAGTCATATTTGCGCTACTGTGATAGTGATTTTGCATATTTTCTTACTTGGTGTAAGCTTAGCTTTAGCTTCATTTAATCTTAACTGTGTTGTGTTTTTGCATGCCAGGTTTTCCTATGGTGCCCTTGGTTTGCAAAATTCACAGGTGCCAAGAAGACCCAGGCACATGAGTGTTTCATCAGCTGCAATCAAAGATAGGAATGCAGCCTGCCTGCTCCCAGGCTCCTGGGCCGACACGGGAGGAAGCCAGTCAGCACTTTAAAAAAACTGAACTAGCCCTAACCCTAGCCCCCAGGCCCCTCCGCCTGCCTGTCTGTCTGCCTGCCTGTCTGTCTAGGTGAAGGTGCTGACATGCACAACAACCCCCCCAAACCCAAACACACACTCCTACCCCCATCAATTTGTGATTCAGTCAAGTTCATGAAATGGCAAGCTTTGGTTGATGTGGATGAAACGGTGGAAAAATAGAGTTAGTGCAAACCAGATGCGCTCTGCTCTGTAGTGCCATACCGAATACGCAACAGAAGTTAGTCTGTTATTGTTCAAACATCAGCGATGTAGTCTACCACGGGTAGTACCAGGGTGTTTACTGGCAGCACAGGAAAGGGCGGTAACAAAAGAGGAAGTGACACACTACAAAGTTTGAAGAAGTTCATCCTGATGTTTTCGAAGCGTTGAATTTAGCTGCGAAGTGATACAAGGGACAGGGATAATGTCAAACAGATGTCTAGTTTCAGTTGGGTCTCATGGTGGCAGCTGTGGCCAGCCTGGGAGCTCCTACCTTACCAAATAAGATCCTGCTTTGGAGGCATTTTTTTATTTTGACCAAGGTATGAAGCTGGGAGCCATATGTGCCCTGATTCCGTTGCAATACAGGCTTAGAGAACATCTCCTTTTAAGGGTTTAAAGAGTCAACCATTACAAGAAGCAAAAGAAAGGGAAGGACAAAAAAGGGAAAAAAGACTGTACCAAGAGTTGGGATTGGGGAGAGTGATGGATTTATTTAAGATATCAGCATGCAAGGAAGCAAACATAGGTAGTGACATGCATAACAATCACAATGCAGTGGTAGAATGATCATCACTATTTCAAATGGAGAGATGGGGAGGATGGGCCTGCATAGCAATATCATACACCAGCACAGTAGCAAGAAAGGTGGAGAGACAGGGTAAAAAAGGGAGGGAGATAAGAGTAAACGAAAGAGAGGGAGAAATGGAGGCGGATAAGGAGAGAGAGAGGGGAAGAGAGAGAGAAAGAGAAACTGAGGGAGAATGAGAGTTACAAGCAGGATTCAGTTCATAGCCAGGAAAAAGCACTAAACTCTGCTCCATCCAGACTTGCATGCTTTTCTGTGTGCATCAGAGTTGCTCTTAGAGGGCAGCCATACAGACCTATACAGACTCCTCACATACTCCCAGACTGGGGGACAGAGCTTCTTTTCTCTGGGCCACACACACCGGACGCCAAAGGTGCCCTGGCGATACCACACTGCACTCAGTAATCCCTTACAATAATCAAGCAACACACACACACACTCAAGAACAAATAGACACCTTTCTCTCCTTTCTGCCACCACAAAGTGCTGGAGTTACTGCTATGGATGGCACAAGTTTCAAAGAAAAGATCAATTAAAAAGTCCTTCAGTTACAGTGGCAATGGTGGGAATCTCTTCCTTGACTGCACAGTGTAACCTTCAGTAAGAGGCAAGCCCAGATCTCTACCCTGCTATTGTAAGTAGGTCAGGTGAAACTATCCACATGCAGAGCCAGAGAGATGGACTGGTTCCTCTCCTGCTGCTTTGGGCGCTGCAGGAGACTGTCAGACATCACCTTGAAAATGAGGGATGGATGTACGATAGTCACTGCAACCTTGGTACAGTCAGTGCTCTGCACTAACAAATTAGGGACCAACCAAAATAAGACTGACATTGTCAAGATGATTGTTTCTTACAATTCCTTCAAAGAAGGCTAGGATTCTCCTCACCGTTATTCTTACATACTCATATCAACATAATAAGGACATCATATTTTTTATTAGCTTGAGCTCCCTGTGTGACTGAACTGCAGTAGCCATCAATCACATGACTCAGGTTGGAGCCAGTGTAACAGTAGAGGTGCTATTGTAAGCCTCACAGCTAGGATGCCTCTGATAGGCCCCAGGGGGCCTGTTGAGGCAGTGTGGGGTTGACACAGTTCATCAGTGTAATTGGATCTCTGATGATAAGTCTGTTACACACTCGCTCTTCATCACAACACCGGCCTTGGGCCATAACAGAACACCAGGATTATATGTATACAATACAATCATAATAGCTAATGTACTGCAATAGTGACATGGTAAAGTCAATCTGATAATCTATCCGAAAAAGAATCAAGGATACATTCTAATTGGTTATGAAAATCTGTGACCTGTAGATCTTTCCATTTTGTGGTCCCTGAAAAGCAGCATGCATTTACTGTAAAAATCCTTCCAACATTTTTTCCAGTTTTCATGTTTAACCTTTGGGGACCAGTAAAGGACTCTTCCTATAACTCTCTCAGGCTAGGATGTCATTGAGGCATTCACAAGGCAGCTCAACTGTGAAGAGGTAAAGCTGACTAGTATGTGTGTGCATGTGACCCCTATGTTAACCTCCAAATACCAGTTGAACCTGTGGTACTGGACCCCACATTTGGTGGCAAAAATATAAACTTTTCAGAAAACATGTTTTATGGAGATGATTTGAAGACTGTTGGAAGTGTTAGAACTGTCGGAAGACTAGTTTTATAAAGGCAGAATTTACCGGAAGACTGGAACAAGACCAGGACTTGTCTGAGAACTGGATGTACTTTCTAATTATCCAACCCCACACACATTTACATAGGTTGACAACATTTTGACTTGTACTACAGACCAGAGAAAAACAATAGGCACAGGTACACATGCATGACATGTACTTGCAGTGGACCCAGAAAATAGGGGATCAACATAAGTCATTCACTGCCATTCACCCTCTCGGCAGCCAAATAGTGTGGCCAACAAGGGAGGAAATATTTAATCTATTACCCATAACCAATGGTTTGCATAGATAATTGAATAAAATCAATAAGTCATGTCTGTGAAATTGTGATAACCTAGCTATGAAAAACGTAATCTTCAATCTTTGTCATTACAAAATATCATTTCTGTTCTAATGAATTTCTAAACTCATTGTTAGGCACGAGTCTATGGCTAGATAAGGACAGACATGAAAGACTAAAAATGTAATGTCTTCCAGCCAATGTATGTCTGCAATAGATAAACAACAACAAGTGACAGATATGGGGAACCAATGTCAAATCTGGCCCAGAGTTAATCTGGGTCAAAGAAGGCTGATCTGGTTTGAATGTTTCATCTATTTACACAGCTTGAAAGGGCTGGACTCGGTCAGCCTTTCCAAATGTCAAATGACTAGCGTTCCTTTTCCAAAACCCTTCAGTACACACCCATCCAACTCAGCACGATGATGCAAACAGCATGATGAGCATAACATCTGACATTCCGAAGCTTCAGGCAAAAGACATTGGGAATCATTTGAAATCATGAGGCTATGGTCTAACGATTGAAGAATTATTTGCATGCTCCGTTCTCATTACTGTTGGACATTTCATGACTCTGTTATACTTTGCCCCCGTATTTCCACACTTTCCCAAACAGAGACATTAGGAAACAGGTTCAAAGTGGGTCATCTTAGTCACCTGGCATTATATCTCTTTGTTTGGGTTGGCAGACAAGAGGAAATGGCACCTCATCTTAAATCAAATTAGATCTCTGGATTTACGATAATTACATTTGTCCAATATAATAATTTAAGCAGTCAGTATGGGTTAACCTGATCATGGAACATAACTTGTGAAGAAAACAGTTAGGCCCTCAGGTTCCAACAGTGATTTTAAATATTTCTAATGGCTATCAGATTACCAAAATGGATTTTTAAAAGCTGCACTTTGTGCCAGGAACTCTCATTTGGAACTTGCAGAAACTCAAGTCAAAATGGTAGGTCATGCACTCAATTTCCTCTACACTTAACAGACATGTCTAAAATGTAAGGTTTACTCAATTCAGAGATCGGATCTGTGAGAGTTGTATGGTTATTATACATGCTAATCTCTGTGAATGGAATTTAGTTCAATACATTGCAGAATTTAGAAGAACATTTGAAAATGTCTGATTCCTTTGCTTTAATCTTAGAAACAAGACTATATTTTTCTTCATCTCCAGTGCCATGGAAACATATGGCAGAGCAAAACTTCAGAATAAGTAAACTGCTGTATACATACATACCACAGTCTACTCACAAGGGGAAAAAAAGACAGTCAGCAAAATCCTATTTGAACAAGCCAGTCCCTGTTAAGATTCTTGTTGGCATTATATGAAAAGCCAAGCAACAAGCAGTGTTCTGTAGCAGGTCAAATTGTGGTAATATCCACACGGTCATTTAAAATCTAATATCAGTATGAGGAATTACATTTTTAGGGAGGGGGTATGGACAATAGCTTATATTTTGGACAGTACACTATTTTACATAATGGCAAGCCCACTATCTACTGTACAGCATTCTGTTAATCCACCATACTACGTAGGCTATGTATAAAGTGCGTCGGTCGTTTATTACTTGCGTTTGCCACAGGGGCATTTAGTTTGATTGACTAATGGGAATACAACACTTCACACACTGAAGAAGCAGGGGATACTCTGTGGGCCTCTCTACAGGTGGTGAAGTTGCATTTGAGTAGGCCTTCTTACCTGCACGTCAAAACGGAGTCACCTGGTGTCACTTTTTAGATGAACTATCTCCAATATATTTAAGGATAGTCAATACAGTTACGACTACAGAGAGATAGTTTGTGCACTGTTTTCACACGTGACGGAGACTGATGTGTGAATTAAACAGTCGAACAATAAATAAAACAAACAAATTACGTTGACTTACCGACGTCTGCATTGCAAAAAGCCTGTTGAGGATGAGCAGGGGAGCAACTGCAAGCCTCTGCTATTTCTTCGACCCGCCAAAGGAATAGGAGGGCTAGAGTAACATAACAACTGCTAACTGTCCAGGTCATTCTTTAAAGTGTTATTATTCAGTAGGCTGTTTACAAAATGAATGCAGTTAACTGAAAAATATTCAACACACTACAGCTAGCTAAATACAAATAGAATCACGATCTCTTCGGGGGTTTCAAAGAATCGTAAAGTCTACCTTGCGTGTAAACAACAAAAAAGGTCCACTTAGTTAAAATAAAATAGACGTAATACATCAGTACGTGTCAATTTCCACTCTAGACTGCGCCTACTCAGTTTGTCTGCCTCCTGGAAATCTGTTTCCTCTATCGTCGAGAGCAGTCTCTTTTTATTACTGCCTGTCTGAGCTCCTCCCCCAAAGAAGACTCGGTGAGCTCTCAGAACTCAAATGTTTAACTAGCCCACGCAATAACATTTCATTTCATGAATAAGACGCATTGACGCATCAATAAGTCGCATCACCCCTTATGACCTAAATGGACATCACATTTACAGCATGAATTTCTTCACACACCGTTGTGACATCTAATTACATTGTCATTTGTATTTGCCAATAGCATTGTTTTAAATAAAAATCATAAGGCTCCTATACCTCACAAACAGATACCTTGGTGTCTGACTATTTTATACATAATTCATATTTGTAATTATTGTTCTACCAGTGGACTGACAAGCCAGGGAAACCCATACCTCTGTAAAATACCTTTGCAGTCTTTTCCTAGTGTAGCATGGGCAGGCAAAAACACACAGTAGCTAATAAGAAAACGAAGACACCGCAACACATGGAAAAAGAGAGAGACAGAGGGAGAGAGAGAATGAGGGAAAGCGAGGGGGACTAAGGGAAAAGCGGTGACATCATCCCATTAAGTTAATAGATTCAATCTGTTAGCAATTCTTGTAGTGTAAGTTGCCCAAGCTCTCCTCCCTTGAGTTAGACCGCCATACTGAAAGAAACATTATGCTATAGTCAACTTCTTTGGGGCATTTATCATCTGCTACTAATGCAGTGGATAGTTCTTTTGTTGGAAACTTCACCACAGCAACATCTATTCAGTAAGCTGAGAGTTAGGGTTTGTGGCCTCCAGTGTTATTTCTGGCCAAGAAGATGAGATCCCTGAGAGTGCATAGTGAAGGCTGACATAGTGAGGGGACAAAGCAGAGTGAATTGTATCTGCTGTGGTCGCCTTGCTTCACATCTCTGACATCATCTTTGGCCGCAGTCTGTAGGTCCACTGGGTTCTCCAGTAAATATTTTCTCTCTTTTCCACAGTTTAGCATTTTGCTGGGTTTCTTTTCCACAGGTCAGTTTTTACATACATCTATATCTGAGTGGTTAAAGACCCGGGAGTAGGAGGAGGGTAGAGGGGAGATAGCTCATCCAAGCTATAGGTCTCAAGCTGTCTCACGCTTCATACCTAAACATCTAACTCACTCTCTTTCGTAATGGTGTTGTCTGAAAGGGAAAAGCGGCTTTTCCTCAACCAGCATGATTCATTCCACCTCTCCTTAAATGTCTTTGCAGTGATTAACTTCAAATGCCATTGAATGTTTCGTTTTATTGGTTGGCTTCCCAGGAACTTCCTCTGAGAGCATGGGCGTAGAATATCCCAGAAGTTACTCTCAGAGGGCAGCGTACATCTAATACGAGCAGTGTGGGACTGTATCCGTAAGGAGTAAATGAAGACAACATAAAAGGAAGTGGCGCGTCAAAGATCACATGAGTCCGAAAGTGTTTTGTCTCCGTTCTACTGTGTGCCCAAAGCCAACAGGGAGCAGCACACTCCTCTATTTCTTGGCAGTCGAAACAGCCGACTTCCTCTCGGTTGTGATGCTGACTGGTGTAGTGGGCTCCATCTCCTCCTCTCTCCCTCTGGGATTCCAGCACTTTGATAAAGCAGAGGAGTGGACATGTTCACAATTGAGAAAAGAAAAAAAATCTATGACGGACAATCATTTGGGATTCCTACAGATCCCTAACAGGGATGCCTGTTAGGAATACACAACAAATGGAACAAACCAAAAACAAACGGCCTGAGATGTAACCAGGCCTCTTTATTGATCGATGTATCTGTTTATCAGTTTATTCATTTGAACAATGAAGGTAGACTGGGTTGTTCAAATAAGACACATGGTAAACACCCAGAGGGGCTTGGGAATGGTCAGACCTCCACAGCCCAAATTATAGACTGGCCAGGACAAGAATACTCTCTGAATAGAATACGTCCGGTAAGACGGAAAACGAGGGTCTCATTGTGGGTACTGGTGGGTGTGGTGGCAGTGACCCACATCCTCTCGCTCCAACCATCCTTTATACATTACAGGGGAATGCCATGGTGACCCGAGTGACCACCACCCTGCACTTCATCTCGGATCTCCCACAGGCCTCTCCCTACCTTCCTCCTCCAACGCACTCTTTCCATTTGAGCCGGACACATCCCACTGGACAGTTCCCATGATCTTTCGGTGATCAGCTAAGCTTGTTGGTTGATGGCTTGTTATTGAATGCATATGCCGTGGCTGTGATATAGAAATGGGGATGCATACAGAATGTTTGTATGTGTGGGTGTGGGGTGGTGGGGGGGGGCTGCCTCTCCCCCCGTCTGTTGCTACACACTAGGTCTGAGTTTCCAGCTTGGGTGCGATGAGGAGATCAGGAACATTTGTGGTGGTGTAATGCCGTCAGAGGCCTTGGTCAAGTGGTCCACTGTCCAAGGTGTGGCTGGGCTACAACAGCATGAGTCACCATCAGTCTGATGATTGTCTGCAGTGCATCCTCAATCCAAGAAAACACGGTTACATTGTAACTATACGCAGCCTCCATTTCACAATGCTTATTCACCAAAGGGGAACTTTTCCTTTTACAAAATGCCTCATTGTGGCATGCTATTACAACACCCACATGTATTTAGTTTAACCCGGATATGACAGGGAAATAGAGTAATATATTTTTCCAGGCAGGGCTACAACTTGACCTTCTCCATGGACATCAAGAGGACAATATTGCATAAGTGGACATGCTTTACATGAGGAACACAGTTTGTCATCACTGAAACTCACATTACGAAAGGTCAAAGATGTGTGTACATCTAACTTCCTGAAACACAACATAACCCAGGGGCAATGCAGTAGGGTAAATCTCAACCCAGAGACACAGCATTGTGCAAGATACTTTTCATAGCGAAACAGGACCGTATCTGATTTGGAACTTTTAAAGTTTGTGAAATATCATGAAATACCTTTCTTTCTTGCATGCAAACTGCCATCTCTTAAGATGTAAGTGGAAGAGATGATCTCTTATCAGTTTATTTGCTCAATGATCCACTATCATATATTGTGTTGCCATAGCTACAGTGTGTATCACGTGTCAGTGTAAACACTTCACACTTCACCCCCAGACACGACCCACCTCTGATTCACTTTCCTTTTTACACTTGCTGATGAGAAGCCTGCCCTGGTATGCTTGCTTACGTGTTCCAAACTCATCTTGACTGGAAGATGATATCATTCAGCGATGAGAGGACGTTAGTCTTCTTCATGAGTTCCATCTCTGTAGAGACCAAAGTGATAGTGACACGGTCTGAGAGTGTGGTCTTCAGTTGAAATGTTGTCTGAATCGGTAAGGTCTGTACTGAATGAATCTGTGGTATTATATACTGTATATGTACACGTACAGTATTTTCTGATAGCAGAAAGGACATGTGACAGATGTTACGTCACAGTAGAGAATGACCAGCTACTGACTGACAATATCAGTCCCCTGCTGAGATTCCGTGGAGTCAGGTGGCTGAGTGGTTAGGGAATTGGGCTAGTAATCATAAGGTTGCCGGTTCAATTCCCTGCCGTGCGTAATGACGTGTCCATGGGCAAGGCACTTCACCTTACTTGCCTAGGGGGAATGTCCCTGTACTTACTGTAAGTCGCTCTGGATAAGAACGTCTGCTAAATGAATAAATGTAAATTCCACTCCAATAAAACAATCATTTATTTGTATCAGAAGGCGTCAGAGAATTCAGGGGGAGAGCATGGCCTAGTTGTTTGTTCACAAAGGACCTACTTAGTTACTACATTGTTGTCTATTTTATTTTTATGTGGTGTTTAGAGTTTTTTAGGGACTTCCTCTAGTGGCTTCTGTGAGCGTGCAAGAAGAGGTCACATGATGAGGGGAAAATACGATCCACATTTCAGTCTATTTCAAATACTTTTATTCAGATTAATTTCATATAAATGCTGATGAAAGAAAATTAACATTTAGATCCTGCATCAAATCAAAGTGTAATAATATATAAAAATGTAAATCACATTGTATGCTAAAATACCCAATTTTCCACTGCTAAAAGAACCACTGTCCCAATACAATCAAATTAATGGGTGATCTATTGGTGACAGATTTAAATCGTTTGATTGGTGGCAAACTGAGAACTCAGAGGGCTGAGTGCTTTCTGATTAGAAGTACTCAGGTCTCACTACAAAGCGGTAGGCATACTGGTCATCAGGGCAGGGGTAGGCCAATGACTGGCTGCTACTATTACTGGGCACCAAGGCCAGGTTGTCCTTGAAGTCTTGGACATGAGACACATACTTTTCCTTACACAGTATCAGCAGCCTGTTACTGTAGCGAATCGTGGTTTGATTGATGGGTGTATTTTGGGTGGACAGTTTTGCTGCGGGAAGGGACTCACAACGTGGACATTGTTGACGATTCAGATAGACCTCTGCAGTCCAGCTGATCTTGTTGTTCTGAAAGACAAGGCTACTGTGGACAGGAGTGCTGAATGATTTAGCTCTGTTCAGATAGTATTCTTCATACCGGTAATAACCTCGATGAGGATCATACACCTGTCTATTGACTGGCCTGTCACTTTTGGTATTGTTGAGGGTGATGCTCCATGGATCAGCTGTGTAGATCCTGGGTTGGTAGTCAAACTCCTCCCCCTTGAAGTCTGCATGCTTCTTCAGCTTGCCAAAGAGCAAGATGTTAAGCTCGAACCCCTTCAGCACGCCGTCGCTGTACAGCTTCTCGTGGCTCTTGTACAGCTGAGAGGTGAGCTGCAAGTCGTAGAGCTTCTCAGCAGGGATCATAGGAAAGCGGATTTGCCCCAGCAGGGCATTCTGGTTCTCCAGATCAACAGAGTTTTTCCTTTCTGAGATCCAGCTCTCCAGGGCCTGCAGGAGGAAAGCCTCATCTGGCACCACCAGGTCTGAGCGAGACAGAAGGGCCTGCAGCACGTTCATGGGAAGATCCATCCAAGCAGGGGAGCTGGTCAGATCCTCAAAGTTCCAGGACAGGTACTGAAGACAGTTCTCCTGGAGCACGAGATCCCCAGTCTCCACAGAGTACTGGTAGAGGGACACCTGGGTGTGGAAGGTGCTGTCCTCAGGGAGCAGCACAGTGAAGAGCCTGCCGGTATCCTGCATCAGCTGGGTCACCCCAAACTCGGAGGCCAGCTGATGGAGGCAGTGGGCCGAGGAGACAGACACCTCTGTCTGACGAGTGTAAAGGTACCTGAAGAGACAGAGAGACGAAGAACGACAAGTACAAACGAGATCCAAAGCCCAATATCAACATACACGTTTCGTCAGCGATATATGATGAAAATTCGTCGTGGGAAGAGAAATGTTTGTTGGGGACTACTGTACCTGATGAAGCTAGTGACATATGTCTGACAGGACTGGCTCACTTCAATGGTGGATTTTCTGGCTCGAAGGGTAACGTTGAACTGTGGGAAGAGGAAGAGGACCATCCTGTGCATGCAGATGTTCCTCTCCTCCATCTCTAAGGAACCATCATCCAGTCTGTTCCCAGTAGGATTCCGGACCAGGATGTCCACGTCACACCCCTCCCCAGAATCAAACAGCTGGCCCAGCTCCTCAGACAGGCCATGGCGATGGTCCAGCTGATGGACTGTGCTGCTCATATTGCTGCCTGGTACACCAGGAGGAGAACAGGAGATGAAGTAGGCACAGGTGAACACAGAGATATAAAGTATCATAATCCAGGACTTTTGTCAAAATGTTTCTCGCTCATTATGCACGTGATGTTTCTCATGTTGTAATTTGATGGTGTTTGTTTCTCTTGGTTCATTTTTGTAGTATTTGGCGCTCTTGGTTCACAATCAACTGACTATTGAAGTCAAGAAATCAAAAGGATTGTGTACCACTGAAGTTCCATGAGCTTACTAAAGATGTTAAACACTGCTTTTCTGTGTTGGTTGTTTTCATAACTTTACAGGACTTGGTTGAATTAGGATGTTGATAAGCTGTCTCACAGAAACGTGATATTTCAGATGCATGGTGAAGCTGTTGTTTAAACTGTTAAACTGTTGTTTGCTCTTCCACAGGTACACTCGTGCACTTTTAAGGTTCATGTTGTTCAATTGTAACTTGTTTAACTCCATGCTCTTATGATTCTTCCCTTTGGCACTTATTGTTGTTTTTTTTCACAATGTACGATCCATGTTTGACTACTTGCAATGTTGGGGATATCTCGTTGTTATGATCAGTGACCTATGCACTATTGTAAAGCTCTCTCTTGGAAGTCGCTTTGGATAAAAGCGTCTGCTAAATGAATAAATGTAAATGTAAATGTAACGTAAATGTGAAGCGTACCTGTCTCACAAACTACCCCGGCATCTTCCTTGTGGGAGCAGTCTGTTAACGCCCAATCTTTGAAGGTACAACTGGATAAGGATTTTTCTGTTCCTTTGCAGTCCATATCATCCAGCCAGATGGATCCAGAACCTTTCAAATAAAATAAGACAATAAGGTAAGGAAAGACAATTAACGACTTTCACATATAATAAATTGTATCCGGTACTGCATCAGTTACTTACGGTGGCTCTGAAGTGCAAAACACACCCCCTAATATGAGTGCATCCCCCAAATGAAAACACTCCCCCCAAATACGAGTCAACTCCCCCCAAATAGGATGACTTGCTCACCTCTCCCCATAACAAGGACACACTCCCCCAAATGGATGCATTATTGTAACTCAACGTTTAAAAACCTGTTCCATAGGGCTGCGCTTTACCATCGCCATCTAGTGGTTTACTGTGAGAACTGCTCTTGTAATTCACACTTTAAACCACTAGATGGCAAAATTGAAGCGCAGCCCAATGGCGCTGTCGAAACAGTGCCCCACGCAATTTATACTTTTGCATAAGTAGGCCTACTTGCTACCTGCTTCGATAGCTAAACAACTGTCCTGGTGCACGTAACTCTGCCAGGCTATTGCATTTCGTACTTCTGTCGATCAATTTATTTTCCCCTGTTAGCTACTGCATCCATTCAGCGACGAAAGTGTTGTACCAACCATTTCCGATTTGAGTTAATGTAATGTGGTTTTGAGTTCATGTTATGTCGTTCTCCATTTGGAGGAGCGTGTCTTTGTATTGGGGGGAGGTGAACAAGTCATCCTATTTGGGGGGAGTTGACTCATATTAAGGGGTGTGTTTTGCACTTCAGGGCCACCGTAGTTACTGTATTGTGTCACCTGCATACATTCTTTTTTTGCATTCCGTTGCCTGCGTTAAATTGTTTTGTAGCCTACATGTGTATGACCCCATAAATTAACCATGTCCATGTACAGCCGTGTCTATTTGTATTGGTAACACGCTTTATCACTACTACTTAGTACTTTCTTAACTTACTGCTGTAACACTGCAATTTCCACTCAGGGATGAATAAATACATACCTACCAATAAGCCATACAAGCCAAAAATCTTTACTGCCCCATGGTGGCCGAACAGTGTAAGTAACATAGGGGAGATGCTTGTGGATGACTAACCCTCTCCGTAGGTTCCTCCAGAGACTGCAGCTTCAGCAGCAGGGAACTGCAGCTGCCGACACACCACCTGGGCCTCTGCCAGGTCCCAGCCATCGTCACACACCGTTCCCCATTTGCCGCTGTGGTAAATCTCCACTCGGCCCTCCGAGAGCGCTCGCCCCCCCACCAGCCTCACGTCGCCCTCCAGGGGAGTCCCGTCCGAGCCTCTCGCTTAACACAGGGAGAATAATAATAATATATTTTATTTGTATTGCATTGAAGAGCTGCACAGAACCCTGAGGGACACCTCTGGTGACGTTGTGGGTGTGTGATTTGGCGTTGCCCAGGGCGACGTGCTGGGTTCTGCTGGTCAGGTAAAACCGGCAGAACCGGTCATACATAATAAAATGCAAACAGATAGAACTGGACTTTGTTCAGAAGTCCATGCTCCCTATGACTTCTGAACAAACTACTCAATTCTATCTGTTTGCATTCTATTAGAAAATAGCCATGATACATTTATATAGTGACATTCATATAATAATGATGTGTGCCATAGGCTGACTTACTGAATAGGCTGAATAGGCGTCCACTTTGTGAGACAGAGTCTAGCCCAGAGACATGAAGCAGCAACAGCAAAAGGCACCAAGGGAATGTGATTACACAAGTCTGCATGTCTGTCACTGTATGTGGGCCGCTGACACAGACAATCGAGGAAAAGGGAATCGAAAGTTATTATTGTTTTCACTTCCCTTTAACTGTACATAACTTGTAACTAACTTAACCCTAACTTTAACTACCCTAACTCAGTCTCTCCCTCTCCCCCTGTCTCTCTCCCCAAGTTTCAGCTCCGCTCCCTCCTCTGGAAGGGTAATCCTCCAGCCCACTTCAACCCCGCCTTTGTACCAGCTGCCATTAAAGTTTAATATATTATTCGACACTGTTTTGCACTATACAGCTGTTATATACATATACATCTTATCTACACTGTACATAACTTGTAACTTAACCCTAACTTGTAACTAACCCTAACCCAAGAGTCTGTCCCTCTCCCCCCCAAGTTTCAGCTCCGCTCCCTCCTCTGGAAGGGTAATCCTCCAGCCCACTTCAACCCCGCCAGCCCTATCAGCTCCAACTGCCAACATAACTTCATAACACAACATAACTTCATATTATATGTACATATTGTCTGTAATTATTATTATTATTATATTTTAAGCAGGAGAGCCGTGAGAGATATCTGAATTTCCCTCACGGGATAAATAAAGTATTATCTATCTATCTATCTATCTATCTATCTATCTATCTATCTATCTGACCTTCTAAAACACCTCCAAATAATAGAAGATCATTTATTGAGATATTATTTAAATATCTTACCTTACTTGATAGCTGTTTGTACGGTAGCAGTCTCTCTTCACAAACTCACACCGAGTTCACATGTGCAATGGTTGATATGGCTGTTCAGTTTAGATTCAGTTTCGTTTCTCACAAAATTGCACAATGAGGGCCAGTTGCACAATCAAGCTTCAACTTGTTTGAGGTGGGAGGGCAATGTTTATGGTGCGTTAACTCGGATACAATCCAAACAAATGAAAGACTCACAGAAGACAGGTAAAGACTTTTACTCAAAAAACAACCAGAAATATTTTGTTATTGTGAGGGAGGAGTTCCTGTGCATCTATGAGATCTCTCTCTCTTTCTCTCTCTTTATGAAAACTCTTTCAAACATAGTTCTTTTCATTTAGGTTTTGCCTTCACCTTTTCACAGAGTGTACAGAAACTTGCTGGAGTATATGATTTGATGCAATGAAAAGAGAAAAAACAGTGCCATTGTACCAAGAGAAACCCATCCCAACTTCATGTAAACACACAGTATGTTCATGTTGTAATTTGTAATTTTCTTCAATCACAGTCTCAGATTAATCCAAAGTCTTTTGTACATGCATTACAGAGTCTGCAGTACTATTGAGGGAGATGGACAGATGGCCAGGGGGAAGGATGACCTCCCTTCCCGATCCATTCCATGCTCCCATTCATTGATCAACAGTCACCAGTCTTTACACCCAAAACAGACCAACTTTATGGCAGCCAGAGGTCTGAAGGATAGGATTCCAAAGGATGCGTGTTTGGTGTGAACACCTCTTTTTCCGGCAGACCATCGTGGCAGTGAACCCCCTTGTCTTCAAAATAACAACCATGTTCAATTCACTCACACTCCGGGCAACATGTGGTGTGGGGCAGTCAGAATCAGCCTGTGGAGCGTCACTAACATGCCAGCAGCATGTCACTTTAACATTGAGTGACTGGATTGGAAACATCACCAGCTCACAATAGCATGGCCTGGAATGCATCCAGCATGAAACCTATATGAACTCCACCCCCTCATACTTCACATCCCCTATCTTAGTCTCAGGCATGAGGATGCGGCCGTCCAGTGTGAAGGCCATGATGTAGGTGGCGATCTTGCCGGCGTCCTCCTCCGACTTGAGGGCCAGGACGATCTGGTCGTCCATGTTGGGGACAAACTTGAAGGAGGAGAACCCGTGGGTGGGGTTCAGCGGGCCCACGCGGCTCACCGTGACGTCCTCGAAGTCGGGCGAGCAGCTGAGCACCAGGTTGGTGCCGCGGCGCTCGTCCTCCGTCTCGTCATAGCGCTGCTCGCTGGCTCGACGCGGGAGGAAGAACCAGCGCTGCAGGCTGTCACTCCACGCGGCGGACTCGTGGATTAGGTAGCCTGAGGAGGAGGGGTCAAGGGATGAAGGAGGGTAAAGGTAAGAGTGGCAGGAAGGAGGGAAATGCCAGGTAAGAGAAACATGTTGCTGAACCAGGCTCATTGTCACGTTGTCAGATAAGGCAGAGAAAATAAAACCAGGACATGGAGGGGAAAAACCAACATGTGCACTACGCAACACAGTTGTTCTAAAGACAATTTGATGAATCATTCCAATATGCAGACCATACTATGTATCTTGGCATGATGTGGCCAGCCACTACCCAGCCCTGGCCTCAGCTCTTACCTGGGGGTTGGATCCCCGCGGCAGACTTCAGCTGGTTGTACATGGGAACCCAGTTCTGGTGCTGAATGTCCCCATGAGGCCCAACCACCTTCACCCACTCTGGGTTGTTGTTGACGAACTCCCCTGACGTGGTCGTCCACTCTTTCCCCAGACCTCCCACGTACAGATGCTCGTCCTTCACGGCTAGCCACTCTGCCTTGAACCCTGACAGTGACAAGACAGTGGCGTTAAGTGTCCATACGCAGATCAGGTTAGCGGATCATCTCAGGAAAGAGATATGCTCGCGATCCGTCCATTTCCATACTTTAGCTTCACTGACCTTTGGCGACAGAGCCATCGCCGTCAGGCAGGATGACCCAGGGCACGGCGTTGTCCCCGTCAATGTGGTACACCACTCCCGTACGGTCATCCACAGTGTACAGCTTCCCGTTGAACACCACCAGCTCAGACAGCTCCATCGCCCTGCCCTTTTCCGCCAGGTGGCTCTCCAGCACCACCCTGTCCTGGTCCCACTCCACCGTCACCCGGTCCCCGCTCGGGGACACCAGCAGGTGGCCCCTCCGCATGTAGCTGAACCACGTCAGCTTCTTCTCGCTGCGAGAGTCCGTGTCCAGGTCGGCGATGATGGCGATGCGGTAGCGCGTGCCCTGCGCCGTGTGCTCGGGGGCGCTGAGGGGATAGGTGTGGTTGTAGCGGTCGGCGTCTGCGTCAACGCCTGTGCGGCTGCTCCTCCAGCCCCGGGGGCTGCTGTGCTGGGTGTAGCCTAGCTTCATATAGAGGAGGAGGACCAAAGCCAGGGCTGCTCCCGCCACAACGATGGGCCTCCACTTGAGGCGGAAACGAGGGTCTGTGCTGCTCGTCATGGAGGCCAACATGGGAAGTCCTCCAACAGAGATACGCAGAGGGGTTAGAAGATCATTCTGATCCGCATGGGAGGAGCCTGGAGGCACAGGCATGGGAGAAGGAGAAGGACCTGAGAAGTTAGAGGGAGAAAATAGAAAGTGAGTGAGAGTTGGGCGTGGCGGTGTCTGTCCGCCTTGGCAGACTTGGTTTGAAGAGAGATTTGCATGAACGTTGACTATGTTCTTCCATTTTCCTGTTCTATGATGCACTATACACTACACTTTTTTGTCTAGATTTGAGTATGCAATTTACGTTATGCAATCATTCCAGATTCCAAATGTATGCAAGGATTAAAAAAAACAGTTTGACCAGAAAAGCCACATACTGTGAGCCTATTGTTATCACTATGACTACAGTAGTGTAATATTAGATGCAGCCAAAAACACTTCTTGGAAATGGCTTGGAATCAAGACAAACAATAGTCTAACTACTACAGACAATCTTTTCTTTCTTTCTTTCTTTCTTTAATAATAATAATAATAGTATTTGTAATGCACTTTGCGTTTAGCTTAATCTCAAAGTGCTACAGGTTAAAAACAAGAAAGCATAACAACATGTAGAACAAATAAATAAATAATAGGACAGATAAAAGAGGTTAAGAATCGGCCAAAGGCTCTCTAACAAAGGTGGGTTTTTAGGCCACGTTTAAAAGCCTTTTACAGGTCTAAAGGGAAGCCAAATGTCAAATCAGTGTACAAGAACTTACAGCAGCTGTTACGTCAAAGATTTGGTCATCTGATATTTATATATTTTAAACCCGTAGCTAGTAAGAAGTTAAAATGAGATCACCTTACATGCTCATCCTAAAGACGCCTGTTCTTTAGAGTCTCCTCTGGAAAGAGCAGATTGTTAACTAGATCCTGGAGAGTACAAGTTTGCCTTAGCAGTTCCGGCTCAATGGTTAAAATAGTTGTGTGTCAAGCTAGGTAGGTGAGCCAACAGGTGTTCAAGGGAGTGCTATGTCTACGTGGAGTATGGGAGTGGCCCAGTTGGCCCCCTGGGTGACAGCCACGTAAAACAAGAAGACCACATAACCCACGTTCAATCCACTCTCTGGAGTTTCACTTACTTATTTTGGTACAGTACAGTAACTTACAATTAGGTGTTTTTAGTTTAAAACTGTCTAAGCATACAAATATTAGGATACTCGTGAATTGATGAACAGTTATCGAGGCTCTCAACTAAACTTCCATGAACTCTGCATGTAGTCTAGATCCAGAAATGTCACATTCTCCAACCGGATTTTTTTTCTGAGCAGCACCACGCCCACTGAAAGGCTCTTTCATAGAAGGGCCCCTAGCCAAACAAAACTCCATAATGTCACCATTAGGGCTACTCTGGAAGACACAGCAGCTGGTTCCGAATAGACCTTGACTGACAGTTTAGCCTACTAAAGCACAAGTAGCAGTCTATAGTCCAAGCATCTAAGCACATGCAGCATCTAAGTATTAAGCTTTTCATCAGACAAGTTCCAGTCCACCAAGATAAGATATTTTGTTCCACTTCACTCTGTAAACAAGACTGATAATCCCCAGGCATGTTCCAGGATTAGTTGTGACTGAAAGCAAAGTTCTGTTTCTGATTTTGGCCTACCCTTCCGTCTCCTCCTGCCAGAACGCTGGGCAACTGTCATCTTTCAATCACGGACAGAAACACACTTCCTATCCAGCCCCTGTTCTTTAAAGCACTGGGCTGGGAACGCTTCACTTGAAAGTGTGACTTGACTGTGGCTTTTCTAAGTGTAATCATGACTCAGGGCAATGCCCTAGCAACAACGGTGAACTTCATGCAGACTTAGAGGATTATGATTGATTAACCACAAGTCCGAAAGGGCAAACCTTTCAATTTAGTCAGCGTTGCAGGCTTTTTCACAAAACCTTGATAGGCTAGTTGAGTTACTGTTGTGTGGGGTTGGAACAATCGGTGACACCATTGTCTATGTTTTGTGGCATGCACAGAAGTAAACAGTCTAAAATCAACAAGTACCAGTTAACAAACCTTATCACACAGTACAGCAATCTGTGTTCACGCTATGACCAGTCCAAACCCAGGCATGGACAGCCTTCTGAGGGTGTGTCTGTGATGCAAGGAGAATGCCAGGGACTGTTCAGAAGAGAAGTACAGTTGCACAATATTATAAAAGGTGAAGATGTAATAGACACCAACTACAAAGGGGTTCCTGAGGCCAGAATGCTGACAAGTACATTCTGATCTTCTGGGGAACATTCCACAAAAAGGTGGTCTTCAAAGCCTTTGAAGCAGGCAGTTGACACCACCATGTAATACCCTGAATGAAAATGTAAATGCAATATGCAACGCATGATGGTCCCTCGTTGCCTTAGCTGAAATAAAAAATGCCATACACACACAAAAACACATATCCCTTTTAGGTGAATCCAAAGAGTAGGGACAGATACCTCAATTTCAATCGACTGATTTACTTTTATGAAATCTGAACAAAAAAGTTAAAATTGTTGCAAGTTGTATTTTGACTTTTGATCAGTACATCTAAGAATGATGACGTAGTCCGGGCTGCTGACAGCTGATGGTGCATGAGAACGGCGAAGTTCCTGCTTGTTGTAATGAATTAGATATAGCTAATAGCAATGGTTTTGTTTGCTCTTCCTTAGAGTATATAACTAACACTGTGCCAGCCATCTATTGCAGTTATAGTTACGAAGCAAAAGTCCTCTCATATGTTCATTTAGGTTGAAATCGTGTTTTAGTGGGGGAAAAAGTAGGCTAATGAAATGGTTCTGGTGCTCCTAGCTACACTGTACACTGTAGCCTTTGGTCCCTGGATGGTAGCGCACCGCAGATTACACCAAGCATGCATTCTCAAAGAATAGTAGACGGTCCAACGTCAACAATACTCACTACTTTAGATTTCCCAAATAGTCAAGTAATAGAATAGGAGATGACATAGTTGCTCGGGTATGGCTCTCTGCTCGCAACAACTTTTGATTTACTAGCTAGCTACTCCCTCAAAGCGTCAGTCCGTTCAATTCGCCTGTACTGTCGCCTTCCGATTACGTCACGAATCGTCTTCCCAAGTGGTGTGCGTGTCTTCTGAGTGCATACAGAACCACATTGCCAACATATACCTTTGTGTATGAGTTAATCGGACACGTTATAAATCATGTCTTTCAAGGTAGACAATGAAATCAAGAAAAAGGTAAGGCTGTTTACATCATTACTAGCTCGCTATCTAGTAATAACTTTCTTGTACGCTACAGTTGAGAAATGATGATGCTTGCAAGGCCTGAATGCATGGTCAGTGAGCTAGCTAGCTAACTAGCTAACAGTTTTAGCCGGTAATGTTAACCCGTGGTCTGGTTTAACAGAGGGTTGCGCTATATATAGAAGTGAATACGAAATAATAGTTATCTTGCCGATTTGTTTTCTTAAAACACCCACACATAACACAATTGTCTGATGCAAGTGCGGCAATGTTTTGTAGCTATTCCATTAGCTAGCCAGTGTGGCATTGGAAGTGAGAGACATTAGCTACTTACAAACTTGCTGGTCTTATCTTAACTCAAATTACCTCCATCTCACAGGTCGATAGTTTCAGGGAACGGATCACCAGTGAGGTGAGTACAATTATGGACTCGTCAAGCATCGTGCAGCTATTCAACACGTGGAAGTCTCGAAAAATCACCTAACCCGGCGGCTACTGCACACTAACGTGTGCCAATGCTATCCGTTTTATTTTGTAACTCAGGCTGAAGGCTTGGTTGCCAACTTCTTCCCAAAGAAGTTGTTGGAACTTGATGGTTTTTTGAAGGTAATATAATGGGTTTGTAACTATCACAGTGAGCAAACACAACACACAATCTGTTACCATTACATTTGTTGAATGTCATGCACATGACCTTTGATAGGCTGAAGATACCTTATATTTACAAACGTAGCTCTTGGTTTCAAGGAGCCCGTATTTAACGTAGTAGACCTGAGAGACATCCATTCAGAGATCAACTTCAAAGTGCCAGACCCAGTGGTCATCACCAACAGCCACGATGGACTGGATCTGGTGAGTGTAATTTAGATCTGATCTGTCTGAATCTGATCATTGGAGACAACGGTTTCAAAACAAGAAATTAACTTTCATTTAATGTCCACTGCAGCATGCCAAGAAGCGGAAACTAGAAGACGGAGCAGCAGACGAGAACTGCCAAGGTGAACTCCCTGGAGCCTGTCTGAAAATGTTGACTTGGCAGCAGTGGCTAGTGGTGGATGTTAAACTGATCACTTGTGTCCTGTGTCTGGTTCTGTGTGGTGGTTAGGGGGTACCAGGTCTTTGTCATGCCCGAGGGAATGATGAAAAGCAATGGTCAGCTGGTCGACCTGATAGAACGAGTCAAACCAGAGATCCGAACGCTTATTGAGAAATGCAACACAGTAAGTCCAACACACACACACACACACGACATGAAAGATGACATGTTATTTCCTGTCCATTTATTTTCCTCTGATGTCACTTAGGTCAAAATGTGGGTCCAGCTGTTGATTCCCAGAATAGAGGATGGGAATAACTTTGGCGTGTCTATCCAGGTAATCACCTGTCCAGCAGTGTTTCTGTTGGATAGATGTCCGTTTAATGTGTTAATGTTTTTGTTGTCATTAATTAGGGGTGGGAATATTTTGCGGGGGGGGGGAGTGTCTAGATTGTGATGTGAATTGATTTTTCCCCCCCCACCCCTATCTTTAATACGATCCAGGTTACATATATCAACTTTAAACTGAACGTACTATAATGCAAGGAATCTCCTCTTTATGGATCAAATGCTGGATAGACAATATTTACAGTGGATCCTTCATAGATCAGTACATTTTGTTCGATTAATTCATGTGTTTACTGATGCAAAACCTCATTGCAAACACATTGCAAATGTGCACAAACTTCCAATTCAACTAACACCAATTCAACTAGCTGACATGATAATCACCAGCTGCATCATGGTATGTCTTACCGACATCTTAGTCACAGACTGCATCATGGGCACTGTGCACTAGTGATTCTAATGCTGCAGATGACATGCTTTGTATTTCCCCAGACTAGAGGGCAGAACTGTTTTGATGCCCTTACCATTACTTGTTAGGATAGTGCATGTAATAATGGGTCCTTGTGTACTGTGTCTCTATAGGAAGAGACTGTTGCAGAGCTCAGAACTGTTGAAGGGGAGGCTGCTTCTTACCTGGACCAAATATCCAGGTACCTAAAGAGTCTTTACCACTTAATTGTTGTAGCTGAACCGTCTTCCGTTCTGTCTACCTGCACCCATGCATTGATTTGCCATTCATTTTTATTCCAAGTTGCCAGTCCTTTCCAGAAAACGTGTGATTTCTTTTCCCAACAGATATTATATCACCAGAGCAAAGCTTGTCTCCAAAATTGCGAAGTACCCTCATGTGGTAAGAGCTTATTTTATTAATATCCTTTTCACACTGAGAACCAGGGTTTTACCTGCAGTATTTGAAGACGGTTCAACCAGAGTCAGACTCATTCACACTAAACGGTATGGAAATGACCTTAAGCACTTGTTTAGTCACCAGGCCGTGGGTGTAATGGCCTCTTTGACCTGCTCAACATTCCTGATCAGTCTGGAGTGCAAAGGTGTAAAAAGCACTTTTACTAGTTTTTTTTTGGTCCCAGAGGCTAGTTGCTCTTTTAATCATTGCCGACCCATCACACAGGAGGACTACAGACGCACAGTTTCAGAGATTGATGAGAAGGAGTACATCAGCCTGAAGATCATTGTGTCAGAGCTGAGGAACCAATATGTGAGTGTTCTCTACATAAATTGCATAGACAGTATCAGACATTTTAGTGTATTTTAGGACCTTACACCATCTATCTAGCTGTCCGTTCCTTCCTGCAGACTCACATACGTTATGCTCGCAGGTGACTTTACACGACATGATCCTGAAGAACATCGAGAAAATCAAGAAGCCGCGAAGCTGCAACTCTGAGGCCCTGTACTAACCTTCCCTTTCCCAGACGGCCACATTGACTAGAACTGGGACTGGTTCTTCTCAAGCTGGACTATCATCCCTCATCCACAGTAAAGTGGACTATCATCCCTCATCCACAATAAAGTGGACTATCATTCCTCACGCACATGAAACTGCCATGCAGCAGGACAGTTGACTTCCCCGGGCAGAGACAGGCCCTGCATCCCCATCCCCATCCCATCCCCTGCACACTTGACATGATTTGTAATACCCTCCCCCCTACCTATATGGTTTAAAAAGTAAGTAAGGCATTAGTGTCAGAGCTCCAGGCTTATTCCACTCTTTGCCTCTATGATGGAGTGCACAAGTGCTTTAGCAGACAGGATGAAAAGATAAGCCTTGAGTCTAGCTGATCAAGTTTGCCATTTCAAAATTGTCTGGTGGCCCTACTCTGAGAGTAGGGCTACTCTACGACCCTCTACAGAAATTTTCTTAAATCTACGTGTTTTTCCCAATGGCCTGTAAGAGTGGTCGCATAAGGTGACTTATTATCCACCAACCAAGAAGAATTGAACTGCAAACATGACTCCCTACAAGATTTGTGGGTGTCACATACGTCGGTTTCGGTTCTTGTTGTCTGTCCTCTTTACACAGGTATTTTATTTGTGTTTGTCACAAGTACTTTTATGTAATTGGTTTTAGGCGTCTGAAATGCTCCAAGGTCAAGTGTGTGTGTGTTTTAGTTTTGACCGATTGTGTTGTGCTATCTTTTGGATGTAAGGGGGGGCACCAGACAAAGAAAACTCTGATATTTCATATCGGATGGTGCAGTGTGAAGTCTTATCTCCATCTACCAATTTTTGATTTAATGATAAATATTTTACTTAATAAAAGTATTCTTTTGAGAACATGTTTTTGTATATTTCTTTCATAAGCGATCTCTATCATTTGGCGTCATTCTGAAAACAATAACAAGGCTTTCTGGAACATGACTTATAAAATAAGCAACTTATTAAAAGCTCTTTAAAATGTACTGAACCAATATTAGGAAGGTTCAGGAAGATAAACAAACACAGTAGAGTTCAACCTGTACCTTTCTGGATACAGTACAACTCCTATGACTGTTAGGAAGTTCTCCAGCGCTCCAGAGTAACAAGCCCCCACCCTTGTAATGCTCAAAATCCCCACAAAGTGTCATCAGATCATGGGAGGGAGGCAGTTTCCTATTAAATCTCTAATAATGCCAGGAATCTGTGTCTGTCTATATATTCTTTAGAATGGGATTTTAGGGCAGCGAGTTTTCCACGATTTTCTCGAAGAACGGGTAGAGTGCAGAAGATCCACAGCACAGCACAAACCTCTCCAATAATACTCTCAATCTGCAATTTATAGTTTGTATTCAGGAGGTCAAAGGGAGATAGACTTTCTTCAAAAGTGGATACACTGCCTTCAGATTTTTCCATTAGTTTTCCAAATCGTGTGCAAACCAAATTCTGTAAATTTCAAGAGGGAGGTTTGGTTCGATAAGACCGAGTGGTGGGTGGAGCTCTTAATTCGTAGTTGGTTCACATAAAAGCTACGCGCATATATTCATTCCCAAATATTGCATCTCCAAAATCGACTTACGCGTAATGGTCGCTCAGAGGATGAATTCATTGCTGAAATGGACAGCGATACTCATTTGCCTATTTTCCTTTATCCTAAACATCGTGCTAATATGCCTTAATTCAAATAAGGTGCCAAAATGCACTTCGAAGCCGCTTCATCCTTTGAGGGGCCAGCACAACCCGCGCAGCGCCGTCTTCGCCGACTTGTCTGCAAATGAATATCTCCAAGTGCGCGACTACATGCTTAATCTGAAAAACGTGGACATTTCGAATAGTAATACTGCTGATCCCTCCAAAAACTTCTTGTTTTTAATTGATCTGTCTTTGCCGAAGAAAATGGATGCGCTGCGCTACCTAGATAGTAACGGGCCCAAACCAGTAAGGGAGGCGACCGTCGTGGTGTTCCACGGCAGCCAGGGAAACATCAAGGAGTACGTGGTGGGACCTCTTCCACATCCGAAATACCACCAGGATGTCACCATGAAGAAGTACAAAACCGAGTTGCCTATCAACGCGCGAACAGTCACAATTGGGGAGTATGTCCTTCTTTTTCAGTTTCTCGACAAGGAGGTATTTTCGAAACTTGGTAAAATCATGAAAGAAAGTTTTGATGTCAGCAAAGAAAAGAATTTGAATGCTTTTGAGGGAATGCCCAGAGGTGTCCAGTCGGGCGACAGACACACTTGGATATCTTTTTTCAGGGATTTAAGCGGGATGTACATACACCCCGTAGGATTCGAAGTCTTGGTCAACCACGACAGCACAGACTCATCCAATTGGAAAGTGGAGAAGGTGCTTTATAACGGAATATATTTCAACAGTGTGGAGGACCTGAAACAACAATATGAGTCAGGGAATGTAACTAAAATAGTCTTTAAATCTATTCCCAATTATGCATCGTTGAAACTCAAAAGCAAACCAACAGGATTGAGCCCACAGCAATATTACGCACAAGGCAAACGCTTTAGTGTCCAGGATAATCATGTCATATACCTCGACTGGAGTTTTGCGTTTGGGTTAAGTTCACTTACCGGTATGAGAGTTTTTGACGTCAATTTCAAGGGGGAGAGAATAGTTTATGAACTCAGCGTACAGGAGGCAATGTCGGTGTATGGTTCTGTCACACCAGGGATGATTCTGACAAAGTTTCTTGATTCCAGCATCGGAATAGGGCGCTTTGCGCACGAACTCGTCCGAGGAATAGATTGTCCATATGAGGCAGCATACATTGACACCTACCGATACATCGACATTGGTACCCCCAAGCGATTTAGGAATTCTATATGCGTTTTTGAGCACAATACCGGACGTCCTCTTAGGAGGCATTTTGCTGACTTTTTTCATAACAATTATGGCGGACTAGTAAACAGCGCCTTGGTGTTTAGGACAATCACAGCCATAGGCAACTATGACTACATATGGGACTTCATCTTTTACCAGAGTGGTTCAATTGAGGCCAAGGTGCATGCCACGGGATACATCTCTTCATCTTTCAAAGTGGACGGCAGTTTAAAATACGGCCACCAGGTGGCGAGAAAACACAATTGGAAACATCCACACCCATTTCATCAATTTCAAGGTCGACTTGGACATATTAGGTGTGTGTGAAAATGAAGTTTACAGATGCCGTTATTTGTCATGACATTTGTTTAACTGAGCTACAGAGCGGACAGTGACAGACCATTGCAAGCACCAGTATCTCTGGGTTGCAATGTCAAGTAGACGTGTTTCATTAAGATGAATATATGACCTCTATTGTTAGTCCCACACTACTGATGTGTTCGTGTGTACACTTACATGTAGTTTCACTATAGGAAAAAAACGAAGCTAGAGCATTATACTTTAAAGTTACAGTTCACAAAGCGTTGCTTATTGACGTTAAGTTCAGTTCTTCGTTTACATGCTCCACAGGCGTTAAAAATGTGTTCCAGACCAAGGACATGAAGTATGTGAAGGTGTCACTGCCCTGGAAGCCAGAGCGCTCTGCCATGGTTCCACAGCTGGTGGAGAAGCAACTGAAGACGGAGCAGGAGGCTGCACTCCGCCACGACACCAAGATGCCACGTTACCTCCACATCGCCAGCAATCGCACCAACCGATGGGGCCACCAGCGTTCATACCGCCTCCAGGTGATCACCTTCGCTGGGGAACCCATTCCAGAGGCAGAACCGGAGGAGAAGTCCATGTCTTGGGCTAGGTGAGGACTCTCTGCCCTTTGGATGTCTGAGGTGTTCAATTGGGATCTCTGTTTCTAGGGTTGATGGTGGAACCCATGAGTGGGGTAGAAAGGGGTTCGAGGGTAGAAACCCTCTCCCTGACCATGGCTTCTCTTTCTCTTTGTCTGAGAAATTCAGGATGTAACATTCTATTCAGAAAATACTGGTGCTAGCATGCCTTGCCAGCAGAGAACCCCCTCCCCACATGACCTATAGATGACACTAGGCTTACGTAAACAAACTGACCTAGGTTGACCATTAGCATACTAGAGGTGCAATAAATGTGTTAATCTTATCTGTGTTGAGTGAATAATAAGGTCAAGCCTAGGGCCAGAGAATTCTGTAAGTTTCCACGTGCACGCGCACTCTACCTCTGGGATCGATCACATTGACAGTATATTCAGGGGAGGGGACTTCTCACCAATATGTTTGAATTGGCCTTACATGACGACTTGTGAACCAGGCAAACTTTGCAATCAGATTGTGTCTCCTTGCTGGCAAGCATTAAACCATTGTATGTTATTTTATCCTAACACTCTTCTCTTTCTCTTTTGTTTATTATTTTGTACTACAGGTATAAAGTGGCCATTACCAAGCACAAGGACTCAGAGCAGACTAGTAGCAGTCTGTACAATCAGAACAACATCTGGACTCCAGCAGTCGACTTCAGCAAGTACATTGAGGACAATGAGAGTATTGAAAATGAGGTGTGGAATTCATCATGAAGGCCTGTGAAAACAATCTGTATGGCAGGTTCATTGATTTGGTGAAAGTAAGGTTGCAAAAAGTCACCAAAATGTTTTCCTATCCTCCAGGACCTGGTTGCCTGGGTAACCGCTGGCTTCCTTCACATCCCTCACGCTGAGGACATCCCTAACACAGTTACCGTGGGGAACGGGGGCGGGGTCATCCTGAGGCCTCACAACTATTTCGATGAGGACCCGTCCATCCACTCTCAGGATGGGGTGTACATCGCACCAGGCTCAGAGGAGAGCTGTGAGAGCAACAAGATGGCCTGCTTGGCTAAGGACACCTGCAGCCCTGCCCTCGAACCCTTCACCTACCATGGCTTTGAGGGAACAATGAAGTTTGAGGAGTGACACCCTCTAAATCTGCAGGGTACATTTGTTAGCTTGATCTCACATAGAGATCTTTAAATGTGTAGCCAAGCACAGTTGCCGATTGCATTTTAAAGCTTCACATCTCCAAGGCAGTATAAGGATAATACAAATAGAAAATGTTTAAGAATAATTAACACATCAAAATTACACTGGGAATAACAATGTATTCCTTTTGGGTAGTAACAGAAATCCTTCCTCTGCACTGCTCATTTTAACATTGTTATGAACACCACGGGCATACATGTACTTATGCATTAACATAGAGACAATGTATATCCCACATTTGATTAACTCCAGTCATCCTTATAAACACTGCCTACACTTTTTTGTATTATTCTTTATTGCACTGAATATTAGTAATTTTAACATTGTTATGAACACCACAAGCATACATGTACTTATGCATTAACAACATACAGACAATATATCTCCCACATTTTAACTCCAGTCATCCTTATAACCACTGCCTACATTTTTTTATTATTCTTTATTGCACTGAATTAGTATTTTATTTTTTTATATAACAAAATTATTGGTCGGTTGCCTGTTGGATAAGGACAATAAAATCTACCACAAGTGTGTGTTTGATACAGGACCCATCATTTTAGATTGTACATAGTTCTTTTTAACTTCACAAATAGCATACAGAAGTATTTATGTAAGAGGGTTTATAAAATACAGGCAGTTGTTTATTCAAATGGTCCAGAGAGCAGAATTAATCGTTTCTTTTACAGTCTTTCTAGGACATATGTTTTCTAAAGGAAGTCAGAAACAGAATCCAGATGAGAGAGGACCAGTGAACTCCTCACCCCAATCCTTGACCCGCTGTCAAACTAAATGCACAAAGGAATTGACTGGGGAATAGGTTTTTCATCTGTTTGTGTAGTTAGTGCACACATGTGTGTGTGTCAGTGGGGGGCAAGAGATCCGCATGTTTTGAATGAGTCTGTTCTAGGTATCATTGGTTCACTCAAAGAGTTTTCCCATCTATAGTAGAATATTGTCATGCATTTTGTCCTTTCTGTAAATAATTAAGGATAAATGGCTTCTCCAACCCCCCACCCCCTCTCTCTGTTTCAGTCAGAGGCCATGTGTTATGTACATTTAAGAGACATCAGATATTTGAGGAGGAGGCATTCTATAAAATCATAGACATTTCCGAGAGAAAAGAGGCTTCCGAGTAACTGTCAGTTAGATGGATTTGTCCTGCTCAGTAGTTCACTGTGAGCTGAGGAGCTGCATTCTCTTCAGTACCAATCACACTTTGTGAACGTGCATTATAATCCAGTAAAGTTTTTCTAAAGAGATTCAAAACCTACTTTGGGAAACAAGACAGAAAGAAGAAAATACTCAAGAAAATAAACACAGGAACTGCATTCCGGATTATTTAAAGTATGAACTGTGACCCTCCAACCACATTCCCTCCAGTATCCGTAGATAACAGCATCTGGGTTTGTCTTATGGATTGTTCCCAGAACTGGTTTACCCCAGATGCGAAAAATTACTGAAAACCCTAAATGCTGCTCCTGGATCAGGTTTGTTTGTCTCTCCCTAAGGGTTAACTTTCAGATTTGTGGAAATAAAGCTGAACTAAGTTCAGGTCACCATAGCACCTTCAAAAGGGAATTGAAATAACAATGAAAAAAATCACAAGGCCATTTAAGCTTGATACAGTTGAACACAAAACAGTTTACGTACCATTAGTGTCAACAGATAAAGCTGCTCTGTTGTAACTTGGATAACTGATCCAAACTAGAGCCAAATACCTCAAGGCCTCAAGGGGATAAACAGCCCAGACACGACTTGGCTCTGACTGGGAGAGAGTGCAACCAGAGAGCTGTCGGTTGTGTCTAGAAAGAATCCCACCATAAAAACAACACTATCTATCTCTGTGATAACATTGGCAAGCTGCCTGGACAGACTTGAAGAGTGGCTTGCAGGTCACACGCTACGACTGACCCTGGTTTGTCTGTTCTCAGGACCAACACACAGTGTGGTAAAGGAACAATCCTGCCTCCCAATAATCCAAACAAGTTGATGGACTTCAGTGGATTATGCTAGAATATCTAGGAATTTGGCCAGGGTCTGGAGGTTACATAGAGTAATATAAACTGCGGTGCATAATTTGTTTTCCTGTGTGTTAACAGACAAGGACAGGAACACAGCCTATTTGGATAGGCTCCAGTAAAGAGTCAACAGATGTTCAACATCAGTAGACTCACATGATGATTCATTCTACTCCAACTCATAGCATTGCAGATTCCTTACACAGCCTTAAAACCAAGCTGATAGACATCCATCAAGCAACGGTGTTAGTTTAGTACATAGTTGGTCAAAGTATATTTCCAATCTCTCTTAAAGGTGCTATATTAGATGACATTACACAGTTCCATCCTAGTTTACACGTAGCCTAATAAGGCATTCAGAGCAGGTATATAATCAACAGGTTTAAGATGTACACCAGAGCATCCAGCAGTATTATTTATATGGAAGATATCTTGTGAGTTACAGGGGCTAACCTTGGCCGCGTTTCCCAGATTCGTTAAGAAGCTTAGAGCTTCTTAACGAATCTGGGAAACGCGGCCCTTGTACATCCCTGAAACAGGGGAGTGGTTGTGTACAGACTCTCAGAAAAGAGAACCATCTACTGTATTAGATAGCACAATAATCTTACGACCTTGGGAGGAGCAATCAGAGGAACCTAACTATCGACACTGCTGTGTGTGCCTGTGCGTGTGTGGGAGAGAGAGTCATTATTAATTGGGTCCAAGATGTTTCTTAACAGGCTGTCAAACTCTGGGTGGAACAATGCATTTGCATGAGTGTGTAGTGTGTACGTGCTTGCATGCTTCTATGTCTGTGTGATGATTTATAAGTCTGGGATGTCTGCAATCATTAACTAATGGCTATGATCACTTTTTTTGAACACACACATACACACAGAGACACACGCGACCTGCACCATCTGAACATTCAATATTTGGATAAGTGTGTGTTTTCTCTCTGTTTTATCAGTGGGCTCTGCAGGGACAGATGGTGGGGTGGGGCCAGTGTGCAGAGGGGATGTCCTCCATGCTTAAGACAGACAGGATGCGAGAGATCTTAATAATGTAGGGTATGTTATGACACTATTAAGAATGGTTATAGAACTTATTATTATTATTATATTAACCAGGAGAGAATAATATATGAACATGTTCACATCCCTAAATATCCCTGCACAACCTACTCATAACCAGCTCCCCTGATCTCTTAAGGCTCTAAAGGATAAGGACAGCAGAATATATGTTACTTTTTTGAGTGGGAAGACTGGGAAAGTTGTGTTGTGTGTGTGCGTGTAAAGTAAAAAGGTGGGGTGGGGCGGTGGGACACAGTCACATAGACACAATAGTTATTTTTAGCTCCCAGGACAAGATCACGGTTTGTGAAGCAAACAGAAAATCGTCTTGTTTTATCCAGGCGAGGCCACAGCCAAATAACGTGTCACCGTGGAAACTTACCCCACTCACTCCAGGTGTCACAGGGATGCACTCGGTCAGACGTAAACACGATGCACGCCTTAGGAGCCCCTCCCATCTCTCTCTCTCTCTCTTTTCTCTTCCCCTGCTCTACTTCTTTTCCCCACCTCCCGGCCTACCCCGCCACAAACCAGAGCTAGCGAGTTCTCACGGATGCTAGGTTCAGTCTCAGTTCAGCTTGTTCCTGTACAGATGAAAACAGGAGGTGCACGTGTCCGAGGTGTGGAACTTCCATGCTGACCCTTTTTCTTTGCTTACAGAAGGTAGTGGTCAACCAGCAGCGAGAAGAGGTCTGGAAGTCAACCATGTTGGAACAAAAAGGAACAATTCCCTGTTGCTATTAAAAACCTATAATAGCGGCTGGGGGTGGGTGGGTGGGCCTTATTGTGGGTAGGGGTATAACAATTCGATTTGTGATGTGTAATTGTATAATTTTATTGATTACCCAAAAAACACCAATAAAAAGTGTTAAATATAAAAACCTATAATAGCATAACGGTTAACATCATAGCCATTCGAGGCTGGTCCTAATTAATCTTCCAGAGCTGCTCTTTTTATAAATACAATTATTTAGTATAATTACTTTCATGGATCCATCCAATAGTAGTTAGTTAGTAGTTAGTTAGTAGTTCACAGAGCTAAGTAAAATGTCATGGTGTTGAGTTAAATAAGCACTTGCTACTTTGTGCTTAACCAATTTTATTTTTAAATTACTTAACACTGTAGTTGAATGAAACCACAAAAAACGTTTTCAAGTAAATCCATCAGTTTATTTTTTACTGTGTATAATAGAGAGGAAATGTATTTTACATTGAGATCTGGGACAACATGTAGTTCCACTAAAACAATGATTGACAGCAGGTTTCCTGTCCACTTTTCATAGTACATCCCATCTGAAAAATCAAATATGTCTGGGGCAAAAAGTTAACTATTGCGCTGCAGGCAGAAGGTCATACATTTTTATTTAAGTACAGTTTCATAAGCACATAAGCACTGTTTCTTTGAAACAGGCTGAAATGTGTTTTCATTTTCCATGATGACCCATTGTTTGCAGAAATAATAGTAAATATTAACCTTAGCCTATGGGGAAAACAAGAGGCTTGAAAAGTGAAAAATAACCTAATTATCAGTTGGACCGCGTCATCCATCACACCTCCTATCTGGGTCTCACATATAGCTCTAAGTACCCGGACAGAAAAACTGAGATTGAGTGGACTGCTGGGAAGTGATGGCTTACAGAAGAGCTCTTGGAAATGGCATCGGTGACACCTTATGGTGTGTGACACTGAATGGAAATGTAAGTTAATGGTAATGATAGTAAAAAGAGTGTGTGCATGCCCGTCTGTGCATGCGTGTGTGCACTGCACTGTACAAGGGCACGTACTCACCCACTTGCTGCAGTCATGATGTAATGTTTACCCCCTTCTCTCTCTGCCTCCCCTCTCCAGTTTAGCAACTGGGCTTGGTGAAGTGGCCAGGTGGTCCCTTTGGGTATAAAAAGGGACCAAAGTAACAGAGCAGCAGCACATTCGACAGCCAACCAGACATTAGTAGAGAAGCTGCACTTGTCTTTCTCATAGACGACTTTGGTTATTTAAGGGTATCGTAGTTTTAGCCCTGAGTACTGAATCGTAGATGCCAGTGGAATACGTTTTAGAAAATATTATATATTTGGAATTCTGGTTGTAATAGTGAACTAGTAAAGGAGACATGGATGTAGTCCATGGTTATGGCATCAGTGCCACCGAGTATCTCCAGGTCCATTACAAGGACACACAGGACTGGTTCCTCTTGGTCTCCATGGCAGCTGACCTGCGGAACACCTTCTTTGTGTTCTTTCCTCTCTGGTTCCATCTATGGGAGCCTGTGGGGGTCAAACTGGTCTGGGTGGCAGTAGTGGGAGACTGGCTTAATATGATCTTCAAATGGTGAGCGTTCACAGACTCTGAAGCTTTAACTAATGAGCATTACAATGTTGAAATGGTGATGATGATATCGCTGTGACACTGGTTGATGTTTAACCTTATACTTCTTCCTCAGGATTCTCTTTGGAGAGCGTCCTTACTGGTGGATACAGGAGACTGGTTACTATGGTAACTCATCTGTGCCATATATTGAACAGTTTCCCATGACCTGTGAGACTGGTCCAGGTGAGTCTGAACTGGCTACTATGTTTACAAGAACAAGCTGCTGAGTGATTTGTTTGATGATGCCAAGGGTTAATCCCATTGCCTTCGCAAGCGAAAACATATTATATTTTAAGTATTGTATACTTATGAAGTATAAGTACACTCTTTTTCCACTTTGGCCCTTTGGAATAAGATATACCTTTATTCGTCCTACAATGGGGACATTTGGGCATTACAGCAGCAAAGTGGACAGAAGAGTATATATAGAAAGAAATAATACCATTATTACAATATGTAATCATAATAAAGATCAACGTGATTAAACTATAAGTCTTATTTATATATTTTTTTAAATGTAATCAAATCCAAAGCAGTTCACAAGTCAAACTGACAATTGACAGTTAATTTTCTTCTTACAGGAAGTCCTTCAGGTCATGCCATGGGGGCTGCAGGGGTCTACTATGCAATGATCTCATCGCTTCTTGCAATTCTGCTAAGAAATTATGGAAACCACATCAAAAGCTGGTGAGATGCAAAATCAAGAGATTGCAATATAGCGAGAAAGAGATAGAGGAATAGTGTGAGGGAATTAGAAGATTGAGAGAGAAAGCAAGAGAGAGAGAGAGAGAGACAGAAGGAGAGATAGACAAGGAGAGAATGCTGACCCAAATACCCTTGTCTCTCCTCAGGTGTGTCCGTGGGCCCCTGTGGATAGTGTTTTGGTGTGTCCAAGTGTGTGTGTGTGTCTCCAGGGTTTTCATAGCTGCCCACTTTCCACACCAGGTCATTGCTGGGGTTTTCATTGGTAAGTATATATCTACAAGCTGTTGCTGTTTAAAATACAGACCCAAACACGCATGCAAAACTGTGAAATTGTCACCAGGCATCATCGTAGCCGAGGCCTTCAATCACATCCAGTGGATCTACGGAGCATCTCTGAGACACTACATCTACACCACACTCCTTCTGCTCTCTTTTGCATTGGGACTCTATCTGCTCCTGAGGGGGGCGGGTGTGGACCTGCTCTGGACACTGGACAAGGCCCAGAATTGGTGCCTCAACCCTGAATGGGTTCACATGGACACCACGCCCTTCGCCAGCCTCTTCCGCAACACTGGCACCTTGTTTGGCCTGGGCCTGGGACTGCACTTACCCATCTGTGCAGAAACCAAGAGAACCGAGGGTGGTGCCACCTACAAACTTGGCTGTTTAAGTGCCACACTGGTGTTGCTACATCTGCTTGATTATTACCGGCCCCCTGCACATAGCGTGTTGTTCTATCTGCTGTCTTTCTGTAAGAGTGCCACTGTACCCCTGGCTACTGTGGGGATTGTACCCTACTGTGTAGCAGGGGTATTGGGTCAAAACAAAAAGAAACAGTTATGAATCAGATACACTTAGATTGAGGCCTAAAAAGACCCTCTGATAGTAAAGGTGGCTCCAAGGACTGCCATTTGGTTGAAGTAGGCAATTTATTTTTGCAACAGTTGTGGAGTGACTGGAGTCCACTGACTGCATGAAAGTAAAATCCATGATCAGCCCTGTCTTCACTTTGACTTGGACAAACTGTTGTATGTGCGAGATGAGAAGAGGCTAGAGAATAGCAAGAAAGAGAAACAGCGTTAGCCTCAGTTCCAAAGACATGGATGAGTAGTAAACATGAGGGTGCCTTGGTGAAACATGAGGTAGGCAGAAGTTGCAGAGCTACAAAAAGGACAAACCCCACTTGAGTAGAATTTAACCTTTACCTTTCACAGTGGACATTGACAAGCTCTGCCACTGAGCAACAGTAGGCCAGCATTTAAATGGACTAACTCAAATCACCTTTGAGTTAGTGTGGTCTAATAACTACATGACAGAGTGAACACAATGCATTAAGGTTGATAAGGAACAATCTCACTTTCTAAACCTTTCTGTAATACCAAAGGTGTACCACAGGGGTCCATTTGAGGGCCTCTTATTTTAGTTCTACCTAACAATTTCCTCTTCTTTTTTTAAATTGTAAAGTGTACTTGTATGTGGATAACACAATTGTGATTTAAAACAACTACTTAGTGACCCAGGTCATACATTGATTCCAAGCTGACAATTACTGCATGCACTGTAAGAATGTGAGTTAACTCTATCTGTTGAGGATCACAAAACTTGCAAATGTTCATTCACTAAGCTGTCCTCAAGGAACTACCCCTCTAAATCAGAACACTTTTGCAACTGAAAAATGGGACCGGGTTATTCTAAATGTGTCTCTGTGTTTTTGTGGAATTTATTATTAACTTCATTTATGTCTGTGTATTGCTTTTTTGCATAATAATATTAATGTAACTAGTCTACAACATGGTTAGAGGTCTTCAGGTTCTGAGATGTACTTCTTTCTGTGAGAATTGGTGAGGCTTTGTGGAATAAATAGAAGGGCTTTTTGACCATCTGAAATGAAATCATAAATTACACATCACATATACTGTACGTACATATTCCTTTCAGTCAACAGACATACAGTGAACATACAACCACGAGAGGAAAAATGTAGCCTACATCCCATTTCAAACCTATGCATGATCCAATACTGGCATCTAGTGGTCAAACTGTAACGTGTGATTAAGGGCTTGGTTTAATTGTGCTGTATATTTTCATCTTACATTTTGTATCGTTTTCTTACAAAATGAGAGACTCAGATATCATAAAGATACATTAATACAAAGTATCTTTACTTTGGTATAAAATTGTGCACTGTTGTGTGCTAATACTATCCTGAGGGGGCGGGGTTTTCAGAATGCAGTCAGTAGCTAACGTTTACAAACGTTTGTTTTTTTGAACGCAACCCGGAAGTGCAGACAAGGAAAGATTGTTGCGCATAGTTGGCCCCTTCGGAACGATTTTTAAAGCTAATTTATTAAATAAGCATTTCTCTACTGTGTATATTTTAACTGCTACTATCGGTGGGATACAATCTTGTAAAAGAAACTCCTGCTGAAGGGAGACATGCCTCGGAGAAAGGTAAGTCATGTCAGCTAGCTGGCTGGCTACTGTACTGGTAATTACGTCAAAATTATTATTGCTAGCTACCTAGGGGGCATAACGTAAGATAAATAGTAGACTAGCAATATATTAGATCAAACGATCTTGCCTTTAGTCCAATGCATTGGCCACCGACTATGCAAATCCGTTCAGTTTAAATGCAGTGCAATGCAATGAATGTGCAAACTTTGCAATTTAATGTTTACTTGCATGATAACCATTTTCAGTTGGGCGTTTCTTGCTCTTGATGCAATGAAGCATCTTTGCAGTGAGTGTTTAAAACAAGCTAGCATAATGTTATGGCGTGAATGGTTGTTCTTAACTGGTTGCCTTTATCTACATTTGTTTGGAGATCTTTATATGCATGCACTGGGCAGCAGCATTTGCACGAGCTAAATGACAGCTAGCTAGCCAGGCAAGGATGGAACAGTGTGTTCCTTTGCGAGGAGGAGGAGCCGTTTCCAAAATGATATGATTGGATTGAACCAGAACCAACGTTGTGCCCGTTGGTTGAATATTTGGACGTCCTACGTCCTTCATTTACGATTGGTTTAGGGTGAGCTCAAGCGTATAAGCATGTTTTTATGTTGTATAACTTTTTTTTAATAAACAATCGTGGGGCTCCTTGTTTATTTTGGAAGTGTGGGTACATATATAATATGGAGTGGTAGCGGAGCACCGTTGAACAATTCAAAGTGCAACGTCGAGCATCCCCACTGAAATAGCAATACACACGAACCTACTTTTTGTAAGGATTCATTGAAAGAGGTCCCTGTGTAGTTTTGTCGTGCGTTAATAATAAGAATCTGTTTTCAGTCCAGAATGATACTTTCAGACTATTTTGAGACCAGAGTAGGCGTCTGTAACTAGTGTTTAAATCTGTCCTTTTCAAACATATTTGTACTGTTTGATTATATAATCTCAGCCATATGTAGTGAACTCAGTCCTCTGCTGTTTATGGATTTTTGGTGAGTTGTGGTGCTGCATACATGGGATACTCTTTGAACGATTTTATGGTAGTATGTGTATGCTATTTTACATTACACAATTAGTATTCATTGTTATTATTTTAATATGGATACATTGCATGTTATATGTAAAGTTCATTAATGCACTTCTACTTCGCATAATGTCTTCCTCGTGTCCATCTTTTTGTTGTGTTCTAAGAGGAACGCTGGGAGCAGTTCCGATGGAACGGAAGATTCGGACTTTTCTGCGGATCTCGAGCACACGGACAGTTCCGAGAACGACGCTCACAGGCGGAGGAACACGCGCCTCACCCGAGCTTCGTTGCGACTCAGTCAAAGCTCACAAGGTATGGTCTTTTTAAGGAATTAAACCGAATAATGTAGTAGATGCTATGATCTCTGGTTAAGTCACTGAACCATATCTGACTATAATGGTCATGAGCCAGTGCAGGCCCCATTGCTTTTCTATCCTGCTTAGATATAGGCAACCAAAGCAGATAAAAGCAGTGATTCCTACAAATCAAAATTGAGATCAGTAGATAACAACTTCTGTATTCTATTCAAATGTTCTGTCCATTGATATAGTCCACAGGATATAGAAATTGTAAGAGGGTTACATTTTTTTCTTTAGACAATAGCCATTGTCTGTGTGCAGTAGACATTCATAAACTGTGAATAGGAACAGAAAGATGAACCATCCCCCATGACCCTTTAATATGTCTCACTAATGCAGTTCCATAAGAGAGTGACATAGTTTAGGAGATGCATTCAGTTGTGGCAGCAATAAACGTTAATGTTTTCTGGGTGCCTTTAGTTTTTTAGAGAACACAATGTAACAAAATGTTCTAAATTGTGTTATCAGTTCATTTATAGTATACTGTGGCAGAGGGTTCAGAAAGCATTGAGTCTTCAATCAACAGAGCTGTCAATAAGAACCTATCATAAATCATGTAGGACCCTTGGGGGGAGGGGAAGAGGTAGGGCTGCCTGAAGACTCCTGTTTGAAAATGTCTTTTTAGATTCCAGCCCTGCCCAGCGAAGCCCACCAACAACCTTGGGCCCAGAGGAGGTGGTGGTCTTTTCTGCCCGCAGAGTGACCCGTAGCCAGCAAGGGGCATTGGTCGTGCCAAAGAAATACCCCCTGCGCCAGAATCGCTCTTCTGGGTCGGACACAGAGCTGCCTGGGGATCTGACAGAGAGGGGTAGGAGGCTGGAGGGAGGAGGGAGGAGGAGGGTTGAAAGAGGCTGCACGGTCCCTCTGCTGTCAGCTATCTGTATATGCACCATGTTGCCTATCCTGACGCTCTTTTGAATTTTTGTAACCATTGCTGGTGGGGTTTGTATTGTACAGTGGTTTGTTAACGTAGTCTCTCCTCATCGGCTCCACAGACCAGAAGCAGGGTGCGGACCAGGACGAATCTCCACCCCGTACGCCCACAGGCAACGCCCCCTCGTCTGAGTCAGACATCGACATTTCCAGCCCCAACGTCTCTAACGACGAGAACCTGGCAAAGGAGCTGTCACTCAAAGACTCTGGTAGCGACCTCTCCCATAGGCCCAAGCGGCGGCGCTTTCACGAGAGCTACAATTTTAACATGAAGTGTCCCACGCCAGGATGCAACTCCCTGGGTATGGGATCGGAACCATCGTCCACCCACAATACTACATCGCCGTTACACGACTAGTCATTTGTCTGTCTTGACTCTTCTTTTCTTGCTCCGTCTCTCAGGCCATTTGACAGGGAAACACGAGAGACATTTCTCCATCTCTGGCTGCCCTCTGTACCATAACCTCTCTGCCGACGAATGTAAGGTAAAGACACGCAGTTCAGGATCCAGAGGGAGCAGCAAAGGGATCGATTGGTAGAAGTTGTTGTGTGTTTCGGTAAACGGCATGTATCTTACCAGGTGAGGGCTACTTCTCGTGACAAACAGGGGGAGGAGAGGACTCTGTCACACAGACAGGATGAGAATAGACACTCCACGCGCCACCAAGTACAGATCAAAGCCAATGTAAATCATCCTTTTCTACTGGCACCCACTCTTCAGAATGAACCAAATATGACTTAGATCAGTCATCCAGACAGCCATAGAATAAATGTTGACGTTGTATTTCTGCTTCCCGTGCTCAAGGCTCCGACCGATCGCCAGCTGAGGTACAAGGAGAAGGTGACGGAGCTGAGGAAGAAGAGGAACTCTGGCCCTCTCAAGGAGCAGAAGGAGAAGTACCTGGTGAGTGAGTGGAGGGACCTTGTGACCTCAGGAGGGAAACCTTGGACCAAAGAGTCTTTGTCATTTAGTCAGTCGGACATCACGTTTACTTTGAGCATTTATTGATACCATGACATGGACATGGGTTTAATTTTGGCGGAGTGGATAATCTAAGCGAAGCACTTTAGCAATAGAGACATAATCCCCCTGACGGATAGAACATACAGACAGCAAGGGGGAGAAGGGGATGGTGGAGGGCGGCAGCAGCACTGATCATACACAACCGGGGTGAGTGTGTGCGTATCCGCGCGGCCTTTTGACGCCGTCTTATCGGACTGGCCCAATGGGCTTGTGCTGGCTAGCACACGTGTGGTAGTGAGCGGATGACGCGCGCTGCCCGATTGCCCTGCCTGAACTAGCTTCGCTCATGTAGTACATTGTATTGGAGGTACAATCTGTCCTCTTCTCCGCTGTTGCCAGGACCACCGTCAGATCCATGGGAGCCAGCGTGAGCCTCTCTTGGAGAACATCACTAGTGATTACGACCTGGAGCTCTTTCGAAAAGCCCAGGCACGTGCTTCGGAGGATCTTGTAAGAGAGAAAACTCATCACCTTTCCTCCCACCTTCTCCTCCTCCTGCTCCCTGTCCTTCCGCCTCAGTCTTTTCTGACTGTATGGAGCTCAAGCCAAAGGGGACACCCAGACGCCTCTCTCTCAGCACTCTCACGGTGGGGCAGTGCATTCTGGGTAAACTGGCCAGCCACAAAGGTGCTGCTAGCCAGTGAGGAGTTTATTGGAAATGTATGTCCCCCATAGTGTTCAAGCATTCAAACAAACTGTTCAATTGCAGTCTATTTTAAGGAACTTGAGGTCTCATTTGGGTGGTAATTCATTGTCCCCACACTCTCTCTCCATTCAACCTTTCAGACTTCAGTTGTGTCTCGTCATCCTTTTCTCACCATTTTCAGTTTTTAGATGGGCTTTCTCTATCCTTCCTACACAAATTCCAAAAACAAACACACTAGTAGATATGGGACATTTAGCTTTTGAACCCACCTCCCATGTAACTTTTGGTCATTCCTTTCTCTTTTCCTTCTCGTCCAAATCCCCCCTCCACTGTGTCTCTCTTGTCCCCCCTCCCCCCCTCCCCACCCCTCCTGTTCTGGTCTCGTGCAGGAGAAGCTGCGTCTGCAGGGTCAGGTGGCGGAGGGCAGCAACATGATCAAGACCATAGTGTTTGGTCGCTACGAGCTGGACACCTGGTACCACTCGCCCTACCCAGAGGAGTACGCCCGCCTGGGCCGCCTCTACATGTGTGAGTTCTGCCTCAAGTACATGAAGAGCCAGACCATCCTTCGCAGACACATGGTAAGACAAATCACTGTGTTTGCTTTTGTGTTTCGCATGTTTTTTGTGTGTTCCTCGAGACGGCCACATTGAAAGTACCCTGTCTGTAGTGCCATTCTGATGGGAGCAGTGTATACATCCTCTAGTCTGCTCTTGTCTAGGCCAAGTGTGTATGGAAACATCCTCCCTGGAGATGAGATCTACCGCAAGAACAACATCTCTGTCTTCGAGGTTGACGGAAAGAAGAACAAGGTGAGAGAGAGCATCCTCACTTCCTGGGTCATCTCGAACCACTCTGTTAGAACTGGGCACTGCTTGTCCTTGATTATCTGCTGCACTTACTCTGTACATGTTCATTAAGAGCACTTAATTTGGGGTAAAAGTGCCTGCTAAATGATCGGTTAACTGTTAAACGTTAACCGAACAACACATAGGTCTCCTACCTCATCAGCTCAGGCATGAGCCACTGTTGACTGTTTGTATGACAAAACTACTGTTCTGATTGACCTGACTGGTATCTTTCCAGATCTACTGCCAAAATCTATGTCTTCTGGCCAAACTGTTCCTGGACCACAAGACTCTGTACTATGACGTTGAGCCGTTTCTCTTCTATGTGATGACAGAGGCCGACAACACTGGGTGTCACCTGGTTGGATACTTCTCTAAGGTGAGGACGGGCCTTGCATGTGAAGTCACTGTTTTCAGGCATAGACAAGATCTCTTTCCAAAGAGACAGAAAAGGCGGTATGAATTGAATTCTGTCTTGCCTTGCCTTGCAGGAGAAGAACTCGTTCCTGAACTACAACGTGTCTTGTATCCTCACCATGCCTCAGTATATGCGACAAGGCTACGGCAAGATGCTCATCGACTTCAGTGAGTACCGGCTGATGGGTAACACTGCTCAGATGCTTGGGCCATGGTAGTGTGTCTTATCTTGTTATTGTAGTTGGGTTTATTGAGCCTCTTTATTGAGCCTATAACCTGGGCTTATGCAGGTTTCCCTCTGCCAGTGGTGTTTGCTCAGCGTTTTCTTGTATCTGGTCTCTCTTTACCTGATGTCCAAACTCAAACTTGGTCTCTCTAACCCTGTACCTGGTCTCTCTAACCCTGCACCTGGTCTCTCTATCCCTGTACTGGTCTGTTCAACCTTGTACTGGGTCTCCATGCAGGCTACCTGCTGTCAAAGGTTGAGGAGAAAGTTGGCTCCCCAGAACGTCCCCTGTCTGACCTGGGCCTCATCAGCTACCGTAGCTATTGGAAGGAAGTGCTGCTGCGCTACCTCAACAACTTCCAGGGCAAGGAGATCTCCATCAAAGGTCAGCTGGATGTTCAACCCCGTATTTGTACATGTTTTTCCTGATGTTTTTTGGGGCCGCGTCACTGGTGTAGGCAGTGAACAAACTAGTCTTAATTGCTGTGGAACATACTCTTGCCACTATATCTATGGTTGTTTGTCACAATTTATTGCCAGAATTGTAGTTTAACCAGCCAGCTGTTCAGAAGTCAATGTAAGGCTTGTTTACTATGCTATTTTGTGCAGACCGGGACATTATGGCCAGACTCAGACAGTCATTGGTCTGACATGGTTTGTCTCAGATAGCAAGATGGTACTGCTGATAGGAGCGACGTGTGCTTGTTTGCTGTGTGCATATTGGTTCACCAGTTGTCATATTGTAGGCTTTATTAAGCAATCCAGCAACAGCAAGTTTGGAGTTTTTTTTTATGAGCTTGATGCCTAAGATATACTTTTTCCTATATGTATTTCTGTCAGAGGAGTTTTCTCTCTGCCAAACCCAACTCCCCCTAACACCTCCCCAATGTCCCAGGTTAGAGAGGGCCCTGAGGATTTTAAGGGCTGTTCCAAAGTAGTGGAAAAACTACATTTGAGACTCTGTGGCCCAACGCTGATGTTGAAAGCCCAATGGTCACCTCCTAACACCTCACAGACGAGGCATGCTGAAATAAGCACAGTATTGTTTTATGCTAATAAAATTAATTTGTATACTAGAAGGAGGAAGGAAAACACCAGGGGGTTAATGAAAGAATGAGGCTAACCAACTGACTCTTGTCAACAATTCAGTAATGCTTAATCTTTAATAAAACATGATCATTTTGCTGACAGAGATGTGGATCTAGCTACTCTGTCCTCAGAATTTTTGGAGGTACACAGTTTTCAGTTGCCGTTTGGTTAAATGTTGCAGAATTTCACCCATACGGTGCCAACATTGTGATTGAAACCTTTTTTTACCCCCTTATACCTTTGAAGGGGCTTGATGTGCCTGTGATTATGTAATAGTGTATTCATAGAATTATGAGTGATGTTGATTTGAGGTCACTGACAAGATGAGGGTTTAGCCCCTCAGTGTCACAGGGTTTAGATTAAAGTAGTCATTACAATGATCACTATATGCATCTCAAAAGACACTGGTGACCCACTGAAAGGACGTCTTAATGAGTGTAATGTACTTTATGTGTTCTAATGAAAGCGGAGGAAATGAAAGATGGTATCTGGCCTTGGTTTCCAATTTGGTTTTAGCCGATGACTAGTCTAGACATAAGTAGACATTGGCCGTGTAGTAGACGTTGACAGTGATCTAATCTACTTCTCAAACTAATCGAAACTCAAACTGTCAAATTGTAATCTTCTCATCGAGTTTCGTCTGATGTTCTGAATCTGATCCTCATTTTCCAACCTAGAGATCAGCCAGGAGACAGCGGTCAACCCAGTAGACATCGTCAGCACTCTGCAGTCTCTCCAGATGCTCAAGTACTGGAAGGGAAAGCATCTAGTTTTAAAGAGACAGGTAGACACATACACACACAACATTTTACCAATAATTCACTAGTGCCATCACTAGGGGAATAAACGATAGCTTAATTATTAAGACACCACTGTTATCCTCCAGGACCTTATTGATGACTGGAAAGCCAAGGAGACCAAGCGAGGCAGCAGCAAGACCATCGATCCCTCAGCCTTAAAATGGACGCCACCGAAAGGGACATAGATTGGCCCACTGTTCTCCGTGCTCCTCACAACACTCTCACTGTAACTACCCAGACACTCCAGACCAGAATCTGGAGTTCCCCCTCACATCAGGATGGCCTATTTCACAACCCCGCTTTTCATCCCTCACTAGAATGTTACTTTAGAGTTAGTCATTTACAATGATTGTTTGGTGTAAATTAGGATAAAAGGATATACGTTCTCAACGAAAAGCTTATAATGCTTTACAGTCACTTTAGTTTCAGTACTCTTAAAGGTAGGTACATCCTGATAGTGAGCTGATTGGATCCATACCTGTGCTATCCATTGCGCAAGAACCGCTCCATAGAACAGTGTTACCATAGTGAACCAGTTAGTAGGCATGTAGCTATCTATAGCTGCCAGTGAACATGACATTCTTCCACTTTTAGAGTGATGTCAGCAGGACAGGAGTTCCCTGGATGACATCATCATTCTCTGCAGATAGCAAAGGGAACCTTGTACCTTACCGATGTCTCACCCTTTGTTTACACTTTCCACAACTTTTCTTTCCTCTTTTTTGGGGGGTCTACCTCGTTCATTTTACCACTGTTTTAACTCCTTCGGTTTAAGGCCAGTTTTATACTTGTTGTTTCAATATATGTTTTATATAAATATATTTACATGAGCCAAGGTCAAACAAGTTGCTTTGTTTGGATATATTTAAGTGATGAAGATGATATGATTCATGTTTGGCAAGACAAAGTTTATTAAATAGACACAGGACTGGATCCCGAGCTATACTGAAAATATTTCAAAAGTATTTAATATTGTAAGATTACATTATTTGTGCAGTTTGACGGAGGAACAGACAAACAGGCACACAAGAGAATAAGCAATATTGTAAAAAAATAATTATTTCAGTTTTATGTTCATACAAATCAATTCAAATGGGTGTATAAAAAGTACTACATGCATACAAAATGTAGTGATACTGATTCTATTAACTATTTCCAGTAAATGGTTTTCGATACAGTAGCCTATAGATTAAAATAATATTTTTTACATATATTAATAGATATGTATTGCCTTTATTTTGTAGTGCTTTATGTACATCCATGAATGTTGTATGCCACAAGGCCGTATGGCTTACACATCCTTGTGGTAACTGAAGATAATGCTTTTACAGATCACTTTGTCTAAATTTGCCATTCATCACACTAAGATATTGGCAACTGTTGAGATCCTTCACTACCGCATACATTTCTCATCTTTTATTTCCTGTGACTTTCATCTCCACCCAACCTCTTGGCCACTGCCTTTTATATTTGACCTATTTGCCTTCCATTGTGCTCTATAGCCTGTTCTTTCTCAATGCTTCCTTGTACCATTGGCAGCTATAGGTACCCACTACAGATTTGTATGTGTTTAATCTGGTGGAATATGGAATAGCACCTTCATCCAGTGTTCTAGAAAAAATTGAATTCTATTAATTCTATAAGCTAACAAAGGACAATTAGACCGCTGTAACCTACCTACACACAGTGAGTACTGGTATATCTATATGAATGATGTAGTAGTGCAACACCCATATATTGTTCTGTTGTCCAGCTGCTTTTGTACTTGCTTCCTCTGTCCAATAAATACTAAGGGTGGAAAATGATTGAAGGTCTGATTGTCCTCAGTGTTTTTTAGTGTTGTCTGTCTCTGTTACATGAGGTGTGAATAAATGTTTAGTATCGGATCCAATCAAATGAAAACGGAAACAGTAAATATTTTATACAATCGTTTTATTAAGGGATTAGATATCATAAATGCATGTAGCCTTGAGAAACTGACAGACGGGCTGAGTTAAGTTTTCCGGAATTTCATGAAGAATAAAATACATTTTTATTTAATCAAGTATATCTAACAGTATTTTAAAGAATGTTTTTGTTCTTAAATAAGAAACAGCAAACTCATTCTGCCCCAGCCTAATCAATTAAAATAAAATTGGACAATTACTACATACTTACACAAAGCATTGTTCAATACATGATGCATATTTCTCAAATACAGCAGTAAGCCTATGTGTAAACACAAAATACATATATAATAACAAGTTAACCTAATGTTATCTAGTTGAAACATCCCTGATGCAGTTTCCAACAAAAACGTTCACATACATTTGTATTTGCCAACTAAACTTACATGCCTTGTTACCCCATGTATATATTGATCAATCGAATGGAACTCAACGTTTGACCCAAAATTAAAGTTGATGAATAATATTTTCTAATAGAACTGCTTGTCCCACTCTTCTTCCATCTCTGCAAGTAGATACAACATTTTAAGATGAACAAACATTTTCCTGAGAACATTATAATCAAATGAATATCCTTTGATCTATTACATGTGCTAAATGCTTCCCCCCACCTCCACTTAAACCCCTTCTTCCCATGAGTCCTACGAACATCTCTCCTTTATTTCCTTTGTGAAAAAAACGAGGAGAATTAATGACAGTTATGTTCAAAATACAAATTCATTTTAAGCAGTACAATTATCATATTTATATCCGTTGAATCAGTATATTTATAAATACATACTTTTCTTATCCAGTCGGACGGGTTGAGAGTCTTCTAAAATCAGATTTAAAAACAAAATCGTCATAACACAGTTTAATAACTGTAAAATGCACGCAATAATAACACTTAACGTAAAAATAAATTCCCATACAAAATGTTTATCTTACCTGAACTTCGCCCCATAAGTCCGTGGAACTGTTGAGATTTAGACCGCTTAATGAGATCTGCTAGGCGGATAATCACTCCTCTCTCCGAAGGGTCACCCTTCACAATCAACACACAACGTGCGCTCAAGATTAAATTAAGATACAGTAGTTAACAGTCCATTATATACCAACGTAAGTTTTATTAAACTCGTTTTATCAAGTTAACTATCAATGCCATGACCTGAAGCTTCAGAAAAATATAAAGGGTTTTTTCTCAACATTCCAATTGGCGCCCACACACAGAATGACTGCTGTCCAAGGTTCTGAACTAGCCCTAGAAGTTGTTGCGAGTTCCAAAGCGGTGTTAAACACTTGCACTCTTTACCTGCCATTTCTCAATCGCCCAGACATCTCCTGCTTCGCGGGAAGCTGGGGACCCCAGAGCGCCGTACACCTGGATCAAGACTGCAATAACTACAACCCCACATTTCAGAACTTCCATCTCCGTAAACCGTCGGAGAAAATTGCTCACACTCACTGACTCAACAAGTCCTAAAATGTTCAACCAACACGTTTCTCTACGGCTTAATCAAAGTTGAGTTTTCAGCTTTGAACAGTGATGTCTATTGAGTCACATCTGCATTCAGCTTTTATACCAGTAGATGCTCCGCCCTGCACCACATAAAATATGCATTTCTTCTCACGCTTGAAATAGGCCCCACTCTTGTGCGCAACTGGTGAGTAAACTAATTGTTTGACACCATCTGATCCATTCCCAACGACGATAAATGACACACCATGACAATTTATTGTTCATCTTTTGTTTATCTAGATTAAACTGTACACCTCTGACGTTCCTTTCCCATGTCCGAATACGGATAACCCCAATGATAACCGGGTGTACAAGATAAAAGTGATCTCTTCAATAAAAAGAACACGAAGCATTGGCACTCATGGCTGGGGGTTATGTGACCTAAGAGTAACCATAGCCAATAAAATAAAATAAAATTGGGATGACCACTTTTCACAAAACGTTTTTTTATACTGTATATCAGTGTCCTGCATGTACCAAACGCACTATGTATAGCGGAAGTCATACAAAAATCACACCTTATGTATCTAAATATATGTTATATTGTGTATACACTATGATGCACACAGACTCACACGCACAGACAAAAAATTGTGTTTGTTCTTCATTCCCCTAAGCTGATGAACCTCTTTTCCATGACAAACAACACAATGTGACTGGTGACAACTGTCCAATCAGCACAGAGCCAAGTGTCTGCTCTCATCATCCTCTGTGTCAGGTATCAGCCCTATTCCTCCACAGTGCACTGGGGTCAATGCTGGATATGGAAGAGTGAGATGAGACTGTAGTTCTCTGCCCGGATCAATTCCACCCAGGGCTAATAGCAGAAGGCCGTTTGTCTCTCTCAGGCTCTGGGTAAGACAGCAGATGCTTAGGGGGCACGTGGTTAATCTTAGCTATGCTGCAGTCTCGTGTCTGAGGAAACTGAAAATGTCTGAAGAATAATAGGTTCAATCATATTGTCCTCATTAGCAGGCATTGACATTCTAAAACAGGGACCTGTCAACATGATGCAAGTCTGAAAGTGGATGGAAGTCTAAGTTTTACGTGGTAACCCCAGATCCAGTTGCAATCAGGTCTCATTGTCTCATCAGACGCCATTGAAAAATCATGGACAGTGTCAATGAGGGGGCAGCATGAATCATCCCTTGATCAAAGGACATCACCAAAAGATGATCAATAATACTGCAGACAACATAGGAGGTAGGACTTCAGAGACAGAACCAGAATGAATGATGTATTTCATTCTAACTGAATACAAATGTAATTGAACCTAACTCCTTAAAACCTTTGTTTTGCATGGAACATTAATATCAAGAACTTGCGATTATCTCAGATTTACCCTATCACAGCGCCAGAGAATGAACTGTTCAGTAATTTCTATCATGTTTTATGGAAATGAGTTCCCTACTGTGATGAGAACAAAATCTCAAAGCTAAAACTTTCATGATACAGCCATCAAGGTATAATTTCAATCAAATAGTTTAACTAACTAAAGTTAGCTTGCTAACTCAGTTTTCCTGAGTAGCCTACAGATGTTCTTTTAAAAGTTAATTCAGGCCATTTGTCAATGCATAATTAAACAACCAAGGAATGGTTCATCCAGATATTCTGAGAGATTCTGTTGTTTAGTCTTCCATTAAACATGATGTATTTGTTGTATTGAGTGTTCTTATCTCTAATTAGACTACACTTAGTGGCCTTGGCTTCTCTGCACTTTGGGGGAGACATACACAGTCGAGATTTGCCCTGGCAACTTGCTTCATTCCAAGATACCCAATATATACAAGTATACATTTCTTTTTTTGTGTTAGTTTATTGCTTTAATATGACACTTCTACAGGTTTACTGTAAAATATTTGTGTCTTGATATATACCTGCAACAGACTTACCAACCTTCAGGCTGAGAACAAGCACTTAATTATCAGGTTTAGCAAAAAGCAAACATTCAGTCTAAAAGCCTCTTTATTAGTTTAAATGATTCATAAGAAAACCCCCCTCACCCCACCACCACCCAGCCCCCTAGTTGACATCTCCCAGTTCCCCATTGTCTCTCTTTCTCTTCTCTTCATTTATCTCATGTACTCTCTCTGTTTCAGCGTCTCTCTTTCCAAAATGTCCTCTTCTTCCATCCTTTGCTCTCTCTCCTCTCTCTGTCTCTCGTGTGTGGGAGCAAACAGGCCTCCTGGTTCCAGATGTGTCTCAGTCCAAGTGAAAAAGTAGAGAAATGGTAGATGAAGGTTGAGTCCAGCCCCCAAAGATAAAGCCAGACAGAGGGAGAGTGAAATAGATAACTTATTCCTGCATTACTACCAGCCTAATCAAACTGACTAAATGACTAAACACATTTCAAATCATATACACATTTAACCCAGAAGTGTACGCAAGCTATCCCTCTCTCTTTTTTCTGCCACAAAGTAATTTCGGAGGGTTGGTCATTGTAGGCAGGGTTGGAAATGACCATCTGTCTCATCCTCAACACTCATGCTGTCAGTCTAACGACCCCTCCACCCTGACCCCACCCCCGTCACCTTTCCGACCATCACCTCAATCAGGCTCCTGATCAAACTCCTATTGTTGTATTTTTCCCATGATTGTACAGTGCGGAAGTGACTTGGGAGCACTTAAACAAAACTAAAACCCTGAAATTACTAATATATTGATGTGGTTCCGTTTGTCTTTGAGTACACCATAAGCATTACATTCCATGTTATTATTCATTCTTCTTCCTCCATTATCTGCAGGATGTGGAAATGCTAAGGAACACCTTCCAGGTGAACAAGTAATAGTGGGATGAGAGAGACAAAGACAAATGTGGACACAGTCAGATCATGTTTCTCCATAAAACACTATGTTTGCACGTGTGTGATTGTGTGTGTGTGTGTGTGCGTCACTAACGCCCACATTCTCTTCCACAGATGGGCTGGATCTCACGCTCTGACAGATTATGAGACTGTTAGCAACACCAACAGCACACCTTGTGTAGAGATGAGCTTTTAAATAGAAGCTAACATAAGACATCCGCCCTTTACATCCCCACTGCACACAATCAGCCTCTGTGTGCTCAACTCATAGACTTGTGAAAGATATCATTGTGATCACGATTAACTGTGACAACACCACAGTAACAAAGACCAACAAGTACAGCCAGCACACTGAGAGTAAATTAATGACGTACTTAGTTTGGTTAAATGATAAGGCTGTTACCATTCAACCGAAGGCCTCACATAGATACATACATTTGTCCAAAGACAAACAATATGAGGATTGAATAGCCTATATAGCTGTGATCCTCTTAAAATGTATTTCAGAACCCATACGTTGCATCTATGATACACATAACCTTCTTGTAAATGCGATTTAATCATTGGAAGAAGGGTTGTTCCACAACACCGCTGATGTGTACACCGGACAGTGTTCCAGAGTACTCCAGTGTTGGTTACCTTCTAAATTATTCACACTGATATACTTGTATAATAAAGCCCTGCCTACTATTCCCATACGTTGAGTATGGAAGGCCTGGGCCTGGGGCTGGGTGAGCTGGTCTGACTTCAGCACAGATAATGATTTGGAGGTGCATCAAATAAATAGGTTTAGTGGAAACTGAAAATCCTTGACCAGTGTTCTCCCTCAAGCTGCCTTGCTCCTTTCCTCACAATTCCCTGCCCCTCTATAAACCAGCACCCTATTAATCCAGACCCCTGCAGGGGTTGTGTCTAGAAGGCTGTTCCTCTTACCAGACAAGAGCTGTGTCTGTGGAGTTTACACAGAACCCTACACACAGGTTAAAAATGAAATAGTTACTGTATGTTTAATTAATTGCGCCCATGTCACCAAGCTCATTATTTTTTGTTTTTTAACGTTTTTTATGTGTGGGTTTAAATACATTATTAGCATGCATAGTATATAGCCTAACGCCACTTTATAGGTATGGTGCACTGCGAAGTTGAACATGCCACCAACTCGCGCACCAGTGAACAGTATCTTGCTGTATCTCCATGACGACAACTAAACAATTCCGGGGTGCCCAACTAACAAGGGCTAAAAAGGAAACTTTTGATCTCTCATTTTACAGCTGCTTACTATGATTTTTCTTTACGTTCGGTTGCCTATTTCCCGTGTATAAATGCCGCCATCGAATAGCAGTACTACTTAAAACCTCTTCGTGTCATTATTAAACGGTAAATGTATTTTGACTAGTTGACAGCAGTGACGTTCTTGGAACGGGTTTGCAATTGGAAGAGCTACAGAAGGTCAGGCAGACAAGCAGTGGAATCGGACACATTTACACGCAGCCTCCGCCATTCTTTGTTGAAAGTCGCAAGGTTTGTATTTACACTTGTGTTTTGTAAAAAAGAAAATGTTTATTTAACTCTTACACTCAAGTATTGGATAGAATCCACCACCCTACACAACTTCATACCACTCATTTCGGCTGCTGTTCCCCATAGGGATTGCCTCTCCCCCCTGTCCTCCAGGGCTTGCCACTGGTCTCAGATGCGAATCGCTTCTCTGTCACTTCGCGCACTGATTATGACCGCAAGCCTCTTACAGGGCCACTGGCTATCACACGGTACCCACGGGCCCCACCACACTGGAACATCCATTACATAAATGAGCTGGCCCAAAAGGTGAGGAGGTGCACATAAATGCGTCCATGTGTGTGTGTTTCTCTGTGCCTGCCTTTGTGTTTGTGTGCATGCATGTGCATGTTTGTGTGTGTGTGTGTATGTGTGTGTGTGTGTGTGTGTGTGTGTGTGTGTGTGTGTTGCATGCAGAGGTTGACTTTATCTCATGTTGCAATATTCTAAAACATAACAATGTTGTTCTCAATTTGAATAAAGTGTTTAGCCCACATACGAAGTGTATACCTGATGGATGTTACCTACTAAGGTTTGTGGCCAGAGATATCCAAAGCATCCTTCTTTGCCCTCAGCTAAGGAACTGTGAATCGGTCCGTTTGCCCCCCCCGACCAGTGAGTGAAATGCAGGACAGCTTCAAGGGCCTGGCAGCTCAAGAGGGCCCCCAACTGGACAACTATAACACACTCAGGGTGAGAGGAAGCACACATAGCCATCTAGAAGTCAGACTCTCATACTGTATCTGTAATTGATGGAGAAGGATGGAGTTAGCTGTTGGGCAGACCCACTTCCTTATTTGCACCAACATGGTCATGTGACTGTTTATTGTTATGCTATGTAACTGCATGCTTTGCAATGTTTGATATTAATCACTGTTGGGTTTTTTTGCACTGTATAGTGTTTATGCATGTGATGTATGTAGTATTATTCTTTACGACTGGCTGTAACACAGACTACCCTCCTGGGGATATTAAAGACAATCTCCTATACTTTACTACTCCTGAATGGAGTATAAAATGTTATCTCTGTTATCTATATTTTTCTTTAGGCAATTCATGGACAGCTGAATCATGTACCAAGTTTAATGATTCCATTTGTCAGCACTTCTCATGAGGACTACAGACCCTATAGCAGGTGCCTTTTTCTCCAGAGAGTTAGGGGGGGGCGTGGGGTGTGGTATTATTGTATATAATATGTAGTCATCTCTAATGCTGCGTGTCCACTACAGCGGAGCGGGCGGCGCGTCGGCGTCCGCTTCCAATTCATTGTCAATTAAACCGGGCGTTGACGCTCGCGTAGGGCATTGTGGGAGCGTCAATATGTAAGATGGTTGTGTATAGGGGGATTGTTGTGTATAGGGGGAGTCAGATTACGGTGACACAGGGGCGGTGAGAGGCTTGAGGCCAATGTTCCAGGCTGACAATAACGTCACGTTTGAAGATAACAGTTGACTCACGCTTGTTATTTAAAGGTCCCATGACATGAAATGTTCACTTTAGGAGGTTATTTAACATTAATATGAGTTCCCCTAGCCTGCCTTTGGTCCCCCAGTGGCTAGACATTTCGATAGGTGTAAACCAAGCCCTGGGTATTCTTCTCCGCCTTTGAGAAAATGAAAGCTGTAACACTCGGTTTTGAAAATCCTCTCCTTATGTCGTCATAAGAAGGAAGGTTACCTCCCCTTTCTCTGCTTTGCCCGCACAGAGATTTTGGCCCACCAATGAGAAAATGAGCTACGAGCGTGCAAGCACGATATTGTTTTTTCCTTGAGACATCATGGCTTGCAAACAACCAAAGCATGGCAGTTAGCCCCGCCTCTTTCTTCCTCATAGCATTTAAAGCTACAGACATAGAAATGGCACGTCCTGAGGAAAGCTCATTGTGGGACTGCTCGTAGTGGCTGTAATTCTGCACCAAGGCTGAATTTCAGGAAAGAGACTTCAGATACAGTATTAGGAGACCACTAAGGCCTATATAAAAGCATCCAAAAACAGCATGTCATGGGATCTATAAGAATAACACGACCGGGGGGGGTACGTCCTCAACTTCTAACTCTCTCTCACCCTCCCACCCTCTCTCCTACCCCTCCTTCAGGTCTGAGATCACCCCACCCAGCCTAAATGCCCTTCCCTCCCGCCTCGGCCTATTAAAGAGCTCCGCCCGCAGCCACCTGCCGCCCCACAAGGCCCCTCCCAAGGTGTCCTGTGGCCCGCGTTTGCCACACCCTGTTGCGACACTGCCCTATGCAGGGAAGTGCAGTGTGTACCGCAGCTCTTTTACTGTGCCTGCCCCTCAGCCTGGCTCCCACTGGGCCACAATCGGGGGCCATGCCAGGGTGGAGGAGTGCAGTCGTTCAGACCAGGGATGGAGCTGGAGGGGCCCAGAGAGGGCTCCTCAGGAGCATCCTGGAGGTCCCCAAGATGTACCTGGCAGAGAGCCAAACCTACGGAGGGAAAAAGAAGGTGCTGGTCTGAGGATTAAGGGGCCACAATGTTTGGAGCCATAATGTTTGAGCTAAAAAATAATGTGTTTTCTCAAAGATTATCACTGTCGTTTTGTTTTGGTTTTTGGGTCAGCATCACAAGAAATCGCATTTCTCAAATGACCATGACTTCTGTTTCTCATGTCTCAATGTGTTTTTCATCACCAATGAGATGAGCAATAAACACCCTGGCAGCATTTGAAGATGGACAGGGTGGTCTCATCGATTTCTCGTTGTAAGGTGATATTATTATTGGACTATAAGCAACAGATTAACATCTGATTAATTCTTCTGTCAGTGATTTAAGAGTATGTTTGTATTCACCCACAGCTAACACATTAGCCAAATCCAGTCCAGTCCCAATTTGTGTGTGTACGTTCTCTCATTTCTAGATGGGAAGTAGTAACCTAGAAAATAACCTTGTGTATTTTGATCAGAGGACTTAATGCTCTGGTTTAATCAAGTACCCCCAACACACACACACACACTCATACACACTTGCACTGGCAGAGACACAAATTCCATCAGTTACTAAAACTCATGCAGGGCCTTAGAATAGACAGCGCTTTGTCTGTGCGACACACACCTGTTTCTAGTAGAATGCTGGACTGTCAATCAACACTCCCATTGTCCACCCTCGCAACCTCCCAATCGCCTATCTCACTCAAACCACTAAGAATAGGTTCCATCAAGTTCATATGTGATTTGGCTTAACACAGTTATATCCCTCCTTCAACCCCTCCTTCTTGCTCCCACTCCCTCTCTCTGTAATCCCCGAGCACATAACGCAGGACTATAAAGGGGAGGTAATTAACCAGGAAGGGCAGTGTTATTAATTAGGTTTCAATGAGAGATGAAGGGAAGGGAGAGGGGGGTGGTTTCAAGCTATCTAAAGAATATTATTAGGTCTAAATAAGGGAATAGACTGACTGGAATCAGAACTGACAGGGCTTCTCTACCAAACCTTCTCCCGTCTCACCCTCTTTCCTATATCCTTCTTTTCTTTTCTATCATTCTCTGTTCGCCTCTATCTCTCCCCTTCTCTCTCATACTGTATCCGGAGGACATGGTTTATAGACTTAGTGGTCAAACCACAGACCATAGTGGATTGGTGTGTGTGTGTGTGTGCGGGGGTATTTTCCACTACAGCACTGTATCAGCTAGAAACAGATTAATTTGTGATTGAGGATAGCTGCGTTTGTAAATGCGTGTGTGTGAGAGAGAGGTTCTCTCTCTACCAAAGAATTGCTCCGGGTCATTAATTTCCTGTCGCAGAGTCTGTGCACTGTGTGTGTGAGTTTGTTTGCCTGAGTGTTTCTCTCTATTCTCCCTCTCTATTTATTATTCATCCATACTGTACCTGTCTCTCTCCACCCCTCCCTCTCCCTTTCGGGTTCTAGCTGCCCATTCATCAACACTGTTTTTGGGAGCAAGAGAGCACAGCATTCATAGTCCTGACACGGGGAGAACAGAGAGAGAGAGAGGACCAAATAGAAAGTAGGTACTACACATGAGCAACCACGAACAAACAATGAAAACAGACACGTGCACACATTTCTTTATCACAATGATATTTTGTACATTCACTTGGATTGCTGATTACCAAATTCAAATAGGCAGTCAATTATTACGTCTGAATGATAGTGAGGGAGTGTGTTTGTGTGTGAGTGTGTGACTGCAGTATTTTCTGGGCCCGTAGTACTCATGTATGTCCCCTAGATGTCTCTTGTGCACTACATCGCAGGAGGTGGGGGAGGATAATGGGAAGCACTGCAGAGCAAGAGAGATAGAGATGCAGATTCAGGACAGCACACAAGGCAGTCAGATACTGATGTAAGACAGATCTTTGTAGATGGATCTCATCTCTCCCCCCTCTCCCCCCCCCCTCTCTCTCTCTCTCTCTCTCTCTCTCTACATCCTCTTCTTTGTCTGGATGCAGTTCCTCAACTGCATCCTACAACATTCCTCATCCTCCTCAATATCATTGTTGCTTCTCACTCTCCTCTTACAGGCATATGTTCTTTCTCTTTTTTTTGCTCCTCTTTTATGTCCCACACACAGTCCCTCCTCCCTCCACTACTATCACACCATCCTTCTCTCTTTCTTTCCTTAACCCTTTCCCTCTTTTTTGTAGCAGTGCATTTGTTCCCCCTCTTTTTCTATTGCTCTGATTTACCTTTCTTTCTCTCTATGGCTGTCTGTCCTATAGTCTGTACCTTTTCATCCCTCACTCTTTTGCCTCCTCCCTCCCTTTCTTTTCTTTCTCTTACTCTATCCCTTTCATTCCCCCCCCTCTCTCTCTCTCTCTCTCTCTCCCTCTCTCTCTAGAGATCATGTTTCCCAGATGATTTTCCTGTTTTCCAGTGGAAGCTTATTTGCTCAGTCAGCATACCTTCCAATTTATCACTGTCTATTTCTTTCTTTCTCTCTTCATCCCACTCTTGTCCTCTCTCTCGTTCTCTCTCCCTCCATCTCCTTTTCACTCCCTCTATCTTTTTTTTGATGTGTCAACGTATCATGTATAATTGACCTTTTTACCTTTTTTGGTTACAAGACTATCAATGATTTTATTTTTATTTTTCCTCCTCTTCCTCCTGATCCTCCACTATTCTGTCTGATGGTGCAATGTCGCAACTTATTGTTCTGTTGTTCGTTTAGTCATTGTATTAACCTGCCTCAATAGAAAGTGTGTGTGTGTGTGTGTGTATGTTCTGTTTGCTCCCTCTATCATTCTCATACGGTGAAGGACTTCATATCACCTTACTCAGCATGTTAACTTAATTAACTGAGTGTGTGTGGGGGGGAGAGAGAGTGAGAGAGAGACAGAGAGTGAGCGAGATGAAGAGAGAAAAAGATTGTGTGTGAGAGAGAGAGAGAGAGAGAGAGAGAGAGGGAGGGAGAGGGAGGGAGAGAGAGAGAGAGATGGAGAGAGAGAGAGAGAGAGAGAGAGAGAGATGGAGAGAGAGAGAGAAATAAATAGTTTATTCACCTAGTCATCATACAGGACAGAGCTATCAATGGTGCTGAAATTTACAGCAAACCATTTAACGTCTTTGTCTAGTGTATGATCTCTTGGGTATGATCATTCAAATGACTGACATTACAATATGTAAAGGAGAATGTCAGAATGTAATTAATCAGATTAGGACAGTTCAAACCTTAAATAAGTATGTAGTATTAGTAGAATCTACACCTTGTACATTTATATTTGTTGTTGTGATGTCTCATAGATGCATAAAACATGATTGATATGAGGAATATTAACGCATGACCATTGTCAAGGCATTGCTCATCACGAAACCTCCTAAGCAAACAAATAAATATCTTGTGATACCTTTTCCCCCGGCTGATGCAACCAGATGTGGTAGGATTAAGAAGCTGTCCATGGCACTGAATCCAACCGCAAGGCTACTCAGACCTATAGGACCAAAGAAACTGCAGGCCTTAGCCTACATAAATATTCCCTTCATCTCCCTTTCTACACTTAGAATAAAGCTGCCCCCTCCCTCTCCCTTGTTCATCAGGCTTCCCTCCTCCTTGCTGGACCCTGGTGTGGCAGTTTGCCCAGACTTAATGAAGTGGTGGTATGAGATGGCAGCACAGAGGACATCAGGAGAAGAGAGGGAGAGAGGCTTTGAACTAATGGAGAATAACAGGGACAGAGAGAGAGAGAGAGAGAGAGAGAGAGAGAGTAGAGAGAGAGAGAGAGATAGAGAGAGAGAGAGAGAGAGAGGGGGAAAGAGGTAGAAAGATGTGGGAGATGACACAGGGAAGAGAAAGGACAGAGGGAGGAGAAAGGACACATGGAGGAGAGATGGGGAGATAAAGGATAGATAGAAGTAGAGTTAAAGGAGAACGGGAGAGGGAAAATGGCAGTAAATGTGATGAGTGAGGCACCGTCACTGGAGCAGGTAAAGGACATAAACAGAGAGGGGGAGAAAATTCTGAGATAAGGAACAGGAGAGAGGGTGACAGAGGGGACGCTACGGAATAGAGAGAAGGAATCTCATCCAATGAAATCTGATTCCGTTATGCGGAACTGGAGTGAGAATAGGAGGGAGGAGGGTGAGTGAAAGAGAGAGAGAGAGGGAGAGGGAGGAGCAAGAGTTGAGCATGTATAGTACTTTGAGTGTAGGGTAAGGACAAAATGTGACTGGAATGACAGGGCTATTCAGAAACCGAGAGAGAAAGACAGAGACAAAGAGAGAGAAAGACTGCAGAGGTAGGTTTAGAGACAGAGGAGGAAATAAGAGAGGCAGTCTCATTCTTGTTTCCACTGCAGCAGAAGACCATTCACTCACTCAGTCCTGTGCTCTGTTTACAGTTCACCTCTCTCTCCCTCTCTCTCTCTTTCTCTCTCTCTCTCGTGTGTGTGAGTGTCTTCACTAGAGAGCTTGAAGTCAAAGCATCGTGCACGAGTGAACGTCCCATGGACATATAAGGGGTGAATACAGACTGTACTGAATGGATGGCATATTAGTCCTGTACTGAGGCATAGGGAGAAGAAAAGATAAGGGGAAATAGTGGTGCGATGGAGAGAGAGGAATGGAGAGAGCAACAGAATTCGAGAGGGAAAATGAGAGGAGAGAAAGAAAAAGAGAGAAAGTGAGAGAGAGCAGGTTACACTAATGGTCTGCAGTCTTTTCTCCCCATTTTGTGGAGCTCAGCAAATAATCGTTCTGCCTGTAGCCACCCCCTTCCCCTCCTCCCCCTCTACTCTTCCTTCTCTCCCATTGGATGGGCCAGAACTTGGAGAGGGAGTGGGATACAGAAGTCGATGGAGGGAGGAGGGAGGGGGTGGGCGTGAATCACTGTCATATTCATCTGGCTCTGGTCTAATTGAAGAAAGTGTTTTAGTAGATTGGAAGACAGTGAAAGGCAGGGCAAAAAGTGTGGGGCTATGCTGAAAAAATACAGGAGAAGGGGAGAGAGAGGGGGGGGAAGAGATTGGGATAGAGAGGCAGAGAGAGAGAGAGAGTGCTATGTGTGTGTATGTGCATTGCGATACATGTTGGTACTGCTATGGTCGAAGTTGCCTCCACTCAGTCATCTTTTCTAATTCTGAGAGATTACTGCACTCAGGCTATGTCTATGGGTCGGAAGTGTCTGTTACACCGGTTTATTCTGAAATCACATATTATCATGATCATATTTCACTGTCGGTTGAGGTCCCAGTACATTCAAATATTCATAATTAATGAATTATAAATAAATATAAACTATTGGGTGGGGAGCGATACTCGAAATACCTTCTTTAATTGAACTAGCGTTTGAACAGTGGGAATAAAGGAAGGAAGAAGAAGGGAAGGAATGCGAAGGGAAGTGAGGGAGGCAGGTCAGCTCAGGGTGTGGCAGAGGAGTCTGGGCTCTCAGCCGGGCTTCCCAGAGCTCAGCAGATCCCCACGAGGTGCCTGGGTTGCAGAAAGAAACTGGGGAGCGATGTGATTAGCTGATGGAAAGCAGCTGTGTGATACTGAGAGTCGAGAACTAGGTTAGTCTATATGTAACTCAATTTTAGCTTCAGTAGTTCTGATGCAGTCAACACATTTTTCTTTGTTTTAGTTTAAATAACTACAGTTCCTTTGAATTGTTATAATAATGTTGCTCAACTTGATCCTGTTTGATATTTAGGCTCATTCATAGCTACACATTACAATGCCCTTGTTTCCCAAAACACTTGCTCTATGGAATGAGCAAACTACAATGAAGTTCAAATCTAAGGTCAGATGCGCCTTTAGTAAGTTTTAACCTTAGTTGTAGATGGCTGGGGTAGTTAACTGTAATTTGGGATGTTTTCATTTTGCTGAAGAAAATGAAAATGATGTTCAACTCAATCACGTGTATAATTATTTATATCTCTCTCTCTCTCTCTCTCTCTCTCTCTCTCTCTCTCTCTCTCTGACTCCTCCCACCCCCTCCCACCTGCGTTCTCTCGCTCCTCTCCATTCCTTGTCCCTCTCTCTTCAGTTCGGTGTGTGCCTCCTCGTTGAAAGGACGCAGGGGTGGGAACAAGTCGTCCAATAAAGCATGTTACACTGCAGACATGACTTGTGCGCCAGACAGCGAGAAAATTGTGATAAACTGTGGAGGGTTGCGACACGAGACCTATCGGAGCACCCTCAAAACTCTCCCTGGTACCCGCTTATCATGGCTCACCGAACCGGACGCATTTAGCAACTTCGACTACGACCCCAAATCCGACGAGTTCTTCTTTGATCGCCACCCTGCCACCTTTGCTTTCATACTCAACTATTACCGCACAGGAAAGCTGCACTGTCCCAACAATGTGTGCGGTCCGCTCTTCGAAGAGGAGCTCGCCTTCTGGGGCATTGACGAGACGGACGTGGAAGCATGCTGCTGGATGAACTACCGGCAACACAGGGACGCCGAAGAAGCATTGGACAGCTTTGAAACCCCCGAACCGGAGCTTCCGGATGACGATCCAGCTTTGATGGGAGGCGACGGGGACCTGAAGCGGCTATGCCTGCAAGAGGACGGCCGCAAGGCCAGTTGGTGGGCTGTCTGGCAGCCCTTTATGTGGGCACTTTTTGAGGATCCCTATTCATCCAAACAAGCCAAGGTAAGTCCCCCTGAATTTGCATGACTTAGAATTTAATGGAATGGCCCTAGATACGGTGTCAGGTGGTCTGTAACATTTTTTCCTGCCCGCATAATCTCTTCAAAAGTTATTCCCTAACTCACTCCTAAAGTAGCCAAATGCATTGGCTGCAAACCACTAGATCTAGCTTCTTACTAGGAGCTGGACTTCTCAAAAAGTTAGATCGTCGCCGTCCAGTGTGGGACTGTTGAATCTGAAGTGTTAAGGTGCACTGCCTTTCTGCCTCTTAGTTCTTCCCCATACCCTCTTGTTCTCCTTTTCCATTTACGCACTACTCCTGTTATGGCTGCGACTCCAGTTTACTGCATCCCCTTTCTCATGCTTGATTAAATCCTTTTGATTGTTCGTCAAATAGCCTACGACAAATCATATAGCCTATATATACTCCCGATGAGCGCGTACGTCTCTTTTAGCGCATTACATCGCGCACTGTCTGTCTACTGGTCACTTGGCCTAACCTGGTGCGCATCTCTCAGCATCCTTTCCTTTCTCTCTCGTTCCCTCTCTCTCTCCTTTTTTCAGTCTCTCTCTCTCTCTCTCTCTCTCTCTCTCTCTCTCTCTCTCTCTCACTCTATCTATTGGGTGATCAGTCTCTCTCTCTCTCTCTCTTTCTCTCTCTCTCTCTCTCTCTCTCTCTCTCTCTCTCTCTCTCTCTCTCTCTTCCTATGAATGCCCCCCCCCACCAAAAAAAAATTCAGGCGAACTGGCAAAGATTAACATCCTTCTGCAAGCAGTAAACTCTAGTCCTAATTTGGAATGACTGCATGGGTAATCTTGTTGATTGAATTGTCCAGCGCATTACACCACAGCCTGTTTGGTGACAGTGCTTAGTTGGAACGGAGGTCATGCAGCATCAAGTCCTGGGGACCCATCTCAATGGTGACCTTGCAGAGACCTGGAGCCAATTCAACAATATATAACTATTATAGTGTTTACATGCTCTATACAGGCCACCAGCCAGTTTATGTTACCGTTACCAAATATACCATATACAATTACTTTTATATTGATGATTTCCAGATTCTAAATGTGTGGACCGAATGTGTTACTTGTTACAACCATTGTTCTGTGTGTATCACACCTGCAGCCAGACAACCATTAACACCTTCACACATTTGCACACAGTGACTGTGAGTCTATGTCTACCAGGACACTGTTCCTGGTCTGAAACAGGTTGAGCCAAGTATTAGGTGTAGGCCAGACAGGAGTAATCAACGTGAGGAAGGTATCCTCATGGATGGAAAGTGTTTGACTGTGAGTGTCTAACTGATCTAAGGGAGGTATACCTACTTGTATTTAGACCTTTCAGCATCCTTATGTTGAAGTATGGATTGGGACCAGGGGGGATTGAGGCTAAATCTACATAGGTACGTATTCTTAACAGAGCTAAAGTGAGGCAGATCTGGTGAACTGAAGCAGGTAGGAAGGCGTGGATATTACATGCTGTACACCGATATAAGATGCCTCGGCCAATATAGCAATGTAATCGGTTGTTTGTTTGTGTCAAAACAGATTTGATTTCCTGTGCCACACTAGCATACAACGTTTGTTTAACATTCTCCTTTAAATCGTTTTTCTCTCATGGTATGAAGTCCAAATGTTTCTTCTTACTCAAGAAACTCATCACACATCCTGTCTAGTCCTCCCTACTTCCTTTCTCTCTTCCATCCCATAATATGCCTCCACAATCCCGATGTATAGTTGTCTGTAAAATCCATATCAATTAAACGTAGACATAGACGAGCTGTGACCTGGATTATTGTGTGTTAAAGTGTATTCCTTCATTGACTCCGACCCAGGAAGATGGCTCATTGACCAGTGGGTGTTGACTGGTTCCTAGTTTATCCTGGAGAGAGACAGGGTCAACAGTACCATTCATACTTCTGTCATGGGCCAATCAAAAGGAGGGCTTCCTGGTCTGCTAAAAGCCAGCGGGTGGATGGTGTAATCCTTGTGTCCTCCTAGAGGGTTGATTTGGATTTTAAGGGTGACCTTTTGGTCACGTCTCCAGTGTAGAGGAGGTCTGGTCTACTGAAAGGCATGTAGCTCTACTAATCTTAGAGGGATCTGGAACCGGCATAGGAGAGGGGAGGGAAGTGTGATGGATTTCTGGCAGCTATGACAAAAGATGACAGATGACAGAAACATGTTTTAAATTCCAATTGAGCTGATCAGTAGGTAGGGACAGGAGTCCTTATGAATCCACGAAAAAATCTTAAATTCCGATAATGATAAACTGAGCGTGGAATGATAAACTGAAAGATACCAGAATTATTTTAGACCAGGGGATGTGTGATAGAATGTGGGAGACTTATAAACATGGCTTCTAGAGGAAATCCTTCAATTGCATCGATTATATAATTGACAGAAGATGCCCCCGAATCCGTTTGATTCTCAGAAAGCTGTTCAACTGAAGAGTGTATAGTAGCGGTTAGGCAAAATGTCGTCATCACTTTTCGGTGCCACCAGTGAATCCTTCTAACTCTCCATCACCAGTGACACGATAGCTGTTTTATTATCACGGATGCAGGGGTGCGCGCTGGATTGCTTATTATCGTTTCAGAGCGCCCCTCTTTTTCCCACTCCCCCCTTTCCTACTCCCTCCCTCCCCCTTTCTCTCCTTGTGCTATAGCGTAGCACTGCAGTGCCGATAGTAGCTGACTGCGCGCCGATTTCTGCTGCAGCGCAGCACGAGGAGCAGCGGTCTAAAAGAAGAGAAAGAACGAAAGGGGGGTGTCGGGCTTGGGGGATGTTTGTGCTAGCCCTTTTAAGACTTCGATCGGGAGTAAAAGCACTAAAACTATTGGATGGGGTCGCTTTCCTCTCTTTCTCTCGTGCTTAGCCTCGCAAGCTTGGATGTGCGTATCCGTTTATTGATTAGACCATACATCTCCGTCGGCCCATTCACGTGGCTGTCTCCTCAGAATGGTGCTCTTTGTGAGAGAAGCACACACACACACACACTCTTTACGCAGCGGGGTGTGCTGGCAATACCCTAATCTTAACTGAAGACGCTTCTAATCACACAAGCCACATACACGAACACACATGTAGATAATAAAAAAGTGTATTATGCATGGCATATGTGATGCCAGTGGTAGTTACTGTGAGTCACTTCAGAGACTATGTTATGTGTCATTATCTCTGACCTCATTTCATTTCCACAGGCTAGGCTTCTACATATTAGGTTGTTCACCTGGAGGATGAAGGTCCCTGGTCCAATGCTCATTAGCCATGTTGCGCATGTGGTCCCTTATAGCCATGGGCTTTGAGGAGTACGGTACTGCACAGGTTTCCCCGTATACATTAGAGGGAGTGGATAACATTTGATGACATGTCCAAAAAAAAACGTTTAACCTCTGTGTGGTCCTCTGTCCTCGCGCCCTCCTCCCTTTCTCACTCATCGTGATTAATGGTGCGATGAAAGAACACGGGGCTCACTGTAGACCACATCAGTAAATACCCATGCCCCGAGCATTACATGCTATAGCGTGCACGCGGAAGATACCTCTCTCTCTCCCACTTCACAAATGAGGACATGCACTGGACTGCACTAGAAACTCGTGCTTACTATTACATACAAGTGAAATCCATTATTTACACAATCAGCTGTTTACGTTTGTTAATGTGAAGAGGTAGCAAAAATCACACTCGCATACACTGGAATAAACTGCAAAGGTGCTGTTTTGTGGAAGACTGCACCGCAGTACTTTTGCATTTGTTTGAGGTAGCCTGAGGTTGCATACAGCGGCAATATGAGCTGGAGGCGTATGTTCAGAAACTGCCAGGGTCGTAGAGCTGTCCAGTGCTGAAGTGGCGCGCAGAAGTTTTTGATGGTATACACGGTGGGGTTTGTGCTTTTCCGGAAGCATATTCAGTTGCAATGCGATCATCAGCCAACAGTGGATAGGTGTTGATTCTGTGATTAGGATCCGCTCAGCGATAGTTGAGTCTTATCATTGCTAATTTGATATTGCCAGACAACCCTGATGTTACGTCAAGGCTGCCCCTGCAAGTCACGACACCTTGTCACTGAATTCCATACTCTGCCAAAACCTAAACGAGGGGCAATTGGATCCCATGGACATATAAACTACCTTTACTCTTCAGTCTCAACCTTCCCAATGTATTAGTCTACACGGGGCGTACTGCTTGCCCCAGATGTTTGTAAACAATAGGTAAGTCGGGGGACACGCAAGATGCCTAAAATAACAGCCCGAGAGTTAGGAACTAGATTCCTTTGTAGCCTACAGCAGCTTACTTTAAAATGTGTCGACGGACACGAGCACGAGCACTGGGCACTCTGTGTCGGTCGCGCTTCAAATAAAAGGCTCTCATCTTTCCCCGACGGGAGCTGATTTATTTATTAATCACAATCTGAATTTGAAGTCTGTACTCAAGGGATGCATTGACCCACTAGAACCTTTCATTCCCGCACTTATCGGGTTTCCTCAAATGGAAGGCAGCCCAATTTGCCGTGCGTGCGGTTTGGTATCGTCTGCGTGTGGACGAGTGCTCTACCCAGGCTTCAAATCTGTTTCGTTGTCTCAAGGTGAAATTCAACAACTAATGCAGTAGTACAGCCGTTTTGCTATCGTCATCGTCTGACTTGAAATGTTTTGGTTTGTTTAGGGCCACCTTATAGTCACCTATCTCTCCCCTCTCTCTTACCTCTAAATATAGGCTTTAACATTTTAGATTTGGAAGTACCCGTCGCTCGCAATAGCACGCACACCTCCCCCGGTGGTTTCTGTGGACGTTACTGCACCTCCGCTGCACACTCCCTGCCGAGTGCTTCTCCAAACCGGCCACTGCACAAAAAAAAGCCCGTGGCCCTCTTTCTGTTATTTGACCGATGTGTGTGCGTGTCCATGCACTCGGCCTTTGGCAGTAACTTGGCTTTGTTGCGCAGTATGGTTTGCAGCGGGCAAATAGCCTTCATGGTTGTTGCTTGGACCCGGCGCGGGTTTCGTGTGGAATCGGGCTCCCTCTACGGGGTGAATGCTGAAGAACCGTTGGGAGTGTGGAAAATATAGTAGAGAGTAATAGAGGTACATATTGTTTGGGAAGCTTTGAACGAGTATCACTTAACGTGAGGATCTACTTAGGTTTCCCGTCAACATCCTCGAGGGAGGTTTCCTCTCAACGGAACAGCGCAGGGATCACACATTTCCCCAGTGGAAACATGCCACAAGCCACACACACACACAGATACACACAACACACATACACTGTTCTTTCCTATTACCAGGAACTGTTCAGATTGCCAGTTTTTACAGCTTGCTGGACAGCAAAGTATTAGGTGGGATTTGTCAGTTAGATGTCAGATTCTCCCACACAGCTTCCATTTTAGTCTGGTAATCTTCTGGATGTATGTATAGGCCTGAAGGAGCCCTCTGATTGGCTATGGGCCTAGGGTCCTGTTCAATCCAAAAGCTTTTTCAAAAATAGACAGCTCCAGGAAGGAAAATGGTTGCACTATTTATGCTCCAACATAATGTATTTTGAAAAAATCACTGCATGGTGAAAGAGTTTCACCTCCCCTGCTGTGTGATCTGATGTAAAGTGCTTTCAGTTGCAGAAGAGCAAGTGCATAAAGAACAATAATTATGCTAGTCTTTAGGAAGGACCAGGACCACTGGAGGGTTTGGCCTGAGAGGCCAGGCAATTCATCCCTGATTGGTGCTTACGGATCAGTGGAGATAAGTGATTGGCATTTGGGTTGCCGGCGGTTAAAATGGCTGAGTAGCGGTAGGAGTCAAGCAGCTAGACATCCTTTTCACTGTCGGTGAAACCCTAGATCGAATGTGGCCGGCAGGAGACCGTATTGACACTGAGCCCATATTTCCCTTAAGCCATCTGTTGTTTTGGATGTGGGCCGTAATGTGCTGGTCTCATGAGGAGGACACCGAGGAGTTGGGGTGTTGAGGGGCAGAGGAGGGAGGAGGGGAGGGAGGAGACCGGGTCACTTACGCAGATGAGTGTTCATGTGGCGACACCACATACGTACCGTATCCCCTATCCCTGCGTATCCCGGTGCATGACATAAACATGTACACGCATCCACAGGGACACTGCCTGTTCTGATGTGTGCACACAGACACACACACACACACACACACACACACACATCCCATGGACTATAGGAGAGTCCGTCTGTCTCTCCTTTGGTCACACTTCTAACTCCCTTCCCTCTCTCACACAATATGTCACTTTTGCAGGGAGAGGGAGAGAGAGATAGAGAGAGGGGGGAGAGAGAGAGAGATAGAGAGAGAGAGAGAGAGAGAGAGAGAGAGAGAGCTTGCCTGCGTGCGTGCATCTACTAAAAGCATTTTCAATGCACACAGCTCTCTTTTATGTCCCCTCTTTAAAACAGCGCATTATTGCAGACTCCGCTTTTTCACACACACACACACACACACACACACACACACACACACACACACACACAAGCACACCCGCACACCCGCACACACACACACACAAGCACACCCGCACACACACACGAAAAAGCTCTCCGTCAGTCTCCATGCACCATATCGATAACATGATGATTTCTGTAAAGCTTCTCGCTGGGTTAGCTGTGTTGAAATCCCCTGGTGGCACGTTCTAGGCAACAACAAAAAAAACGGATTGATTGTCGGTAGGAGAGTAGAGTGTGTGTGTATAAATTAGCTTGGTGCGTGTGTGATCCCGGTGCATGTTTGCACGCGCCTGCGCTCTGCGGAGAAGAGGTGTGCGAGAGAAGGGGGACTCATGAAATGATGATGACGGTAATGCTGCAGCATGCCGTATGGGGGAGGGCGAGCGAGACCGAGGGATGAGCGAACGAAGGAACCGGAGGGTTGAGAGCGAGGAAAGGAGGGTTGCGGGAAGGAGGAAGGGAAAAATGGATAAAGAACATGGGTGGGGGGAGAAGGGGAGATGAGGGCCCGATGCCCAGAATGAAAGGGGGGATCTTTTGAGAGCAGAGATGTAGGTAAGATTCTCAGCCCCGCGCCATCTGGGACTGCTGGAACAAGCTTGCCTGTGTGGAGGGGAACAGAATGGACAGACAAAGACAGGAAGTAGAAAAGAGCTGATTGCGACGTTCTGCATTAAAGCGGTGTCCCCCTATTTTTAACAGTCTCTCTCTCTCTCTCTCTCTCTCTCTCTCTCTCTCTCTCTGTGTCTCTCTCTCTCTCTCTCTCTCTCTGTGTTTCTCTCTCTTCTCTCTCTCTCTCTCTCTCTCTCTCTCTCTCTCTCTCTCTCTCTCTCTCTCTCTCTCTCTCTGTCTCTCACATTCTCAAATGTTTCGTCTGTCTGTCTGTCTCTGTCTCTGTCTCTGTCTGTCTCTGTCTCTGTCTCTGTCTCTGTCTCTGTCTCTGTCTCTGTCTCTGTCTCTCTCTCTCTCTCTCTCTGTCTCTCTCTCTCTCTCTCTCTCTCTCTCTCTCTCACTCTCTCTCTCCATCCATAAAGCGTGGGCACATTTACCAGCTAGCCCAGTTCATCTCCTGGTGACAGTGTCTCCGTTGGGTGGACACACTTGGCCTGTCTTGGATTTGATGATGCTGATGATTTAGGAGGGCCTTTGTGGGATACTGCTGCTGAGTGGTGCTTTACAAACACACACGTAATCGCTCTAAACTCTGTGTGTGTGTGTGCAGTGAAAGTGATGCCGTTTTTTTATTCCAGTATGATGGCAAACTATACTTGAGTATGGAAAAAAAGTCAAATGAGTTATTTTGAGGGTTGTGCAAGATATGGAGAGACAGGAAGAGTGATGGAGAGGGAAACGGTGTGAAGGAGAGGAAAATTTGCAAGGACAAATGTGCGTAGTGCACCGCAGTGATCAGGATCGAATACTAAGCAGAAAAAATGCAATGCCCTCTCTGGTTTCACCTCAGTGGAGAGAGTGTGTGTTTGTCAGAGTGTGTGTGTTTGTCATAGTGTGTGTGTGTGTTTGTCATAGTGTGTGCACGCATGTTTTTTGGTTGAGAGTGTGGTGACTGGCATAAAAGCACTGTCGCTGACTCAGAGTATATGAGCAATGATTTTAAGAGCATTCTAGTACGCTTCAAGATACAGAGTTAGTGTATGTTCATGACTTTGTCTTGCTCTTCCTGTATTTCCTGCAGCTAATGCACATCAGTATTCCAGCAGAGTGGTCTACTGTACTAAGTGCAGTACCTGGAGATATAGTAAATCACCTTCTCTTCTGCAATGCTTCACTATAGGTGCTACTGTAACAACTATCCCTGAGCGAGTTGTCCTTTTTTTTTCTTCCCCTCATCTCTCTCTTTTTTTAAAATTATTTTCTGTGTGCTTGCAATGCTCTCCTTCACTGGTTTATTGGTCTTGCATTATCTCTCTCTCTCTCTCTCTCTCTCTCTCTCTCTCTCTCTCTCTCTCTCTCTCTCCCCCTCCCTCTCCCTGCGTAGCCATGTTGTGTCTGTCCTATTTTCCTAATCTCATTCCTCTTTTGTCCCACTGGGCCCTTTGTCTTCCGATATGTCCCCAGAGACGCACCCTTTCTATCCTCTCCCCTATTAGTCTCTCCTTCCACTTCCTCCTCATCCTCCATCCCGTCAGTGCCGTAGATGAATGAAAACGTTAGATATCCCCCACTATGGCAGCTCGTAGGGAACCTACGATCCTGTGTTTTTTCTTCCCATGAGAAAGGCCATCATTCTAGTCCCTGTTCACTGCTGCTGTCTCACCCTCCCACTGCACAAAGCTACCTGAGAAGAAGGGGGGGGGGTTCTGCAGGGGAACAGACAACGTTGTTCACTACTATGGGCACGTGGATGTCTCCTATGTAGGGCGCAGTGACTCCCTAGACCACAGTCTCAGTCCATACTCAGTCTCATTACTCTTGAATGAGCAGGTTATATAAAGAAGACTGCCCGAGCCGGGATGTGTTCGAGTGGCCCACCGCTCCCCCATATGGATCCAGCAGAGTGAAGGAAGGGAGGAAGGATTGGTTGGAGAAGACGATAAAGTCTTTGAGTACCGTGGCTTTCTCAATGAGACACGATGCACCATTCATAAGCACTCAGCACCCTGTCTATGATGGCTTTCTCTTCTGTCCTGCTTCCCTCTCTCTTGCTCTCTCTCTCTCTTGCTCTCTCTCTCACACGCACTTTCTCTTCCTCCTTCTTGAACCGCTTCAATCTTTTGAGAGCTCTTTTTTATCTAACCCTTTATCTCCTTCCTTCCTACCCTCCTTTGCACCCCCAGTCTCGCTCCATCTCTCCCCTAGGTTTCTGCACTTATTTATTCTTATACACCCCCCTAAAAGCACACAAATGCAAACGCATTCCTCAGCATATACCTATGTGAAGCCATGCATGTGTATGCTTGCATGGCCTGCAGTCCACACACATATTCCTCACATGCATTCCGGAAAATGCTTGGACGCAAACCTGCCATTCTGTAGGTACTCTCACATTCTGTATGAACAGCATACTCACATAGTGGGTCTCTGTCACGCAATGTTCAAGTGAAACTCATGAACGCTTCAGGTACACGTAGCCACACAAACACACTCACCCACATACACACAAAGGATGCTCATCTATCTGTGCTCCATCCCTCCCTCCCCTCGGTCCCTTGCTCCATCCACCCACCCCTTCCCCTATGTGTCTCTGGCCCAGGTCTGAGACCAGCTGCTGGGCCGCTGGGGTTCTCCAGGCCCCCGGCCTCTGTGGCTCCATGTACCCGTGTCCTGCGCCAGCTCCTCCCTCCCTGGTGTACTGCCAAGACTAAGAGAGGGTGGGAGAGACGGGGGAAGAGGGGGGGGGGTGCTGGCGAGTGTCCTATCCAGACCTCCCTCCCTCCCACCTCCCTCCCACCTCCTCCCTCCTACATCCTCCCTTCCCCCTCTCACTCCCCCCCCCCTTCCCAGATGGCTTTGCTGATGCTGATGGGGCTGGTCCCTGTGCTACACCCCTCCCTCCCTCTCCTTCTGGTTTTCAATACATCCTTCACTCTATCTGTCTCTGTCTGCCCTACACACTCTGTCACACAGAGACACACACATGTACCGGTGCCTTGACACCCCCCGAAACACACACACACACACACACACACACACACTGACTAACAGGATCAATATGAGATGAATTGCCTTCCTCAGTAGATGATCTCATACAGTCTAGGACATGCCAATGCCACAAGCACCAGACCTTAGAGCCGATGCGATGGAGCTAGGTTAAGACTAGGCCACATGACAGCTACCACTGAGGATCCCTCCACTGAGCAAATCTACTCTCTCCAGACTGCACATACATGTATTATGCAAATCCTAGCATGTATTGAGACAGTCTCCTACGAGGTAGCTGGTGCTCTGGTAGAAAATGCTGCTTAAATGAAGCAGAGATGCCAGAGTGTTTGATGGTGGGTGTCTGTCATTCACAGGGCTAGTAAAATACAGTCTGAAGTGAGTTTTCTATCTGCTTAGGGAACTGTATCACAGTTACATGAGTAAATGTGACATCACTTTCCAGCCCTCAGTTACATGAGTACCATAGACACGATGCCCACTACAGCACACAGTCCAAATGTAGGTGATGTTCACTTCATCTGGCTCTCTCTTTCTCTCTCACACACACACCACACGGACACGCACACAAATACACACAAACACGCACGTCCCCCTATTCTTCTCTTGCCCTTTCTGTGTAATGAGTCGTACATATTCCCTTGTGTTATGCAGGTTGTGACAGACAGAGGCTCTGTCACAGAGCTCCCAATGGTGTTTTCCATTTACATCGCTCCAAAAGCCACTAGTGATCTCTTTCTCGCAGCCTTTCTGCTTGGCCACAGCTCTGCTCCGTGGAAGCCTGGAGCAGTATTTGGCAGGGAGCTGTCCTTGGTACTGAATGCTGAAGCCGTACTAGACCAACCTCTGCACTGATCCGAGCACACTGCAGCAATCTGTAACCATACAGCAGCAGAGCTGAAAACGGATTTCTATACAGCGATTTCATCCTTTTCTCTTCTTCTTTTTCGATTTTGTCTCCCCCGTCCTCTTCTTTTGTTACTATATTGTTACATTTAAGTATATTCCATTTTTCCAATTCTCCTCCATTCATTTCTCAAACACACACATTCTCTCTTTGTCTTTCTTTCTTGTACTCTTTCTCACTTTACACACACACACACACACACACTGCATGTTTACCCTGTGCTGTAGGCTGTTTTCGCTCCCCTGTACTGTAGCTGGCGTACGGATGGATGCTCTTAGTGCTATAGACCCCATGTCCACACAATGTGACTTCACCTCTCTCCATCTCCCTCTCTATCTCTGTCCATATCGCTCTGTCTGTCTTTTCTCTCTCTCTCTCTTTTTTGCCTGTTTGTTCCCTTTTTCGCTTTTTTTCCACCTTGGGTATCTGTTGGTCCGTGACATTATGGTGCAGTAAGGAGAGAGCGAGGCAGAGAAGTAGAGAGAAAGAGAGAGCGAGGCAGAGAAGTAGAGAGAGAGAGGCGAGAAGTAGAGAGAGCTGTAGAAAAGAGAATAAAAAGAGAGAGGGAGAACTCCAGGCATACTTCCATCCTCTCTCTCTCACTACTCCATCCACCCTTTTCCCAATATGTTAGAAGCAGACAGGCTTGCCAAGCAGATTTCATTTTGTCGAAAATATTGCTTCTACCCCCCCCAAAAAGACTTGATGCTGTTCATATCACCAGAGTATTTGGAGACTCAAATGTTTATGATATGATAATGTAGGATGCTTTTAGTCGATTTAATTTATAGATTTATAATTAAAGACTCCCCACCACTCTTTGTTGTTCATCCAAATGATTGTATTGATTGGCAGTGCTGATTCAGTAAGGCCATCGAGCTTGTGTGCTCCTTTTGGCTGATCGCTATTAGGATTTGAGTGCTTGTGGTTAAAGGTTGGTCTGTACTTGCTGGCTTTAAGTTGTCTGAGCTGTTTGGTGAAGTGCAGGCTCTCCTGGGTTTTCCTGCTGACCTGTGGAAAGGAGGGGTGTCTAGCGCAAGGGTGGGTGAGCTTCTTTGGATTGACAGATCTTTCCCTTTACATGGTTTATTTGTTTAGGCTGGTTTGAAAAATATCTATGGACAATTGTGTAATACCACATGTCAAGGTGTAAGTGGTTACAGGACGTGGTCAAGCAACATACATCATGATTCCTGACTAGAAACTAGAAAACCACGATGTCCACTGTATACACTTGAGATTGTTGTTTTTCCAACCCAGGTATGATGACCAGCCAGCCCATAGACAAAAAGCAACCGATATGCTGCATATTTTCACTTTATTTGTATTTTTACCAAGAATAAAAAGGAGTAGGTACCATATATACAGGACAGACTTACAGCAAGAAGCCAGTAGTTAACCCTGTCAGCTCAAAAGACAAGAAAAAGCCAGGAGGTGCTCACACGGGTAAGAGCACGTACCACTAAGGCCAAGACTTAACGCAGACTTTATCCAACTGTCTCTATAAAAAAGAGTCGTCAGGAATGAACAATGTTCAACTTCAAACAAAGTACAATCGTCGATGATCAAGTCGATCCAGTAGATTCTAAAAAGGTTTTACCCGACCATGAAAGTCCATGCCTTGCCAGTCCCGTGCACCAAAAAGTTAGACAAGTGCTGCTGTGTAATGCCCTTGCATGGCCCGTCTGACCATGACCATGACAGCAGTAATCACACTATCCTGTAGTAAAGATGAACAGACCTGAATGAAAAGTGTTGGTTACATTGGGCCATATTCCATTACAAGCGACTCAGCCATGCTACAATATCCCTCTCACTGTACCTCGTAACTGAATGAACCTGTAGCATGAAGTCATTCAGCAGAATGCGCTGTGTAACAGAGGTAGGGCTAATTGCAAGCGTCGCACCTCCCAGTCTGTGTCGCAGCAGCAGCGGCCGTTGTCATCGCCGTGTCCTTACGCCGGGGGGAGGAGAGGGGGGGTGGTGCCCTGGTGTAACGCAGACTGTGACCTGGTCTAATGGAGGTGACTGGACTACAAATAGCCCTGTTTTATATTAGCATCTGTTCCCCATGAGGTGTCAATAGCCACATTGGCCTGGATTCCTCTCCTCGTCCTCTAACAGAGCATTGCCTCAGGACTTCTGCCGACTCAGAGGTGTGTGTGTGTGTGTGTGTTTATCAGGACAGAGCAGTTTGTGTGTTTGTGTGGGGGGGGGAAAGAGACATAAAGAGGTTTATACATGACCATGTTCCGTGGTCGCGTTTCTCTTCCAGAGGATTCACAGATATCTCAGAGGAGGTCCTATACTGCAGAGGCCTGAACAAGCTGCAATATGGGTTGGTGGGCAACTGGTTAGCATTAGCTCCTTCTCTCTTTCTCTCCCTCCTTTTCCACTTTTTTTTCTCAAAGCTTTTTGTCTCTGCTCTGTCCCTCTCTTCCTTTCTCTCTTTCTTTTCTTTTTCTGTCGCTCTCTCTGTTGTTTTCTTTCTGCCTTTCACGAATGTCCCCTTTCTCAGTGACACAGGGAGGTCAGGGCAGCACCATCCGACTGGGATGAGTTTTGAGTAGAGCTCATAGCCAGTCAGGCTAATTGATCATAATAGCCTGTTTTGATCTGCTGTTCCAAACTCATTCACGCTATCCATTTATACTTCACAGCTTTTGACTGAACCTCTCTTTGGTCCTTGCCTTTTAATCCCCACCTCCTACAACACTGTCAGTATATTATAGAAGTTGTTAGCTAAAAGCAGATTATCGAGTGAGGGAGTGAGATTTGTTGACAAATGTGTTTTTTATTTTTAACCTGTTAAAAGTGTATGTGTACATGAAAGGTTTCTTCTTGGGACTACTTAGTTGCTTCTAAAGGCCCATAACAGTCAATATATGTGGTAGATGCATTTTTAGTATTTCAACGCTAGTTTGTCTAATGGTCGATGTTCATGTCAGCGAACTATGAAATGTTTACAGGGAAATGTTTTATTCATAATAAACAATGGAAGGTAATAGTGGAACTAAGGAGAGAAAATAAAAATGGGAAAGAGAGAGAGAAAGACAGGTAGCGTAAACAGAAGGGCGGCACGAATACAAAAGGAGGATGAGAGGAGAAATTGCCTGAAGAGAGGAGGACAGCAGAAGATATGGAAGGAGAGGAAGATGGTCTGGACAGCAGAGGAAGCAGGAAGACTAGGGCAATTTAGTAGCAGCAGCACATTAAGGAGAATGAGGTCAGTTTGACTTGAGTGGTATGAAAATGGGAGTGGGGAGAGGTCTAAACTGTTGAAGAGAATAGAAGAGAGGGATTATCTTTTAGAAAAGGAAGAAGGGGATGATTGTGTCTCAGTGCTTGATTCCGATTTAGATTATTGGAGACGAAAGAAGCAAACAGAACTGATTAAAATTAGCCTCAGTGGTAGTCATTCTGCCTTTCCAAGTCCAAGTGTCACTATCATTTGCCAACTGTGGCAATCTCAACATAGTAATCAGGAATGTATTCATTTTTGTCCTCACATGTAGTCCTTGAATCAAATATCCACAAAGACACATGATATCTATTTATAGCTCACATCTTACCCATCATGTGTACCCACAGTAAATAATCACTTATTCATGACGAGAATGATTTATTCATCATAACTTCCTTCATCCTATGTTTTAATTTCAATCTCACTCTTGAAATCCCAATCACTTCCCTTCTCTTTCGACCACCCCCCCCGCTAGCTTTCTCCTTCACCCTTCCCTCTCTTTTGTCTCTCCTCCCTCTGCTTCTCCACCCCCTACCCTCATGTTTTACCATCTTCAGTTGCTTTTCTCTCCCTCGCGTCTGCTACATTCGCGTGTGCTCCAGTGCCTGTTCAGATCTGAGCACTGCAGTGTGCAGAGAAACTCCTGCATGTCCACAAGGTGGAACCAGTGACTGGTCGCCTCGGACCATTGCAGTGTTGCAAAAAAAAAGGCTCGGTGAGCGATGGCAGTGCACGTTTTTAAACAACAACAGTTTAGGACTCGAGTGCTATCGAACAAGACCTCCATCATCCAGGCAGAGTGTAACTCAGCAGACTGGGTCTGGTATTAGCTGCAGGAGTCCCAGACTGAAACACCTCTTCTACTCTGACAGTTTAGTTTGTGGCCCCTCTCCTTTTCGTGGACATAGAGCCATTCCTGCCCTGTAGGTGAACAGGAAATGGTACACTCTGCTGGTCATTCGCTAACGAAGCTTCAGTGTGTTCTTGCAGTGTATTTAATGTACATTATGGGCTGTTGCTTCGTGGATGCGAGCGAGGAGGAAGATTGTGGTTGTTCTGTGTTTAAAGCGCCCTCTTCGTACGTGCGCTCACGTTGCGGGTACTAACCTCGGCAGATTTGCCGTGGTTTGATAGTGACGTGCGAGGCCGCTCTCCTCAGCCTCAAACACGGTTCCCATTCACATGCAAAGTTAAAGAACAGAAGAAAGGAGAAGGAGGAGGAGGACGCTCATCCGAAAGTGGGACTGGCTGCTTCAGAACACTGAGGGGTGGCATCACCGTGGCGACGGTGTCTCTGGTCGGCACAGGAAGTGGGCTCTGTCCTCATCAGCATTTTGAGGCCACGGCGAGATGGGCCTGTTAAATTAGTCCACACTAATAGGGTCTGGGAATTAGCCAAATCTCCCTGGATTCTCCCTGCCTTTTCTCATCCGTCACCATGAGAAGATTGACCTGGCTTCTCCTATTTGAGAAGCATCCTCAAAGCCGTCCCGCTTATTGGGTGTGTTTTCGGGAGTGTTACAGGCAGTGTCCTCTCCACAACAATGACCCGATCAGGCATTCTGCAAGACGAAACCTACTCTGCAGTCAGGCCTCAGTAAGGACCCCCAACACATCCAGGCGGCTTACTTACTGCGCCGAAGAGATGTGGGAGAGGGAGAGAGATGGAGAGAAAGAGGGAGAGGGAGGAAGGGAGGAGGAGGAGGAGGTGTTGAGGTAGGCCTATGGGAGAGCTGAGTGAGAGCAGAGGGGGTTGGTTAGAGGTAGAGATTTTCTGAGGAGGAGAGGGAGGGAGGGGGTAAGAAAGAGGAAGGAACAGGGAGTGTGTGTGTGGGGGGGGGGCACTGCAGAGAAGGGGAAACAGCAGATCTGGCCACACACATTTACAAAATGCCCATAATGACGTGCTACATAAAATAAATTAATGGGCTGGAGGAAGCCAGGAGGCAGCATGGTGTGGTAGAGTGTAGGGGTTTGTGTAGCTATGGTTAAGATAGAGGGGTGTAAAGCGAATGTAGGGAGGGGGAAGGGGGAAGAAGAATGGGGAGAAAAGCAGAGAGGGGGGCAGGGAAGGGGGAGGAAAGCAGGGAGGGGGAAGACTAGTGTGGAGAAGTGATATGCAGAGAGAAATGGGGAAGGAAAAAGAGAACCAGAGAAGGCGCCAGGGTGCTGTGGAGAAGCCGAGCGAGCGAGGCCGATTTCTGGGAGGGAGAACTGAGATGAACAGATACTATTGATCAGTCTCTGATAGGAGAAGAGGAGGGGCTCTTTATACAGGTAGCGGCGTATGCCGGCCCGATCAATAGACATTTATCTGTGTGAGAGTGAACATGACATCTCTGTTTTCATAATGGTGGCCACAGGATTGCCCACAGTAGTATAACTCAGTGCTCACTCCCCACATCCTTCTGACTCCCTCACTTTTCTCCTCTACCCTGTCCCTCTGTCCTCACGTTCTGCCCGTCTTAAATATATCATTAAATATCTCTCTCTCTCTCTGTACAAATTTTCCCATCTCTATCTCATGATCTCCCTTCTTATGTTTTTATCCCTATGCTTTTTTCTTCCTCGAGTTGTCTGGTTGCAGTGCTTAAGCTCTCTCTCTCTCTTTCTCTCTCTCTCTCTCTCTCTCTCTCTCTCTCTCTCTCTCTCTCTCTCTCTCTCTCTCTCTCTCTCTCTCTCTGTCTCTCTCTCTCTCTCTCTCTGTCTCTCTCTGTCTCTCTCTGTCTCTCTCTGTCTCTGTCTCTGTGATGTCTCTGTGAATGTCTTAGTGCAGTGTCAATGACATTGCAGCACACAGAATATCCTGCCATTTCACCCTTTATCTCTCCTTCTTTCTCCATTTTGCTTTCTCTATCTCTTTTACCCCTCTACCCCTCTTCTCCTCCCCCTCTCTCTTTTTTTCTCTCTCTCTCTGTCAGCTCAGTTGTAATTTCACAAGTTGTGAATGGTGTTTGGCGCCCCCTATCTTCAGTCTATTTACACTTCTAGCTCAGCCACTGCAATGGCCCAAAAGAGCAGCAGTACTGTTTTACACAGCAGGAAGCTACGGACTTTGAACATGGATATGAGTATATAACCACAGAAGAGTGGGTCATCAACGGGTGTCATATAGATACAAAAATCTCAGAGGTTATATGTTACATTTTTGGGAAATCAGTAGGGCACTGTGGTGTTGCTGGCTGTTCAGGGACACTGGAGTGACCTCCATCTGTAGCTACATGCAGTAGTAATGGATGAGAGGCAGGCTGTCAGAATGCTCCGACACTGTTGCTGGTCGAGCACAAACTCTGTTGTATTGTGTCTGCAGTTTTTCAATGACATTGTCAAACGTGGGTCTTCCTTTTCGATCGATGCCATTTTAATATCTGACCTTCCCCCTTCCTCCCCCCTTCCTCCTCCCTCCTCCTCTCTCTCCCTCCCACCTCCCCTCTCCCTCTTCCTCCTCTCCCTCCCACCTCCCCTCTCCCTCTTCCTCCTCTCCCTCCCACCTCCCCTCTCCCTCTTCCTCCTCTCCCTCCCACCTCCCCTCTCCCTCCTCCTCTCCCCCCCGGACAGTACGTAGCGCTGGCCTCGCTCCTCTTCATCCTGATCTCCATCTCCACCTTCTGCCTGGAGACGCACGAGGCCTTCAACACCATCTACAACAAGACAGAGAACGTGACGGTGGGCAATGTGACGAGCGAGGAGATCGTCTACGAGGTGGTGACGGACGGCTGGCTGACCTACGTGGAGGGCATGTGCGTCATCTGGTTCACCATCGAGGTGTTCTTCCGCGTGATATTCTGCCCGGACAAAGGGGAGTTCTTCCGGACCACCCTCAACATCATCGACTTCATCGCCATCATGCCCTTCTACCTGGAGGTGGCGCTCAGCGGCCTCTCCTCCAAAGCAGCCAAAGACGTGCTGGGCTTCCTGCGCGTGGTCCGCTTCGTGCGGATCCTGCGTATCTTCAAGCTGACCCGCCACTTCGTGGGGCTCCGCGTGCTCGGCCACACCCTGCGCGCCAGCACCAACGAGTTCCTCCTCCTCATCATCTTCCTCGCCCTGGGCGTGCTCATCTTCGCCACCATGATCTACTACGCCGAGCGCATCGGGGCCGACCCCGCCGACCCCACGGCCGCTAAGCACACCACCTTTAAGAACATCCCCATCGGCTTCTGGTGGGCGGTGGTCACCATGACTACGCTGGGCTACGGGGACATGTACCCGGAAACGTGGTCGGGCATGCTGGTGGGCGCGCTGTGCGCCCTGGCGGGGGTGCTGACCATCGCCATGCCCGTGCCCGTCATCGTCAACAACTTCGGCATGTACTACTCCCTGGCCATGGCCAAGCAGAAGCTCCCCAAGAAGAGGAACAAACACATCCCCCGCGCGCCCCAGCCAGGCTCGCCCAACTACTGCAAGCCCTGACGCCCTCGCCATGGCGACAGCCTCGCCGCACAGGCTCATGGGTAACGTGCTGGGTCCGGGCATGGTGGGCTCGGGCAGTATGGGAGGAGGAGACTGCCCCCTGGCGCAGGAGGAGATCATCGAGATCAACAGGACAGGTGAGCCGGAGTGGGCGTGTGGGAGTGTTTGCGTTTGTGGGCGTGTGGATGTGTGCGGACGGGTGTGTTTGTTGGTATGCGTGTGTCTGTTTGTGTTGCAAACTATCAAACACATAAACACAAACACTGTGACTGTGGCCCTCCCTATCCTTCTCGGGTATCAGTTCAGTGTCTGCACGGCAGAGTACAAGTTGAAGTGCGTGAAGTTCTTAAACTACTGAGGCCGTCCAGACTCCCTTCTTGGTGATCCCAATGCCTCTCCTCTAACGACACACAACATAGAAGGGCTTTGAAGGGGATCGTTTGGAACCGAGATTAGCCTGTCACAACAACACTTAACGGAAGATGAAGAAGAGCAAAATGTAATGGAACTAGAAGAGCAGGGTGGGGGGGCACCATGGGGGGATGAGGCTCGTTGAAGGTCAGGCATCCGCACACACACACTCACAAAGCGTTACAAAGCACATCAACATATTCAGAAACATGGAACCATGTGCCAATGCTAATCTGACATGTATTTAGAATCTTCCAGAATAGGGGGGGAGGGGGCGGTGTTGGGAGAGTCTGGCCTGATTAGCTGCTCGACTCCCAGATAGCTCCGTCTGTCAGGGAAGCCCACAGTCACACTAAGCGGGAGGGGAAAGCATGACTAGTGGGGCTCACTAACTTATCCTTTTACATCCCTACTGTTTACTCAGAGTATTCCCTCGGTCAATCTCCTCCTGTCTCTATGTATACTTTTCACCTCTTCTCCCCTCTTCTCCTCTCTCCCGGTTCTTCTCTTTGTGATGGTCTCTCTACGTCACTCATTCCAGCTCTCCCTTAGACCATCGTCCTCTCTTGTCATCTCTGCCTCAGTGGGACATTGATCTGCATGTGTTCTCTAGCAGGGACTGGGAGGGGCTGTCTCCATGTGTTTAGGTTATGGGTGGGGATGTCAGGGCCAGGCTGAGATGAGATGAGGAGGGTAGGTGGACAGGAGACACAGTTAGTCTGTGTTGAGTCCTGTGGTCCCAAGCTGGTAGGACTGGCAGGAACATGGGCGCCCACGGGGTGTCCTCTCTGTGTGGCTCAGCAGGGCCCTCTGGTCCTTTTCCCTGGTGTCTCACCGCTGTGTCTCACCCTGGTGTCTCACCTCTGGTGTCTCACCGCTGGTGTCTCACCGCTGGTGTCTCACCGCTGGTGTCTCACCGCTGGTGTCTCACCCCATGTCACACCTCAACCACAGTCTGACCAACGCAGACAACCAACATGAGGATGACATTGTATTTTCTTGAATAAAAGGTGCCATCAAGAAGAAAATGAAGGCACTTGTTTTCCTCAGCTTTAAGTGGACATATGGGATAACGTACAGATCCCTGACTCTGATCCTAGCCGAAGGCACGGAAACACCTGACGATAGATGTGTATGTGTTGACCGGCTGCAGTCAGAAGTGAATGGCCGGAGACCGCGTGTGGTCCAAGGCTCTCTATAGACCCTGCAGCTGATGGAGGGCAGCCGGGCGAAAGCACGACTGGGCTGGTTCCCTGAGGGCAGGTTCAAGGGAGAGGTCTAAAGTCTGTGGTGGAGTTATCCGGGTCACGGCGACTGGGAACCTTTGACTCTGACCCGCCACGCGCTCACACGCCGGCTGTCCCGCCCCAAGTGTTGTTGCACAACGCTGGTCCGTCTATACAGAACACACACCTTTGTGGCACACAGTACTGCTTAATCCAGAGGGGTGACACGCTATGCCATTCTTTTGATGGAGTCGTGTAAGTTATGGGAGCTTGCGATGGATTTGCTATGTACTGTAGATCTGAACATGAGAAGTCATAAGAAGTCTTTATAAAAATCTTTTTGAGACCTTGCTGTCACCAAGGAAACGCTTGGAGAAAGTTAACTGAATAGCTAAAGTCTGTTTCGTGTATAGTACATAGCAGTAGTGTAGTGAAATCATGTCATATTCAGTATTCAACATACAGTATGATGAAAGCATGACTGCATGTGCCAAGTAACTTGCTATTTATACATCAGTTAAATAGCTGTCTTTTGACAGCTCCCAAACTCGATTGTCAGGAATTTAGCAGACGTCATGTCCTTTTGACTGGAGGCACAGTTGACCATCAGAGTCCTGATCTGTGCTCCTAGAGTCAGATGTTTCCCCTTCATATCATCTCCTACATTACATGGTCTGGTTGGTTCCTGTGGGAAAACGAGAACCAGTTGTGTAACTAGGGCTCTCTCCCTCTCTTCTCTCTCTCTCTCTCTCTCTCTCTCTCTCTCTCTCTCTCTCTCTCTCTCTCTCTCTACCTCTCCCCCTCTCTTTCTCTATGTCTCTCTGTCTCTCTCTCTCTTTTCTCTGCAGCTCTCTTTCATTCACTCGAGCGTCTGTGTCCCTTTCCTTTAGTGTCTCTGTCTTTCTCTCCTGGTCGCTCGGTCGGTCCGTTCCCCTCCCCACATCTCAGTGTGCGCGCGTGTGCTTGTTGTGTCGTCGTGAGGGATCGCCCACTGGGTTATTTCTGTCAATTGTTGAGCAGTAAGTCAGGTCAGATTAGATTTGACAGCTGTGTCGGAAGCTATAATCACAAGTTACCCTCCAGCATCTCCAAGTTAGTGAATGTGTCTGCTTGTGTGTGTGTGTGTGTGTGCGTGTGGGCATATGTGTGCGCGTACAGATTGGTACAGTATCTCTTAGTAACCTCCCCTCTCCTTCTCTCCGTTCCCTTCCCCCTCATCCTCCCTCTTTTTCTTGGATGCCTTCCCTCCTCTTTTGCTTATTGTGAGTGCATTGATGCTGTGTGTGTCTGTGTGTGTGTGTGTGTCTGAGTGTGTGTGTCTGTGTGTGCAGCAGGAGAGGCTGGGCTCCTGCCTTTTCCACTGCAGTGTTTTGGTCACGTGAGTGGCAAGGCTATCACAGGACACTAATGTTCTTTTGTCCCCTCCTCCCCCACCTTTGCCTAATCTGTCCTCCCTCCTTCTTGCCTCCCCCTACTTCCCCTCCCTCTCTCACATTCCCTCTGTTATTACGTCGTCTTTTAATTCTACTCCCTTCTCCTTCTACCTCCATTTCTGTTTTTTTTCCTTCATCTGCATTTTGCTTTGTAAACCAAAACTCATTCCTCATCTTGTTGTCAAACTCCTTTTTCACTGTTTCCTCTCCCTTATTCTTTAAACCTGTTTTTTTAATATTCTGTATCTACCCTTTTTCTTACTGTTTATTCTTTACGTCCTCTTTCACTCCCCCCCTTCTCCCACCACCTCCCCATACCTCTCTCCCTCCCCCCACCTCTCTCCCTCCCCCCCTCCTCCCCCTCTCTTTCCCTCCCTCCCTCCCCCACCTATCTCTGTCTTCCCCTCAGACTCCAAGCAGAATGGAGATGCAGCCAATGCCGCGCTGGCCAATGAGGACTGTCCTAACATAGACCAGGTGTTAGGGGATGAGAGGAGCCCTGCGACAGGGGGTCTGGGCTCGGGGAGCGGCCGCGAGCGCTACCCCCACGACCGCGCCTGCTTCCTACTGAGCACTGGCGAGTTCCAACGCGCCACAGACGGGAACGTCAGGAAAGGTACGCCAGGGCTTGGACCATGACATACGCACACACACGCAGACATGCACACGCACACACACACACACTTACATATGCACATGCACATGCACACACCCTATTGGGCCATACTGGAGGGACGGTATACTGTAGACACACTTATTTGACATATTCCAGCTCCATAGACGAGCAGACACACTGTAGTTCCCTATATCCTCCCCCCTGACCCCTCCTCCCTCTCATTCTCCTCATTTTCAATCATGTTGACTGACAGCTCGGCTTCAACATAGTCCCTCCCACTTGGTCAGTAGGTTATTTATGTATCTCTCCTGACAACCAGATATGAGCTGTGTTATGCTATGTTGTGGCATCAATTAAATATCAATGACCAACCGTGCCAATTGATATTTTGCACAGTACTTGAACACTCAAGTAGTGTACAAACCATGGAGCTGTCTTCAACTGAACATGCACTCAACATTATGGTAGTCTGTGTACTGGTAAACTAGCGCCATTTACAGTTTGTGATTTTACAATGTTTTTTTGTCCTTTTAAAAATAAAAATAGAAATAATGTTCTCCACTTACAGAATGACTGTAGACAGTATGTTACAGTAGGAAATGTGAGGTACTTCCACTTCATTTGGCTGTCTTCTATTGCTGCTTTTCATGCCTGCTTTTTTTCTCTCTCTTTCTCTCTCTTTCTCTTTCTCTCTCTTTCTCTCTCTTTCTCTCTCTTTCTCTCTCTCTGTCTCTCTCTGTCTCCCTTTCTCTCTTTCTCTTTGTCTTTCTCTCTGTTTCCCTTTCTCACTCTCTCATCTGTGCTATCGATGCTCTCCTCCTCATACCCTGTATTTGCCCCATCCCATCCTATCTCTATTCATCCTCCTCTCCTATCTTTCTTTTGCCCCCTCACACATCCCTCTCTCCGGACTCGCTTTGTGTTGGAACTCCACCTCCTCGTCTCACCGGCCTCCCCTTTCACCTGTCACGCACATGGCACAAACTTCCAATTCCCCATCCTTCTTCGATCCCTCAATTTTCAAACACCACCTCAATCTTGAACTAACCCTCTCCACCTCACCCTGTAAAACCCTGACATTCCCTGACCCCAAACACACTCCTCTACACACCCCAATCCAACACTCCCACCACAAACACACAACAAGGTGCAGCTGCCGGCCCAGCACCCCCCCCCAGGAGAGGAATGGTTCAAGCCGGACCTCAATGCAAACTCTGCCTCCTCCTGGATCAAACCATAGGGACACAGAGGTAACACAGAGAACACATGGTTTTGTTTGTAGTGAAAGGTGTAGTGAAACGATACACAGAAAGATGGCGGAAAACACACACACATCTGCATAAATACTGTGCACACCTCACTTCCAACATACCTCAAACAGGTTGAATGTTTAAAATGCATGCCGATTGCTTGTTACTGTACAGTTTTTAAGTATTACAGATTTTCTATGGTGGATTATGGTTCTCTGTGTGGGTTGGGAGTGTGTGTGTGTTTGGGGGGTGGGAGCCGTTCGGTGTGTGTGTGTGTGTGTGTATGCTTGTCTAAAAATGTATGATAGCACCCGCACACAACAGTTCAGAGTAACACAATGGCTTAGCTTTTCGTGTTTTTTCAATTCAGTACTTTCCCACACACACACGCACAGATACACACACACACACACACACACACACACACACACACACAAACATCTGTGTCTGACCTCAGGCTGACCCTTAACCCTTCAGTTCCCTGGGGTATCTCTCTCTCAAACTGACACACACACACAGACTTCCTTCCTCCTTCTCCTTCCCTCCAAACCCCACACACACTTCCAGTGAGAGCTGAGAAGAGCCCCTGGGCCAACAAGGCCGATTAGACCAACATGACTCACTAAAACCATAGAGGAAGAGAGGAGAAGAGAATGAAAACGAAGCGATGGAGAGATAACCGGGCCTAATTGTGCGACGAGAGGCTAAACGGATTCATGTGATGTGATGTGAACGATATGATGGCCTCCCCCACCCCTGGGGATGTCGGTAGTCACAACCACTCCACTCACCCCCCTCTCCTCTCAGCTCTCGCACACTTACGCTGCTCAACATTCAGGGTCCACACAGGCATATGTGTACACTATACCATACCGTACCTGTGGGTGTGTCCGCACACGGTTCTCTAAGAGTGGAAGGCGTGCGTGTGCGTGTGTTCTTTTGTATGTTTGTCCTGCGATACTGTACTTGCCTTCTCTCCCATTACAGAGTTGTGTGGGCCGGCGGGGGGGGTCTCTGGGGGGGTGGGGGGGGTTGGAGTATTAGTATTAGTGGGGGTCCATGTCTGACATGTCTTGTTGTTGTGTTGTCTCCCTCCTCAGGTTGTGTCGTGTCATGCGTTTGTATGTCGGCTCTTGTTGCTCTGTGTTACACTGTCTGTCTGTCTGTCTGTCACCGTCCCCCCTTCGTCCATTTGTCCGTTCGTCTGTCCTGTGCTCTGTGTTGTGGTGCTGTGTCCTCCTCCTCTCTTTCAGTGGCCCTTCACTCTCGCACACGCTCTGCTTAGTTAGGATAATTTCGCCTGAAAAACAAATATCCGGTCCACTTTAAACCTCGAACTTGGAGGTGCTGGCTCATTGAATCTGTAGATTCAACAGTGAACAACGGAATTTGGACTTGAACCCAATGTATTTTGCCTCAAGGTAGTGACCAAAACCTATGTCACTGTATTTGTGTGTGTTTGTGAGAGGTACCAGAGTGAAAGCCACTGGTGTTTCTGGTCTCTCTAAATGGAGAGCTGCTGGTTTCTTCTCTCTTCTGGGACTGCCCTCCACTCTGGGGTTTACAGAACACTGCTACAGCACAGCCACGGGGATAAGCCAGGCTCTCTATGCACTGGTCCAGGGCCAGCGGTTAGGAGCCCAGCTTTCCCCATTCCCCCTTTACAAGCCCAACTCCAAGCTGGTCCTACCCACAAACATTAGACCCCATCCCTGTCCCAACCACCGGGAAATGCCCCAGTGAGGGTGCGGACCCAAACGACTGAGCCTCCTACTATACAGAGTAGCCCATGTTTGGTGTACTTGGGTGGTGGAAGGATTCGGCTGTGCTGGAACACTGTTCACCGCCGTGCTTTAAAGTTGTGCTTTAGCTCCGAGCTCTGTTACAGGAGCTCTGAAGTGGGCCAGACTTTACAAGGCTATTAATACACTCACATATTTCGAATTTAGACAGACAGACAGACAGACCATGTTATTTCAGTGGATTAAAATGGCACATTGACGCTCGTCTATCCCTCATTGAGACATAGAATCAGCTAAAAAAAACTGTGCTAACATACGAACATACACATACACACAGGTTAGGGTCTTAGGGCTCTGTGGAGAATAGTTCAGTGTGGACTGATGTGCGTCGCAGTGTCAACCTCAATGGCCATACTGTATACTGTACATGTATTGTCGGACTGCGTGCTGCCTTCACACTCTAAAAGTGAAAAGCCTTATTGGCATATGCCTACTCAAAATGGCTGCCAGGCTCTTGCTTTTAAAGTGGGACCAGGGCTCTTTTCCAGGACTCATAAAATGTCTCCTTCCTACCTGTGCTCCTTGAGATAATCACCGATCCATTTGTTCTTTGATATGAGGAAAAACTAGAGCAAATGCTGTTTACTGACATTTCCATCCCTTCGAGATCGGTGACTGTCCCAGAGTACAGAGGAGACGAGAGTGTTTTTACAGTCCTCAAAACAGGGCCCACTGCTTTAAAACTGTCCCCCTTTTCCACCCCTTGCCCTTCCTCCTCCTCCTCTTCATCATACAGCACTTCGTGTTTGTTTTTGAGCCCAGAGTGGCTCTGCTGCTTTGTTGTCATCCGTTTATGACATGCACTCTTTTGACCTCTGTTGACACACAAAAGGCCAGAGGTCATAAGAACACTGGGTTGTTCATCTCAAATATACTCTTGCCCTATCTGTTTTCTATGTATTCTCTGACAAAATGTTATGTACTTAAGGGTGTTTTATGTGTGTGTGGTATTAATTGTGCTTCTTTCTACATGTTTTACGTGTGGTTCTGTTGGTCAACTAAACTGTTTTGTTAAATATGCTTTAATTTTTCTGAAATATATATATATATGTACCATGTACTGGGAATAACGCACGGCCGTCCACCAATCAGATTTGGAGGTCAGAACTACCAGTTAAATATATATATACTTCACCTCACCATCTTTACCCTGACCATATCATCTATCTTTCTCATTTATCTCTCTCTCTCTCACTCTATGTTGCTCTCTTTCTCTCTTTCTTTATCTCTCTTATTTCACACTGTTGCTAAAGAAACAGTGGGAAAGAACAATGTAGGAGGATTTTCAAATTATAGATTGCATTATTTCAGTTTTTCCAATCAGGAGGTGTACATGTTTAGTAATCAAATGGTCCCAAGAGGATTTAAAAAAAAGAATATAACTCATCATGAGTATCGCAATTCTTATCTACTTTTAATATTTTGTTATTGTTAGTTTACTTTTTTATTTTATTCTAATGGAGGGGACATGCTCTTGATGTACTAGTGTTCAGTGGGTCTAGAATTCGTCTGGAACAGGGTACACGGTAATGCTCCAGTGAGGTCCAGCTGGTTCCTAGTGTTGAATCCTTCCCCAAGGAAGCCTCGGGACAGCCTCTGTCCAGTAAATCCTGGTGCAGATTGTCCCTCTGGGGCTGTTGTACAGAGAGAGCAGCTTGAGTGCACTTTAGTCCATTTCCCAGTTGACAGTCAAAGAAAAGAGCTGGCCAGTCGAGGATGTGTATGACATGGATTGAGGTACCAACCACAAGCTCTCTCTTTCCTTCTCACTTGCAACCTATTCAATTGTAACAGTCAAACTCGTCCTCTGCACCAAATCTGCCATCGAGGACCTGACCTTAGGGCACCTAACCACCTACAGTATCAGGGACTTTGGTTAGGACAGGGTGGAGTTAATTGATACATTTTCAGTAGGTCTTAGATTCCCCTTGAGTGTTACAATAGCAATGATAAAGAGCAGCAAGTTAAAGTGTAAACTGATCACTGGAAAAAACACATATTCTTGTACAGTAAGTGACAAAACGTTTGGTTGCAGCTGTAATGCTACCTTATCATTGTTCGCACTCGCGTGTGTCTCATTTTCATTGTGTTTCGTGTTCTGTGCTGTGTCCACAAGTCTGTTCATCTGTTCATGACATAGCAAAGAGACAATCCCCCTTGGGTCTACCAGTTTGTCAGTTCGTACTGTAGTCTCTCTCTCTCTTTCTCCCTCTCTGTAATAATTGCTCATCCTTTCTTTCATCTTGACTGATTCTGCCACCAGTCTTTTCCGCTAAGTCAGCCACTATTTTGGGACCAGTGGGTCATGTGATCTTGTGAAAGAAGTGCTATGTCCCATACATACAGTCTGCTTGTATGTATGTCTCTAGATTCTTTTAGATGTGTTGTATTCATACATTTGCCAATGGATAAACGTGTTGCAAATATTGCCTCTGATGATCACAAATCTACATGTGTGTATGGAGACAAAAGAGATGACCAAGTTATGGTTATGTATGACACAGCCAGAGAAAATGCACCGTTTAGAAACCATGTTCAGCACTGGAACACCAGCTACAGAGTAGAAACAGACAACTAATGCCCAACTCTGTTTGAAACCTCTTTCTGCATGTAGATTTGTGTTGGATAATATTTGCTTTGGTCTCCCTTATATCTCTCTCCCCAGACCATTCCTCCCCCTCCTTCCTCCCACTCAGACTAACTTCATCCTCCATTCCATCCCCAGGCCAGTCATTCAACCTTCGTAGCATTACTAAAGTCTGACCAGAGGTACGTACTGAATCACAGGATCTCTAGCTGGCGCACTGACGAAAAGGGCTGCGTCTCAAATCAAACCCACACTCTATTCCTCTACACTGTGTACTACCTCTAGCCTAGGGGGCTCGAGAGTAGTGCACTAGTCTAGGGAATAGAGTGCCATTTGAGACCCGGTCTAGGAAATGGCATTGCGGCTGGGAGTTTGCTGCACGCTGCTGCTTTGGCGGCTCCAGTGCTGCATTCTGCTGCATCAGAGAATAAGAGCTTCGCTACCAGAGCTGTCCAGGAGCTAGCCAGTCAGGGTCTGCCTGATAGGAATACAAAGGCAGAGCAAATCAATAGGTGCTGTAGACCTGAGAGGTATGAACACCAAGTGGGGCAAGGTGTAGAGGATATCAGCCCGGACTAAGCAGATCATGAACTGCTTGTGCAGATGATCAGTAAAGTTTCGGTAGAAATGATTCATATGGATGTGTGTGTATGTGAAAGAGAGAGAGTGAGTGAGGGACTGAGGAAAAGAGTGTAAGTGAGAGTGTGACTTGGTGTGACTGAATGTGTGTTGTTGATCGGTTATGGATATGTTATTTCTAGTAAAGAACTAAAACTAATTACTCCTAATCTATTGAACAATCTTTGATTAGTACTTGAAGCTTTTGATTACACTTCAGGACAAGAGAGGTGGTTCTTATAGTGTTATCACTGGATTCACATTGATTTATGGTCTGCCTGTTTAGAGACTAGGGTACTAGGGTTCTGTCTTTCTCTCTCTCGCTCTCTCTCTTTCTCACTCTCACTCTCCCCTTTTCTTTCTGTGCCATTTGCAGTGTTGTGCATGTTGCATGGTGTGGTCTGTTCAGTGCTGTGAAGGAGGTATGCTGGTTATTCCCTGGAGAGTTCTTCCCCTCACTTCCTTCCCTGGACACACAGCACTCTCTAATACCATGACTTTTGCACTGGGATATGCACCATTAACACACAGTTAGAGGTACAACTGCTTGACAAAATAATAAATTCAGCAATGTGGCAGCCATGTTTTTCTGATGCCCCATCCTTCCTCCATGGCCAGCGAGCGTGACGCGTGTTCGATAAAGCTCCAGAACATGGCATTACTGTGGAACATGACAAGGGCCGCCTGCTATAGCTGTATTGATCCTGATCAATCTGGCACTGTTGTTCACTGTTCCTCTGGCCACAGGACCACTGCGGGTGTGTGTGTGTGTGTGTGTGGAGCTCCATCGTTGTGCTAAGAGCTTAGCTCCCAATCTACTAAGAGCTGCAGTGCCTCCAATTGATTACCGCGGTTACAAGGGTTGACGTCTCAAATACAATCACTTGAATAGAGGCCATGGCGTGTTGTTACGAGGTACACACACACACACACATTTTCAAACATTTGAATAATGACAAACTTAATAACACCGACACACACATTCTATGTTTGGTGACTTTGAGACATTACTGTACATAGATACATTACTGTACATACAGACATATACATATTGTACTGAAGTCGTTTTTTGATGACCAGCCGGGAAATGATTACAGACTTTACTACACAGCATGCTCGCATACGAGCACATACATGACTGGCTGACACACACACACACACACACACACACTCATGTAGATGTCCTGCTCTCTCCCTGCCGTGCCTCGCTCATCAAGCGCTTTCGGCTGAAGAGGAATGGTCAGGTCGGAGGAACATGGTGACCCAGATCTGTCACGTTTTACCCAGCATGCCTCCTCTACTCCGTGCCGTGACTGAGTGGCTCCTATAGGCTATGCATTAGTGGGAAGGCTTCCACACATGGTCACACAAGCCCAAACTAGCCCTCTGCATCCTATGGCATCTCTGATGGACAGAATTCATGGACAAATCATTGGTTAGCCCCAACATGATCTTAAGGTTTAATGACTTAGCCAGTAGGTTGCAAATGAGTTTCAGACTGAGACAGAGTATAGTACACATGAGAGGACAAAGACGGTGACATCAGAGTTTAGTGCAGTCGTCCCTCCATTCATCTGGATCTGTCTGTTTATGGCGCTTGGAGTTTAAATCTAAAGTTTTGGTGAACTGGAGAGGAATCTCACCCCACAGGTGGTGAGGCCTGAATAGACAGGAAACCAGTTTTATTGTTGATGTTGTGTTTCTTGTCTGTCGAGGTGTTGTTGATGTTGTTTGTTGTGTCAGTGTGGAGACATCTGGTTTGTCCAACCTCTCCTCTCTATCTCCGTTACAGACCAGCTGTCTGTCTGTTTGACTGTCTGCTTGACTGCCTTCCCATCCCTGTTACAGCCTTCCATATCAAACACTTGTTGAAACACCTCAAGAAAAGCACCTTGCCCTCCCGATGACTAAGATATAGTCAACATTGGCTAGATGAACATACGCAGCAGGTAGAGCCAGGCTACAGCTATAGGTGAGGTGAAGTGAGAGAGCATACTTTTAAACTTTCTCTTGCTCAACATCACTTACCTGATGATTCTACAAGACCAGATAACATCTATTTCTAGGTTGCCCAGTTTGAACATTTCAACCTAAAGTGCACACAGAAACGGCACAATCTAGTGCACTCATAAAGTAAAATGGCATAAATATTTGAGTTCCCCGCCTTCTGCACTCTCCAAATTGTTGCTGAAGTGGAGATTGGGCCCGACTCCCTGTTTCTGAGGTGTGGTTCTGAGACAGGAACAGAGCCAGCGTTTGTCAGCTTCTGATTTATTTATCAGCAGGGCTCGACTTGTTGCTGTCCAAACACTGTATGACCTCACTCGAGAGAGAAATATGGTCCAGTCTGTATAAGTAAACACAATCCCAAACTTCCAATTCGAAGATAAAGCGCTACTGATGAATCCGACGAGACAGGTGGTAGTGAGAGAGAAGTGCAGTGACCGTGACGTCTGGAAGGAGTGGGAGCTCAGGGGTAATAGGTGGAGGCATTAAGGAGGGTCTGGTGGAGGGATTAGAGGCAGGTGTGACTGTGGAGAGGGAAGGTTGTCAAGAACTGTTGGACCTCGTGAAGCTGTCAGGGTTTCATTAAGATAACCCCGTTCTTCATCTGTCTATCTCAGTGAACACACTGATGGACACCTTTCTACCCTGGGTTAAGACTGATGAACGAAATTGTACACATTTTTAGTCGTACAATTTCTACACCATCATCTTAATACTGATGATGTTCCGGAACATGAATCAGTTCTCTCTACACTATAAAAAAAATGACACTTATGGGTTATTTGTGTGTCCCAGATAAATCCCGACAACTTCACCAGGTCCATATGAGTGTGTCGTTCTCTTGGGGGTTGTGGTGCTGATAACAGAGCTTGGATTGAATCTACCACCCCAGACCTGGGTCCAAACGGTATTCGACTTTTTGGGTCAACTTGATTTGACTTGGAATACACCATTGATGGGTGGATACAATTAAGAGGGTCATATTGTTTCTTCGGAGCTCAGAAAACGTGCAAACGAAGTCTACCTCAAACGTTGGAATGAAAGGGAACAGTGTTTGGGCCTAGGTCTCGCCGTGCGTGTATGGATCTTGAGGTGCAAACCTCTGTGTTGTAGGCTGGCTAAAACACCTGGATGCTGAGCACTCTTCCCTCCCTCCTTCTGTCTCTATCTACTGTATCATTCCCTTTTCTCTGGGAGAAACCGATATGATTCCTTTTTTTTATGTCCAGTATGCCAGAGGGAGCTAAAACGAACAACGCTCAACACCAACTGCTTTACCCATCACTCTCTCTCTCTCCTCATTGTGTATGCTGACGCTACAGATAGCCCCTGTGTCAGCTTGTGATGATGTAGCAACCGTTCTGATGACATATTTTCATAACCCATTTTTCTGTTTTGTCCCGTCTCTCTGTCTCTGTCTTTGTCTCTGTCTGTCTCTCTGTCTCTTACTTTTTGTTTTGTCTGCTTTGGTCCGGAAAAAAAATCTTTCTTGTTTTGGCTGGTTATTTTATTTTGATTGATTTTCTTTCTCTTCTGTTATTTACCCCCTTTTATATTGTAAAAATCTGTATATCTGCCTATTTCTAACCCATAACACTTTTAATATACCATTTCCTGACATGGTCGAAATGTTGACATATACATTCAACTCATGCAAAAACAACAAAACAAACATGACGTTAAAATAACTCCCCTACACATTCTTTTCATTTAAACTATATCATCTCCACACCCTTCTGACGTCTCTACGCGCCCTTTCATACGCTGGGTGACGTTTCCAGCGACAGGCTATGAGAAGTCTCGCAGCCTCAATAACATCTCCGGCATGACGGGAGCGCCCATGCGCCTCACCCCAATTACCAACTCCACCTTCGAGCCCTTCGAGCCCCCAGGAGCTCTACGCAGATGCCACTCCCCCATCCCCTCCATCTTGTAACCGAACCCTCTGCCCAGGAAGGTGTACAGAGGGGGTGACGAGAAAAAAACTCCAAAAGAGAGGTTTAACAAGTTCACGGAAACGAACACTGATACTGGTCCTGATGATAATGATAATGAACTGACCTGGCCTTTAGACGCCAAGGAGAGCCTTCTGGTTAGAGGAGAAACAGGACACATCGTATACTCCTTATGCCCTGCTGTATAATATCTTTAAGTGCTACACTGATGCTTTACTAATCATTCATAGAAAATGTGTGTTTTTTTCAGTAGAGGCTTGTGTAAAGTTTAGCAAAGCTGCCCAAAGTTGGGTTTAACGGTCTGGCATTTGCTTATAAATGATTTCTGAAGCATCTATGTTGGCATTACAAAGGGTTGCAAAGGGATTTATTGAGTCTGCATATATGTAATTAGTTTAAAGTGTATTAGGCATTATAAACTGAAAGGATAGGGTGTGATATTAAGAATGAGAATAGTATTATACCTACATTGACTAAATACATATCATAGGCTGATGTTCATGTCCACAGCAATTTAATGCCTGATGATAAACAATGCACACACTCACTAACACAAAAACTCACAGACACACACACACACTACCACAAGCACACAAGCACCCTCACACACCTGCCTTACTAACAGGGATTTAGCATAGTCATAATTTAGTTAGTTAGTTTAGGCCTCCCTGTGCTATTTTCCTGTGTGTGCTGCACTTGCACTTAATAATAGTACTAACTTAGAGTAAGACCTGCTAGATATGAGACTTATTCTGACGACAGATGTCACTGAGCCTCAGATCCAAACCACACCGTAGACGGGTGAGGGTAATACTGTACTGTACTCAACCACAAAGATAAATATACATAATGCATGCCTTTACTAAGGAAAACATACAAAAAATGGGGATGGGGGGGACTAAGAAAAAATTATAAACAGATAAGACATAGTTAAGTGTTTCAAAAGAAAAGGAGAACCCCAAAAGAATAGTCCTTAAGAAGCACCCACAAGAAGCCATAGTGGTTTATAAAAGATCTCCTATAGAGCTTGGTTCACCGGACTGTTACATGTTTTAATGTGGACCGAAAATAGATTCTCTCTATTGTTTCTTTATATCACTCGCACACACCTCTATACAGTATATCTCTTTCACACACATACACACACACACACAGACCTCACCTAGTGTATGACGTCATAAAATGTATTTTAGAGTTAGGGAGAGAGTGCTCCACTGTTTATCCATGAGTGCTGTCATTATCATTATCATGACTGGTATCATCAGAGCCATATAGCAACCCCTCCTGAGGCTTCAGAGCAATACATAGACTGCAGAAAAACAAACGCCTTGAAGAAGAAATCCCAAATAACATGGAAGATCAGTCAGAAGACAGTCAGAAGTGATAACAGACTATTTTTGTAATGGCCAATGGATAGGTCTACGTGTGTCATAAGGGAAGGGTCTATAGAACCTGATCATCCAATCTGGAAGTAGGAAAAAGATTTGGCCGTCCAATCAATGATCGGTAGTCCTCATCACAGAACGTTGTTTCCGCACATCCCTGCTTACCTGCATCCCTCCTATGACAAGGAAGAAGGTTACCGCCCACCTTTAGACCTAGGATCAGCTTTCTCCCCTCCTTTACCAGCAGGGGAAAACATACAACATTTAACAAACGGTATGTTTGCCCTTAGTATGTTGCCCTAATGGACACTGAAATATCGAATGCAGGTGCATGAAACATAGCTTCTTACAATTTTTGGTAGACATTGGTCTTCAGAAGTCTATACGTACACCTATGAAACTCAACCCACAACTTCGGTCCAGGGAAACATCCCTTTTTTCCCAGACACTGCTCTGACCTGGCTACCCTCTGGGTCTCTCATCTTCATCAGTCTTCATCTTCCTCTTCTGCTTGACAATAACATCTCACCATCACCACTCTACTCACAGTGACTCCTATGATTTGGGCCTATAGCTAATACTTAAGTTTTTTCTTTTTTGTTCTTTTCTGTTTTTTTTCTTGCTTTCTCTTTATTTCTTTTTTTGATCCTCGTGCCCCACCGTCCGACCTTCCCGTCCCTGCTGCTGGCCTTGGCTACTCGCTCATAGAGGCCACGGCGAACAGATGCTGGACTGACAGCCCGTGGTAGAAGAACAGAACGAAACACTATAACGAGAGAAAAAGGCAACATACATAAATAGAAATATGCCATGTATAAACACTATTATATTTGTATCTATGTATTTCTATGGAGATAAGCTGTACTTATGTATCTGGGCCATGCAGTGTGTAGCTATGTGTGTGTGTGTGTGTCTTCCCAGACATGCATCTACCTCTAGAACCATGACGCAAGAGTGCCAACTCAGTGTGACTAACAACCAAGCAACTCCTCTCTCCCTGTTCTCTGAAAGAGAGAAGAGGTAGAAAGCAAAGGGATAAACTGGAACAAATGTGTTCCCCTCTATTGAGGGTTTAGATCAGATAAAAGATATCAAAACTATTAACCTTTTTTTTAAGCTGTATTTTATTTTTATTTTTTATTATTATTGAAATGTAGATGATGCTGCCAGTAGCAACCATGCAAGGTCAATCAGTTGGAACTTTATTTTTTTGTATTCTCTAAGGTGATACATTTTGGTGGTTAATTTACAAAGAGTTGTTTATTTTTCTAATTCTCAATGTCACATTCTTTGCCAGATGCATATTTATGTGTCAATCATTAGCATACAATGCTACCATTATTAAGACATTACTTGTAATTATTACTGGTCTGATCCAGTTCTGTTCCTTGTAAAATGTCTGTTTTGTTTCATATCTGTTGGATCTCTGCATCTCTGCTCTGCCATCTATCACCTTTCTCTCTGGAGACTGATAGGAGGTTGAATAGGGAGAAGATGTGGCGCCTTTGATAGCGTTAGCTTCTAAAAATGCTGCATTCTCTTTTGTTAGCATTAGCTTCAGAAAGGTTGCATTCTCTAGTTAATAGTAGGGTAGCTGCACAGAGGCACTTTGATTAATGTTTGCAAGCTAGAAGGTGCACTCTGTTCAGGTAGTATTTGTCCTGATTAATAGCCAGTGTTCTTTCTAGAAAGGTGTTAATCTTCTGGGGATCAAACTACATGACTTCCCTAATTCATCTTTGCAAAAACAAAAATTCTAACGAAAAGCTCAGGACACCTAGACACCCTTTGATACTTAATCTAGCATCAAACCGAATATCATTCACCTTTCAAAAGCTTTAGTATTAATATAACTTTGGTGACTTAGTTCCCAGCCTGCAATTACACATATCTACTAGTTGTAAGGGCATGGAAACAGCTTTCTTCTGTGTGGGGCGTAGGGAGGAAGATAATAGATGGCAGAAACTGACGGATGCTCAAGGTTGTGCTCAAGGTCAAATTCAATTTACATTCTGTCAACTCGGGAATTAAGTTTTATTGTGAACTTGCCTTCTGTGTTGACTGAGTACAAATAGAATTTACCTTAGCACCTTTGTGACACACAGAAACCTCTATACAAAATACCAAATGTATCTCATGTAATCTGCCCATTCCTTTCCCTCTCATCTTTCATGATCTGTACTATCGAGTTCATACAAGTTTTTAGAACACTCAATGGTCAAAGTGTTCTGTACAGTTGTTTTGATTAGCATGGGTTTCCATTGCAAGCAATAAGATATTTATATGTCTGTCCATAATCAATGAGTATGATTTGATAAGACTTCTAATTTTAACTCAAGCTCAATGAATGTGTATAGATTTAGACTAATAATTAAGTGTATATGAATGTGTATTTTGTATACACACTCATATGGACTGAAAGCATGCTCACAAAGAAAAAAGCCTTACTTCTCAAAGTTTTGTTTGAGGATTGAGGCACATACATATGCATGCTAAAATGCTACAATGCTATTGGGTGGGAGAGACCACTGATACTGTATTGGGGAGGGGGGTGGGACAGTTTATTTTTCAAAAATAGAGGGGGTGGGGTGGGGGGGGGGTATTATTGGTCTTGTATAGCTGCTTTCATAAGAGACAATATGATACTTATCAAGAATGATTATAGTTTATGATTTCTTTCTTTTTTTATCTTTTCACAGATAACTATTCTGAGAGCCCTGTGCTTATCAGATATATGCAAAAAGAAGCAGTAACTGTGAATTAACACTAAGAAAAGACAAATCCAACTTCTTCCACCTCCCTTTAATCCGTACAATTTTACCAATCCCCATTCCAACACACGTCGAAAGCTTGCCTGTCATTCCACTATCAAATGAAATCGTCCCTCTCCAGCTCCACTCTCTAATGTTCATGTGTCGACCCATTCTGTACTGTTCTGTTCTGAACCACACCCTCTCCCAAAACACACACACACGTCACCTCTGCTCCACCACACAGACTTGCGTTACTAAGTTTGAGGGGTGGGCAAATCCAACCTTCGACATAACAAGTTAACTTTTGAATTCTAAATCCAGGAGGCCTAATAACCTCAGACATTGCGCTGGCATCTGTAAATCCCTTCTGTCAAGAGGAACTTACAGAGGGCAAGCATAGTACTCATTGTGACAAAAACCAGTAGCATAACAATTTCTACTATGTGTGAGCAGTAGATCTGTACTAGTACTGATCCTATCCTAGGACAGTACAAATATCTATCCTACAAATCCTATCCTAGGACATAGCGAAACCACCCCTGGACGGCAGTAGTGTCACTTAATATGACCACTGTCAGAAACCTGACAATCCTGTCCCACCATCAGCAGCAGGGCAGGGCAGGAGAATTGTACTGCTTTCCCAGTAGGCAGTGGGGCAGTAGTTCAGGTGTTTTGTAGGTGGTGGTGTTGGGACAACATGGTCAAGGATTGAGGACTGAATTGGGAGAACAGTGGTGGTTGTAGACAAAACCTCCTCTCTCCTTTCTTGCATGTTCCCCGTGTGTCATTCTCCCATGCACAACTCAGGTAACTCGCCTCTCTCTCTCTCTCTCTCACAAGCGTATTCTGTCTTGCAGGCTGTCTCTGTCTTGCACTGATTCTCACTGCTGTCAGTTTATTTGTGCTTCCAGAAAAGATAAGTTTCAAAACCTGGCAGAGAAAGTTGAAATATCTGTCTTCTCTTTGTGCCTGCAAATATGTCCCGTGTCTGTGAACTCATTCCAAACAATGTCTGTATTCCTCTAACATGACTCTGAGGTGTCTTCAGTCCTCTAACAACCATCGTCATCTTCTTCACCCCATCTGCTTCCCTTATTTGTCTCTGAGAACTACCATTTCTAACCCGTTGATTGCAAATGGAGCAAGAGAAATGGGGAAACAGAAACTGTACTGTAAAATCTAAAATCTTCCCTAAAATGGATGACAAAGCACTAGGAAGGACAGACATGGACACATGAGAAGGAATCACTGAAAGATGTTGCACTTTGGGGAGACAATGTAAGAACTGTGTATTTAAAGTGGATTGTCAACAAACGTCAAGAACCATGAAATGGAGAACAGTTTGAAGAAAGAAAGAAACAAGCAAAATGTGAGGAGGAAGGAAGCACATCGCTTCTCAGTGTAAGACTGTGTGTTCTGTGTTCAGTGTGTGGTACATTGTGCTTCCTGTGCTGTAGGCTACGGTGCCCGTGGGCGTGTGTAACTGTGTTTGTGTTGCGTGTGTTTTGTGTTCTGTGCTTCGCTGTGTTTTCGTGTATCATTTGTTTTCCTCCATGTTGCCTATGTGTAGGACACACCATCTGAGGTACTCTCAGCTCTTGGTCTGTATTTATAAGTCCTGGTGGGCTGCGGTTCTTCGGGTATAAACTCTTACTCAGCCATATCTGATGAAATAACTACCAGTCAATGAGAAGAGCTTCTATGAATCACGAGGTGGATGTATGCCAGTAGACTTTGCAGCCCTCTAGGACTGAATCCTCCCACGCCAATATTGTATTGGTGTGTTTCAGTGGGTGGGTGTATGAGGGTATGTGCATGCATGTGCGTGTGTATGTGCTTGTTTATACTGTAGTTTCTATTGTGTTGCTAGTGTGTGCGTGTGCGCGTGTGTGTGTGTGTGTGTGTGTGTGTGCGCGCGTGTTCTTACAAGCTTCATTTGTGAACTTGCATGCAGGGAGAGCTTTGCTAAAACATATATTATGTTGCCTTAGATGTTCATTGATAATTTAACAAAAAATTGTTTCATTTTACTCATCCATGTATACACACTTATGTAGCCATTTGCAAATATTGAAACATCCTGTCCATGTAATCCATCTCACTTGCTGTTTTTTTTTAGATTTGCACTGATTATTTTTCTTGTTCTCTCCCTTTCTTTCTTTTCAGTGTTGAGTTTCTAAAATCCCCCTTTTCTCTCTAAGAAGAGGAAATCTTAGGACACAATTCATCCGGCAATCCCTACTGGATTTACTAGAGAACAAAAGGAGACAGAGAAATATATTAAGAGAGAAAAATAGAGAGAGCGGTTGGAAAGATCACCGATGAACTGGAGGAAAAAAGACATCACACCTGAAGCATATGTTCCAGTGGACTCAAAGACACCAATGACTAAGCATGCCTTTTGTGACACAAACTTCAAAGACAAGTCATATCATCCCTCCTCCATGAACAACCCCAAACTACACCCTGAAGATTAGCCAAACAAACATTATTGTAAGATTCTCCAGATAGAAAGAAAATAGCAGCAAAATTACTTGAAGCCCTTTACAACTTGGTTGTCATGTGGGTGTCATCATTAAGGCTCCTTAGATAATGTTTTTATGATCTCACGTGTATGGAATACGACCAGACAAAACATAAGACAACAAGACTATTGAACCTAATGTCACACAAATACTAATTTGTGTGTGAACCAGTGGGTATTTAAGTTTCCCCCTCTGAAAACTCTATGCAAAGCTAGGGCTTATCCTCCCTGGTAGCCATGGCTGCTTCTGAACCAGGCTAGCTGGACAGCTGCTATAGCCTGGATAGCCTAGGCGTCCACAAGGCTCGTTCTGCTGCGACAGTGCTCTCCCCCAAGCATACAGCTACTGTAGTTGACATATCAGCCATGCCAATCTCACACACAGCTCACAGACTACTGACTTGCAAGCTCCTGTGGCTTGTGTTCATGACTGACTTTTCAGCTTGCCGCAAAAAAACAACCAATGGACAACTTTAAAGACAACCTCTGGTTCCCTAGCTGCTCCAGGAGAATGTGTGTGCTGGCAAAAGGAGAGAGGGACTACTAACAGAGAAGAAAACCTGTCCTCAGTACACCCAGGAAAAAAGGAAGAATCAGGAAAACTGAAATTCAATTGCTCTCTCTCTCTTTCTTTCTTTCCTCTCTTCTCCTCTGTATCTCCTCCCAGCTGCATCTCAGCATTGCTACTCCTCTGTAGCAAACTGCATGGCATGAATGAAAAAAAAATGGAAAAAAGGAAAGTAGAGAATACAAGAATGGAGAGAAGAAAAGAGTGAAGGAGAGAGATCAAAAAGATGTTTTACACAAACATTCACAAAACATCAACATATATAAAACAATATTTTTTCAAACCAGTAGCAGAAAATAACAACAAATGGTGGACTGTGGTTTGAGAAGACAGATATATTAAAGGGTTCCCCTCCTTTCTTTGGAAGAGAGAATGGAGGGAGCTAAAGTTCTGAAGTCTTCTAGCGCTAAGCCTCTGGGGGGATGGAGATTAAGTGCAGGGATTCTGCAGCAATGGGTGAACTCTAAAAAACGATTCTGGGAGATAAAAAAAGAGTAGAAATTGGAAAATGCATTTGTATTACTTTGTTTACCAGCATGACTATTCTGCATGACTTCTTCTGCAAGCCCTGATCCCCAAACGAGGGCTAGGCATTGAAAAAAGGTACAAAATCAAGACGAAACTAAAAGATTTATGTTACATGCAACCGATTAAAGAAGAGCAGGATTATATAAAAAAAAAGAATCTATATTTTGTTTTTGGATAATAAAAAAGGAATTATAAAAAAAAACATATATATATGATTGCAAGATACACAATGAACTATGTTTTCTTAGATATAAGATTCAAACCCCACTAAATCTACTGGAGATGAACAGTGCAAATATCTTCCCCTGATACTCCATGCTAATAGGCTACTACTACTTGGCCTACATCAATGACTGCTCTTCTCACTCAGCTCCTATGCTACTTCTTCTTCCAACTCCCTCTCTTGTCATACTGTCCTGCTAGCACCCCCTGATGCCAGTTTTGTGTGTCACCCTGGGTCCAGGCCACTGTCTCCCACAGCATCACTTTTAACTCGACTATGAATGATCTGTTGTCTCCCCTCCTTTGACTGAAAGTGTAATATGGCTGCTTTACCACAAGAGGGCATCACTTGTGTGTTTGGGGTTAAGGCCCTTCAATGAAGACCTGATACAATTATTTCCTGTCAGATTTAATAGTCTGACCAATTACATTCACATTTGTGAGAAAAGGAAATTGACAGATTAGTGAGACAGATACCTTTGAAGTGTAACAAAATGAATTATTACCCTTGCAGTCTAACATTGTCTTGAGGTTAATATAATTGAATAATGTATTACATTTAAATGGCTACTTAAGTGCTCCTCCCAGAAAATGCCTAGCACTGCTCTGTCCTCAGTATGCGAGTGCTTCAAGTGTTAGTGCTGGTGATGCTCCATGATGAAGCAGCCATTTTAGTTCCAAGGGAAGGGGAGACACTTTGAACATGGGGAAGGAACTTGTTGGTCTCAAGCTAAATAGTTTCCTCTCCAGTCACACAGACAAGCTGTCCCACCCCTTATTGTGGTCTAACTGGTTGTATGGCCCATGGTAAATAATAATTATCATGATTACAGCTAAGATATTTGGCTTTGCCCATACAAAAAGTTCGTATTAAGTATTGCTATTGTTAGGTCAGAGGTGTAATACTTTATTCTGGTAACATGATTCAAGAGAGTAGACATTTCATGGGAATCGAAATGGGGAATTATAATGATTTTATATGACATACAGTATACACTTGCTCTCAGCCTAATACATTGTCCTTACTAGAGTCATTACTGTGGTACATCACAGGCACAGGAGCAAACTATTTTGAGTGTGACACTATTTCCTGTTTCTTTGGCAAGTGAAAATCATCATATACGTGTTATTTTTTTGGAGTCATCTACATGCCCTGATTCAGTATCTCTTCTTTATCATATTCGTTTGTTGTCTTTACTGGTGGCACCAGAGAAACGGTCCTCGGTGTTGGTCTATGTTGGGATGTGGGGGGGGTTATCACTCCTGGTGCACCAAGGTCTGAACCTGGTTTCTAGTCTCTGGAGATGCTCTGGTGCTGCAGGGTCCCAGCAGGGTTCGTCTCAGGGGTAGCATTCACTCTACCAGTGAAGATATACTGAAGGTATGTGTGGTCTGTCTGATGGCAGATTTTGATACAGTTGTCACTGCTTACTTATTTATGTTCAGTTGCACCTATTGTATTGTTGTTGGTTGTGTTCACTTGCCAAAAGATATACTTTTTTTTTCATACAATTACAAGGTTCCAGAAATGCTGTAGCAGGCTACTTGATTTAGGACTTACTTAGGACTGAGCAACTACCTATGCAAAACTTAGACTGTAACATACATGTGATATAGATGTGTTTCATCGTGCAAAGGAGACTGGTGTGTGTGGATGATGGATTAGGATGAACCTTCATATCTATAACATGGTGTATTGTTTACTACAGCAGAAGGAGGGGATTTACAACAGGAGCTTCCTGAAAATCTGGAGCAGTGCCTCATGGTATATGCACACACATTTATCATTTGGTATACTGGATCTCCACCCTCTTTCTCTTATTTGATTTACTCTCCTTTTAAGCACTCTCTCCCTCTCCCTTTTCTTGCCCCTCTCTCTCACCCTCCTCTCCATACTATTCGCAATGGCAAGCTGTTTGATAACAAAATTAATTATTTGAAATCATTTGTAAATGATATGTATACATAGTCACAGGTGAGGATGCATTTGTAAAATGCATATCTATTTTATACTGGAAGGGACGGTTATTGTTAGAGAGTTTGAAAGAGAAATTAAGGGTTTGTAATGTAAGGTGAATGGAAAGAGAATAGAATGGCACCATTGGCATAGTAGGCAATGCTAAGAGGCTAGTCATTGGATATCAATCCCCCATTCAAATTCTCGTAGCACAACCCACACGGACATGCATACATAAAAAGTATGAATAATTTCGCGTAAAATAAAAAGGGTTTCAATGTCCGAGCAATTAATTGTTCCCAACTCCCTTTTTGAAGAGGTAACTTCCCGGGCCAATTCAGTGCAGGTGTGTGTATGTATGTATGCATGCGTGTGTGTATGCGTGCGTGTGTGATGGTGCTACAGGGACCCACATCACAGTAAGGGAGGGGGATATATTATTCTGAGCTAGCTAGGAGAGGAATGACATCGGAGCCCTCACCACTCACATACCTTTACTTGAAACCCAAATACCAAACATATCAAAAATAGGAGCCGGGTAAAGCCTGAACACCATCACACCATCTCATCCCTTCTGCATCTTTTCTCTAATCCTCCTCTCTTTAGCCCTCTATGTTCCTCCTTCACAATATTTTGAGGAAGAAGCTCTTTTGCATCCTTGTTCTTGTGTTTTTCTATCATATTGTTTGAAGTTGAATTCTAATGCATGCGTGGGAATAAAAAGAAGACTTAACTTATCTTTGAATGGCCAGAATGAGGTGACCCTCTTCATTCAGAAATCTCTGTCTTCCTCTCTCACTCTTGTCAGTCAGTGATGAAAGGGAAAGTGAGGAATACACATACTGCAACAAATATTTAATAAAAACAGAACAAAAAAAGAATTATTTTTCTATAGTCTGTTTTTTGGGGCTTATTTTCTGTGGCTGTTCTGTTCGTAATTTTTTTTTACTTCGTGAGTTACTTTAGTGAAGTCACACATGGACACTGGTAAACAGGGATGTTGCTATGAGGAAAATGTAGTGAAATAGACTCAGTTTCATGAGTTATGTATCTAGATTGCTAACATGTACAATTGTCTGGGATATCCTCATATTGTAGTTGTACGGTAAATCTATCTTTCTGTTAATCCCAATATTCAGTAAGTTATTCAGTAATATTTACCTTGTAGCTGCTCATAAATGTACAGTATGCCACCCAATGATGTCTATCACAAATGTTTGTCTGAAATTATTTTGGGGTGCATTTGGGGCATTTTCATTCTCAGTTAGCTATTACTGAGCCATAATAGCATGTTATTGCTGGTTTATGTGTCACAGGTTCTCCATTTGAACGTACATTGCACTACTAACCCTAATGCAGCTAAAGTAACTATAGGTCTTCCTACCATAGAGGCTAGTTTGTTAAAAGTCACTTGTTCCTCTGTGACCACATCAATGCTGAAAGTGTACATATGCTACCATGCCACTTCCCTTACAGGAGAATGAGAGTGAAGACAGAGAAAGGGGAGGAGAGGGTTACTACAATATCAATGAATGGGGTTTATGCTATAAATACTGATGCTGGATAACATTTTAATGTCATAATACAAAAAAGTAGGGAAAAAAAAAGAACTGTAAAAAAATATATTTCAATGGAATGTTTATTATTTACCTTTTATATTTTTGAAACATGTAAAGAAAAAAAGATGAATAAACAGTCATAATTTACTAACGTTTGTGAAAAAGAGACTTAAACTATTATTACGAGTATGAAGGTTTGAACGTGAATGCTGATTTACCTTACCTGAGCAACACTTCTCCCAAACCGATAGGAAAATAAACAAGAATAATAAAATGATGAAAAAACTCACGAAATTACTGGGTAGACAAACAAATCAAATTTAAAGAGAAAACATCAAAAAGGTAATAAAAATATTAAAAGCTTATGCCAAAATTTTCAATGTGTGTCCCTTGCATTTTTTACTCAAATAATTCAGTTTTTAAAATGTGGATTTGTTTAATTTTGTATGTGAAGAACTTACTGGCTTTTATTAATATTGTCTTGCAAACTTTATTTCATGTAGGTATTACTATATTACTACTGGTCCACTTATAACACATGATCTCCCTTTTTCCAAATACATTATTTAATTATTGATCATTTTTAAATGCATTCAAGGTTATCACATCTCCTCCAATGAAAATAAATTAATGCATTACTTACACAGCCACATTACTTGCTTAGAAACAACAATTGTTTCAAATAGAACATTTATGAAAATAAGGTCTGTCTATTCACTGCCTGGCATATAATACACCCAACATTGCCAATAAACATCAAGACTGATTATTTTGGTTGAATAAAAAGGTTCCCTGATGTTATTTATGGCATTTGTTAATGGGCAATGATCACAGTAGATCCTGTTTACTGTTCATAGTTCATCCTGAGAGGTTGTGCTATGGTTCTAAGTGCATAGACATAAATGAGGGTTGTGCATACAGCATGTGCTTCAAGTTCTTTTTACTACTGTCCAGGTGATTAAACTGCCCACTGCAATGCCCAGAACGATGAGGAGCAAACTTTGAGTTTTTGTGGTCATAGACGACATCCTCTCCATCTGACAACGAGCCAACTCTGAGAAACTGTTGATCTGGAAGAGGAAAAAAGAACTTTGTTTTACTTTCAATTAAGCCTACTCATTTACATAAACTTACAGGTATCCTATATTGATGAGTCACTGGCTTGACCTGGACAATACTGCAGAATAATTTCATGCAACTCATTTACCCATCCTCCATGCTGTTGGACCCAACTCAGCAGTTTGCTCCTGAAGTAATCCACTGTCCATTTCAGGATGTCTAACACTAATGGAGAGAGATTAGCCTCCACCATCTGAGAATTACATGAAAATGTACATCTTTAACACAAATACATACAGAGATCCATCTCGGGACGATGTACAAATGCAGAGTAGTAGCTGAAACACATACCTTCACAGCCATCATCCCTGCCACAAAGAACAGCACAGCAATCCTCCCCCAAGTGATTTGACCATCTTCAAACACCAGGTTCACCACCTGCCAGTACTTTGTCTGGTTTCCTGAGCCCACCAAACCGTCTATGGCACTGGACAGGTGAATAGTGAAGAGGTACAGGAGAAATTAGACCCAGCAAATTGGCACACTGATCATATGATCACACACAAATGTTCAGGTAACCAAATGGAGGTTAGCTTTCAGCAACCTGAATGAACTCCCTGAAATGGGTGAAGAAGTGTGGAGAGCTGGGGACTAACTCTGTAAACTTAGGGTTGTCCTTGAGGCTGTCACCAATGATCCGGACCATTGTTGCCAGCTGGATAACCATCTTCTGCTCCTCCTCATTCTGTGGTGTCTCTGATAGTGGAAGGGACACTGCATCTTCTAAAGAGATTTCCTTTAACTGTTCCTGAAACACCCTGGAGACGAGACAGAATTCTGGAAGTGTTGACTGTACGACATGATTTGTCAATCACTTTTCTGAGTTAACATAATATCTATATCTTCTCTCTCTGACACTTTTAATAAACGGGGTAGTGCCTGTACATGTAGGCCTAAACTCAAAAGTGAAACGAAGGTTCATGAAAAAGTTTGACGTCAGAGTTCACAAGCAAGTGTTGGTATACGCGCAACTTACTCTTTGATCACGGCCACTCCAATTCGTCCATCTGTTGAATGAGCTAACATTAGTTTTTTTTTGGTCATAATATGTCAACAATATATTATCACATTTAAACCGGATTAAGGACTCAATCATGTTTTCACAACACAAAAGTTTGAGTATATATTTGACACATTGTTATACATACAGAAAAAGACAAGCTTTAAGCAAATATATAGTTTAAATGAAATACCCGACGTCCTTTCACAAGCCATCGAGAATCCAGACAGAAGCCTGTAGCTACCTACAGTAGGCTATAACGTTACTGTACCGTAAATTACTAAAAGACCAGCAGGCTAGACTAATGAGCGCAGATGAATTTGAGAAAAGTTTACACAACTATTTCGGTCCGTGTTCTAGTCAAAGCATCTTCGGTATCTCAATTTAGTAAAATATGTATAATCTGGAAGAATAACAGGTAAAGCCGGCACTGCCTAGTTATGTAACTAATGTAGTTTTACACCAGTACAGTGCTGAACATCAGTTCTGTCCTGTCACTTTAGGGCGGTGCATTTTGGCGCATGCGTCCGTAAATGTGTCCACCCACAAAATGTGTCCGGGTTCTACTTGAAGTATCATTCTTTGAGCAGTACATGTAATGCTTTGCTGCACGTACTGTTGACTTCTGCATCTTCCGAGGGAACATAGTTCCCATCTAACACATTGTTGGATAGAATTCTTAGCTGATCTTGCATTCCGTCTTGTGAAATTCGACCGTGTTGTAGGGAAGATATTACTTATATTGTATATTGTATTATGGCAGGTAGTACCAACAAGACAGTGCACGATATCTTTCAAACCATGGAGTACGGACCAACGAGTTCCATCACTGCCACCGCACAGGTAGCTATCCAGCTAGCTTGATTTGTTTCTATAAAGTTGTAATTTTCAGTACAATAGCTTACTAGCAATCGGGCATTCATGCCTACAACGAATGTACTCTAGCTAACAACGTACAAGTTATTATGACCATGTGAAGTACATTACTCCTTAATGTGAAACTCACAAGGCAAACATGTGACTTGACGAGACAGTGTCTTCTCTGGGTCATTGAACAGTTAGTCTCTGTCTTCAGTCGCTGGAGTACTTTTCTGAGTAAAGTTCAGACTTGAGCTAAACTGCAGATGTAGGGAGTTGTAAGAATGTGCAGCTAAATGTGTACCTTGCCCCCCACTGTGTCAATAGATAATGTTTTACCCTCTACAAGCAATTATTTTATTGGTTCCTCTGGTTTGGAGGTGTATGGCCCCTTAGCCAATGGAATGTGAGCAAACTGTATCAGAGTAAGCCAAATTTGTATTAAGAGTTTTAAACAAAAACAAAACCATGCATGCTGTTGGGTTTAGTTCTAGTAAATACGCTTACCTCATAATTATGAATTTCTATCAAACTGGCAAAAATTCTTCTGCAACACTCCAATAAAGACAATGCACGGCCACAGTAAAGTAGTTGTAGTTTTGGTAAGGCTGGAGGATCTCCCTCCAGCCCCCTCAGTCTGAGGGCTCAGCCTGCCACTGCTCTCCCTTCCAGGGAGGTGCTCCGTCTGCGTGGGGTAGGAGCTACTCTGGAGGGCTCACCCTATCCTGAGTGTAGCTGACAACAAGCTGTTGACAAAGCTGCATTTGGTTATAATTACTTAGATTTTCTCTTTAGATATAAACACATTTATCATTGTTATTATCCAACCATTTCACGTTATTTTTATTTTTACTCAATGAAATATAAAATAACTAAATGAAAATATCTGACCCTGGCCTCGGTTTTCCCAGGCTTGGCTAGAACACCACTCCCGTGCCCTCGACCTCTTCATCGATGGGAAGTTTGTCCGTCCTGCAGACAGACAGACACGCAGTGTGGCTGGTTCCTCAGGTAGGCTAGCTAACAGAACTCCAGTTGCTTCACAAGAAACACAGTTCTGTTTCTACATTTTGTCACCATTAATGCAAGCTGTTTGTACATTCGCTGTTTGTACATTCTCTGTCTCACCACCTCTCTTCCTCTCTCTCATTCCCCTCTCCCTGTCTCACTCTTCCCCCCCAGGAGAGACTGTGTGCAGTACAGTGTGTGCAGTACAGGAAGACGTGTCCCTGTCTGCATCCTCTGCTGCCAGTGGCTTCAAATACTGGAGCGGACTAACCTGCCACCAAAGGGCCAAGGTCTTGCTCAGGTAGGAAACAGCAGTTGTGGCAGCACCAGAGAGAGGAGCCCCTCCCAGCACCAGGGACAGCGCCCCAAGCCGCCTCATGGTCAGGCTGTATGTGGTCCCTTAAAGCTGTTTCCCGCTTCTCGGTCTGCAAAGGTCCCGCATGACAGCAACTCAGTGCTAATCACTAATCAGTGGCCTGGTGCACACAAGCACAGCTGACAGGGCTCAGAGGAGGAGAGAGGCAAGAGAAAGCCGGTTGCCGGTGCAAGTATCGACAATCATTCACTTACGTTTCACACGTGTGTGTGCTCGTGCTTGTGTTTGTCTTCCAGTTTGGTGAGTGGCCTACAGAGACACGGACAGTGTCTGTCAGAGCTGAGTGATCTGTCCCAGTGTCCCAGTTCCCCCTCCACACTGGTTAGACTGGCCCAGTACTATGCCAGCTGGGCCCAGCTTAGAGACACACTCATGCCTGACTGGACCCCCTGGGGTAAGTTTGTGTGTGTGTGTGTTTGTGAAATGTAGACTAAAACATGTCAGGAGTCAATCTAAATGTACTTTTATTTCTGTGTTTCAGGTGTGGTGGCAGTGGTTGTCTCTGATGACTGTTCTCTCTACTCTCTCATGCTCAAAGTATTACCAGCACTGGCCATGGGTATGCCACACACATAAATAAAACATGTTTTGTGATATTATCATCATGAGCAAAGGTGTCACTTGTCAGAGCACATTCAGGATAAACTTTTCAAAGTTTTAGAAAGCTACACGTCTGTTTCCTAGGCAACACCGTGGTGTTGATCCCTGGATTAGGAACTTCCCCTTCTGCTCTCCTGTTGGCCCAGCTATTTGTTGAGGCGGGACTTCCTGCTGGGGTGCTGAATGTGGTGACAGGAAGTAATGCGTCTCTGGGAGCCAGTTTAGCCCAGGATCCGAACATCAGCTATGTCACCTACAGTGGCAACAAGCAGGTGAGGATGGGGGATATGGGGGTCGTTTTTATGTACAATTTAATTGAATACAATTTTAAATATGAAGATATATTTTAATATATCAAATACATCCTTTCTCTCTCTGTTTTTCCAACTTTCTTTTTTTCTTTCTCTCATTCTTTCAGGACGGAGAGATGCTGTGTAAAGCCACAGCCGGGATGGGTGTGCCAGTCTCTCTCTCTGTCTCCCTTGGCGCCACCTGTCCCTTCATCATCTTTGAGTCCGCGGACATCGATAGCGCTGTGGATGGAGTGATAGAGATAGCGTTTAAAAAGAAGAAAGATGTAAGTCGAGGCTCATCCATCGATTTGAATTGTCACTGGTGTATGTATTAACATTCTGACCGAATAATTGAATGCAACCCACCCCACAGTGCCAGTGGCTGCTGTGTGTTCAGGAGCCAGTGTGGGACAACGTGGTGGCTCGTCTGAAGCTGCGTTTAGGACGGATGAAGTGTGTCCCTCTCAACACTGAGGCAGAGAGAGGCCTGGTGGAGAATGCAGTACATGAGGCTCAACAGCAGGGGGCAACAGTAAGTCACCACTGTGTCGCAGACAGGAATAGACCACAGAAGAGTGTGCAATTACAAACCAATGGTTCAAATGTACAACATTAATTAACCTGAAAGAGATCCAAAGACTGTCCTTTCTGTTGTTCCATAGTACACAAGCAGCACATGTCACTGAGATTGTTGATAGAGCAGTAGCATTGTAAGGCAGTGAGTTATTGCTGTCCAAACACAATGTACACACACTTCCCACGTTGGCTACTTGTTTTACTTGAAAAGACACACACACACACACACACATTACTGCAGTGAGTATGTAGCAGCGTTTAGCTTATGTGTTGAGCCCCAACACAACACCACCTGGGTGTACCTAACTCCACTCTCTTACCCCTGGCAGCTAATCCAGGCTTCCCCAGTGCCCCCCTCCGGTGCCCTCTACCCCCCTACTGTGCTGTGCGGGATTGCCCCCTCCTGTTCCTGCGTGGTGACTCCTCCCCCCGGACCCCTGCTACCCCTTCTCTCCTTCAGAAGCCACTCCGAGGGCGTAACCCTGGGTAACTAAACAGGCTCCATGTCTACTAATCAATGAGACATAGCTCATATAGGATTAGGACTTATTTATTATGGTTTTATATTATTAATTATAGGCTGCTAGAAAACTTTCACAAAGAGCGAGGCCAAAGACTCCTGCTGTAGGTAGCAGCAGTTATGTTGAATATAGTGTTCATAAAAACGAGTGCTGATAAAATGTTGTGCTTCCTGGATGTGAATAGGGAACCACAGCCCTCACGGCCAGGCTGCGTCTCTCTGGACTGAAGACCTCACGCTGGCCCTGGAGGCTGCCAAGAGGTGCCTGTCTCTTTCCCTTCATCCACACTCTCCTATATGCCGATGGTCCAAAGTTTGTGTTAACCCCCTGTCTCCCTCATGGCCAGCCTGTCTGTCGGGTGCGTGTGGGTGAACTCTCACTCCGTGGCGGACCCGTCACTGCCCGTCTCCGGACACAAGGACAGTGGCACCTGCACCGACGGAGGGAAGGAGGTACGGACGGCCCTCTCTGGCCACGTGCGCTGGATGGTCTGGTTTGTTCGATCCCAAGTGAGACCGCGGATTTGACCGCTTTCTCCTCCTGTTTTCCAGGGTCTGTTTCAGTTCTTGCGGCCTTCATCCTCCTCTTGTCCTCTGCCTCGTTCCTCCCCTGCCTCTGTCGATTACAGCAAGTTTGGGACAGAGGCCTCCGCAGCTGTCATTCCTGATGCATCTGATCCTTCCAGGTGTGTATGTGCGTACAGGTGCGTGTGTGTGAGTGCAACACACGTGTGCAGGTGTGTAAAACTGTCTAAATGTGCATTTTTATCTCTTGCTCTCTCTCTCTCTTCTCTCTCTCTCCTATAGTGTTCCTTCCTCCTATCTCCAGTTGGTGGGGGGTAAGCAGTGCAAGGCTGTGTCTGGCAGTAGTATGTCAGTGCTGGCACCAGATGGCGCTGTGCTTGCCTACTGTCCCGATGGCGGGAGGAAGGACGTGCGCAACGCAGTGGAGGCAGCCATTAAAGTTCAACCTGGGTGAGCTCAGGCTCCAGCCTCAGTTTCTGTTGTACAGCAGTATACTTCCTTTAAGGGACTCACTCACACATTACAATAAATTTGCTTTTCGCTCACCGCGAGGTGAGACACAGACTGTGCAGGACGATATTAATGCTTATCATTTGTCACACGCTTTCCTGTTATGACTTTTTCCTCTCAGCTGGATGAAGAAAAGCCCTGCTGCACGTGCTCAGTCTCTCTACTCTCTAGCTGAGGGCTTAGAACAGAGGAAGCGGGAAGTGACTGCATCCCTCCGCTCCCAAACTGGCCTCTCATTGGAGGAGGCAGAAAAGGAGGTGGAGCTCAGCATAGCCCGGCTCTGTGACTGGGCGGCTCGTTGTGACAAGGAAAGAGGAGGAGCTCTGGTGAGGCTTTAAAGTCGGAAATGAACCAATCCTGGAAATATGATGACAGAGGATTTAATGGTTAATCAGGGCACCTCCATATGTTTTTTCAACTGACCACTATTGTAAGCTCAAACTATAATGCTCGCTAACACAACTTTCAAATGTAGTTTGATATTGTTAAGTAGGGTGCAACTTCAGAATGGTCATTTGGTTTAAGTTTATGATCATGTACACAACTCACTTGTCCACTCTACAGCATCATGAATATCTAGGAAGCTTACCATCTTTCTCTTTCTGTCCCTAGCTCCTCCCCCAATCAGGCTCCGCCCTTTCCTTCCCAGAGGCTCTAGGAGTGGTGGGCATTGTTCTTCCTGACTCAAGTCCCCTCCTCTCTCTTGTGTCTCTGCTGGGAGCGTCTGTCGCCATGGGAAATGCAGTTGTCATGGTGCCTAGTCAGAAATACCCCTTGCCTGCCCTTGAGTTCATTCAGGTGTGTTTATCAGTTGGAATTGAATTCAGGCATGTGTGTGTGTGTGTGTCTGAGTGTAAACTTCCATATTTTACTCTCTCTTTTAGGTTCTTCATTCCTCCGACCTTCCAGGAGGCTTAGTCAACATCATAACAGGAAGTAGAGATCAGCTGACTCAGGCTCTAGCCAACCACAGTGTGATTAAGTCTGTATGGTACTGGGGCAGTCACGAGGTATTATAACAACTATAAATCTTTTCAGATGTACAAATACAAAAGATGACACACACCTTTACCCAGTGAACTTCAAGTATAAAGTTGTCGTCTGTCTCTCTCAAAAACCCAGGGTTGTCAGTATCTGCAGTACACCTGCTCCAGCCCTCTAAAGACCCTGTGGCTGCACAGCCAGGAGAGGGAGAAGTGGGCTTCCCCTCATCCCTCCCTCCTGGAGGAGATGTGGAGGCAGGCTGTCCAGTGGAAGAGTGTCTGGATCCCTACTGCATAGAAAAAGTAAATGAGAGTGAAAAGAAGTAGCTACCTTGAATCCCGCTCCGGTTCTAACAAAAAGTAGTCCATTACATCCTCCCATCTGCCAATGGAATGTGTTGGTCTTTTGTTTTTACACAAAGGCACATTGGTGTTGATTAGGGATGCAGAGAGGGATTATGCATGCAAGTCAGAGAGGAATCAAATATTTGTATTATGGTGAGTTTAAGGAAAATAATTAGGGTTAGGTTTTAAACTAAAAATGGAAGGATGAAATATGTATGTATGTGAAAGTAAACACTCTTGGCAGATAAACTCACGCAGATCATATGTTTTGGGTCAATCATTTGTATTTTCTTTGCGGACGTGGCATTTGACCTATACTCTTTAAAAAGATTGATCTATTCCTCATATCACAAAGGACTGTAGACAGACATTCGGGACTAAATACAAGCTACATTGAGATATTTGTTATTATATATTTGCCATTACATGCAGATACACTGTGCACGGATTTAGCTTCTGTTGACATACAATAACAGCTTTAGTCCTTACCGTTTGACCATTGGGTTCGTCACCATTATTCATTGATAATAGGGTATTCCATCCAGTTGTAACATTGTTTACTCATACGATATGATGCAATTCTGTAGTGTTAACATTCCAGTAATGGAACTTTGACTGATTTTGTTCAGAACAGTGTCTTTATGTTGATCTAAGTACACCTATTTAAAGTACACTACTGTATTTGATAAGAATGAGAAAATACCATAGCGATAATCTTGAAAATATCAAATAATCAGATGACAATGTCTATGCCAATAATGATGACCTGGCTGGTGTGAGATCAAGTTTTTACACGTGCGTTCGCTGGTGATGTGTGTTGCTTGTAGTGCAAAAACAGCCTTAAAGCTTCATTTCTAGCATCAGGCCTGATCTTCAGCATAATATGAACCTAGAAGCTTAAAAACAGGCAACAATTGGAGCTCGAGTTTATCGAAACTTAAACTTATTTGGAATTATGTGATCAACGTGTTTGAATTTTATAATAAAACTTTGTGCCTAAAATCATTTTTAGTACGATGCTGTTTCAAAGTTGTGTGCTTTAAGAGATTCAAAATATTTAATTACCTTTTTTCTAGAAACCCAGAGATACAAGGAAGCCACTGAACTACAGAACGTATGTTTTAAATACAATCTTGGTTCTACAAATAATATACCTCCAATCAGAGACTTGTTTGTTTATAGGAAGAGAAAACTCCAACTATACCAACAGTGCCAACAATATCTGATCTGAGTATGGTTCTTAGGAAAGCAATGCTGATTCAACTCTTCTACTAGAAGCTCTATCGAAAATAATTTTTCTTTAAGAATATAATTGTCAGCTTGTTACAGTATGGCTCTGAATAAACTCTCAATAGCTTTAAATACAATACTTATGTAATCGTCAATGGCTGGTAACTGATACGATTACAAGTAGAATTACTTGTATTAAAAAACACTGTACACTCCTGTGGTTAATTGTACCCGGTTCCTTTTTCCAAGAACTGGTTACAGCCTGTCCCAACAAGTCTGTTTCCGTGGTCACAAACTCCCACCTTCCTCTTTTCCACATCCGTCTTGGAACTCTGGGAATGCTGAGTCACCATTACACAGCAGAAATGTGACTATCCTTGAGTTTAACACGGTAGAGTACAAATAAGAGGTAATGACGGTGCAAAAAACAAACTGGGAGAGAACAGCCTTCAGTTTCCTGTAGTCTTAGCTAAAAAAAAACCCGCTGAAATGCCAGACGTCATGTGTGACACACGAACTTGTGCGGAAATATTCTAAGCAACACAAACTTGAATCACCTGTTGCGACATGACTCTGATGACTTAAGTATTAGGGTTGAGTAAATGAGTAGGCTATAGCCTATAGGTAACATTTTCTGAATGGTGCAACAGGTGAATTTACTTTTAAAGCATAGGCTTACTATGAGCCTTGAGAGAAAAGAGTAGGCCTATCACTGTAGTGTAGGCCTACAGCATAGCAAAGCATTTAACAAACAAATAATGTGTAGGCTACAAAAAAATCAGACTGGGTTTGGGCAACTGGCGATCAAATTGAACCCTTAGAAATAGTTGTGGTGTGAAGCTGTGAGAATAATTACTTTAGAATTGCCCAGGCCAAAAGTCAACTTCATCAAGAACTTGAATCTTTCGTTTGTTGTTTTCTTTAGGAAATAAGATGATTGCACACAGATATTTTTATCAGTGTTAGTTAATTTGGTAAATGTTTTATTAAGTTAATCAGTTACTTGCTTAGGCTTCGGCTACAGGTGCTCATGTCATGTAATCTAGACTTGTCTGTATATTGTTCAGTGTAAAGCTAGATCTTGTTTGCTTATGCAAGGAATAGAGATGAAAAAATAAGTTTGTTTTAGGGTATATTAGTGTCTACAACAGCATCTGCCTTTGTGAGCTTATATTTTAATATAACGGCTAGAAAATGTTAATTGAAATGATGTGATTCTGTAACAAAAAACATTATTAGACAATTTTACAATGAACTTGTAGCAGGTGACTATTTTTCAAGGTCACAAGTTAAGTGATGTCATTCATCGACCCCGCCTATTTTCTGAAGCCTAAACTTAATTTGATTGGCTAGGTATGTGCAACGACTTTACTGACGCTTTGTTTTCGAAATGGATAAGTACAGACACTACTTCCTTCGATCACATCCTTGAATGTTCTTGCTTCAACAGTGATTGAACGGAACTGAGCGACATCTCACACAATTCCACAGTTACTTCAACACTACTAACAAAATAGTTTTAATCATTTTTTTGCGCACGTTTTGCGAAGTAAACAACTAAAACAACCGAAATGGAATCTCAGGTCCGCCAGAACTACCACCGGGAATGCGAAGCTGCCATCAATCGCATGGTCAACTTGGAGCTGTTTGCTTCCTACACCTACACTTCAATGGTAAGAAAGTTGCGTTCCATTGGTGCTGATTCTGAGAAAGTAGGCTAATGCATCTCAATTGGCAACCTGTCGTCCATAATGGAAGTGCTTGTTTTGGCTTGGTCAATAGGCTGCTAAGAAACTAAAACGAAATTATTGAATGCAATTAGTCATGTTTCAATCGTTTATCAACAATTGTTTTTCTCTTCTCTGTCAGGCTTTTTACTTCTCCCGTGACGACGTGGCTCTCTCAGGATTCTCTAAGTTCTTCAAGGAGAACAGTGAAGAGGAGCGCGAGCATGGCGACAAGCTCATGTCTTTCCAGAATCAGAGAGGGGGGCGCATCTTCCTGCAAGACATCAAGGTACATAACCAGTCTTTGCTGCCGTGAAGATGTGCAGCGTATAGGGGTTAAAGTTGCATAATGGTGGCTAGGAGAGATTGTCTCCAGTTCAATCATGCATGTTTAGCAGATCTTCAGCTTTCAATGAATTAACAATGACTCTACCATCCCTGTGTTTCTTTGTGACTCATGTAGAAACCAGAGAGAGATGAGTGGGGCAGCGGGCTGGAAGCCATGCAGTGTGCCCTGCAGCTAGAGAAGAACGTCAACCAGGCCCTTCTCGACCTCCACAAGGTGGCTTCTGATAAGGGAGACCCAAATGTAAGTACCTGCTTTAAAACTGCATTAAATGTTCACAGAAGTGCCTGAATGTGTGGTGTTTGTTGCCGTCCCCTGTCTAATCCCTGTTCTCTGGGATGTTTCCCTCTAGCTGTGTGACTTCCTTGAGACCCACTACCTGAATGAGCAGGTGGAGGCCATCAAGAAGCTGGGAGACTACATCACCAACCTCACCAAGATGGACGCCCAAAACAACAAGATGGCCGAGTACCTGTTCGACAAGCACACCCTGGGCTAAACGACAACTACCTCCGCTCCTTCCACCTTCTTAGCTGTGAATGGAGAACACCATCTGATATGCTTTGACAGTGCAACATTAACTTTCCTAAATATTTCTGATGCCTCTATTTGATGTGAAGTCTTTAAGATGTCATGTTACGGTCTTGCGTACTGTCCGACTGAATAAACATTGAGCCAAAGCAAATTTTAAGTCATCCTTGATCTTGCTTGTACTTCCGAAACATTATTTCTCGAGGTCCAATGTAGTTATGATCAACTGGCTGGCGTTAGATTGTTGTAATGTGGGTTTCTTCGAGCACGTCTCTCATTTCATTGTGAGAAACACAAATGTTCGTTTACAGACAACAGCAATACACAATGCTAGGAAAGATCAGTCTTATTACAGTTTTTGACATTGTTAAAACACGTTTCTCAAAACAATAACGTCTTTCTAAAACTGCACACACAACTGAAAACCTCACACAAAATGCTAAACCTGACACTAACTGTTCACAAAATGGAACTTGTGTTCTCATTTGGAACACACAGCCATATTTTCAAATGACACACAGCTTTCAAAACAGTACACACTACCAAGCATTCACAGCACACACTAGTGCAAAATTGAAAACACAATTATAGAAATGGAACACACCATATGAATAACAATGACTGGAGAATAAGCCAATTCTCCTTTTGTAAAATGTATCAGTGTAGGCGTACTTTTTCCATAGTCAAACATAAAACAGCACACATATGCAGCAAAAAAAGTTTTATTTTGGTACACACAGAGAACAGGTTGACGGTCTGGACGTTCCTGAATGTAGCATGGTTAGCCAGGATCCTAGTTTGTATTTGTTGGAGTGTGATAGCGTTGTTCTCACAAACCATATTTACAATTTCAGTCTCCTGTTCGGCTGTGAAAGTGTGTTCTTCCTCCACGGTGTGGTTCGCTTTCAGTCCTGCAAAATACAAATACTGTGAGCACACTGTATTCTATTGATATGCAGTATTACAGTACACAAGGCAAATAGATTTCGTACTTGTACTCCATCCTGAAGATTCTAATGATGGCAGCAACTGTGAAGCGGCTGAGATTTGGTTGGACCTTCTGGCCAGCCTCCCTCATGCTCAAACCATGGTTGAGCACATGATCTACCACAGTGGCCCGAATCTCATTAGAAACGACCGTTCTCCTTCTTTCTCCTCCTCCTTCTTTTCCTTGTCCTTTTCTTCCTCCTCGTCCTCATCCTTGTCCTCCTCTTCGTCTTTGTCCTCTTCCTCCTACTCTTCCTCTTCCTTCTCTCTGTCCTCCTACTCCTCCTCAGCCTTGTCTCCCTCCTTCATGTCCTTGTCCTTCTCCTCCTCCTCTCACGCTTACTCTTACTCTTACCCCTCTCCTTCTCTGGTTGTCAACTTGTTCTAAGTTCTCCATTGTTCACCAAACAAAACAGGCCCAAGGCCCTTTTTATGCTGCAGTCCTGATTGCAAATTGCTCACCAGACCTGAATGTTTAGAGATTTGAATAGTTGTGTGTAATAGGTTGATACTTCGAGATTTTACTTGAGAAGTGTGTGCAACAACTGAACATTGTGTGAAGTGTTTCGACAACAAGGTGACGTGTAATTGACATCAGTGTGTAAACAATGAAAGTCAGAGTCTAATGCAGATAAGGGAGTGTGAAGTAATGCCAAATTGGTTTGAGCAATTGGTACATGAAGTTAAGGTTGTAAAAATTGTGCCACATTTTTTGCTTTTTGTGTTTTAACAATTGTCAAAAACTGTATCTGAAGTAAGATACATATCAAGAGAAAATGTTCCAGATTCTAAAATACCCAGCCTGTGTGATGAAGTGCACAGAATAATTATACATAAATCTGCATTTTCCAGGCAACACAGGTAGCCTATACCTCAGGGAGTGAAGCGTCCACGTATGAAGCATTGAAGAGAAAGGCATTGAAAATGTATTAATAGTGAGTCACTGACAGTGACGCAGCAGAATTTTTTGGCTGACTCAGCACAATGGAGTAGCCAACTATATGCGGTTATATAACAAGTGACTTCGCATAAAACACAGTGGGGAAGTAGCCTTAATTGCAGTCATTTCTTAGATTCTCACCTGATAGAAAAACACGAAGCTACCCACAACGTTGGGCTCACAAATCACATGATAAATTACGACTTTAACAACTTAAACTGGTTAAACATTAAACCTTATAGACCGTGATAACACTCTTTCAAAACTGCAATTGAGATGGCGAAATCATCTGTATCATGGTCATATGCCACATTAAATTAAAGCACTGGACAAACCTTTGAGTACAGATTAAGAATACATCATATTTCGCTGGTAAACAGAACAAGATGAAAGTTAGACTGTTGCATAGGCTATACATTCCAATTAACCTCCAATATGTTAGGGACAAGTACAATATTTGTGGTGTTCATTAAGAAACACTGTGCATTACCCTAAAAGTAGTTTCTCAGCAGATATGAGGGCTGTGAGAATTTTTAGGAAGGAACGGCTGCTTTACAGCTGTCATTGAATGAATAGATAGACTCAATCCAGAATATGAATAATAATAATTTAGCTTTCCTTCCTTGTTGGCTAAGAATCTCAGATGAATTTATACTGGAATATTCCGCAGTTGCACACGTTTTATTTAAGATATAATTAGTATTATTATATTGAAACAATTATTTTCCAAGTCATTAAAAACACAATAACATGTTAACCTTTTCCCCGGTCATGTGTACAATGACGTCATTCAAACCCCGCCTTTTATCCGATGAACGCTTGATTTGATTGGCTATGTTTTTTGCAACGCTTTTACTGACGCTTTCTTTTAGGAATTGGCCTACATAAATACCGACTTAATTTTCCTTACTTCACACAGCGCTGAGAAGACATCGAAGGTTCTTGCTTCAACAGTGATTGAACGGAACTTCATCTTCCAAGCCGAAATATCTGAACATTCCGGAACTCGTATTTCTACCTTTACTTCAACACTACTAGCAAAATAGTTTGAATCTATTTTTTTATCGTACGTTTTTGATAAGAAAACAAAACCAGCCAAAATGGAGTCTCAGATCCGCCAGAACTACCACCGCGATTGCGAAGCTGCTATCAATCGCATGATCAACATGGAGCTTTTTGCGTCTTATACCTACACTTCAATGGTAAGTAATAGCTTATATTTCGGACTATTTTGTTCCATGCTATTCCAATAAGGACAAGTCAACCTCAGACTATTTCATGTATATTTCTTGGCCATGTAACTAACAGATGGGTGTTTGTATACAAGGCATTCGAAGAAAGTATGTTCGCAGAAATATTTTTGTTTATCTTCAGTGGAATTCTGTGTCATGCTTCGTGGGAGCGTTGTCAAACGTGATTAACTTGCCATACTGGACATGAGCCATGTTTAACCGCTTTTAACAACAATATTTGTGTTTTTCTTTACTGTAGGCGTTTTTACTTCTCCCGTGATGATGTGGCTCTCCAAGGATTCTCTAAGTTCTTCAAGGAAAACAGCGATGAGGAGCGCGAGCATGGCGACAAGCTCATGTCTTTCCAGAATCAGAGAGGGGGGCGCATCTTCCTGCAAGACATCAAGGTAGTGTAACCATTATTGTTTTAAGGATCAAAATACGTGTGTGAAGAAACAAGGTCCCAGACTTTTGATTTCATGTAATAGAAGTATACTAAGTGCTGACCCTGTTTATTTGTAGAAACCAGAGAGAGATGAGTGGGGCAGCGGACTGGAAGCCATGCAGTGTGCCCTGCAGCTGGAGAAGAACGTCAACCAGGCCCTTCTCGACCTCCACAAGGTGGCTTCTGATAAGGGAGACCCAAATGTAAGTACCTGCTTTCAAATGGCTTTATATGTTCACAGAAGTGCCTGAATGTGTGGTGTTTGTTGCTGTCCCCTGTCTAATCCCTGTTCTCTGGGTGTTTCCCTCTAGCTGTGTGACTTCCTGGAGACCCACTACCTGAATGAGCAGGTGGAGGCCATCAAGAAGCTAGGAAACTACATCACCAACCTCACCAAGATGGACGCCCAAAACAACAAGATGGCCGAGTACCTGTTCGACAAGCACACCCTGGGGAGCCAGAGCTAAACTATTTATTGTTGGCAATAAATAGAGAAGTGCATCTTTGGCAGTACAATGTTCACCCTCATTTCTGCCCACTCAAGTGAAATGTGTTGCTTTAATTCCTCTGATGCAAGTGACTGATTAAACATTTTGAGCTGGATCAATTTCAGTGCTTTATTTTAGCGTTTCAGAATTATTAGGCTACTAAATTTAGTCATTATACTAATAAACTATTTGGTTTCGAACAGAAATGTAGGCTGATGTTGGAAGATAAGCGCAGGATATTTCAGAAGAAATATTTTATAAAAGGCATACGCACAATCACCCTCAACTTCACCCAAGTCTTTATCAAGACAAAGATGATGTCCAGGGGGAGGGAAAGACCAAGGCCATTCAAGGGGGGTGTACCAGACCCAAAGGTACAGATGCAAAGGGATACATTCTCCATGGTCGCTCTACTCACTCTCGAAGAGTTGTGAGGCCCATTCTATTCTCTCCTTGTCCCATAGTGTGGCCATCCGGTACCTCTCACCGGCCTTGTTGTCAAACAGCTCTATGCAGCAAATCATATCACACTGTACACCCCTTCCTGACAGTAGGCTGACTTTATTGCATTCCTCTTCTCACTAAAAGATACATTCTCCTGAGCAAGGCATATTTCTCACTTTCACAGACAGTCACATCTTGGTGCGTATCATACAATTGGAATATAAATTCATCATTATATCTGGATCATTGATTATATTTATTTATAAAATTTATAAAAAGTCGCCGAAGTTATGAAGCACGTGTAGTCGAAAGACAAACTGCTGCAACCTATTTCTTGGTATTTGTTGGTGAAATTGCTAGCCAATTTTCATCATACATTTCATATAATTATACACCACATTTCCTTTGATGTTTATCCTGAATTCAAGCCCACCACACTGTCTCTTTATTTACCTCACACTTAACCTTAAGGATGTATTTTCAATTAGTTGACATTTGCTTGTGTCCCTGATGGCTCAGTAAGTAAGCATGTATACCATGAAAGTTAAGGGTCTTGGGTTCAAATCCTGTGGAAGGCTACGTTGGTCTTTCCTTACAGAAACTGTCTCTTTAATGACCTCACACTTCACCTTCAGGATGTATTTTCAACGAGTTCATGTTTCCTTGTGTCCCTGATGGCTCAGTGGATAAGCATGTGTATCATGAGCGTTAAGGGTCTTGGGTTCAAATCCCATGGAAGGCTGCAATGGTCTTTCCTTGCAGAAATTGTCTCTTTAATGACCTCACACTTCACCTTAAGGATGTATTTTCAACGACTACACATATGCTTGTGTCCCTGATGGCTCAGTGGATAAGCATGTGTACCCTGACAGATAAGGGTAGTGTGTTCAAACCCCATGGAAGGCTGCAATGGTCTTTCCTTGCAGAAAATGTCTCTTTCACATCTGGCTGAAGGATCTTCTTACAAATACATTTTTGCTTTTGGACTTACAAATAAAGCTGGACTTATAAATAAAAGGTCAATTTATTTTCCCGGCTCAGAGACTCCCAGGCTCCTCTCTCCCAACTGTCTTTCCTGGTGGGACAGTCGGGTACTTACAAAGACACTTGGGATCCCTGCTGGCAGTCTGGGGAGTGCGCTGTGGTCACAGGGATCTGGGCCCACGGATCTGATTCGCACCACGCCCTGTGCTTCATCTGAACCCAGTTCGTTGAGCCACCCACGACACCCTTGCTGGTGACCTTAGACCTTGCTCAGTCAAAGGATTTCTCTGGGTTCAAGGGTTTGGGTGGATTTGATCCCATGCCGTTGGGATTTGCTTGTCTGCATGCTTATCCATTAGGCCAATGGGGCCCTACATACACATATGTAGGGCCATATCCCCGGCATGTGAAGGTAGTATTTGTCTTTTAAAAAGTGCTCACCTGGCAATCGTTTGTGTTGATTGGCAATCAGATCACAGTGCTTTCAAAACTAAATAGGCCTTAATGGGAATCTTATGGATCCAGAACATAGAACATGTTGATTTCATTTGCAGAGACTCATCATGATTTTCTTAAAACCCATTCCATAGGGCTGCGCTTTACCATCGCCCTCTATTGGTTTACTGTGAGAACTGCACTTGTAATTCACACTTTAAACCACTAGATGGCGGAATTGAAGCGCAGCCCAATGGCGCTGTCGAAACAGTGCCCCATAACACGCAATTTATACTTTTGCATAAATAGGCCTACTTGCTACCTGCTTCGATAGCTAAACAACGGTCCTGGTGCACGTAACTCTGTCAGGCTATTGCATTTCGTACTTCCCTGTTAGTTACTGCATCCATTCAGCGACGAAAGGGTTGTACCAACCATTTCCGATTTGAGTTAATGTAATGTGGTTTTGAGTTAATGTTATGTCGTTCTCCATTTGGAGGAGTGTGTCTTTGTATTGGGGGGAGGTGAGCAAGTCATCCTATTTGGGGGGAGTTGACTCGTATTTGAGGGGAGTGTTTTCATTTGGGGGATGCTGCACTCATATTAGGGGTGTTTTGCACTTCAGGGCCACCGTAAGATCTCTACCAAAAATGTATATCGCCCTGGGAAAAGGGGAAAAAATACAATGTCAAAGTAACCCATCATACTTCTGAGATACTTTAGTCCGGGATTGAAAGGTTAGGAGAACTCGGGTTTTGGTGACCCCTGCGCTTTAGATAAGGAAGTGCAAATGCACAGAGATTGAGCGAAAGAGAGAGAGTGAGGGAGAGAGAGCAATGGATGAGAAGGTGGATGGTAAGCAGTTGGCAGAAGGCTATTAACATAGATTAACTGAGCAACGGGTAGGGAGGGAGAGAGAGAGAGAGAGAGAGGGTGGTGCACAACAGTTCTCTCCAACCACTTTGGAGGTGTCCAGAATTGCATTACAAACAAGACAAGGAAGAAAATATCTGAATATAGGGTGAGTGTTATGTATGTTACTGTCCGTGCAAAATTCTAATTTGTTTAGTCAATCCCTCACTGGCTACATAGTGATTGAGGGATGACTCCTTTGGGATTGTAAAATTGGCTGGTCTTTTCTTTGTCACAGTGAAGATATTTATGATACGGGAGTTGAAGTTCCCAACATATCTCCCTGACACAATGACACAAAGAGACAGCCTACATATAAAGTTTATGTATGTTGTGCTGTTTTACCTGGTCGGAAGTTGCTGAATGCTGTATATGAATGTTTTATTGATAATAATATTTGTGATTTAAGCAGATTTAAGTTGTATAAATATTTATATCTCAGTTCTTTTATAGTCCTTCCAAAGGACAAACATCCATAAGTGTCTCCAGTCATGTAGGTTTATTTGTCTGCTCAGCTTTTTCTCAGATATCTTGCTCTATCATTTCCTGTCTAAATTTGTATTTGACAACCATCTTATAATAATTAAATAAATAATTTTGTATAAGGACTGCAATTTGCTACATGGTAGGTTGTTTGTTAAGCCGTTAAATGTTTAACATAACTTTGTAGGACAACAGAGCATTCACTACAGCACAAGGTCTAGTAAATGAAACCCATTCCCTAGACTGATTGTTGTTAGGGTTAATATTAAGGCAAAATAAATATTCAGGCAGAGCATATATAATGACACTTTAGTTCACCTCAGGCTTAGTCTCTTTAGTCTCAAAATCCCACTGCCTGCTGTTAACCTCCAATCTTAACACCAGACTACAGAACCATCTGACTATACACAGGTAATTGTCATTGTATAAGCATTAATAAACCTGCTTTCCATCAGCCATTCCGCAGACAGGATCACACTTCTTTCACCCATACAAATAACTACATTCCGATTAACATTTATCTCTCAACGTTAACATACTCATAATTTGCCGAGGCCGGTAGGAGAGTATTCTCCTAATTTACCACATGCCAGCAGGCGTGAATGATAGACTCTGTGGTGATCAGTGACACACTTATCTAGCATCATTAATCTGGGAGCTCTGAAGCTACACCCTGCCTCCCAGAAGAGCTTAGCCCCAGTCCGACCGCTAGGATTGTTGTGGAAGAACAAATTCCGTCTCCCCATATGCTGCTTACTCAACCATGCCAACCCTTAGCTAGGCCCTCCCATATCTGACCTTCACTTCTGATGTCACAGGCCTATTAGTAGACTGTGGGTCCACTTCTCCAGTCCTATACAGCTCTTTGCCTCTCTAATCCTCTGCACATACCCTTATCTGCAAGGTTTAAGGACAAATGATATGACTAACTCCATGAGCGAGATCAAATTATGGGAATATGATGGGTGTGATGGATCAAATCTCCAATGGATGATACTGTGGTGGTTAACCACAGCTAACAGGGGGCGGGGCAAATGGAGGGGCCAGAGTAGTCCCTAATTTGCGTAATCTCTGGGATTTTTGGATTACCTTTGGCAAATAATCTTGTTACGTCCCTGTGCAGAGAGAGATAGAGATAGATAGAGAGAGAGAGAGAGAGAGAGAGAGAGAGAGAGAGAGAGAGAGATAGAAAGAAAGAGAGGGGACAGGAGAGTACGTGTGTTTTTGTAATTGTGTGTGTAAATTGTATGTAAATGTTCTGTATGGATCTGTGACGTAAAATAGTTTGTGTGTCTGTGTGTGGTGCATGTGTAACACTTACAGATGGATGTCTGACGTAAATGTGTGTGCGTGCATGCGAGTGAGTGCATGTGTGTGTACAGTGTCATGAAGTCAGGGGATTATGAATGGACACAGTAGGCAAAGGAATGAGTTTTACTGTGCATGGACACACGCATGCCATCACAGAGAAGGGGGAAGGGCCACAGCAATGAGAAACACAGAATACAGAAAGAGAGGGAGGAGGGTTGAGAAAAGAAGTATGGAAGAAGGAAGAGAATAAGTGGTGAGAAGCAAAGTGAAAGAAGAGAGGGACAAGACTTTGAAATAAAACGAAACAAGGAGAGAGAAATGTTTATAGAGGAAGAACATAAGTAGCGAGCAAGGGACGAAACGATGGTTGAGATATGTGAGAGAGAAAGAGAGGGAGCTAGAGAGAAGAGAGAGGGAAAGACACAAACAGAGAATGTGAATGAGGAGCTGCAGATTAGGGTAGGGAAACAAAATCATAGCAATAAAACAATAGGGCGACAGATTGGAAGAGGTAAAGCAGTAACAGCTGGGCTATGATGAGCGGTCAGAGGGATGGAGAGAAACAGTCAGAGGGATGGAGAGAAAGACCAAAAAAAAATAGGAGGGGCAAATGGGAGAATGAGGAATAGAAGGAGAGAAATAGACACATTAATCCATAAAGTAAGTCAGTTTAAGGCTAAAGAGTGCTCATCCACAAACCAACAGACAGATAAACTGTTATGCCTCCGCCTTAAGGAGACTAGAAGGGAACAGGAGAGGCTAACGCCAGCTGTTTCACCCTCATGCTGCTTCTCAAATGTAAAAACGTACAGTTGAAGAAGATGGCGGAGAAACAATGTAGAGTATTAATATTCTCCACCCTCTCTGGCAGAATTGCGATGCGATTGGCCAGTTCTGTTCCTCGGGCCCGTCGGGCTGCCAAGGAGGAGGAAGAGCCCGCCCCACCCCCACCCCCACCCCCACCTCCTTCACACCACTCGAACCATAACTTCATGAACATGAAGAACAAGTTCTTTAACGAGCTGACCCACATGCCAAGTAAGTGTCCCCAGTAGACAAATACAGGGCATAAGAAAAGTACTGGATGTAATGTCATGTGAAATGTTATCATAAATGTGTCATTTCATTTCACCTGATCCTTCCTCCTTTTCATTTCACCTCTACCCTGCCACTTTGCCTCACAGACCATAAACTGAAAAGTAAGTTCATTTTCTCAATCATGTGATCACCCCGACCCCACCCTCCACCCCTGCATCTCTGTGTCACATTTTAGGGAGAAACAAAGTCGATTACCCCAGAAGTCTTCTTAACTTGTATCTCCCTCCTATCCTCTCATCTCTGCTCCCCAGTGCCCATGTGGGCGATAGGGGCCATCGTGGTGGTGGTGCTGGCCCTGGTGGGGTGCCTGGGCTTCTGCATCTACAAGAAGTGCATCAGCAAGGGCAAGAAGCCCAAGAAAGTCAGGGAGAGGAAGGGAGGAAGAGGCAGGAGAAAGAAGGACAAGGATGGAGAGGATGGCGAAGGGGTAAGAGGAGAAAGGGTGTCTGTCCCTTGACCTGATCACTTGTTGTTCTATTTACTAAATCATACTAAATCAACACTTCATGGGGAAAATGCTAGGTATTGTGTCAAGTCTAAAAAACATTTAGTCTCTACAACAAGCCTGATGTACTTTCCCACTGTCCTCTAGGGTGAGGGGAAGAAGGATGGAGAGGAAGAGAAGGAACAGGAGAACTTTGGAAAACTGGAGTTTACCCTGGACTACAGCTTCACTGAAAACCAGGTATGTCTCTACATAGAGCATGTCAAGCTCATAATAATCTCAAAGTAAACCTCAAATCAGGACACAAACCATGATGCCCTTAAACATAAAATGTGTACCAAATCGTCCTTTTTCGTGCCACCATCATCTCTGTCCCCCTCCCTTGCCAGCTCGTGGTGGGCATCCTACAGGCACAGGACTTGGCAGCCATGGACATGGGTGGCACCTCCGATCCCTATGTCAAAGTCTACATGCTCCCTGACAAGAAGAAGAAGTTTGAGACCAAAGTCCAGCGCAAGAACCTCAGTCCCGTCTTCAACGAGACCTTTACTTTCAAGGTCAGCGTCGTACTCATTTGGGAAGTTGTGGATCTGAGCTTGCTGCAGTACTCAGGTCGGACCTGGCGTGACCTCATCCTCTGCTGCCTCTCTCCCACAGATCGCCTACAATGATTTGGGTGGTCAGACTCTGGTCTTACAGGTATTTGACTTTGACCGCTTTGGGAAGCATGACGTGATCGGAGAGATCAAGATCCCCATGAACAGCGTGGACATGGCACAACCCCTCCACGAATGGAGAGATCTGGTTGGAGGAGAAAAAGAGGAGGTAAAATGTTTTTCTATTCTTCGCTCAGTTTTCTCCATGTCTTGTCTTGTCAGTCTACTCAACTCAACTCAACATAAACATTGTGTTTGTATGGTATTTTCCCTGGCAGGATGAGAAGCTGGGTGACATCTGTATTTCGTTGCGTTACGTTCCAACGTCTGGCAAGCTCACTGTCAATGTCATGGAGGCCAAGAACCTAAAGAAGATGGATGTTGGAGGCTTGTCAGGTGACCTTCTAGAAACAATGATCAACAACAGTTATGATCCTGATAGATAGTACCTCGCTGTTGCAGGAGACACTGAAACAAACGCTTTTCTCTCTCTCTTTCTCTAGATCCTTTCGTAAAGGTGGTGTTGCAGCACCAAGGCAAACGTCTGAAGAAGAAGAAGACGTCTGTGAAACAGAACACTCTGAACCCCTACTTCAACGAGAGCTTCAGCTTCGAGATACCATTCTCTCAGATACAGGTATCCCACTGCTATGTAATACCCATACGTGTGCCCAAAAAATAGAACATTAGCACATGAAGCTTTGGAATAAACACAGGACGCTACATTGTTCTGCAAGTCTAAACATCTCTTATTGTTTGACAATGACATTTGTCATTTAAGTGCGCTTCTTACACTTCTATTTCATGTGAACATCTGACTTTGGAGTGTTTTTAATAGTTTGTCTTCTGTCCACTCTTCTACCATGTAGAAAATCCAGGTGATAATCACTGTGTACGACTACGACAAGCTGGGCAGCAATGACGCCATTGGGAAGTGTTTCATTGGCTTCGGAGCCACAGGAGTGGGGCTACGCCATTGGTCAGACATGTTGGCCAATCCCAGACGTCCTGTTGCTCAGTGGCATAGCCTGCGGCCTGAGGAGGAGGTGGATGCTGTCCTGAAGGCACCCATCCGCTAAGCACACACACACACGCATACACACACACACACACACACACACACACGTGTGACTCACACGTCTCACATATGTCTTAAATGTCTGTGCACAAGCACAGACATTTAAAAAAGATCTCAAGCATAAACCTCTACTGAACATCAAATGTACTGCAGGGATAAACCTACTACGAACACACTGAAAACACCAAACTTTCTTTTCGTGTTTTTTGAGTGATGCACATCAGCTCTCTGCAGGTTTGTCCTTGTGTTCTGGTCTCAACTGTTATATTTGATTTTTGTGACCCCTCTCCCCAAAACATAACCTGTTGCCCATTTAGTTCTTTGTTTTTACCAATTATGTGTTCAATTTAAATATATATATATTCTGTGTCTTGAATGTGTAACGTCTGTGTATGTGTTTGGAGGAGAGAATGTGTATTTTGTTTATTGGCTGAGGGATGTGTGTGTTTGTGTGTGCAAGTCTGTCCTATACCATAGTTCATGGAAAGCTCCCTCTGGTTTACCTCTTGAATGTAACATGGTGTAAATAAATAGATGATGAAATCATTCCAAACAATAATCGATGAGTGGTTATACTGCCAACTTGCTGTTTCAAGTATTCATTCAGTATTCATCCATCATTCGCGAACACCCCTCTCTTCATATGATCAAAGTGCTAATCTTTTATTCTCTGTATATATTTTCGTAAATTATATTTGTCGTAAATTAGATTACCCATCCACTTTTCAAACAGATGAGATCATTGAGGGGAAATGTTGAATTTACCTATCTCTTTACTGTTGCACCCTATCCTGGTAATCCTAATGGGATTACAATCCTTGTATTCAAGGGCAACCTGGCCTGAACAGTGTTCTTCACATTCAACATGTTAATAGTTATTCAGTAGTCCAACCCTGTTAGTTCACTTTGTGTGTAGTGTTGATTTTCAAGGAGCTTGCATGCCTGTGTAGATGGCACTACACTGTTGTTAATTGAACATAGAAAACAAACTATGTCTCCATGTAATATTTGAAACTATGTCTCCATGTAATATGTGACAAAATCAACAGACCTCACTGAGCTATCATGTGTCCTTGTGGATTTGACTAGAAGAGTGAAATCTGCAATGTGGACTTGGGGCAGACTGGATTAGTGCAATGTCCTCTTTAGTCCCTGTCTCACGCACATATCTGGTCTCAGCCAAACATGTGAGCAGGGAATTAAAGAGAGAGAGGGGGGGGGGCTGGGGTTCTCTGAGTGTGCAGTCGAAACTCCCGCACATGGACTGATCCTAGATCTGCCAGAAGGAAGGTTTAAACATAAAGCTATTACTCACCCTCTCCACAGGAGGGCAGTATTTCTTTCACTTTAATAAAAACCCACAGGGCGCATGCCTTCTTCCCAGACCTGCAGTCTATAGGTTTTACATGAACCCAAACATGGATTCAATCAGTATTGCTTTGTGTATATATTTGTCTTTTGTAATCAACAAAACCAAGTCTTAGGTTGTGTGATTAGACACCTGCATGGATGATGTGTATAATGTGTAAGATCTTCTTTGGGTGGAGATGGCCAGTTTGTGTGGCCAGTTAGGGTAAGTGTCTCAACAGTGAACAAACAGAGATATAGAACAGAAATCATTCCGTCCCACAAATAAATCTCTATCTTCATCGCAAGAAACAACAGGAGGAACATGAGATGCCACATAATGAAACACTTTCCTTCGCAGACGGAAATCAACTGACAGTCTTTGTTGATGTATACAATATCATTTTATTACCAAGACATATAATCTATGTTGCAGTGTAACACGTGAAGACATGTTCACAGGAACAGGCCCAGAAGACACAGAACTCTTGATTATGTTTAGTCGTCTGATCTGAACTCTGCTACTTCCAGCGACCACCCACCTTCCCCTTGCCGTGGCCCTTTTTACTGTGGATAGGGAGGAGGAAGGAGAGAGAGAGGGAGGGAGGAGGCAAACCCGTTTGAGAGCGGATCAGTAGGTGAGAACGACAAATAGAATGGATCTTTGAGAAAGTGAAATACCATGAGACTAGACCAATGAGTCTACTCACAATTTCTGGGCGCTGGTGATTCTATTGAGGAGAACAGTAATCTGGAGAGAGCACAGTGAAGGAAGGGTTAACGTAAGCCCTTAACCAGAAAGTGTGACGCTGTAACCATGGTTCCCAGCATGCCTCACCTCATATTTCTGTTTCTTCATGTGGTCAATGTAGTCAAACTTGTCAGACTCCAGCTCATAGATGCAGTTCCACATCTCCTGAGCACGTTGCCTAGGAGTGAGAGAGACGTGAGAGGGTGGGTGACAGGTGACCCCTGTCCTGTAGTAAGAAAGGTGAGTGAAGGGTGGAGTTTGGGATGGCGTGGGACTAAGGTGAAAGTTCCTAGAAAAGGTGAGTTTACAGGTCGGACTAAGGGAGCTGCTCAAAATGACACAAAGCAGAAGGTGGTAGGAAACTCACTTCAGGATGTCCTCCCTCATGTTGTTTTCTAGCACCAGTGGAGCGTGCCTCTCAGCCAATGTCTTCTTCTTGATCTCTCTTCCTGTAAGGCGCTTCCCCCTCCTCTGCTCTGCCTGAGAGAGAACATCGAGAACACTCAGAGCTTCAGTCCTGCACCAACTAACCGTGAGCACATCTTCGTACCAGCATTCAGTTAAAGATGTATCAGTCAATCCATCGAGTGTGTGAATAAACAAAGTCAAGTAGGACGTGTTACCTTTGCCAAGAAGCCTCCGAAGTTAGCTCCCATGTTAGAGAGAACTTTCTTCTTCTTTAGATCATCATCGGCCTTCTTTCTAGCCTCCTCATCCTCTTTCCTTTGTCGTTCTTCCTGGAAGCGGGAGAAAGAATGCGGGAGAAGAAAATGTGTGTTTATAAAACCGTCCAATGTATTAGTGGAAGGGTGGCCATACCTACAGAATCAAAGGCAGAGCAAATAATACATGAGATACTTTTTCCATGCGTACACAATGATGACATTATTCCTACCGCAATCCTGGTCTGTCTGTCTCTCTCCTTCTCTGTTCGAACCCTTTGCACCTCTGCTCTCTCGAACCGGCGCCCCTCCTGACAGGATTTAAGTGAAGAGGGAGGTGGAGTCACTGATTTGTTAAGGTGCTTCTTTGGGAATGTCTTCAAAGTCTCTTAAAGATCCGGATGAAAGGAACAAACAGGGATGTCGGCACACTCCGCCCTGTTGATGTAATCGGGCAGAGGACTCACAATTCTATCCTTCAGCCCGATGAGCTCCTCCTCCTCCTTCTTCCTTTGATCAAAGTGGACGTCAATTAACGTCTGCAGCTCCAGCAGGTCCTTTTCCATCCTCTTCCTGTGGATGTCCTGAGTGTCACAGCGATATGGAGACAAGGAAAGAGAGAGTAAGAGAGAGAGAGAGATGAAGGAAAAGAAGATTGCATGCATAGATCAGATATTGTCTACCCTTTTCTCATCACAAGTGACCCTGACTTTTTGACCATGTTTAGTGGACCAAAGTAGAAAGCTTTGACACTTACATCAAAGTCAACCCTGTCCCCCCTCCGGAATCTTAGGGGGGGCTAACTGAGGCACCACAGGCCTAGAGACAAGATAATGAAACACAACATGAGATGAAGAGTGGGAAGAATAGGACAGAATGATGACTTCTTGTTGGGGCCATCTTCTATTATGGGATGCCATGTAACGTTGCTATATTAAAAGTGGTACTCTTACTTGGGTTTGGGGTGCTCTTTTTCAGAGATGGGAGAGAGAGTGAGAGACAGAAAGAGAGAGATTGAACCAGTAATGTGAGTAAACAAAGTAAATTCTCAGAGATTCTGAGTAAGACATGTAGTGGTTACTAACAACAGTACAGAAGCAAAGGCCTGCACTACCAGCTATGCTGATGTGGGTTAGCCGCAGTGACAACTGAAATGTGACCCGTTGAAGCCTCACCCTTGTGCATTTTTGTAGTATGAGGAAGAGACAACAGATGCAAAGGTTGCAACTTGCCCTCTAAAATAGTTCACTTGATGATTGGTGCAGGACGAGTATGGCTGCAACGTTTATTTGGGGTTGGTATACTAATCCATATGGTTGTTATATTTAGAGCAATACTTGATTTTCATGGTTAAAAACAAGCCCACAATCCCTTACCTTCCTCCTGATCTTCCTGCTCTGATCGTCCGGAAAAGAAGATAAAGAAACATTTAAAAGAAGGAAGGAAGGAAAGAAGGGAGGTAGGTATTGGAAGATATGAAGAGATAAATAGACTCATTACACTACCAAACATTACTACATCGAGTGTATGCACAAAAATACACATATGCTTACTGAACAAGTTGTACATACAACACAATATTATACATTTGTATTTTTATTGTACATATAGTCTTCAAACGGAAGCTTGCCATAATAAATTATTTGGGATGGGAATGGGATGGACATAATGACAACATTGTATAACAGTCCATGGCTTGTAGTAAAGTATCTTATGTGAGATGGTGTGCTTTCACCCTACCTTGATAATCTTGTTGGTCTGATATCCGGGACCAGCAGAGGATCAGCCAGTGGAAAAGGAGGCGGAGGGGATATTCACAGGTCAGAGTTAGTGTGTCACCCGCTAGTCAGACATTTAAACAGAACAGTTTTCTCACCAAGATACTGTGTTTTCATTAAAGTTACCTTTGGCCTGAAATGAACTGATAAGGCATTTTCTGTCACTGCCAATTAGTTAGATTTGTTTATTTATTTGACACTTATTGGCAATTCTGAGACCAATAGTGACCCTGTTCCCTGGTAGGTGTGGGTGTGACAGGCCTGAGCCAGACACAGTGACAACATTGTAGGCTGAGCACTCGTGTGTCGGTTGTTAAGATGTGGCCGGCTGCTCACCTTCTCCATCCTCCTCCGGCTGCTCTGACTCGTCTTCCTCAGGATCCGGCTCTGCTTCCTGTTCCTCTGTCTCCTCTGGCTCTGAGGGAGGGAGGGGGAGGGAAGAAAAAGAGTGGAATGAAGGTTCAAGGACATTACCGAAAGACCACAGCAGAAATCTGTCAAAATAGGACAGGGCAGTGAAGTTGGAGTGAAACAGAAGTATGTAATAAATGGCTATCATCATAGTTATGTGCTGAGCTCAGAGTTCTAATTACCAGGTCACAGACCTAAACATGACGGTGCTGTGTGCATGTGTTTTGCTAGTGACACTAATGCCGATAACAACTCAAAATAACAACTCACCTTCGGCATGCTCCCTTAGATAGAATAGAGGAACAAAAAGATACTTTAGGTTAGCAGTCTGGTCCAATATTGTAAAGTGACTTCTTACACTATGCAGGCAACAGATACAGAATCACTGTCAAGTACAGTGTGAGATACTTACTCATATTCCTCCTCTGCATCTGACATGACTACAATAGGAAAAATAAACACATTAATAAAGAAATCAAGATATGACTGCCATTAGTATTACCAAGAACTGGTATCACCATATACTGGACGACAACTTAAAAACACGAATAAGAAATGCAGTGAGGTATCACACTGTTTGTAGCATGTCTTGTTAGACATTTTAGGGGCTGATTATGTTTTGCTCGTTGCTTTGTAAAGGAAATGCAGTGAATGTCATCCCAGACCAGACACAGGGGATGGTATGTGACGCTTGGCGCTATAAATTGTTTCCCTGTGCAGCTGACATCTTCTTGGCAGACAGACGGGGGATTGACAGTGTGTGAACAGGTGAGAATTTACCAACTTTGTCCGTTTTTTATGACAAGGAAACAAAAACCGCACCAATATCTACCCTCGGAATACCAATCTGAAGACCAAAATAACAATGACAAAGTTGTATCCATTCCACTCTCATCTGTCTTTCATCCCATTGTCGCCCTCCATAATGCCTCTCCATCTCTCTGTCATCAAAAACAATTTATAGTCCGCTTGTCATTGCCTGGATGAATTTATAGTCCTCATAGCTGTCATCACGACATGTCCTCTCACTGTTCCTGTGCACATTCCGATGCCAGCCTGAACTGCAGGGCATCCCTGTACAGTTTGCCTTCTCAGTAAATCTGACACTAATGAGGTAGTCTGTCTGTTTAGCCTATCCACAGACGAGGTGACGGACACCTGGCATTTATTTGACTGCATTCACTTAGCAGACACTTTTATCCAAGACCAAGTACAAATGGGCGAAGTGCATAAAGTAAACGTAGTGTATAAAGTGCAGCAAATCATAAAGATCATGGACTAAAAGTGCAATTCTAATAATATTTCAGTGTTGAAGACCACGGAACATTTGGCTGATTGGCTGGGGCCAGTACTATCCAGCTAAGCACACTATGTTCACCTCTATAAAACACATTTAAGGTAATTCCTCTGAGTCAAGTGCACATGGTGAGACAAGTGGAGTCCTTCCTAAAATGAAAATGATTAAGTACAGTTTGACCTGGTTATCCGTCTATTCCCCCCAATCTGGGTGTTTGCTGTAGTACTTGATGACAAACGGTGTTCATGTTCATGATCCAAAATCAGAAGACCTCATCATAGTGTATTATAATAGCTATTTAAACCACCACTACGTCAAGAATGACATCCAACAGGTGGACCCATTCTTTTCCAACAGTAGGGGAGGATTAGGCCTATGGAAAAAGGATATGAAAGATGGATGATGAAAGCGATAAAAGAATGGAGGGAGGCAGGAGGTGGTTAAGACCTCAGGCCAGCATGACTAGGCGAATAATCTGACGCCAATCATTTAGAGATGAACACAGTGGAAGCTCTGGGAAGACCGAGGAGGGGATTTGAGGGAGGCGTAGGGTTACCCTGAAACATTGGCGGGGGTCTTAGTCAGGAAATTCTAAAGAGTTAATTTTAGTCAAGGACAGACGTGTGTTTGTGGAGGAGAGGGAGAGGGGGAGCGAGGGGGAGACAGAGGGGGAGACAGAGGGGGAGCTGTGCCCTGTCATTAGCACTAGAGTGTTTCGTGTGTTGGGGAAATCTTGTCAGAGATGCACAACCCTTTAACACAGTGTGTCACACACTTTTCACTCCCTTTGTAATCTTCAACAACATTTTTTACAATTTCTCTGGTGTGAAATGCCCCCTAACAGAGGTGAGATATGAGTGAGAAATCAAGATGGTAAGAAAGACAGAAAATAGAAAGCTAAAACCAAGTTTCTAGCAAAGAGCACCTAATCAGAAGAGACAAGATGCCAATCACAAAAAGATGACTGACAACATCAACTGCATAAAAGGTATGTTAACTGAACAATGTACCAATCCAGTATCAGTGTTTCCTCAGATACAAAGACAGAGGAATGGCCAGTCAAATCATTCCGTGTGAATGAGTGAAGTGACTGTGGAGGACAACAGCAGAAGGTGAAGGGTCACCCTAAACAGTTAATATAGCTTTTATAATTGATTTGGCTGTATATATACATAGACATACATAGAAATAGTATAATATATTTCCCCTTCTGGAACAGACAAAACCCTTTTGAAGAGACACAAACACAGACAGACACTTACCTAGAGCAAGGTGTGGTTCCCCTGACACAGAAAAGAGAAAGACAGACTGACAGAGAATGCTATTGTTGAAACAGACATAGTTTTATACAAGGAGGGCGGGGTGGGGGCGAGAAAGGGGGCAGAGAGCCATGGGTGGATTAGGGGGAGAACTTTGTGACACAAAGACAAGCAACTCCAGGGATTAAGAGAAATGGAAGATGACCTCACTGGACAAATGGGGGAGAGCAATGGGCAGGTGGACAGGGGGATGACAAAAGACAAAGGGGGGGAAGGGGTGTCCGAGTTTGAAAGAGAGAGGGGACAACAGAGGGAAGAGAAGAGCAAACCAGGACCAAAAATAGACGACTGAGGGTTTTACTCCCCTCGTTCCAAGAAGAGGGTTTGGTTCATAGAAACACCCAAAGAAGCACCACGGACCTGCGTCCAGATGCCGCACTGACCTGCAGCTGGAAGCTTTCAAAAGTATCGAGAAAAGTACATTCCATTTTGTCTGACAACAATTCTGACTTTTCATAGTTACTTGTCCAATACTGACAAGAACACAACCACTGAGACCATTTTAATCATTTTAATTGTATGCAGTTGAATTAATAATTTGACATTTAGTTTCTTTGTGAAGATACCACTGGCATTGTGACGGTAAGAATCTGTATGCACACAAGACACAAAGAGAGAAAGACAGACAGAGATTAGGTCAGCAGCATGACACTTGACAGCATGGCAAATCCCCCATGAATGATGCGTGGAAGCGCATCACACTGTACCTGCGTGTTAGTGTTGTACTGAGCAGCACTGCTCTCTTGGTCAACGAAGAAGGGAAAGAAGATATCGAGATGAAAGAGAGAAGGACGGGCATTCAGGACCAGCCTATCCTCTCCTAGATCCAGCACCAAAGGGCGAGAGGATGACTAGACACCGGAGAGAGTGAGGGAGAAAGAGAGGGCAGTGAGTGGTGGCGGGGGCTTCAAGCTTTCCCTATCGTTTAAGTTAATGATCTGGAAGCACAAGCGTGATATTTTCTTGAATTAAACAAAGATCCTTTTTGTGTGAGTTTGTCTCACCACCCCCGGAAGTTTAATCTCTGCTATCAAATACTCTGGATCGCCAAGAGGGGGCTCGACCAGCAAGGAGAAATCTGGGCTGTGGGGAAAGAAAGAAAGATAGAGGAAGGAACTAATGTTATGAGGGAGGAACAGTGTTTTGGACTTGTCTTTCTTTTCTTAACACCAGCAAATCATGTTTAAAATATGTTTGAACTTAAAAGCATGGTGGAGGGAGCCTGCATCTGGGCTCACCGTTTGGCTACAGCAGGAGGTTTGGAAGAGTCCCTGAGATGAGAGAGGGAGAAATGTGTTTGAGGGGAGTGGAGCAGCTATAGGTCTAAGGAGGCAGTCCATTACAAAACCATGAGGGACTAAACACACCTTTCTATCAGTGAGAGATGGAGACAATTGTCAATGTAATTTTGGGGGGAGGTTTCTTTACCCTTTCTCCCTGTTAATAAGTAAACAAATTAACTGTGTATACCAATTTATTATAGATAAAGCATCTATTTTAGAAAAAATAACATTTGAAACCATAACCAGACAACTTTAGTCTTGCTGAAAATGCTAGTGAAAGTGAAAAAAAGTGTGTGTGTGTGTGTGTGTGTAATTGACTGGGTAAGGGAGTACTTTCTGGAAAAAATGGACCTACTTAGTGTTAATCTCTTCAATGACAGGTCTGTTCTTTCCTCGGATGTTCTGCTCGTTAACAGAACCCAGGAACTTTCTGTTCTTTAGAATCTTCCACTCTGCCAATAGACAAACATGCACAAATACATTTCTAATTGAGCACACGCCTTGATCCAAATAAACATACAATTGTCCATGTAATAAGTACATTGGATAAGCAAGGAGCATATGCACAGCTCTAAATGCATTTCAGTAGTTGGTACGAAGGAAGGGACAGTATTTTACCAGACAGTGCAACAATAACACAAATGAAAGGTACTCATAAAACACACAATGATGACAGTCCCATGTGTTTTAATTTTTGCGTTTAACAGACTGACCTCTACTGAGCTCCAGGTTGTATTTATTCTCCAGTCCCTCTAAAGACACTGCTAGTAAGAACTGCTGGAATAGTGGATCTTTCTGGAAACACATTTCACATCACAATTGCTAATGTAACAAGATACAAACATAAAAACACCCAAAACAATATTATTCTACTTTGGGACAGTAGACACACACATACCTGGCACTTTTGAAAGAACTCTTGATTGATGACAACGTCATATGCTGTGCAGGCCTGGGAATCTGTGAGAACAAAGGGATAAGGTTACCAGAAAGTTGAACTTAACAGTTTGATGATACCGACATAAGCTATTATAGGCCTTCCAGGATTGTATTCAGAGGCTTGTAAGCCGAGGGGGTTTCAGTCCCTCAGACACTCACTGTTGTCCAGCTCCGTGTGAGGCTCTCCAAGGCTCATTGGTACCCTGTATCCCCCAGGGTCCTCGGATTCAAGCAGCTCCACTAGCTCATCCCTGGACAGGGCTGGCGGGGTTGGGACTGAGGTAGACTGACAGATGTTGATGAAAATCTTGTGTGTGTCTGGCAGTGTCACAGTCTTGATACACATGCCTGGAGAACATCCGAGGGTTAGACCATGTTTATCTAAGACTGAAAGTATTTCATTGGAGATCTTCATTGAGTGTTTCCCATTCATTGGCTAGACTGTGGCGGCCTGCCATAGTCTACTTTGTAGAGTACACTTCTCATTACATAATATATCTCTAATGTTGTTTTGCACCATTCCTGTAACAAAGCATCTCTCACTCCCAGTCAGAAGTTGATGTATGAGGGAAAATATTGTTATATTGTTCAAGTCCAGAAGAATTCCAATAGGAAAAAACATTAGAACAGTTGTTTTTTAAAGCCTATCAAAACGTTTGTGTTTCCACCATATGTGAACTGTCTCGCAGGCTCCCCACTGGAGCTAAGGATGAGATACTGACCCGGCTGTGGTCGAATAACCCTTGAGTCAGGGTTTGCACTTTGCGCTTTGGACACTGTCTGCAGGAGAAGAGAAAGTAATAGAGGAGGAAATAATTAGCAGACTAGTATATAATTGTCCCCATACCACATAGTTAGAACTTGTTTGTGTGCTGACCACAGATACAACCAGGCATAACAGAACAAGAGCATTCACATCATATGAACAACATATTTCAAGATAAATACAAAATGTGAAAGAAGGTGCACTTAATATGCAAATAAACTGGTAGATAAAAGTAATGTCAAGGATCAGTTGACGTGAGGTGCTGAGAAATGGAAGAGGAACTGTTCAGTAACTGAATGGTCTTACAGTATCTACTGTTAAGGAAACAGAACGTTTTACATTTACTGTCTCTGAGCCTTTTGCCTGAGCGAAGAGATGTGAAGAGGATGTTGGCAGAATGAGTCATTCATGTGTCAAGTATCTTCAGCCCTATTGCAGAATGTGGGTTTTATATCAGAGATCAAAGTTAGTTCACAGCCAGTGAGTTTTGAAGGCAGGGTGCACAATTGTATCCAGTCATCTCTGTTGTTGGGCTGTTGAACTGTCTACCATACCAAACAGTTATTGAAGAGATTAGCATACTTTCTATCACAGCATTAGAAATGTACCATCCCTTGCATAGATAATAGCCAGATTGAATTTAGAGAGGGGCACAGCATACTCAACAGACCAAGGCCTATAACGCCACCCGGGGCACCACCCCTCACACTTGTCCCAACCCACGCCCCTCTGAACTGCTCCCCACATAAAGATACCCCCCAGCTGTCTGATAACTGCCCTCACTCACCCCCTGAACCTTCTGCCCCCCTCCCTACCCTTTTCTGCTCCTGAGCCTTGGACCCAATGTACAACATTAAACTTGATCACACCCAACTATCAGTTCAAGTTTCTTTACATCCACTACATGTCATGTACATATTGTCAGGATGTTCTTAATTGTCATTCTTAGGTTATTCTCAGTTGCAAGGAGAATTATTCAATTGATCAAATTCTTATTTATATTACATATATATAGTCGATAAGTATAGTAGCTAAAATAGGTCAGGAATTAGTATTACTGATTTAGGCCGCTAGGGGTTGTCAAGAGGAGCAGGACCAAATCATTCCAATGCACCTGTACTTTTTAGAAATGGCACAAAAAAAAGGGAAACCTGTCAGTTCTTTGATGAGAAGCATTAGCTAGATGTTATCAAACCGGTGCTCAAAACTGACCATTATAACTGAGGTTAAGACAACAGGTCGATCTCAGTAGATTGTCTTGAGAGATTGACCTGTTGTTGTTGTTATGATTGTATATCCACTCTTAATAAAAGAGTCTGGTAGGGACTAGGGAGGGACATGGATGTAGCAAATAAGCCAATACAGACCTGCAAAAGAAGCTGTTGATACAACTCATCTTGCTGTTGAAGCTCCAGCTCGGAGCTAAGCAGGGATGAGTCAGTCTCCATGTCTGAAGGGGGTGAGACGGAAAAACCACTGAGATGGCAGTAGACTATACATGTTTACCCCTGTCCCTAACTGCCGATGAAATGCTTGCACAGTACTAATTAACATATACTAAGAAACTAGTATATATAGATATAATAGGTAGATATCAATGTTTTGTAGTAAAGAGCTAGCTGAGTTAGAAAGTAGTTAGCTACTACTTGAGTTAGACATTTTTGCAAAAAATGTAACTATAGCAAGTATGCCACTTCAGGACGTATTCATTCAAGCAAGCAGTTTTCATAATTGCTAGCTCTAACTAGCTAGCGTACAGTGTACTCCCATCACGACCTACTACTGTACCAACATGCTACAGTTGACAGCTAACGCTAGCTAACTACATGCACTAACTGACTAGCTACCAATTCGTGTTTGTTCGTTATAGTTAGAGCTAAAGTTAATGCTACTGTAACGAACAAACTACTACTAATCTCGCACTAGCTTTCTATTGTTAGTTGAGTTATCATGTTGCAATTTTAACTCTCGTTGGGTTCTCTTTAGGCTAGCCTAGCTAGACCAATTGCTAACTACTACTAGCAAAGTTGTCACCGTTTTTTTTACCTGCACCAATTCACACACAACAGTGACAGCATTACTTTATGACTAGGTTGAACGTCAGCCTTACCTTCTACAGTGAGTGTACGGGGACTACCTTTGAGGATACAACAACGTCCTGGATTTTGAAGTGTCAACGTCTTTTCAAAATAAAAGCCACATTGTATATTCCCTTGTTTCTTGCTAAACTTGCGAATCTTTCCTAATCCCTAACCATTAAAAAATTATGTTTTCTTTTTTATATATCTGTCTTTAATTTCCTTGCAATGCTATAGATGTTTTTATTTTACTTGACTAATACTTCGTCTCTATAAATACAGCTAAAAATAGAATAGGCCTACTTCAGATTTATTGGACAGTTCTTTAATAGGCCTACATGTTAATGAAATACAAAACAGGTATACATTATTTTAATTACTTTGTCTGAATAATATAATTCATGCTGTTAATATATGAGTAAAACTTATAACAAAGGGGCTTAAAAATATCCAAAACATAGTTACTGTTAGTATAAGTATTTCATCATTATCATTTTCAGAACTATACAAAATGAAACATAATAATAATAAAAAAATTATTTACAAATCAAATCTCCTATAATCCTATATAAACGCATACTGCTAGTCATGCTTTTGTAAATAGCCATGTGCCTTGGACTCTTGTATGACCTTTGGAGTATTGTATGACCTCTGATCTTCTATAATGATGGGGGGGGGTCAGGTGGCTGAGCGGTTTGGGAATCGGGCTAGTAATCAGAAGTTTGCCTGTCGATTCTGGCTGTGCAAGATGACGTTGTGTCCTTGGGCAAGGCATTTGACCCTACTTGCCTCGGGGGAATGTCCCTGTACTTACTGTTAGTCGTTCTGGATAAGAGCGTCTGCTAAATGACTAAATGTAAATAATGAGGTCACTGCTTCAGTCCAAAATAAAAAAATCCCTTTCAAAGCCAGTAGGCTACAAGGATGGATGGACAAGTATGGATTTTAGTTCTTCATATCCCTAACACTAATATTTTCTCCAGAAGTGACATGCACACACTTTAGGAACAGTGCTAGATTAAAGGGGTCACTGACTGCAAAACCGTTTTTACCTTGTCATAGTTGAATAACGAAAGTTCGGTGGGTAAAATGAACATACAGTGAACCTCAAAGTCCATTGACACTTATTTCCCATGCAAATCTCAAAAAGAAAAAATCTAGCTGTAGAACGGTAGCTTTTGGAAAAATCCACCCTACTGACGTCGGGAGGGTATCGCGCATTCAATTGGCTCTGGTCTGTGTCTTTGTCACGCCCCAAAATGTACATGCAGACCAGCCCACTCACTGGTGTTCTTGCCCAGTCCGAGGTAGCGACGCTACGTTTCTAAACACATCAACATACCTTACTTAGCAAATGACTAGCTAGACTAGCTGTAGTCGGCATTAGAAGGCAAGCTTCCAAAAAAATAGCCCGAAAACGAAAGCAGTCTAGCCTTTTGCTGACGCCTGTCTAGATTATCTATTCGAAATAACTGGAGAAAGGCTGTGCTAGATACAGGATACGTTAGCATTGCTAATAACTGTTACTGACAAAATCATACTACAGTTTGCGGTTCTGATGAACATAACTAAGGTCGGAACGCACCTCTTTTTAGCAACAGCTTCATAGCAAATCCTGCTTTACATATTCCCAGGTTTTTAAAACCGTCCTTGGTGAAATGGTTCGCGCAACTGCACAGAGATCTTCAATGCTACGGTATAAACAAACATCAGCCATAACCGTCTATTCAATGTTAACTAGACTCAAACTCATCTGTTTTTCATCGGTGATTTGCAAGGAATGTAAGAACAGCTAGATAGCGAAAACACCTATACTGTAGGCATGTAAACCAGTTTAGCTTGCTAACGCAAGAGCATGAATGTGTTATGATTTAGCCTAGTTTATTGGCAATTGGATTTACGTTATTTCATGTTCCTGACTATGTTTCATTCAAATAAATAACCCGTGTTGTTATGTAAATCTACAATTCAGATGCATGTTTGTCCAGATCTATTTTTCAGTAAGATAGCTAGAGCTAACTGAAGCTGTGTTGAATCACGATAGTTTGTATGCTAAGCTGTAGTGCTAACGTTACCCACCTAAGGCGATTCTGTTTGCTTCGACAACAGACGTGGAAACTACCGTAATCATTTCAAATTATATCTAGTCAATCTGTTGAAAACAGTGTTGTGTAGACACAATAGATTTATTTGTACGTTTTTATTTCAAGTCGCCACCTTCTTGTTTCAGTGAGTGCTGTTGGCCGTCTTTGCTCCGCAGCTTCGCTCGTTGTAAACCAACCAATCAGCGCACAGCTCATCTAAATAACAATGATATAAGGGGAAAAGCTAGCGTTTTTTCCCGGGAAAAAAATGCTGGATGTAAAAGAGGGCATAGAACAGCACCCGGGCCATTTTCAGCCAAAACAATGTTACATACTCTATTCGGAGACCTTAAGGAACAGTGTAAAATACTCAAAAAACCCAGTCAATCACCCCTTTAAACATCCAAGATTTACCCAAATGTGTCCAACTCCCATTCACATTATAGCATCACTTCATGGGTTAAGATATTGTCCATTATGTACAGCTCTAGCTATAGCCACATACTCCTAATTACCAATACCACGATTAGTGCTGGAGGCTTGTATGAGAGAAGGAAGGATTAATCCATCTCTATCTGAGCCAGGGAATGAGATGCAATTAAAGAGGGGGATCTATCTCCATTGCCATTACTCTGAGAAGTGATCCAGATTGATAGGCAGGAGAGATGGTGAGGAAAATGTGAGGAACCAAAGACAAAAACAACAGTTTTAGAAAAAGCAAGACAAAAGGTAAAAAGCCCATTTTGGCTATTTATATTACTGTTTATATACTATTATATCTAAAGGTATGATTCATTACTTACCATGTTGTTGCTGTGGCGGCGTATCCTCATCATCATGTGAATGACCACAAAAATGAGGATGATGTTCAATAATATAGAGATGCCCAACAAGCTAAAGGAGGCCATCTCCCCTATGAGACACCGTATTTGATATTAGAGAACTCATACTGTGTGCTACCTGACTTATACAAGAGACTAGAGATATTCAACATCACACATGCTATTTAGAAAGAGGACACTCCTGAGGTCTAAGTCGCAATAGTGTTCACTTACCTTTTATATAATTATATTCCGGTGGTTGTGGTGAACCTAAACCAGGGCATATTCAATCAATTAAAAGTATTAAAACATACTTAATGTAACAATAGAGAAAAGTTACTGTTGATAAGTAAAAAGGTTTACTGACTACAACTTGGTATTGGTGCTGTATCTGTTGGTAAAGCTGTTGACTTCTGAGTTTGACTTGGAGTTGCAGCTGTATCTGTTGGTAAAGCTGTTGACTTCTGAGTTTGACTTGGAGTTGCAGCTGTAGTAATTGCTGAAGCTGTTGCTTTTGATGTGTTCACACATGTACGTTTATTGTTTTCTGAAAAATGTAAATGTGTTAAAATATTGCATAGTATGGAGGAAGGTCTATTGTCCATACAGTTTCTTCAAATTATTGACAGTAAAGTCCCATGTCCCAGTTTTGTTGTTGTTGTTGTTGTTGACTACTCAAATTAAATTACGCTGATAATGAATATGATGCAACAATACATAATGTCACCTCTTTTTTTCAAACACACACCACAAAATGTATGTTCATAGGTATAATCCACAAGTGTTTTTGCCATCCAAACGCAAACACCTCTCAATTGTGTTCACCAATGCAAAAAAAAAGCTCCCTTCCTCCCCAGAATGGCAAATTATTATACAAATGTACATTGCAGAGGGTTAGAATTCACTCTTGACAAAGGAAATGTAAAATCAAGTTTCCCCCAGCAGCAATCATCAAGCTTTGTACTACAAACCCTTGTGTTACAAATGCTACACTTTAACCCAGTGAGCCACTCCCACTTGTTAGAACATGTAACCGGACAGGCATTGAGTGACTGTCGAGGAAGGGAAGGGACGAGGAAGGGAAATCCAATGCGCTGGCTGGATGAAGCATGATCTTATCTACAATGCACAAGTTTGAACTAGGCTGTGCTCATTAACTCACTTGTGATTGAGCGGGCGAACCACTGATGCTAATGCACTTTAGTTACACTTACCATTATATAACGTTCCGCAACCTTCACTACCTGTAAGGGAAATATATTAGGAAAACTGTTTACACTATCATGTATCACATCACAAAAAAATTCTACACAAACTTGCAGTTAGCACTTTGACAAAATGGATATAACTGTTATGGACGGAAGTTTAGCTTTAATTTGAAGTATATTTACCCCAGCATCTTTTGAACATACTCAGCTTTTTATGCTATATGTTAATTGTTATTGCATCCAGTAATTATTGATCACTGAACGACGACAGTATCATAAACAACCAGAATTGTAATAGTGTGTATTAATTGGTCTGGTCAATTCAGCTGAAAGTATCGGATGAAACAAAGTTTTAAAATACCATTGTAGATCATACACATGAAGTCTTTTACAGTCATAAACAATGTCTCCTCCAAACTGAAATTGGTCTTCTCACATTTCTAACATAAAGAAAAAAGTATTTAGTATTCAGAATATTTAACAAGATATATAAATTGATATACAAAAACACACATTGAAATGAGCAAACCTATGGACCCAATGTACGTAGACACATGCAAATGAACACACACTCATACCCAATCAAGGGGGATTATGGACCCATTGGAGAGATGACATTTCTCCAATAAAAAAAACAAAAAACCTTTATCAACCTTCAAAAAGTCTTCCAGTCTGCAAATGGCTTCTGTTTTACTAACATTTTTATCCTACAAAGAACCAAATTAAAATTATTTAACTTAATATTACACATTACAAATATAGGATACATTAGGTTACGATATTAAACACTTACCTTGGTGAAGTTAGAACTCAAATGGAATAAATAGTCTTTAGGCAGCATGTCCTCCTCCAGCCAAAGAAGACATCAGTTTTAAACAGTAGCTTTACATTAGAATATGAACATAAAAAGTAAGACAATCTCTAATTCAAAGTTCTTACAAGTCTCTCAAGTGCGTCGCCACAAGAGTTATTCTTAGAAATAAATCCTTGACATGGGACTAGCTGTAAAGGTAAGACAAACATTGTTTTCGAATTAAAGAAGCAACTGTATTGTACTAATTTAGCAGGTGAAAAAACAATTGCTCTTTGAAAATGTAGGTCAAATTAAAAATTACTCACTAAGAAGAAAAAGAAAGAGCTGGCTAAGATCCTCCATGACCTCTCGCCCATCATTCTGCTGTTGTGACCATCCGGGATTACACTGGTGTGGGGTGTAAAGCTGGATCAGACAAATGACAAAGAAAAACAATATGGGGGTGGGTCCCTTGGCTTTAGTGGCCACCATGTTAGTCTCTCATGATTCTTGAAATTTGATCAGTTTTCAGATACTTGGCTAATGGCTGACCCAAACTCCAGTGTAGAGTTAATGGGGGATTCTGAAAAGATACTTCACTCACTTAATGGACTCTGATTTCAAGATAGTCACCGGCTATATTGAAGCACTCAGTAAGTCTTCTTCAGAGGGGGGCTGTACCTCCCATGGTTCAAGGACGGACATACATTTTTTATTTATACTGAATTTTTTAATGAATTTGACTCAGTATTATTTTTGGTAAATTTTATACATGCAAGTACACATGTCTATAGGCTATATAGGAGGAGAACTTCTCATCCCGGCCAAACTCTCCATCTCCCTGGGATCTGCGACGGTGACCCCCTCATCCTCTGCCAGGAACCTCGGTGTTAACACGGATGATTGTTGCTGCAGTCTCCCGGTCGTGTAGATTCACCCTCTACAACACGTGTCACACTCAAGGCGCGGAAGCTTACAGTGGTGTGAAAAGGTTTTTCCCCCTTCCAGATTCCTTTTTTTTGTATGTTTGTTGAGCAAAAACAACATTAAGGCTCATCTAATTTTTGCCGGAAAACATCTTGATGTTCCCCAAACTTTTGGGTAAATACTCTATGGAGTGACGAGTCAAAAGTTTAACTTTTTGGAAAATGTGTGTCCCAATACGTCTGGCATAAAAGAAACACCACATTTCAGAAAAAGAACATCATACCAACTGTAAAATATGGTGGTGGTAGTGTGATGGTCTAGGGCTGTTTTGCTGCTTCAGGACCTGGAAGACTTGCTGTGATAAATGGAACCATGAACTCAGCTGTCTAGCAAAAAATCCTGAAAGAGAATGTCCCGCCATCTGTTTGTGACCTCAAGCTGAAGCAAACTTGGGTTCTGCAGCAGGACAATGGGCCTCATTCTCAAACGCAGTTATCGCAAACATTTGATTGCAGCTGTTGCTGCTAAGGGGGGCCCAACCAGTTATTAGGTTATATAGGGGGCAACCACTTTTTCACACAGGGCGATGTAGGTTTGGATTTGTTTTGTCCCTTAATAATAAAAACCTTCATTTAATAACTGCATTTTGTGTTTACTTGTGTAATCTTTGTCTTATATTTAAATGTGTTTGATGATCTGAAACATTTAAGTGTGACAAACATGCAAAAAAATAAGAAATCTGGAAGGGGGCAAAAACCTTTTCACACCACTGTAATTCAGACGCGTAAATATAGACAGTGCTGGCAGTGCAGTCGCACTGGGGCCTGTGCGGTCCGAGGGCTCGTCGAGAGTGGGCCCTACAGATGGAAGTTGGGAGGAGAGCAGCGGGCTCACCTTCACTTGAATTTTCTGCTTTGGAAATGTGCCGGGATAAACGTGATATTTGCGTGATATTCAATTGCTATTTATACCCTATTATTATACATAGGCTACAGAGCGCACTTTCCACATGCCACTCAATCCCGTCAGAGGCTCAGAGCTATAGAAGTAGGCCTAATGCAGCTTATGTCAAAGTGACGGCGCACTTCAGAGTCAGAATTTTCACCTGATGATGATAGCAAAGCAACTAGCTAACTGCTGCTGTGGACTTTTTTCAAGAGGATTTGGGGTAGGCCTATCTGATGGCCATGCCTTTTATCAACAGATTGTTCTCATTTTGGAGTCAAGTGACCACCTGTGTTTTTAAGATATCCATCTGCTGCAAATGCAGTTTTTACGGCATCTGCTGCAATTGCAACAGATGCCCTATGTTCACAAAAGATACAACTAAAACACACTGGCCCTTTGAGGGCAACCATAATGCTGATGTGGAAAATGAGTTTGACACCCCTGCTACAACATCCAGAAGATCAGGAGTTAGCTGTCTGAGCATTCCACCCAGCTGCTAGTCCAAGCACTCTCCAAGTTTGACTACTGCAACTCCCAGCATGCGCAACCCGCCCTCTCCAGAGGATTCAGAACGCAGCAGCCCGCCTGGTCTTCAACCTATCAAGACGCTCCCATTTTACCCCGCTCCTCATCTCCCTTCACTTGCTACCCATCACGGCCCGTATCAGATTCAAGACCCTGGTACTGACCTTCCGAGCGGTGAACGGGACTGCACCTGCCTACAGTCTCTCCTCCAGCCTTACATTGGCCCCCCAATGGTATAATCAACTCCCCACCTCCATCAGAGACACTGACTGTCTACCCACCTTCAAGAAAAGGCTCAAAACTTACTTGTTCTGGGAGTACAAGGGTAGCCTAAGCCTATTTAGGATTGATTGGCTGGACCTGATGCTATAGTTTCCTCCAGGATCACAATGACTCTTACTGAATGACTTGTTGCTCTCTGTTGGTTAGTCTTTAACTCATTTAACTACTTGTATTTGTTGTCAATTATTTTATTGCTATATTATTGTTTTAACAGGCTCCACCTCTCCCCCTCTGTTTTTTATGTCAGATGCAAAAATGCCAGGGCAATTTTTTTGTCCCAGCCCAGCCCTGTCATTGACCAATGCACTTTTGTAAAGCTCTCTCTTGGAAGTCGCTTTGGATAAACGTGTCTGCTAAATGAATACAGTACATTTAAATGTAATGAAGTGGTCAGAAATGACAAGAAAATGCAGATTTCTGTCAGATATAACTAATTGCCTATATTGTAGCCGATCATGCATGTCAAGCGAATAGTCACTCATGTCGGACATTGAAAATGGTTCCACTATAGTCTGGACTGTTCCACATGCATATTGCCACAAACTACACGAGCAGCCTTCTTAGCTGAAACAAATCGTTAACTCATAATTACAATGTTAGCCTCCCGCCCAATATAGGCGTTTCTACATGCCCCATGGCATAACGTTAACTCTTATCACAATGCAATACATTGTAGGTACAATTGCCTACCTTTCAATGTGCCGTTCACTCTGTTTGACAGTCTGTCTGGACAGGCTACTTTCACTTTCAAACCCATTTCGTCAGGCACCGCTAGTTTCCTTTATATATGCTTTTGAATCTGTCCAAATGAAGACGAGTATAGGCGGCTACCCCAACACATAGGTTCGATGTTGTCAGAAGTGCAAGAGCAAACCCTTCCGAGCTCACCACGTCCAGTTGTCGATCCCAACATCATCCCGCTTGCAGTGGCGCGAACTTTTTTATGAAAATGTTGGGGTGGAACACCAGCGTTTTTTTCGTTTCTTTTCTCTACATCGGTAGCTCTAAACTTTTTTTTGATTATGAAGTGGTAGAATGCTTCAATTAGAGAGGAATTATAGGAGGGAGGAAGAAGCGAGATTGGAAAACTAACTTACCTGTCAATTCACACACACTAAACTAGGTCCTGACTGATTGATTTAATTCATTTGCAATGTTATTAAATGTGTATTTCATTTTAACCTTAGTCTGTCCATTCTTGCTCTGATTTTACCCATAAAGTAAAATAACTAATTCCATTGATATTGGCATTATTTGGTACATGTTAATACACTGTTCAGTTTCCCATCTTCCTTTAAACCACAGGGGAATTTGTTTTGGTTGTTTGGCCAATATTTAACCCCCTACAGCCATTACCAAGTCAAGGGCAGTTAAGTCTGTAAACCTTTTGCACATGATTAACCACACTATTTAAGCATTAACCTATCAAAATTAAATTACAACAAAATAAATAAAACAATCAAATCAGGCACATTTCACATCCATCCACACAATATTGGCGGTGTACTTGGGATATCATTCCTCAATACCCCCCCTAAAACAACTGAACTGGAAGCATTACAAACAAGATGTAATTTAATTCCACAATAATTCTCGACACATGCTAATGCTGACCCACAGCTCATAGTAGAATTAGCAACGCTACAGACATTTGTAATGGAAAAGATCGTCACCATGGGTCATCGATCCTTCAATAAAATCACTGCTGGCCTTAGAGAAATCTGATGTAGTCAAAAGAGCAACAAGAGTAAATAAACCATTCAATGTATGATCACAAAAGAGCTGGGTCAAATATTTATTTGATCCACTTTAAGGACTAACATTACTTTTGATATGGCATGTCACAAAATGTGCATGTATTATTGTTACTGAGACTATCCCTGGTAGGTCACCGGACAAGCTAAACTAAGTAAACATCTCACACAAGAATAATTGACTTTCACCAAGGTCAACTTTAACTGACAGTAAAAATATTCATTAAGTTAAAAAAAAATACAGTTCTACACCTCTCATTCCTCCAAACCACTGCAAAGTAGTTCTTTGGTATTGAGAAGTGTCCCATTTCCCAGTAGATTCATGAATCTCCATCCTACATCTGGTTCAGCTCACACTTAACCGTGTTCATCGCATTCTCATGTTTACTCCTCAACTGACTCTGTGTTGTCCCAAATTGGAGATTGACCCCACCAAACCATGTTAGAATAAAAGGTTAAGACCTCAAAGGGTGCCTCAATACACCTTTAACACCTTTAATCAGATGGCCAATTGTTGTAGGGTTATTTAACCTGGTCAGGCACAGGCAGCAATGACATGTTATGCAACAGCGGCTTGGTCAAGTCATGGCAGTCAGTTAGTTTTGTTTCTTGGTCTGGGGGGCCTCTGTGGCGGGCGCTTTGGCCTCGGGGGAGAGCAACAAGAGCAGATCCAGTAAGGCGCGGCTGATCCGGGCTCCAAACCTGTGGGAGTCCTGAAGTGGTAGAAAGAGTCATTATTCAACTGATTGGTTCGAATGACTTTTTATTCGGACACTGACATAAATCAAGGACATAAGCAACCAAAAAGGATGTACATACCGTTTCGGCAAAGGAGCGTTTGCAGGATACATGGAAGTTGATCATGTCTTCTCCAACAATGATATAGGATACTCCGTAACCATCGTCTGCCACCTGAGACACAGTAACAAAGAGAGATAAAGGGAAAAAAAGAGGGATGCACGATGATGCAAGGTGTCAGATAGACAGTTACACTAGCCACAATCCTAAATTAGTCTACCAGCGTTGCACTCTAGGTCAGCTTAGTGGTGTGTCAGAACTAATCAGACTGACTTCAGACCAATCAGAATTAAGTGACTTCAAGGACCTATACAGATGTGTAAAACACCCAGAAGTGCAGGTTAGCTTGAGCTGGTAGACTGTCATTTGTGAGGGTACTCACAGGGCCAAAGCCTCCCCCTAGAGAGACAAACTCAGGGTGGTTCTTCATGTCAAACAGCTCCAGCTGCTGGACAGGAGTTTGACTGGTCGACAGGCGCCACGGTTCTGATAGCACCTGAATGAAGGGACCAGAAACCTTTGGTTATTCCAAGAGAAAGCACAGGTCTTCAAGATTTAATGGGAAACTGAAAGGTGCGCCTAGGATGCACAGGTTAGCATCGTTTTGTCTGAATATTTTGTTGGGTCTGACCGATCTCTAACAAGCCACTGACACATACCTCCTTTAGAAATGGCGACTCCACCCCAAGGTATTTGGAAACCACGTACAGGCAGAACAGGTGCCTGTCAATGCCCGATCCCGTCATAGCCAAACGGTAGAGGTTCTGGTGCTTTTCGCTAGCCAATCGGAAAAGCCTCTTGCAGTTCTCTACTGCCTGTGAGACAAACGGCTAGTTAATAAGGAGTAGGATGAATCGAGTCTGTGACATTTATCACCTCCATCACAATCAAATGTTAAGCCTCAACAAACTCCTCAGGCACAAATGGCAGTTTGATCCACTTTTACTTTCACATATGTACTGTTTTCATGGCTGCAGAAGCATAAGAGTAGTTGGATTGAAGAAACCCGTGACATAAAACCACACTTAATAAATAGAAGGAGTCTTGGGTGTAAACAGTGTCACCTCTGTATCTGAATATGGAGGAATACAGAAGGATAGTAATGACTGAGGATCTACACAGAATGTATTTCAAAAGCACCTCGCCACTCTCCACAGCTCTGACAAAGGCAGAGCTTTCATTGGAACAGGATCGCACGGTCTCTGTCCGGCCCTCACGGAACAGGCGGGTCATGGACGCCTCATAGGTTAGGCAGAAGCCTCCCCTGTCCTGGAACATAAAAGATTGGGAGAAGCCAAGATTATTGCATTTACTTACAGACCATTTATCACAACTGTTCCTCTTTGGCAATATCAATATTTGTATTTAATATGATATTGTATGTGTGGTGGAAAGTACTAGGTGATGTATTGCAGTGTATTAAAGAACAATATTTGACTGTAGAAACTTCAGAGACATGAATCATAACTTCAAAGAGCATAACCTGTTGAACAACCTTTTAACGGCTGTTAACAAAAAAAAGAAGGTGTCTCAGTGTCAGTCTCACCCGGTAGTAAGCTAGCTGCAACGCCAACTGAATGAAGGCATCCGGGCTGATCTTGAGCTTCTTAATCCTTCCCTTCCCAAAGTCCCGGAAGGGGAACACGTGGCAATCAACATCGTCCGCTAAAGCCTGAGCGACAGCTAGAGAGCTGGAAACCTGCTCCTGTACCTGAGGAACCAGGGTGGTGGTGGTAAGACTGTGACATCTTTTACAACAAGCATACCATTACATGAATAATGACTGGGATAGGAGGAAGGGTGCCTTTGGGCAAATCTGTCTGACATCAATTTCTCAGTTTTAGCATGTTGAGTTAGTGTATTTGTTCAAAGGCCCTGTTACTGTGAAATATAACACAAGGCTCGGTGTTCAGAGTCCCTCTGGGTACACTGTCACGGCAGAACGGAAAGAGAGAGGTTAAATACACAAGGACACAATCGGAACATAGGGAGCACCTGGAGTGTGTGTGTGTGTGCAGGTAGCACAGGTGAATAGAATTAGGGTGTGACATCCACAGTGGCATTTGATTTACTTAGCATTTGACAACATTTCTGTTTGCTATATTAATATGTTAACATTCCGAATCAACAAATGAGTTATAGTTGCCCAATAATTTTAGCAGGTTGATTTAGATAAGAAAAAGAGAGAGTGAGGGGGAGAGAGCAGTTATAGAGAGACAATTTGTTGTGGAATGGCACTTTATCAAAAGTATAACTGACTTCCTGGAAATGAGTAATTCAACCATTCCAGTGGGTAGATGATGATTCATGTCTGTCACCTTCACTGAGATAGATCTACACTGAAATGCCCGAGCACTGGGACATATGCGATAACCAAGTAATAATTAACAATAGCAGGAAGTCCCCAAAAATCCCCTAGTTAATTTTGTATTTGTGTTTTTGTGTGGGTGGGTATGTGGATATCTTCCACAGTGGGCTGCGGGCAACTCTTTATCTAGTCCATTGGCCTATATATCCAGGTAGACATGGCTTTACTCTTACGGGCTTTCCAAATGGACTTTGCACATTTCCATTTATAATAACCACCTTGCAACTGCATACCCTCACTGTTTTATTACATTGGTCAGTGAATATTGTGAATAATATTGTTTTTTATGATTATTATTTCATCTTTTATTGTTATTATTGTCCCCTACTATGTATTTGATTATTAAAAACTGCACTGTTGTAGGAATCTCAGGGGCACAAAGCTTTTCATTGTACTTGTATATCCTGTACATATGACAATAAACCTGAATTGAATATAAATTGAATTGAATATGTAATGGTTCAGAGTGTCTTGTTTTAACCCATTGCAGGAGAGCCAGGCGGTGGTAAAAGTGTGGAATTGATCAAATTTCCACTTGGATATAGATCTAAATGGAGGACGCAGAAAGCCTTCGTTCATTTGAAAAGGTCCTGTCTCCCGGGACATTTTGCAGATGTTGTCTTTGGAACTGCACTTCCTGTATGATGCGCACTAGTTTGTTGCCAGGCTACATTTCCTGCTGTAATCAAACACAGATGCTTTGACAAACCTCCAGAGAAATATCCCAGGCCAGCCTCTGTGGATGGGGAAGGGAGCGCTCTACCTCTCCTTTACAGTGTCCATCTTCAGTGTAGCCGAGCTGAAAGGCGTCTGTTGCCAAAGTGTACTGGGGGGAGAGAGACAGACTTTTATATACAAATTACATTCCCACACAAGCACAAAAACAAGAAGCACAGCCTGCCATTTTTTTGCGCACATATACAACAACAACAGTAAATCTATGGTAAGTGGTAACAGTAAAAGCTAGATACAACAGTAAAACTTTTACATTTTATTCATATTTCTTTCAACCTAAACATAAACAGTTCATGTATTGTAGGGATGCCAAGTTAATCAGGAGTATTGTATGTCGTCAGAGCGTACTACACACCTCCCACAGATGGGCCACGGTGGGTGCATCTGCCCAGGAATGCTCTGCATTCAGCCCATTCTTCCCATTCTTGTAAACTATTATGGAGAAAGACTTATCAAACCACCTGAGGGGGACAGAAACAGAGGCAATGAAGAGAGGTCACAATTAGGAATGTTGCAACACATCTAAAACACAGCTATCTTATTGAGGCTGTGTTTAATCCCAAATGAACGGAAGGAAAAAGGGCTCATAACCAGGTCAACAATGTTCCTTCACTAACTCTGAATTGACTCTGTTGGGAGCCCCTGTCCATGAGAGAACATCTACTACCCCTGAGTGAAACCCTACTGCTATTGAGTGAATACTAAAGACACAATTGAAAACACACAGACATGCACACAAACTCTCTTCACCTGTCGTAGCATTTCCCGTGGAGAAGGGACTTGGCGTAGCGGTCCAGGTTTCCCACCGGATCTTCTCCCATCATGCCTTGCTCTTCATCGTCGAGAGTTACAAAGAAGGCGGCTCTCTCAATGCAGTCCAGGGAGCGCTTGTTCACACCAGAGCTGAAGTACTGCTTTCTCATTTGAGACCAAGGTATTCTACGGGTAGGGGTTGTAATTTAAAGACATTCAATAATACATACATTCAATTAAGAAAACATTCAAAAAGAGCAAACGGTTAGAAACATTTAACTTAGACTGGTAGCTAGCTAAGTGTATTATGTAGCAGTCCCTTTTATCAAACGCTACGTGGGATATTTGAACCTGCAACCTCTTGATCTACAGTTAAATTATCTACCACTGAGTTCGGCCCATTCCATCAGTATTGCCATTGTTGGCACACCACCAAGGACAAGAACAAGTTAAATTGATGACCAATTAAATAATTTTACTTCACATCTTTGCTTAGCTAGAGAATGTGGAGACCGAGAAAAAAAATGTGTAATAAGCTTTTCTGGGGGAATGAATAATCCATTGAGTGATTCTGCTATGTATTTCACAACAGTGTGTCGACAGATATGTTTGACAAGTCTCTTTATATGCCTCACAGGTACTAAGCAATAACGCTCAACTCTAAAAACATGAAAAAATGCACTTGTCTAGTCAGAATAATAGTGCAACATGTCCCAGAAGAAGCAAATCCGAACAGAGATTCAGCTCTATCCACTACATTACAATCCCACATATTCATCAGTCAACTTCAACCGCAAACCTATTTCCTCTTTTAATGTCAGTAATACTTCCTGCATTGTGCTTAAGAGCTCTCTCTCACTCACTGACTCTGCTGTACCAGTGTAATTAGCAGTAATTTCCCATGGTATGACATAACCACTCGCCCCACACACACACACCCAACGATCTACCTGCCCACACCTGCATGCATGGCTGCGCCCGACTCCCCCTCTAAACACACACGCACCTGTCTCCAGCAGTCAGAGCCCCCAGTCTGTCCTCTCCAGGCTGAGGGGGGGAGGGGTCTTCCAGGATCTTCTGGATCTGGAACTCAATCTCTCGAGGAGACAGCAGCCTGCCAGCCTTGTACACCCACAGCCTGAAGTAGCGCCCCCTATGGTAGACTGCTACAAACTCACTGTCCTGCCAGTGCTGCAGCACATCTGAGGGAACAAATTGATTTTTTATTGATAAATGTACAAAATGCATCAACAACTCAGCGATGGTCTAATAGAGAGGGAACTGTATCTGTTTTCTATGTTGAAGACATATTAATAGTTTCTAGTAGGGTCCAAAAGTCTGAGACCACATTGAACATTTAGCCAAGCAGAAGCTCTTTGGATCATTGTCATATCATGCTGCACAAGCTCCCCCAGATCCTCTTCTCTAACGAGTAAAGATGTCAGCTTTTCCACAAATCTGGTCATTTAATGGTTATACAGAGACCTGGAGAGGCTTACAAGCGACAGGGTGTGGGCATTTTGTATTTTGTATATTTTTGGGGGGTAAAATCTGTTTTCACATTACCCAAACTCAAACCTATAAATAGTAAAGTTTTCTGAGCTGTAGATGTATAAATATATATGTTTTGTGTGCAGGTGTGTGAGTTACCAGTCTCCTCTCCAGGGGTCCGTGTGGTGTTAAACATACGCTCACACTGAGCAGCACACAGAGGTATGACTGTACCAGGAACACGACTCTGAGAGAGGAAGAGAGAGAGAGAGAGATAAGAAAAAAGCATAAGCCCCGTAATTGAAATCTTTAGTAGCTGGCCCAACAACCATAACTGTCCCAGCTGCTCAGGGGCTAAAGTCCGTTTGTTCTACCTGCACAACGTGTTCCAACCTCTGTGCTAACACATATCCCCTCCTGTAAGAGAGTACATCACTGATCTGCGCCCCAGAGGCCTAGCGTGGTGGTTAGAAAGTCTCTCTGCTTGCAAGTATGATCAAGACATATGTTGCGATTGTACATCTTTTGTCTTTTGGTTCAAATTAAACAGGTGGAGAATTTCCCACGACAACTAGGGGCTCGCCTGGCAGTCCCCGACCCTCAGGTTCTTCCTGCACGGCCAGATACACGAGTCCTGGAGCCTGACTCCAACCCGTGACGGATCAAACTCCAGCTGGGGTGGATAGGCGCCTGCTGGAGGCAGTGCTCCTTACAGGATCCAGATCCAGATGGAATCAACCAATACATAACGGAAGTACAACGGTACTTAGGGAATGATTGGCTGGACCTGATGTTAGTTTCCTCCAGGATCACAATGACTCTTATAGAGACACTTGCTGCTCTTGTTGGTTAGTTGTAACTGACTTATTGTACTCACTGGGAAATATATTATTGTTGCTTGCTTTTTCCACAGGTACAGTCTTGCGGTTCATGTTGTTTAATTGTAACTTGTTTAACTACATGGTTCTTCCCTTTGGGACAGGTTTTGGCTACCCGCAATGTTTGGGGCTATCTTGTTGTCATGATCAGTGACATATGCACTTTTGTAAAGCTCTCTCTTGGAAGTCGCTTTGGATAAAAGCGTCTGCTAAATAAATACATGTAAATGTAAATCACATAGTGGTTGGACCTCCAGAGCCGCTGGACTGACAAATAATTCAAAACAGGTGCTCCGTCAAATTACGTACGCCAAGGAGGTATTTGTATTAACATTTACATTTGGTATGCTATGCTGTTTACTACACCAGAGTTGATAGAGGGTTCATGGATTCAGGATTGGACCGTCAGGATAAACTGAGTAAGGTGAAATACAAACATTTATAAGCAAGTGGATATTAAAGTGTGTCCTGATTGTTACTGTTATGACTATAATATCCCAGGCACTGACACAGTTAAAATAAGCAGTATTATGCAAGATGTTCTCACAGGCTTGAGTTCCTCTCGGTTCACTTTCCGACGGTACAACAATAGGGCAGTGATGGTGTTTCCGGCCCTGGCAGACTGTATGGGAGTGGGGGTCACGTAGAGAAAGTCCTAGAACAGAGAACAAAAATGTATTTGATTATTTTATTTTTAATAAAGACATTTAAATCACCCATTGGAAGAAGAAAAAAATAAAAATGTAGTTTGGTCACTGATCTTGGGAGATTGAGTTTGGGAAGAAAAGGGACAGAAGGATTGAGGAATGGACATTACCATGCCATAGTAGTTGCTGTTGACCATGATGGGGCCACGTCCTCTGAGGTAGATGTACTCCTCCCACCAGTCACTTACCTACATGAATGTGTGTGTGTGTGTCAGGGAAAGGGGGGATTGAGAGGGGAGTAGTGACTAACAGTTACACATTGACATTTATAAGTACATGTGGCCATTATTGTTCAATCTGTGTGTGTGTGTGTTTGTGTTTGTGCGTGTAAGTGATTATTTGTCTCCGTACATAGTTGGTGGCCCACAGTGCCTTAAGCTTGAGATAGCGCTGCAAACGGTTTCCCAGGTTGCTCTCAAACTGAGCAGCCAGCTTGACCATACGCTCAAACTCTGGGTCGGTCAGCAACGGCCGCACAGACTCCAGGTACTAAAGAAAGGAAAAAGAGGAATACATCTCACTCATTACATTTACATTTAGTCATTTAGCAGACGCTCTTATTCAGAGTACAGGGACATTCTCCCCGAGGCAAGTTGGGTGAAGTGCCTTGCCCAAGGACACAACGTCATTCGTCACGGCCCGGGGATCGAAACAACAACCTTCTGATTAATAGCCAGACTCCCTAACCGTTCAGCCATCTGACATAGATAGCCCCCCCCCCTCACTTAAAACAATATCCCCCCCACTGTGAGGAAGATGGCCATAGTGTTGTGTGTGTGACTCACCCTCTCTAGTGTATCTTTGATTGGTGGCACAGGCAGAATAGGAAGTGATGTCTGGTAGCTGTAGAGGAGGGGCTTCCTGCCGGATAGCAGACGCAGCAGTGTCTGAACCACACAGATACAAAGATAACACTGCTCAGTATTACACCCTTGTGGAGAGTTTTAACTCCCCAGTAGAAAAGACATAGAACAGAGTTGTACCACATCAGATGCTGCGGAGGGTAGGTATTTTAATTGTTCCCAGCTACTCAAGTAATGTTGAATTGGTATAACTACAGTATGTGTAATACCCATTACTAGTACTATAGAGCTGTACTAGCTACTAATATTGTTATATAATATCATATAATAGAACTCTATGTATATTGTTGCTATAGTAACAGGATTGCTGAGTCGTACCACCCAGACTTTGGTGGTGGTTGAAACGCGTCCATGCTGCTCAAACATCCACTGGTGGTAGGAGAGGAGTAACTTGAGACAGAAGCGGAGCGTCATGATCAGAGAGAGCCACAAGATGGTACTGAAGACCAGCACTGACAGCATGGTTTGGCCCTGGACACTCAGAGACAGGCTGGGAGGGATAAAGGGAGAAAGTTGGGTTTAGACTGAGATGTAACACTCGAATTGACCCACAACCACACAAATGCAACCACATCATATTCAGAAACTTTGAAAGAAAGAAAGGGAAATGTAAAATCCAGTAAATATCCACCAAGAACTAAATACAAATATAGCTAAATAAGCAGCAATGGCAGATTCCTCCTTCAAAATTGATTTTTTTTTATTGACATAATAGATAGTTACACTGGGATTAACCAGAAGATTTGAAACTGTAATTTCTGTCAGAATAGAAAAAAAAATGTATACCTCTGACTGGGTTGCTGATAGTAAAGAATAGCTTACACAGAGCAAATCACAGAGCCAGTACCACAGAGGTCACCATTTCTGACGGCCGTCAGATTGTGTGATCCCCCAAAAAAGAAAATGTGTGACCCCACCGTAACTGCTTCCCAAAGGAGTTACAACTTCAAACGATGGTTTGGGGTTGTTATGTCATCCCTTCACACTAATCTGGACCCATGTTATCTGATATCCAGTCATCACAGAGCCAGTGCCACATAGGTCACCATTTCTGACGGCCGTCAGAATGTGTCATCCAAAAAAGGAAAATGTGTGACCCCAACGTAACTGCTTCCCAAAGGAGTTAAAACTTCAAACGATGGTTTGGGGTAGTTATGTCATCCCTTCACACTAATATGGACCCATGTTTTCTGATTTGGAGTCGTCACAGAGCCAGTACCACAGAGGTCACCATTTCTGACAGCCGTCAGAATGTGTGACCCAAAATAAATAATGATAATGTGTGACCCCACCGTAACTGCTTTGGACGGAGGAATCCTAATAACGTGTTTGAGATACAAGCAGCTACTTAAATGTAGCCTGCTTCCAGAAAATGACAGATATTGAAAATAAAAATACTACACCTTAATATGTCACATAAGGTTTAAGTCAAATCAATTAGTAAAACTTTTAGCTTGTCAAATTCAATCTTTAATATTATATTTTACCCCTGAATCTCTCTACTTTTTATGCTTATATATAGATATATATATATTAATGTAAATTAAATTATATATACAATCAATTAACATCTATGACAATAGTACATTAGTGACACCACCACACTATGGGGAACATATGGGACAAGTGTTTGAGCCGCTCACTTTGTTCAATGTACTAAGGGGACCTCTACTGGTACACTGTAGAACTGGCAGGTTCATGTAATCCATCAATGACAGAGGTGAAAAGGAATTTAGGCGGGGAGCACATGCACACACAGTTAAGCACACACAGTTAAGCACACAATGGAGAGGGTGTAGAATGAAGGGTGTGTTTTACTGTGTGTGTAAGAGTGAGTCACCTATGACTTGAAGAAGAGACATATCAATGCTAGTATAGTACCAGTTAGAGTAAAGGTTATGTATGTAGGGGGTTTAATATTGGCCAAACAACCAAGTATGTAAACAGTAAGATACACAATGAGGTGTGCGACCCAGCAAGTAGAGACTCCAGATTTTAGCAGGTGTAGTTTATGTAGATAGGTACAGGTAAAGAGGCAAGCAGAGATAGGTATGATGTATGCTAGCATTTTATACTGTGTTGCATTATTGCTATTGGTTACCTGAGGGGAAGGTATTCCCGGATCTTGGCGATGAGGCCCATAGATGGGTCGGACTGCGTGTACATAGTTGCCAGTATCGCTATGACAACAAACAGCCAAGAGGAGGGGCTAGCAGGGTACACTCCCTTGATCACTCCGTTCTATCAGCACGCAGAACAGCAGACAAAGGGTAAAAACACCAAGATTAAAGATGTACATATACGCATACTGAAAAACACACACACACATAAACACACTGATATCTGGTCCTGACACACACACACAAACACACTGATGCCTGACACACACACCCTACCCTGACACGGCTGACTCTCTTCTTCCAGGAGCGGAGGCCAGACCGGCAGATCTGGGACAGGGCCTGGTGAGAGAGTTGCAGGTCGAAGCCCTCTGGTGTGATGGTGAACTGAAACGCCACCGCCTGGTGGGCCTCTGCCATCACTCTACAAACGACAAGAACCTTCAGTGAGATCGCTGTGGAATAAACAAGTGCTTATTGTAAGGTGAAAGCCAATCTGGGATATCTATTGTCTATTTAAAAGAACTATCTGAAAGCACATTAGTTTCAACTGGGATTTTGAGTGGAGCCAGTTTGCTTCGGTAAGAGCATGCCTCTGTAACGAACAACTGTAATTAACCTGTCAACATGTCTCCTAGTTGCATGGAGATAGCTGAAGTGTCTTACATTCCAGAATGTTGGCTAACCCTCACGAACAGAGACTGGAGGAAACAGAGAGGACATTGGGAGCGGGCGTGTATGTGTGTGGGATGTGTGAACGTGCATAATTAAGAATGAGGCCAACACTGATGTGTAACAATTTGCAGCATAACAACAGAACAAATTCCGGTTTGTCTGTTACCTACACACAGTCACAAGACAACACACATTTACCACACTGACACACATACTGAAGATTGATCCACAAACAGCACTTAGAGATTCATTAGAGTCATTAGTTGCGTCTCAAAGTGTATGTGCGAGAGAGAGAGAAAAAAGCAACTGTGTACACAGCGTTGTCATTTTTGTCCCTTCTCTTCCGCCAGCCAAGCGATTGATTGCTGCATATTTCTCCCTTCTTACTCTTATCTGTTTATCTCACACTGGCTGAGTGAACAAGTGAGCGGAATGTGAAAAATATCAGGTCAATCACAGGCAAACATAATAAAGACTATTGGTGTGTTAGGGAGGCATGAACACAAGGACTGACGGGTAAAACTATGAGAGAGACAAACAGTCACCATCACACACAACAAGTGAGGTATTGAAAAGCATAGACGGGTGTATTGTTTAGCATCACAATTCTCAGCTCTATGTGGAAGGAATGTCTTCCTCACAGCCTGCGACTAACACACTGTATCCACACAGAGTCCACCACAGAAACACTGTTTACAATGCAAGTCTAGTATTATGGAAGGAAATATAGAAGGTAAACATAGAAACATAGAAGGTGATAAAAGTGGTAGATAAAATAATATTTAGATAAATGTAACCCTTTTCTGGTTTGACGTGTTTTGGGGTAAACAATAGCTAACAGAGCTGTAAGGCTTCCTTCTGTAAGCTTCTAGATGTGGTAATCTACCTGGAGGAACAACCCATATGGACTCTGAAAGAACAGTGATTTGGACTAATGCATTTATTAAGCATGCGCCATCAGCAGTTAACAGCTACTGTATTCCCAATTGTTTTAGACAGGGCTTTTCTAACTTGGGTATGAAACATAATGACATTTAATATATTATTAATTATAAGTATTGGCATAGAGGTAGAAATCCAAAATGGGCAAACTAGCTCCCCATTTTTTAATTTGATGTTTTTCCTATCATTAAGCCAGGGGCACTGCAATGGAAGCATTTACTTGTCAATGGAAGGGTGTGGACTGCATGGGTCCTAAACAGACTGGGGCACTGCAAGCCACTCTACTGCGCAAGACCGGACGAGTCGGAAGTTCAAAATGGTGCTGACCATACCTCAGTTTTGCAAGCTTTGATGCTTGGTCTACTATAGTAATACGTTAAGAGTTGGTTTGAACCAATCACCCTCCTATGAGGAACTACTGGCAGCTATGGGCGTGGTTGAAGTTTGCCCATGAGAGACGACAGTGACAGACAGATGGTTTATCCAATCACCAGCCAATTATATATTTTAAGGGTCTGCCCTTCTGCAAGCACAACTTCCCAGATTTTTAAGTGTAACAAACCATCTGGTAACCGGAGTCTTCTGCTGGGTTTTGTTCTTTTCAGTAAATCTGGGTTTCATGGTTCATGTCATTATCTTAGTCATTAGTAAAAAAAAATGTGTTTATTATTATTTATATATATATAGCAGTTCTGCTTTTTCAACTGTTCTTTTTCCTGCTTCTTGTTAAATGTACAGGGATGACCAGTAGCCTAGGCTTTAAATTGTGAAGTCATGGACATTTGAGAACCTTTTTATTTATTTAATGAATTTCAGATAGTTTCCTTTGTGCATAACCTACATGTTTAGGCTTACAGTTCAGTTTAGAAGTTTATTTCTGGAACCATTTAGCCACACTAGTCATGAAATAAAAACAATGTTGCACAGCAGGTTGAACGTGAATTTCAAAGGGAGGTTAAATGGCGGGAATATGCCTGTGTTGAGTGGGCATTTTTTTTGACACACACAGGCAGTATGTCTGGACTATGCCTTTCAAAAAGAGTTACCACACTAAGAATGGGAACAACACATTGATCCCAAGGAATACAATCAGCTCTTGCATATGGAATGCATGCAGATTGTTAAGATTCTTATATGTTTACTATATGTTTACTGTATGCACCTGCCCACCAAAATAAATGTATTGTACACTAAACTTTATTCGGATTTCTTCCATTTCACAGTGAACTTAGCTAGCTAACCTCATTGTTCAACAACAGATGGATTGCCTTTGTCTTTCCTCCCAATAAAGTGAAGCCTACGGTACTTGTTAATGGTCTTTTATGTTACCATCACTTTAAACATTTTAGTAATTATTAGTTAGGCAAATATTATTTGAGGTCAGTACAAAGAATGGGCCCTTCTACTACTGTTGGACTAGCTATGCTACGCTGAGGTTTCTTGCCAACAAGTGGCGCTGTAAACCGAAACCTCCCACAGCCTCAGAAGGAATACGTAGGCTATAAAACGACTAACAATAAGCTGTTCAATTGTTAATTGCTGTAAAACATTTACAACATAAGTAATCGGTTACATTGTTACATTAACAGGAACTACTACCAATAGAGTGGCTAGACAGGTTTTCCATGCAATACTATTGCATCTAGCCAAGCCTACGTACACGACAATGTAGTCGGGGGTGGGTGGGTGGAGCTGATCCAGAACGGAGCGTACAAGCAAATATCACAGACAAGAAAAACGTATAATTGTGTAGAAAATTACCTGATTTAAACTAAAAGTATCCTGGCAAAAAACTTTCAGGCTGTAAGAAGTAGGTCGTAGCCCAGTCTTCTGTTTTTTTTTGTTGCTTTCCGTGCGACAAAGTGGGCAGTGTCTTTTGTAAAAAAGAAAAAGAGTTCTATACATTGGTGACGTCACACACAAACCCCGCCTATTTAGAGCCCGCAGAGAAAGTGATATTACCCCCAAAATAATTTATCCTACTGATGATAATGCTCTGGTGTACACCAATAATACATCTCATATGTTGTCCGGTATACCCTACTATATAATAATTAGGAAACTTAATTTGTTTTGATGTAGTTTATTGTTCTTTATTTATCACAGGCAATAATAATAATCATCATAATAGTGCACTTATTTTTTTATTTTATAATACAGACATTTCTCTTTTCATCATCATCATAATAATGTTTTTCCCCCAATTTTCTGATTTCAGATTTTAAGAAAATGTTGTTCTACTGTGCGTAAGGGAAGGTGGTAAAGATTACAGTATTACAATCATAATTGGAATAATCAATAATGATGACAATAATCGTGAGTACAGTGTCAATAAAGAATGAGAATATGGTTCATATGTACTGTATACAATGGACAGAGACAGGGAATGGAAGGTGATTATATAATGAGGTGAGGGGCAGGGAGTTGAGGTATATTCTTCAGGATTAGAGGGGGTAGTCAAGAAATACAAAAAGAGAGTTGGAAGGGGGAGAGCTATAGAAAGACGGACCGAGGTGATGGGGTGGTGGTGAAAGTTCTGTCAATAGTGTGTTCACTTTCACCCACAATTTTACCAAAACATCTTTGCTACTCTCCCAATTTTTTTCAGACAGATATTTACACAGAATTTTAGATGCATGGTTTCGTTCTAGCATTTCCCTGTTTCTCTCTAAATGTGAGAGGTGGTGAGTTCATGTGAAAGAGCTGAATGTCAAATGCCGATCTGATATTTGTTTTGTGTTTCATCTAATAAATGAGAGGACATTGTAATGGGGCTGAGGGGTGATCATGGAAAGGTCAAGAAATATGACAGGCATTCACCTCAATGTACGCATCATCTTTAAGGCGCCCACACTTTACTTCACCATGCTATCAGGTGTTGGTTTGCAACCATAGTATGCATGGCATGCATTAAAAAAATAACAAAAAAACATTCATTGTCATAACATTAGGGTCCATTCTGCTGTCTAACATGCAGCATAACAGGGGCAGTTAGCTTCGGAGGTCTGTCTTCCAGAGTTCCAAATGACTCATGGCTCAGTTCTAATTCACTGTCATCTTCAAGAGTCACAGATAAGGACTGGTCTGAACATAGACTCGAAAGTTGTTTCCGCCATATTACACATTATGACAGGGAAAGTGAAGGAATGCGCATGTTTTGGTAAGAGAACCAGCCCTTGTCATGTGAGTCCATGGGAAGGCCTTGAATTAGATGTGTAAGCTATAGTGAGACCTCTTTCATCGATTCGCATCACCATGTCAACAGCTGTGAGAGAGATTCTCATCTGAACAAGGTAGGCAAACACACTTACACAACTAGTTATGTCTAATAGTGGGTAATCATGGTGACTGTTGAGTCAATTGTAAACAAAGACTAACCTGATAGACAGTGTTTTGCTACTTGCCCTGTGGGCCACACACAAGACTTTACTGACCTGCTAAATCCATAGAATTTACAGAGAAGTGGATTGACACACATGGTCTCTGTGAAGTAACACAGTACAGTAAAGTATGGTGATGATGTGGCACAGTAATATGAAGTGCTGTCATTTTGAGTCCATAGCAATGTGGCAGTAGGGTTTGCCAGATGGTGGCTTAAAGTTTCCAAAATAGTCATCCCAGATAGGGTGTCAACGAGGGAGGAGCTAGAACGAAACTAACTTTCGCTTGCAGTATTCTTTTCTAGGGGTGACCAGGGTGATGGAAGGGCGTAACCGGGGTGATGGAAGGGCGTAACCGAGGTGATGGAAGGGCGTAACCGGGGTGATGAAAGAGGGTGACCAGGATGATGGAAGGGGGTGAGGGGTGTAGGGATCACATCGGCCAAGAGAAGAGGGGGAAATGGTTTGGTTTGCTCTGTGTACATTTCTTTTGTGGGACAGTGCAAACCAGTTTTAAAGTCCTGTTCAATTCATATGTATTATTTGTAACGACATTGAAAGCAACAAGTCTTTGTCACTGGCAATGGGTTTCTGCTTTTAGAGGCAATTTGTGTTCATTTCCGTGTAACATTCTAGCAAAAGTGAAGAGGGGACTACATACAGGAGCTTCTTTTTTAACCCTCTCCTGCTCTCTTCCACTTGTTCAGGTGTCTATGACTTGGCCTACAGATTTGCCTAAAAAGCATACAATCTCTCATAGGTTTGTGTTTTGTATTCAGCTTTAGTATGTTTTGATTCTGTGCGTGAATACACCTTAATAATTTTCTAAATTGGGACTAAACTATATATATAACGTAAACATAAGCAGTAAGGAATGTTTGCAGCATTGGTTTTCAAAACATAAAAATGAAAACGAGCACATTTTCTACTTTGCTTTCAGGAAAAAAGGGAATGATATGAACTCAAAAATAGCAGACATTAGGTAACTGTCTCAGTACAGACAATTCTATCTTGACTTCAATTTCTCCTCTTTTTATATTCCCATTTGATTCTCCATCTTTTCTTTCCATGTTGAGCTTCAGGAATATTCACAAATAAATAAACAAATAAATAAACACGGAAATAAATAGACTGAATAAAATAAATACATATAATGGCAATAATTGTAACGTTTTTGACATTCACTTAGCATCATCTTCCATCCCGCTGGCGGCAAACATCAAACTTATTTGCACTTAATTCACAAAGAGGAAAAAAAAGACAAAATAACCAAAACATTGGATTTCATTCTTTCTGTGTGGTTTGTTTCTTTTCCCGTCCTGGGAGAATGAATATGCAGCATTTACATACATGTTTGTCTTTCTGCCTCAGTTTGGTCAGTCTTTCTTTCTTCTTGAAATTACGTTTTCCAGATCTCCTTTTAGAAGAACTCAACTCTTTTCTCTCTGCTCATTTTGTGCACTCTCTCATATTTGGGAGGAAAGGGGGGGAATAGTGAGTGTAATGAATCTTTAGAGTGAAACTGAATTATATTTGAGAGAAAACAACCAGTGTGGTGAAGTTAAATTTCCTTCTCTAAAACCATTCACACAAAAAATTTGTTAAACAAGATTCAGTCCCACAGTTGCATATCTTCTGTAAGGATTTGTGTATGGCCTTTCTAGAATGAGGACAAGGACTTGAAAGTATGTGTTCAATAGTAAGATGGGGCTACAACTATTAGATAGCTCGTTGCTATTCCTCAAATAAAGGCAAAATGGTTCTACAATTTCACAATCAGATAACAATGATCTGATTCTCTCTGTGAAGAAGTGGTACGAATGATATCAAGAGGAAGTGGCATTTGCCCTTTTCATTAGTCAAATAGCTGTATAAGCATTTTAGATGACTCATTTGAAAGCTTGTTCAGATTTTTTTGTCATTAAGCCAATTATTTTAATATCGCTCTGTAATACGACACACCACCTCTATTTCTCAGTCTTTTAAGATCATTTCCTAACTTGCCTTTACCCATAATTCTATTGGAGGGAACTATCACATTCCCTACAATGGGAAACACGGAGGTTACAGGTTTTCCAGTTCAATGGGTGACTCCATCCTACAATTCCCCATAGATATTTCATCTGAGCAGTTTGAATCAGCTAGCTTCTGATCTGACTGTTGACAGGACTCATTTTGATATTCCATATGTGTGGTTGATGAAAGATGATCGGAAAATGTTTTAGACATACTGTAGACATGGACTGTGGTGTTCCTGACTAGTTGATGATAGTGATTCCCAGTAGAAATGTTTTTTTGTTAAGTTAAGGATGCTTATTAGGTTTCCTGACTGCCTCAAAGGGCAGCCAGGGAGTGTTTTCCAATAAGGTGGTGTGGTAACCTGTGCTGTGGGTGTTCTGTTTGATAGGGGAAGCCTGTGTGTTCCTCAAGATGTCTCTGGCCGGTCCTGCTCCTGCCTTGTATGGTGCTCTACAGGGTTCTGTCAGGGCTGAGACTGGGTCCCGTTGGAGGACAGGAGTCGGGTCTTGTCTTTACCGGAACCTCTCCTCTGTAGAACACTGCCACTGCCACCTATGCCTGCGTCCCCACGTTCGGCCCGGTCACTTCGCTCTCCGCGGTCCCCTCCGCCTTCGGAGCGGCGGGAGTTCTGGCGGGTGGGGGTGCCGGGCTGACGTGAGGAAAGCTGTCCGTTCTTCTCATCTAAGAAGGGGGATGAGAGAGGGACTGTGTAAGAAAACACATCGACTGTATGTGTGTGATCATTCAGAAATGTATGTGTGTGTGTAGGACCCACCAGCCAGTGCCTGCACAGAAGGCTGATCATGAGAACTAAGTAGCTGGGCTTGAATCGTTTCCACTACTCTCTTGAACCTTCGACTGGGACCTGTGGGTGGAAGATGAAGAGAAATTCACACTCCTCTCTGCATATTTCCTAGCCTACCTTACCCAGCAGTTTCTAACTTTACAGGCCATCATCAATAGAAGTCATTAGGTTCGTTCGACTTCATGCGGCGCTGGCGGCACCTTGAAGCTGATAATGCCATTGGCTGCTTCAAGTCAGCCGGGCTGCAGGCTGCTGCAGGCGACGCCGGCGCTGCATGAAGTCGAACGCACCTATTGTTACAGAGTATCACCCACAATGCACCATACCTGATATTAGGGTGAAAGTCACACTGTAGATGCCTGTCTCTCTCTTTCCTTCCCTCTCCGCCTTCTCCCTCTCTCGTTCCCTATCTCCTTCAGAGAAGGCGATGTCCACCTGAAACTTGACGGGTTTCTGAAAGACTGAGGGCCCGCCAGAGGACTTGTATTCAGCCCGGAAACTAGTTTGAGACATGACGCTGTGGCTCAGAGACGGGATCTGGAGTTGGAACGGAGGAGGGGCATATAAATAGATGGATGAAACTATGACAGAGTTTGTAAGCAGAAATGTAATCTTGTTGAAAAACAGGATTATGACACTACAGTTTTTTTTCAATGGTGAAAACATTCATCCATAGAAAAGACTGTGAATTCCCCCTGATTACAATACTGGGGGTGTGATGAGGACAATCAAATTCAACAGAAGTAGGTGTTAGAGCCACTCACAGACAGAAAGGCATGAACTATGTCAGCTTTGATGGAGCTGAGTGGTTTGTCTTTGATTACAACAAAGATCTGCTCCTCCTTCTCCAAGCTGATGAAGTTCCCAAACCAAGACTTCTTGGCCAGCCTGCACAGAACAGGACAAGTGGTTTTAGACAGTAAGAAAGACAGGCTGGTCCATCAACAGATAGGAGAACTGTTCTGCCTGATACAGAACTGTTTGGATACTCACTCAGGGCTGGATTCTGGAGTTAGACTAGACATGTCCTCTGATGTAGGGACTGAAAGAGAGACCAAAGAAGAGAGGCAATGAGAGAGAGAAGGGAGTGATGACAGCAACAGAGGAGTACAGAAGAGTATGAGAGACCGTGGTAATAAACGATGACACTTGAAGAGGTTCTGTTTCATTGACTTAATTAGTGAATCAGAGTGAATCATTGGTGCGCCACTCTTCTCCACCTCTACTTAGAGACAACTAAGAGAGCTGGCACTTGGAAATACAAAAAGGCAACTACACGAATATATTACATAATTACACGCAAGCTTTAAGATGAGCTGTGACTGTGTCCTTTTCCCTAATGGTCCGACTGACCAATGTTGGAAGTACTGTTATGTTTCTGTACTACCATCTTACCCTGCAGCTTGCGGCGGTGGAAACGAGGTGACCCCAGCAGGTTGTTCTTGAATGAATTGAGGCGTGTCCTCCAGTGGGCGGAGCTACTGGCTGCCATGCCCCCACTGCCTCCGGGGCTGGAGGGAGGAGTAAGAGACAGGGAGCCGCCGCCCACGCCGCCGCCCCCCTCCGCCCTGGAGGAAGAGGAGGAGGAGGAAGAGGAGGGAGGGGTGGGAGGGGGGTGCTGGGGATGGTGCACAGGGGTACCCAGAGGGGTGGGGAGCGGAGAGCCCTGGGGTGTGACCTGTGACACAGGGGGGGCAGAGTTAGGATGGATATTCTTAGTGACAGACTTGAAGACGGAGGGAGCAGGGAAGAAGAAAAAACGAGGGATGGGGGAGAGAAGAGGGGAGGGGGAGGGGGAGGGAGGCGTCTGAAGGGGGAGGGACTTCATGGACTGGAGGTGAGGACGATCAGAAGCCGCCTTAGAAGGCAGGGTCTGGGTTTTTGGATCGGGCGCACGTTGGGATGCCCGGGGAGTGGTGGCACTTCCTGGTTTGGGGTCTTTGGACTGGGTGGTTGAGGCAGAGGTGACTTCTGATTGGCTGAAAGTGAACACTGGGCTCTGATGGGTTGACAGACAAGAGACAGAGGGATGGAAAAGAAGGAAGGAGAGATGGAGAGAGAGCAATGGTCATGAGTTATGATTTGTGAAGATTTTTCCTAAAACATCTGTAAATCTTGCTGTAAAGATTACATTCATTGGTATATGATTTTTGGATATATTACTTCATTATATGCTGTTTGGGTATATTACTTATTGGGCATATGAAAATGTTAAATTTTGTGCGGTGAACAGGAAGTCGTTTCTAAGGTATGTTTCCTTTGTGTGTTTTGAGGGGCCTCCATGTTTGTTCGAGGTGTCTGTTATGGCTTAGTGATGAGTTATGGCTTAGAATGGGACAGTATGGGGGAGGTAGACAGGCTAAACCAGAGAGGGTCTCACAACAACAACAGCAACACCAGATGCATATTCACATACAATAAGAGTGTGTGGAAAACCAAAACATTTGCCTAAAACTACCAAATAACTTAATAATAATAATAATAATAAAATAATAATCCATTGAACAAAATACATACTATCATTGTTTTAATTTAAAACTGTAATCAAATTGAACAAAATGAGTATGTAAAAATGAGTTGGCCAACAGTGACTTACCCTGGGACTGCTCAGGGGGCTGGAGGACAGCCCAGTGGAGGCTCCACTGACTGAACGAGACCTGAAGGGAGAAACAGAATACATACCAACACATAAGTTGGGTATACTGCTAAAGCAAGAGACATATTTGTCCTCATTGAAAGTGTGTGTTAACACTGTGTGTTAGTAAGTGTGGCTGTGTGTGTGTGTGACCTCTGGCTGTGTGCGGACGTGTCCAGGGCTCTGCGAGGGGGCGTCGGGGATCCTTGGTCCGTCACGCTCAGGACCTCCAGACTCTTCCTCTCAGGACGATGGCGGACATGACGGGTTAACATGGGGGAGTCCACCCGCTTCCTGGGGGGGTCTGCTAGGAGACCTTAGACAGGTTAGACTCCTGAATGGTTGGAAGTTTACACTCCTGACTGGTTGCTAGGCTAGACTATTGAGTTGTTTTAGAAGTTGTGTATCTGTGGTTAAAATATTGTGTTTATTTTCTGATAAAAAAGATTTGTGTTTAAGTGGTGTAAAGGCTGCGTTTCTAACCAACTGGCTAAACAACTGTGTTTCTTTCCTAAGTGGAGTAAAGCCTGTGTTTCTACAGATTGGCTAAATGACTGTGTGGTGCTGTGTTTCTAATCTCCTGTGTTTCTTTCCTGAGTGATACAAGGACTGTGTTACTAACCTGTGTCATTCCTGGGTGGCAGGTCTTCGTCTTCACAGCTGGGGTAACGTTCTTTCCTGTCCAGGAGCAGGTAATAGATCATCTTCTCCTGGTTATCTCTGAGGGTTTGAGGGAGATAGAGTAAGGCGGGGGGGAAGCATAACTGTCATAACTTACATTCTAGTTGTAGCAATATGACGTTGTTCTATCTAGATATAACAACAAAAATATTACCCCCCCCCCAGGATGACCTCAACAGAAAATCTAGATGAGAAAGTAAAAAGACACAGAGCCAAATAAGAAAGAAAGGGTGAAAGAGAGCCATTGTTAAATATCCTTGTACTTTGCCAGAGTGATGTAACACTTAACATGGTCAAACAAAACAGAGGGGATAGACAGAACAGAAGAGAGGGATAGAGAGAGTATGTGTGTGTTGGGTTTGGGGGGGTGGGAGACGACGACTAATTGCAACTGCGTAGATGTGGGTGTGTCCCTCAGTCCCGCTCCCTAGTATGGGCGTGCGTGCGTGTCTGCTACTCACTCCTCACACTGCAGGTCCTGTGTGAGTTTGCTGCGGTCCCTGAAGCAGCCCAAAGAGTGCATGCTGTCCAGCACGTCAGGGTCCAGCTCTGTCACAGACACGATCCTCTTCACGCACACGCGCCTCGGAGGGGGCTGTTCTGGGCACGGCTCGTTACGTCCCCCGCTGTGTACATGATCGGACATGATCAGACATCATCCTCTAATCAGGGCATGCTCATGTAGTCATGGTATGGCAGACAGAGGGGTGAGAGTACTTACAGGTACCAGGAGTGTTTCTGTATTGCTTCTAGCTGAAATGGGGGCACAAGTAGAACAAGATATGAATATGGATTCATACTACATAACACACATGGTGGTTCTAGATCTCTGGTGAACACCACAAGCCAGACTCCAAACCTAATATTCTATTAGGATGCAGGGCGGCGACCTTGATATAAAACACTGACCTCATTTCACGCTGTGTAAATCATCTCTTCCCTGGTCACCTCTACAGCTGTCGACTGTACCTCGTTCATGCTTTAACTGATCTCTCACATCGCTTGTTTCTTTCTGCTCCCTCCTCACCCTCTCTACCAGCCCGGCCGGTTCAGCCTCTCTCTATCGCTCCTATCTTCCCAGTGGTGTCCCCACCTCCCACCCAAACACGAGTACCGTCGTACCGTGAGCCGCTTGTCAGGGTTGACCTCTATCATGCCCTTGAGCAGGGCCTGGCAGTCAGGGGGGATGAAGTGGGGCATGTGGAACACCCCACTCTTCACTTTCTCCAGCAGCTGCCGCAGGTTGTCATGGTCAAAGGGTAACGCCCCCTGGAGAGAGAGAGCACAGGGAGGTGGAGGGAGCAGAGCAGAGCAGAGATGGAGGAGGAGAGTGGGTTGGGTTTGGGAGATAAGGATTGGTGTAAACACAGAGAGAGAGAGAGAGAGAGAGAGAGAGAGAGAGAGAGAGAGTAAAACAGAGTGAAAGAGAGTGAAAGTGTGTTAGGTCATGCAAACACACTTTTGAGGACAGTTTGGCTTTGTACAAAAGGAAGAGATGAAAGGAGACAGAGACAGGTTCCTACCACTAGCAGAGCAAAGAGGATGACTCCACAGCTCCAGACGTCAGCCCTGCGGCCATCATACTTTTCTCCCTGGAACACACAATGGCACGGTTACACACATATTCCACAGAGAGAGAGAGAGAGAGAGAGAGAGAGAGAATAGAGAGAAAGAGAGAGAGAGAGAGAGAGAGAGAGAGAGAGAGAGAGAGAGAGAGAAAGAGAGAGAGAGAGAGTGAAAGACAGCGAAAGAGTGACAGAGATTGAAAGAGAGTGAAAGAGAGTGAAAGAAAGAACCTACCCTGATCACTTCTGGACATGCATAGTGGGGAGATCTGAAACAAGGAAGAACATGTAAGAAAACTGATATCCTGAAACTCTATTCTGAAAAATATTGATAACAGACATATTCATTGACAATCAACCAACACACACACAACCTACCCACAGCTCGTCTCTAGTAGGCTGTCCCCAACCTGTAGGGAGGCCATGCCAAAGTCAGCAATGCGAATGTTGTTCTTCTCATCAAGGAGCAGGTTCTCTGGCTTTAGATCTCTATGACTGCTCACACATACAAACACACACACAAACACACATTAGGGAGTCCGTTTGGAAAAAACAGATACTACAGATATTGAATCAGTATTGTCAATATATTGCTGAGTCAGCCTTGGCTGCCCCCAATAACAGCCTCATATTGCCATATAACTGACCATATAGAGTGACTGTGGCAGAAGTCAAGGGCTGAGATGATCTGCCTGAAGAACTTTCTGGCCTCTTTAGGGGTCAGCCTGCCTTTCTTCACCAGGTAGTCAAAGAGCTCTCCACCCGATACATGCTCCAGCACCAGGTATCTAGTGGAGAAAATACCAAGAAAGATGAAAATATAGGCTTTTGTACAGAGCTTGTAAACACACACACACACACACACCATCCACATACGTGCTTATACACATGCCATGATCCTACAGTGGAGGTCACAGAACATTCTTTCATAGCTTAGTTTCTAGAACCAAGAGTCCCACAGAAAGAGAAAGATAGAGGTTAAGTATGGAAAGAGAACATACTTACAGATACTTGTTATTCTCATAAACGTCATGCAGCTTCAGTACATGAGGGTGTTCTATTAGTTTAAGAATAGCTATCTCTCTCTCCACCTGAGGAGTGAGAGAGAGAGAGAGAGAGAGAGAGAGAGAGAGAGAGAGAGAGGAAAGAAAGACAAAGACAGGTAGCAGGATTGTGATGGAGACAATGAATGAGAGAAAGGGGATAAAGTAAAGGTAAAGAGATAGCAAGAGTAGGAGAGAGTTAGGGTGAGCGGGAGAAGAAAGGAGGAGTTTGTGAGTGACAGTTTAAGACAAAGTGAGGAGAGAGGCTGTATAACGCAGCATACAGTCTTAGTCCACCGTTCATACTCAAAACAGACAACATTTCAAGTTCCAAAAATGTTTTAGGGTACATGGAAACTGTGAACACTGCCAGGTGACATTGGCTAAATTGTGATTGTACTGTCCAAGAATACAATTACAGATGTAATATGTCACTGGGTTTCTGGGTCATCATCATATTATACTACATTATGTGTCACGAACGAATGAGATGTGTTGAAGGTGCACAGCGTGTTACCACCCCTGCTGTGTCTGTCACTCTACCTTCATAAGGACAGACTCGGACAGCTTTTCTCTATTCACAATCTTTATAGCCACCTTCTGTCCAGTTATGCAATGGACGCCCAACTTCACCAGACCTGAGGGAGGGACGGTGGGAAGGAAGATACAAGGTGGGCAAAGAGAGGAAGGTTGATCGTTTGTGAGAATGACATGACAAATGACACAAGCTTGACTATATACCATTCACTGTTCATGGTCATGCCTTCTGAGTATTTCTGATCAGAGGAATCCGACGCAGTTGTATCCTAGGGTTGCATTGTTCTCACCAAGTCTTCAACAGATTAATATGGGTGATTTTAATGCTACTGTATTACCATGTGCATACACACAGAAATGCATAGGCCTACACAATAAAACACAGTAGCCACACTCAATTTCTACATAGGCCTACTCTGCACTGGAAAAGTGAGAACATGTAAACTTCAAAAATTATGTGAGAACGAAAATGTTGAAAGGGCCTGTGATGACATTTCCGTTACATTTGGCAACAGTCAACACTAAACGCAAAGCATGCAACCTCCCAAGTCAATTGCACCGTTTAGACTAGCATATTTAGTTCATATGTAACACATTTAATCAATTAATACACGGAAGAATCCTTCGTATGTTTTTTTGCAATCACACATTACGCTATTCGAAGAAAACCAGAAGATCTGTGCTCCCTTACCTGTCTGCCCTTTCCCCAGCGTTTTCTCCAGCCGGTAAGGCCCGACGTACTGGGCCGATTGGCCTACAGTCAGCTCTTTGCTAGTCATGCTGACCGTCTGTTAAAGACGGAATTCTATCACTATAAGGCTATATGATCAATGTTATTTGTCCAGAGGAATTGATAACGATTAGTCTCAGTCCTTCGGGCGGCGCGGCACCGCCGTACCGACATTACAGACACATAGCGATGTCACGGGGAGTGATAGAGAGCGGCTGTGGTCGCGATGGCAGTTCCGTGGCCTAGCCTACTCCCATGCACTTGTTTTTCTTGCGGCTACTGCATATATGTGTTGTTGTTTAGAGATAGATTACAGTATATTTAAAATTATAACAATAACAGCCCCATCATTGTATCAATTCAAAAAGGAACGTAGGCTACATTAAATTATTGGGAGTTGAGAAAGAGGGGTGAGAAAATATTGACAGGCGCAAATCTTAGATGTCCAAAATGAACTGCTGAAGGGATAAACAGCAATTGAAATAGCTGCAGTTACTATGATAGTATCGTCAATTAGCCTACCGTAAAGAGCTGGTTGCAGCTGTAATATGAAAATCTCTTAAGCAGACTGCATAGCAGATTACATCCCAAATCTACCCGATACTATGTTTATTAGTCAATAATGTTTGTTAAGAAGTTGTCCCGAATGTTTTCACAGAAATAGCCTAGAGCATATTCATCCTATTATCCTCCTTCTAAAATTGGACTAAATGTTTTGTTTCCTTCCCGGATAGCATATTCAATGATTACAGCCACAGAAGAACGATTTTCCAATATCCGGTGCACACTTAAGTTTATCCCTGGCCCTGCATCAGGAAACTGGGATCATAGCGTCGAAACAGCGTCCCCACTATCCGCAACCGTCCAGGCTACTCTCAATATTCCATTATCAGTGTCAGTAAAGAGTTAAGATTGTGTTCCTCTTTAAATTTCTCGCAAGAATCGTTTACTTTGAATGTCGAACGTTCGGCCGTGTTATAAATCGTGCTTCTAGAAAAAGCAAGCATCTTTGGCTGGTGTAGTAGCCTGCCGCTCCCCCTCCCTCTCCTTCTCTCCCTTGCTCTCACCCTCCCTGCCTGACTGTCTATGTACATATCACAGCATCTTCTCTCGCGTTCCTTCCGCAGCCATAGGATTCATTCTTCACAGGTGTCGGCGTAAATCTTGTCTTCTCTGGAACGTTTGGAAAAATATTTGTTTGTCTATCGGAGTTTTACGCATCCAAACGCCGTCACGGGATAAACTCTTCACCGGTCGCAAAACCCTTTTTTCTTTCTCCCCTCCTCTCTCTGCTTGTCTCCTCATCCAATACAGACAGCATCAGCATCCGGGTTCCGCTTTGCCTACCCCCACCCTCCTTTCATCCACCCTCCACGCCTCATCCTTGTGCCCGGTGTTCCTCTCCCTAAATATTAATTTAACAATAATCTTGAGTTATTGTCCAGGATGAACCTACCTTCAATTATTTTAAAATCCGGGTTGGGAATGTTTTTGTTAGCCTACATAAATCTAATCATTCTATTTTACCAAGACTGAATTGTTGGTGAGAACTTTTTTTGACAAATGCAGTTCTCATACATATTTTTTTATGGGAGCATTTACAAATAGTTATCTATGTGATTGTAGTACAATGTTTGCAGTTGAATATCTTGACATGACGTTTGTCTACATAATCTCTTAATCTTAATCTCTTCGTGCGGACAGGTTGAAATGTTCCAGATTAAATGGTGCATGGCTTGTTTCTTGATGGTGCGATCATTGACATAATGAAATATGTGCGCCTGGCTGGCCTAGTCCCTTGCTTCACGTGGACAAGTATGAAACCATGAAAGACATCTCCAATATTGGGACAAGCCAAATAGAGGCACAATGGCCTTTGGTGCAACAATAGTCTAATTAATTATTGATCAGCCTATATTGTTTTCTGTGGTTGGATCCCCACCCCATTCACTTCTAAAATTCAATGTGTTCATTGTTACATGTAGCCTACAACATATTTTAGTTGCCAAATTCTTAAACTCAGTACACAAAATGATGTTGCCCCGTTTTGATTAATTTCCACAGCTGTAGAACGTATGATTCACGTAATGGGTGAACACAATGTAGTGCAGTTCTCTTTCTGTCCACAGAGTGTCAGTATATACCCATGGCTTCCTGCTGAAGCGCCCTTGCACATTTAACACATGAACACACCTCTCACTCACAACCTATCATGCAGGTTGATAATTTAATCCAGTGTCTGTGACAGATTCTGCTAGGCTTTTAGGTTGTACTCTGGCCAAAACATAATGGACAATAAAAAAGAATGTTTCAAAAGGGTTTTTCATGAGGATGTAAGTGATCACGTGGAAATGTATTTAGCAAAATAGGTGAATGTCTATCACATGACAAATCACAAAGGAACCCTACATGACATTTTAAATGTAGGCGTGTATATATAACAATAACCCAGAGTCTCAAAACGTACAGTTCCATTCACACACACTAGGAGTCAGGTAGTCAGAATGAGCATACGTAGGGTTAAGGCTAATCACATAATCAACATCAACAACAACAGATAGAGAAGAATACTACTTAAGCCTTCTCAATATGCAGGGTCAACCAGTTAAGGATTTAGTGTGTTTACTATCCTCTTTACAGTGTCATTGTCCAGGCTAACGTACGTTTTCCTGTTGGATCCGTTGATGTCTGAATGTCCTTCCTGAACTCGTCACATGGAACAACTAAAGAGGTATTTTAAACCACTGAAGCAAGGATCCATTTGGAAGGTATTGAACATACTGCTTAGCCTGTTATTTAGCACAACGGAGAGGCTGAGTGATAAGAGACTGGGCCAGATCCCCCACTCTCCTTTACGCACACCCACTCCCTTCTCCCTTGTCTCCTAAGGAATTCCCAACAGGCAGTATCCCTTAAGACCTTCCGAGTAACTCCAGACAAACCAAAATATCTCCTCCTTCCTCAGCACATTTACACACAGGCATCTGATTTGGCACCGCACTGATATTCTTCAGGTCCTGTGAGGTTAGAGAGAGCATGTGCGGATTGAGAACCGAAGAGTGGGTCTTTTTTTTGTTGTCACATGGGTAACTTTTCAGTTAAACACAAACACAGAACCCTCTTCTCCTTTTCCACTTCCAAAGCTTCCGCTTTAGGCGGCAATTCTGGGTTTGGTGTACAGTGTCTCACAATGTGACTCACTCACAATCTGTGCGTACAGACGTCCCTCCAGTCAGCTGTCTATAGTCAAGCTGCGCTCACCACAGGTGGTGCATTCTCACTTTCTGGCCACAGCCATCCACCACAAGATTATCCCTTTAGTTTGATTCCCTGCTAGTGTGTAAAGGTGCCTGTGTGTGTAGGCTAGAAGCACAGACAGAATCCCCTTGACCCCCCCCCCACACACACTGCAGCGTCGCTTCTCAGCAGCTGCAGTAGACCTTGCACATCTTCCAGCGTGAATTTAAATAGACAAATCGACAAAGGGGACATGAGGGACAAACTCAAAATAGTGAGGAGGGTCACAGAACATGGTATCCAGAGCAATCATCTTCTCATTACTCAAGCAGGGGCGTAAACAGGGAGCATTAGTCAGATTAAAAGGTTAATCTCCACCCCACTGGGCCAGTAAACCCATTAACAAAATGCATTATAATCCCATGTTCAAATGGGTCTGGATTAAGGTAATTTAATCAGTCTCACTATCAAGTAAAAGTTACCAAGATAGGCTTTACGAAGTTGTTGACGAACATGTTTTGTACACTTGTTTTCAGGCTTTGTTGAGCCTGTCAGAGGTCAGTGGAAAAATTACAAAACAAAAGACAGGTGGAGCAATTAAAACAAGCAAAGTGCTTGGAGGTTTAAGCAAGGAACTGTCGGATGAAAGATGAAACAAAAACAGTCGCATTCTTAAATTAATTTCTCGTAATTTCTTTATTCCATTTAAATGTATGCATCTCAGGTGGACAATTTACATAAACCCCAGAGACTCTGGACTTGTCTACAAATTGATGTAAATAACCACAGGGGGGGTGGGAGCAAGGGGGGATGGGGTGGGGGGGTGGGGAGCAATTCAGGACGCACCATTTAAGCCTTAACATAGGGGGGAGGAGACAAATGTGGTTTCTGCCATCTTGAACCGGAACCCCGCCCCCAATCATTGTTCAGTCCAGTGCCGTTGTGCAGAAGGGAATGCTGGGAAACATGGAGGACTCAGTGCAGTGGACCTAGATGGCAGGGGAAAAAAGAGAAAAGGAAGCGAGATAAAGTAAAGGAGAGCGAGAACGAGAGAGGTCAAGCTTGGACAACAGAACAAGGAGACACAAAGAAAAAGGTTAGGTCATAATGGATATTGGCTTACACTAGTCTGCAGGCTTAGCATGGCTAGAGATACTGGCACACCACTGGGTTGTTAACCCCAAGGCTGGTTTGTACGCTGGCCAAGCCACATTCCACTAGCCTATAGTACAGTGGAGTTTTCAGCATGAGTGTGGCATTACAAGAACATAATGTAGCTGCGTATCTCCAACGTCATTCCCATGGCCCATATACAACTACCATTACTCCTCAGAACCAATACTTAAGAGTTTTTTTTTCCTCCCCATTATGTTTATTGTATGCACCTGCCCAATACAAGTAAATTCCTTTATTTTTGACCACTTACTTGGCGATTAAACACTATTCTGATTCTGATCAACTCTTCTGATCCTAGTTACCAAGGTCACACCGGTTTCAGCCAATGAGGTAGAACACGGAGAAACTCACATTTCCGAGTCAAGCTCCTCTCCTCACGACGCCTCTGCTGCACTCTTCACACAGGCTGCGAATGCCTCCATCAGGTCCTTACAGCCCTCCCCGCCATGGTCACTCACACTGCGAGGAAAGAAAGAAATATTACAATTATCGACTCAGCAATGTGTTGGGACCCCCTGTATCTACCAACTAACGAGGGGCCGAGCTCCATTCGGAGAGCCAAGCATCACTAGCACGCGTTCTGGATTGAGGCACAAAGCGTTTGAGCCTGCAGCAACAACTGGATGACCGACCTGCATGCCTCGGCCGCCAGACCTCCCTGACAGAGGTGAAGGGTGCTGACAGAATAAGCGGTCACTAGATACAGGCAACAAGGAGGCCGGTGGATTATTTCTGGCACTCGGCACTGAACAGAGGCAGACACTGCCAGAGCGAATTAGAGTGATGGGGCGAAAGAGAGCGAGGGGGGAGAGAGGAGTTGGTGGTGGGTGTAGCTTAACCCCATCGGTGACAATAACTGATTATGTGACAATGCAAAATATATCATTGCAGGTAGACAAGGAGGGAGAAACCAAAGAAGGGATGTGAGGGGATCATGACCTCAGCTTATCCCCCGCCCACCGACCCACGCACGTAGCTCTGAGGGCATTTCCAGGGTTCTCCACCCCTCCGCCTCTACAGTCACTAGGCTGCCTGTGATGTAATATACACAGCTGGTCTCTACAGATTAAAGTGGTTTATGCCATCCCGACCGCGTCGGTTGGGATGGGGGGGAGAGGACCAGTGTGTCCCTGCGTGTGTGCGTACGTGCAAACACAGCAGCGATGACCCAACAGCAGAGCAGCATAAGAGCTGTGTACAAATAATCCAACCAAAGCCCTGCACCACCCCTGTTTTGACTGGGGGGAGAAGACTGGGTCAGCCCACAGAGGTTCAGACTAGATATGGCTGGACTGTACCTTTGGGATAGGAGGGGGGTGGGTGGAAGCACAGACGTAAGCACAAAACCGGCAGCCATTTTAATAATCAAATGACATTGAACTGGAATTGAGGGAGGGAAGGGCAGATTGTAATCACGGGTGGTATACTGACTGCATTCTTCCACTCCACAGAACCTAAACCATGTGTCCTCACCAGCGTCGCACTGGAGCCTATAACTTGGATCAACCAATTAGGCTTCATTACGCAACTCAGAACAAACCCACCCCTGTCTCACACAAAAGACCAATTAAAACACACAATGAGGACTATAGTGAAATAGCAGGGGAGATCTACTGAATGAGATTCTACAAGTTAGCATCTTGGATCAGCTATAATCTGCAAATAAGAAAGCAGCTGGATACAAGGCAATCCGAAGCTGTTAAATGAAGAGACCTGATTGCAGCATTGTCCCGCAACACGACATGGGAAACAGCATCCAGAAGGGTTGTGTTAGGACAGCCGCCATTACAGGGCTTCCCTGAACATGTTGAAAGCAGAGGGAGGAGATATCATAAACCCTCAAGGGGGTGTATGCACGTATATCATAACCAAAATCCAAGCTCCTACATGATCTGTAAAAACATGAAAAAAAACAATGGTAGCTGGCTAAACCTAGTTGCCAGGTCTGTATGGAACGGACTGACCACAACTCTGCTAGTGGAGCCAGCAGGAAAGGAAGGCTAAATTATTGACGAGTTAAGGCAAATCCCCTGCCAAACCCATACATAATGGATTACTCACAGGTGTTGGGTGAGCAGCATTCTAGTCCAGAGGAGAGTCTAAAAAGGACTGTGGTCTTTGTCCCTAACCGTCCTGGGACAGAGGTAGTGCTGACTTGAGAACTGAGCAGTGGTTAGCAGAAGAGGGCAACTGAGGCAACAACTGATTGAATGGCTGGAGTCCCTTCAACCAATGGCCTAGTTAACGCAACCCCACAGCCCCCAACAGTTCATCTTGCATGCCACGTCATGTACCCCTACAATGACCGGAACACAGTCTCTGTTGCACAGAGGATCTCCTCAGTAACAACAACGCAATGTAAAACTGAACTTGGAATGAAGTATTTTGTGTTTCAGGTCTGGAGTTGCTTATCTAGTTTGTGGTAACGTACCTTGGGGGCTTGTAAGTGGAGGCCCAACAAACATTCCGCAGAAAGGATTCCGCAGAACAGAGCAGGCACATGCATGCCTGCATACAGCCAGGGGCCTGTCTACTAGGAAACACACGGGTGGGTCTGTAAGTGTGCACATAGGCAAGTTTGTCCTCAATTTCCCAGAGACTAGTTCAAAGGGTAGTTTTGAGAATTCCTGAAAATCGAAAGGCTACAGATATGAGGGGGTTCTGGGACATACATGGTTAATATGTACAGACACAGTTAACGATCCAAGTCACACATTGACATGTGTAATCTTTACATTAGCCTGTTATGAGCGGGCTAAGGCTACACAACCATATTATCGAGTCCATGGTGAAGTCAGGCAATCTGAGTTGCCATACCACCAACCTTTGAACTTGTAATAAAGGTGAACATGTCCTAGATGTGTTGAGCAGGCCCCAAACCTCAAAGAGCAGTAGCATGTTCAAGGTCACCTTGAACCCTTTACATGTCTACACCATTGTTTTACTAAGACCCAAGTACAACCCTGGGATCATTTTAATACCACAAATCATAGGAAGTACAAGAGAACACGGACATGAAACTATCTTTTCTTTAAGGCTACTTCCTCTTCCTAAAAGCAGCCGACCAAGAGAGACAAGATGGCCGCCCCCAGTTCTGCCCTGCTACATGTGAAGCTGCTTACTTGGCTGTCAAGAACAGGTTTCAAATTCAGCTGCAACATGATCTATGTCTTGGAACATGTCATGGTATCCCGTACGTACACAGTCACCCATGCATGACTATTTAAGAGCGGGAGGCTATAAATACACGGCACTGGTATACATTACTCCGTGTCAGCCGTCTCTACGCTGGCTTCAGCAGGTCAGTCTGTCACGTGAAGGGAAGGCATGTCTCACCATACAGGCCCTCAATGACAACCTCAAGGACCATGTGGCTTTAGGGTTACACATGGTGGTCCAACTAGGGGAGAGGGTGGAGGAACATGAATGGGCCATGCCACATCAAGGACATGGGCTCAAAGACTGCAAGTCACTTTGGATAGGGGCACCTGGTATATGGAATAAGCCATCTCATACATTTTTGTAAGTGCCTTGGAAAAAGATTACATTGCAGCACTTAAGTGCCCTCAATAGAATTGCACACTGTCCTGTGTGGCATTGACCAAAGTGTCATGTGTTCAAACTTTAACAAGTTTCACAAAGATTCACCACACATGCCCTTGGACATAGTACAAGAGGTATCCTATAGCCTGGAGGTATCAAAGTCCAAATGGCCATGCAGAGTGTGTGCTTAGTAGCCTACGCTAAAGAATCTTGAGACCTCAATCGGCACTGAGCTGGCGTCAACAAATCTTGACTATGTGGTATAGCTAAGAAACCCAAGTTCAACAAGCATTCCAATCCAGACATCCTAACACAATTATGCCTGACAAATATAATGTGGCACTAGTGAAACTTCCAACACAGACGCCAGGCCTGAAGCCCTTATCTGCCCTCTCACGCCCAGGGGTCAGGCTGTGTGGGGCCTTATCAGGCCTCTGCAGCCCACAAACCACCAGGCCCTAACCTTGCCATGGTTCAGAGGAACAGGCTTAATATATGATCCCAAAAAAACAGCGTACATAGGTACAGTCACTTTGGGACACTGGCAAGGCCAAAGCTGCCTGGGGGATGAGGCCATGCGTTACATCACACATCGAGCTCCGCTTTGACATTGCCTTGTCATTGAGCCCTTCCTCGACAGGCCTTCCTAGTTCCCAGTTACTGTACAGAGATAAAACCCACAACAACCTAACTGCTAATCCTATGAGGAAGTGGGGGGGGGGTAGTACACGCACAGGTTGAAGACAATGGAAAGTCGAGTTAGTGCTCCCTCACTCACGCTCATCGCTGTTGACACAGCAAGCCTACAGAGAATAGGAGGGGGGCGGGGTTATGGCGTCGCAAAATTATTTTCTTTCAATCAGGCATGAAGAAAAGGTTCCGATTTTAACCCCTTGCCCCCGACCCCCTTCATTAGGTACCCCACCAAAAATGCCAAATTGGATTAAATCTCACGACAATGTGCCGCTGCCCCAACATCGTGACACATAGCTAGCCGCCTTCTCCATCTTAGCACGAACACAGCGGCGCTCCCACCATCCAACCCCATCAAGATACACAACCTTTTCCAACATACAAGAGAGAGCCGGGGGAACTCTCCAGACATCACCCCACTAGGACACAACGACATGCAAGCAGCTGGAGTCACAGGACACAGAACATACAGAACATACAGAAAACACGGCGCCAGCGGCGGTCTTGCCTCGGCCACATTGGGAGCCAGTGCAAGGCATCCTGACAGTAGTCAGTTTGCATGGGGATGGCGGCCACACTCCACACACTCCACACACTCCACACACACCCCCACACCTCCACCTACCACTTGTCCAGGTCTGCCTTGATGGCAGCGCAGGCTGCAGGGACGGGGGCGGGGGCGGCGGCGGTTTCGGAGTCCGACATGGCTGTAGTGCTGTTGTGTGCGTGTGGCTCTGCAAACGTACGCCTGAGTGCCAGAGAGAGAGAGAAAGAGGGAGAGAGTCAGTGGGAGGAGAGTCACAGTAGGTGGAGGGTGGGAGGGACAGAGGGGAGGGGAGAATGTGAGATGGCAGAACACATGTGTACATAAGGGGGTGGGGTGGGGAGGGGGCAGTGACCCAGACAAAGTTCAGAGGGAACATAAATCCACTGGAAAGACTTGTTGGTGGGGTCAAAGTAAATGAACCCATAGAGTAAGTGGTAGAAGAGGTCAATGGAAATTACATTCAAGTAGACTGGATTTCATTTTGGCTCAACTCACTCAACTGTGCATATGCACGGAAATTGGCAATCCCCCCGTAACTATTACAGAATGGCGCAATCCAACAATGCTATGCACTAAAAAGCTGACATCGTCTGAGAAGCGCACGTTTCAAAGCCCGTGCAAACTGAGATGGAGCGCAAGATGAAAACCGCCCGACAAGATCTATGGAATTCTGCCACCTACTGGATACTTAGCGCACTACCATTACTTTACTGACATTCACTACTGCGTAAGGTCACCCGTTTATTGCGGTATTCTGTCGCAGTTAAGGCATCAGAAACCCCCAAATTTGGTTCTAATCAATTTAGAAGGTATTGCAGAATGTGCTGTCCATGGAACACTGGAAAACCGGTAATGCAGCAGACCACGAGCGTCAGAGCATATCATTCCGAGAATTGAACGGATTTCATTGACTAAAATCCGTTCAGGAATGCTGACACTATTCAAAAACAGAGCAGTTTTAAAATGGAGATAAGTGACTAGGTAGATAATGGTTTTGAAGCCGATGTCATCTTTGTTCGATCATGGTAAAGTTGCGCAATGTCACTATAGGCCTACCTTACGGCAAGAGGCTATGAAGCAATCTTACAACACACAATGCAGACATTTTGGCATTACAACACACAAGACATTTAAATAGACTACTAGACTTATTCCTATTTTGCAACCATCCTATCCAATGCCTATATCAGTCATTAACAATAATTCCCTTTTGCAGGCACACCAGTTAGGCCTGCGCTTGCATGGAAAACTATATAATAAACCAATATTTTTTTCCACTTCATTTAAAACTACACTGCGATGTTTAAAAACTTTACGACGAATTTCTATTGATAAAAGGAAAAACTGACTGAAAGAAAAAAGTGCCAAACAGCCTAGTTTTTATGTTGTAACAGGTTATTGCATAGGTTTCCACTCCTACCTGGTCACCGTGCTGGAATTGCTAAATTCTTTGTCAGTTTTAGTTAATGCTTGAACCGACCCTTCCTCACGGTCACACCTGTAACCCAATAGTAGGTGGTTTACAACTCATGCACTCTGGGAAATGCAGTCTTGTCCATCAGGTGACGTTGGTCGAAACACCATTCGCTGAATTAGGGGTCAGACTTAAAAAATCCAAATTTCCAACTCAAACGTGCTATTCTACTAATGTATGAAGTCTCAGTGAGATGAGACAAACTTAAAACTTTGGAATCGTTGGTGCAATTCAAGATTTGTTCACGTAATTGTGCAGAGTGCAGACGAGACGAGGCCCCTAAATGTTTCCACCCCTCATATTGTCCCGGTAACTAAAAAAGTGTCTAGATGTTACAATCCATTGTAAATACAAGTAGGCCAACAGAAAATTCACCTCTACAGTTTAATTAAGTCACACCTTAAAATAGTTGCAGGAATTTATAATGGAACACTAAAAGCAAACGGCAAATTTAAAGTTAATGGGCCTACATGTAAAACCTACCGTAGGCTAAGCTTTGCATAAAAACAAACTTGTTTCTGTGTTTGAAATTCGTATTCGTCTACGCACTGCATTGAAACACAATGAGACGAGTTTAACTAGCTCCGTGGAAGTATTTTTTTTTACACTGATCTTGATTAAATATTTTTTTTGCTTCCAATGTTAAAACATGAAAGGGAGGCAGGCTTGACTTTGACAAGAAAAACAAGCTATGAGGCCATTCCGCAAACCGAAAAGAACAGTATGTCCTAAAACCAATGCTGGGTATTGAACCTCACTACGGTCCCGATTCAATGATAAACACAGCCTAATATAAAATGTCCTACCCAAACTATGTGTGATCTTGGTCCTGTAAGGGGTAGAGTCAGTCGAGGAATTGCAGATCCCGAAAATAGTAGAAGGGGGGCTTGGATTCCTCAAATGTGGTGTTGTATGGTGAATGGAGGTTTCAATCCTATGGACTAAGGGGGCGTGTAGTACGTGTGTGAGACTGCATGTGTGCGTATGATGTGTGTGTGTTAATGTGTGTGTCTACGTGTGTGCGCGCACGTGCACATGCACGTACATGCTTACGTGCCCGTTTTGCAAAGTAATCTATAGAGAGGCCCAGAGGAGGGAGGAATGTCCTTTACGCAAACGTGAAAGAAATGCAAAGGCATACCATCTCTCAGCGCAGGGAAGGGGGCCAAGTGGGTGGAGGCCTCACATCCCCCAACACAGAGAAGGAGAGAGAAAGCGAGTGTGAGGGGAATAAAGTGTGGAAAGGGAGCTATTGTTACTCTGCCAACCACAGAGTGGTGAGGTGGGTAAGTGAAGCAGAAAAAAGCGGAAAGGTTTTTGTATTTATTAAAAGCACAACACAAAAGAATGGAAACTATGAGTGAAAGAGGGGAGAAGAAAATGGTAAAGAGAAACAAACAGGGCTTTCCCTGTCTTAAATTCAATCACAAACCATAACATGACGAAGAGCTATTTAGTTATAAGAGTGTGTCAAGTGTATACTAAGTTCCTGAAAGTATGTGTTGGGTGCTGGTAGGTCCACACCTTACAAAACATTCAAATCTCTATTCAAACGTCCCCCTTTTATAGTCTCTTCCTGTCCTTTTTCCTCTTCCTTTGTCTTTTTCCTGGCTTTCGTAATATCAGCAACAACAACAACACTCTTGAACACCAGAGCACACACACACACACTTGCAGTGCTTAAATGATTAAAAACAACATAATTTTACCAAGGGTTGGAGAAAGGGGCGCAGAAGAGAAGGAACAAGACTGTGTTGGAGTGATACCTTAGAGGAGAAGGAAGGAAGATGTATGTTAAAGGTCACACGGTGGAGGACGAGAGTGTGTGTATCCATGTATGTAAGTTAGAGGTGAAGAGAGGAGACGTAGTCAAATGAGGAAGTTGGTGGATTGCCCTCAGAGCAAAGGCTGTCGGGTAATCTATAGGGTAAATGTCTATAGCTGTGCCACTCATGTTATCTACAATAGTGTAGATGTGCTGCGGGTCCGTGTCATGTTTATCCCCTAAACAAAGACACACAAACACACACCTAGACACACACACCTACACACACATTTACAGCCTGCATATAATACACAGGGTACGCATGAAAATCATGACATGCACACAAACATGTTTTTTTATATTAATCTAAGAAGCAATGTTTTCACACTTCCTGATCTCAATCTTACATTCATTTCAAGTAGTTGGTCTTGTTGGGTGTGGGGGGGTTTGTGTGTATTATGGTTGTTCATGGAAACCAGAGACCATTTCATACCGACCGAAGCCTCAACTGCAACTGCACTCGACTGCAGTTACATGAAACATGCGAGAGCTGGTCCGCCCTCTGCTGGTTGGAACAGGTATTAAACAGCTATTAGCGAAAGATTTGACCGAATATTTTGACTATAACCATGAATGGTTGCAAATAATTGACTTAGCGTGGTGTGTCAGCAGTGAGACGAGCTCAACCTTGGTGGTTTGGGTACAACACACAGTGTATGGTTTCTCCCTCTGCCCTGTATGGATTACAGTCACTCAGTGATTGACAGGTTGGTTTCATTGATCCCCCACAGGATGTGTAAATAGTGGGATGGAACTCTGTTGTGTAGAGCTCTGATTACACAGGATTCTATTTAAGGTGTTTCCAGAAGGACTGGAATACATTATATGGGCCAAATGTGTTTACATCATAGCTGTCCAACCCTCAGTATGTTTTCGCTCCAGCTCTATTTTAGCACAAATTCTTCTAATAATAAGATGGTTGACAAGCTGAATTGGGGCAAGTATAACTGGGATTGAAAGGAAAGCCTACAGGAAAGTAGCTCTCCAGCAGCAAGGTTGGACAGCCCTGGCATCTAGTCTGGTGTTGCCTGGAAGGTTATGGCCAAGATGAACGATGTTTCCCCTATTTAAGTACCTAGAGGTCAGCTAAACCTTGCTAGACTGGTCGAAGACCAGTGACCCAGCTCAGAGGAGAAACATCTCCATCTTGTTATTTGGAGGACATCCTCTTTCGACAACCCAAAATATTTCCTCTCCCAGGCAGGCAACCTGACCTTACCAATGATGAGGGCCAACGGACACAAGGAAGCCAGGAAAACTGACACATTAAAAAAGTACATTTTCCTGAAACTAGGTTTATAAAGGGGCTGATTGGAGATACATGATCAGATATTTTAATCGAATTGTCTTGAAAGTGTTCTGGACATTTCTGAAGAAGCAACTGGAGTAACGAACCCGATTAAACTTCCCCCGACACACAGCACTCTCCTCAAACAACAGATGACGTACACCTTCGTTTGGAACAGCAGTGCCACCGCGCAGACACCGGACGCCACGTCAGGACACCATGGAGAAACGCTCTCCGAGATCATGTGACGCACATCACATCTTCTGTGATGAATCAATGTTTGTAATCATCAATCTGATTGACCTTCTCTCCAATGGTCGACCGTTTGTCTTGAACCCTCATCCTCATCTGCTTCCTCACCCTCTCCACCTGAACGGCCCTGCCTCTAAGTATTGATGAGAACCCAAGCCCCCCTCACAATGTTTTTCATCACAGCAGACAGGAGAAAACCAGTTCCAAACAATCAGTCCACACTCAGCCAACGAATGCATATCCATACGGGAAACACAAGGACACTATATAACGGAGAGAGGATGGAGATAGAGACAAAGGGCAGGAGAAACAGAACGAGGGAAGACAAGAAGAAAAGAAAATGGCTCAGCAAAAATCCATCGGTATCAGACTCCACCTTGCAGGTGAGTGGGAAGTCTGATGGTTCTTGTCTACTATGTTTTTTTTCAGCGAGTGTTCGTTTGATCTTGGAGAGTTTTATACGGACTCGCTGAGAACTCTAACCTATTTATCCATTTTCAATAGGCCTTCTCCCTAATTCTGTCTTTCTCCTATCTTCCTCACCCCTCTCACTCTTCACTCGCGTCATCACCCTCACCTAATTTCTCCCTTCTTGATCGCTTCAGTCGGTGTGTTTATTGTCACCTTGCTAATCCTCTTTACCCTCTCACCCCTCCACCTCTCTCCCTCTCTACTCCAGTCCTGTGCATGGTGGTCTCCTGTCAAGCCATCGGTCTGAATGACCTCCTGGAGAGAGCTGCTCAACGCTCTGACAAGCTCCACTCCCTCAGCACCTCCCTCATGAGTGACCTGGTAAGTAATAACCACTCACTAGCATGTGAGTGCAGGTGTCATATGAGCTTTGAAAAAAGATATATATATGATCATATGTGTGTGTGTAATCAGTATTTTTGTGATATAGTCAATTGTTCTGTACTATCTTTTACACAAGTCAATGTAATACTTACTCCCTCTTTTTCTCTCCCTTTCCTTCTCTCTTTCAGGACTCTCACTTCCCACCCATGGGCAGAATGTTGATGCCACGCCCCTCTATGTGTCACACCTCATCTCTTCAGACGCCCAATGACAAGCAGCAGACTCTGAGAGTGACGGTCAGTGAAGCGCTTCCTCTCTCTCTCTTGCTATCTTTCTTCTTAAGATATGACCTGGTCCTTGCTTATCTCACACCTCAGACACCAATAGCTGGTTTTGCCTTTTGCCAGTCCGCCCAGATCCTAAGCCTTATCTGACACAACCTTTGCGTTTCCCTTCCCAGGAGAACGAGCTTATGTCTCTGATTCGTTCCCTGCTACAAGCCTGGTCCAGCCCACTTTTTCAACTGTCCTCTGAGGCGCCCAGCCTGCCACACCCAGCCGCTAGCGCCATCCACAGCAAGCTCAGGGAACTGAAGGACCACACCCAGAGCCTGGGGGATGGTCTGGACATACTGGTCAGCAAGGTGTGTGGAACAGTGTGTGTATGTTTGTGAGTGTATGCATGTATGTGTGTGTGTGTGTGTGTGTGTGTAAGAGGGAGAATGTAAGAGAGAAAGATAGAGAGAAAGAGAGAGAGAGAGAGAGAGAGAGAGAGAGAGAGAGAGAGAGAGAAAGACAAAGGACAGAGAGACAAAAAGAGACAGAAAAGAGATAGAGCACTTATCATTCTATCTTGTGCTTTCTCAAATGTAGATGGGACCCTCCTCCCAGCTCATCTCTGCCCTCCCCTTCAATGGAGGAGATGTTGGCCAGGACAAGACCTCACGCCTTGTCAACTTCAACTTCCTCATGTCCTGCTTCCGCAGGGACTCCCACAAGATCGACAGTTTCCTCAAAGTCCTCCGTTGCCGAGCTGCTAAAATACGACCTGAAGCTTGCTGAAAAAGGAAAAAAAGGAGGCAATTTTAGTTTTGAGAGCCTTAATGCGATGAGCGGATTGAAGCAACGAATCATGTGATTAATCCACAAAGGTTAATTTGAAGTGTCTAGTCTAGTTATGTCACAATCGTTAACTGCCAGGGCTTTGCACAATTTGGTCTGTGGCAGTTTTAGGCCCACTTTATGCCCTTTGCCTGCATGGTCTTTGTTATTGGCCTAAAAATGGAACTCAATAATTGAAACCTTTCCTGTTTACTTGTCTAAATGTTTAAACGTTTTGTAATGTCTTCTGAAAACTGAGTCCCAGTTAGTATTTCAATAACTACATTTTTTAAATGTATTTAATTAATTAGCCTATGTTTTTGAAATGTATTGAATATATTGGATATCTCCACTTCATCAATCGTAAAAAGCAGACATGGTTGTAATTTCTCAAAATCATCAATAAAAATCTTTCTTGCATGAATATCAAAGGCCTTTTATGCGATTTGTGCCCTGGAAAGTGTACTTGGACACCAAGGTTATGCTCTGGCAAGTAAAAAACGAAAAGTGAGTCCAAGTAGTGAAAACAGGTACAATACAAACTTGTAAAGTAGTAAAATACATAAATAAGAGTGGATTTAAAATATTGCTCACAACTCCGACGGATCCCAGAGAAAGGAAATTGGACCTCTGTAAACCAGTGTCAACCTTTCAAGTTGGTAAAGGTAATTATAAGGACATGAGGCGAAGATTAGCTAAACGCGTAACTGTCACCAGTGTGCTCTTAATACGTAGGCCTATTTGTTGTCTTTTCCTTTGCAATATAATATCCTTAAAAAACACGAGTGAAATATGCACACTTAATGATTAACGGAACAATTAGACAGTAGTCTCCTGTACTGGTCACACCCCCAATATCACGGTTCGAACCTCCGCACGCTAAGAGATGGTGGCCACCTATAGGACGCGAATGGACGTGCGGTTTTGGATTTCATATTCAGCTTCAACAGCCGGTTGTAAACTGAGCCTTAGCCGCCACGTTTGTCATGAAGAAAATACGCAGCCGATTGTTTACCCATATAGTTAACAGGCTAATCGACATGACAGATTTTGAAGTATCCGTACAGCAGTTGAATGACCTATTGGCAAATGGGAGCGGTTACTACAGCATGCCATCACATCACTTCAACGAAGTGTTCCCCAGGATTTACGTCGGAAACGCGTGAGTTGATTTTTGGGAAGGTAGCCTACATTATGAATGCATGTTTTCTGTTCACAATTATTGTATTTATGGACATACTAGCATAGGAGAAGCACCTCTCAACAGATATGACGATGAACACAATATTAACACCATAGGAAATACATTGTTAATACACATTATATTCAACCAAATCCATTAAATGATATAATTTTATAGCAGTTATACGTTTTCCAACAATAACAATGCATAGCAGTTGTGTGTGTGTGTGTGTGCGCGCATGTGTGTGGGGGTGCTAATAGATGAGGTATAATAATGCAATAACATATATATTTGAATAAATCCTAGATCAGCTAACAGTGTAAATGTCTTACTCTGCACAGGGACATACGCTCTCATCGTCCTCTGAGAGAATCAGTACACATTTTACATAATCAAATCCTCAATTAATATTGTTATTGTGTAATCAATCACCCAAGGACTTTAAACCACAAATGTATACAAAATGCCGAAATGATGCCTCTGCCTTGATGGCACCAAAGAAGTTACATAACAACAGGCAGGGGATTGTGTGAGTCATGCCTGTCCAATCTCCATGTTCACTTCACTGTTATCATTCGCTGCTATTCAGATTCTCCCCTTGAATAATAGACACTAGAGTCTAGTCACTTCTGTTGTCTCGGAGTGAGAGGAGAAGCTTGCAATGTGGAGATGGGCCATGCAGGAAAGAAGTCAGCCTGCTGCTCTGAACTAGTGGCTATTTCAGGTATCTTAGTCCCAAGAGGTCCTCTCTAGCCTTGCACAGAAGCCTACTTATTTGAGTGTAATGCACAGCCTGGCCAGTGAACACTTCTCTCCTTCTCGTTTTTCTATTTTTCCGGCTCCAGTCTCACAGACCCCGATGTGTCCTTGTCCCGAAACAGCTTTGCTGTCACACACCTGATGAGAAACATGAGGTTATTTAGGATGATCAATAACTAGCTGTTGTTTACCAACAGTAGGTCACTAACCAAGCTTCCCACTTCCTGTCGCCCATGTCATGTGACTTGTCCCTAGGTCTGCGGCGATGAACGTCATGCGCTTGAAGCGCTTGCGAATCACCCACATCCTGAACGCCGCCGAGGGCATCTCCTTCATGCACGTGAACACCAACGCAGAGTACTACGCTGGCACGGGCATGGTGTACCACGGCATGCCCGCCAGTGACACGGACCACTTCGACCTGAGCGTCTACTTTGAGGAGGGGGCTGACTTCATAGAGAAGGCACTGGCACATAGAGACGGGAAGGGTGAGTTTGTCGTTTTGCGAGTCCTGTGAAGCGGAACAGGCCTCCTGGCCGAGTGGTGTGGATTTAGCGTCATTCTTTAGTCCGTTCAATATCAGACCAGGTCGTTTTAATCCGTACATATCCATGTATTTGTTTATATATGTATGGGAGCCGTCGATAGTCCTTCCTTCGCCCCGGCCCCGCGCTCCCCTCACCCCCTGTTCTCCGGCCTGGCCTTCCCAGGTAAGGTGTACGTCCACTGCAGAGAGGGCTACAGCCGCTCGCCCTCGCTGGTCATCGCCTATCTGATGCTGCGCCACAGGATGGACGTGCGCTCTGCTGTGGCCACGGTGCGCCACGAGAGAGAGATCGGCCCCAACGATGGCTTCCTGCGGCAGCTCTGCCAGCTCAACGAGAGGCTTGCGTCCGAGGGAAGGGTCTGGAACCAGTGAGACGGTCCCCTCTGTGGCGTCAGAGGTCTCTGCTTCCTCTGGAAACTCCCAGATATACGCTCGAGCGATGCTACCACACATTGTTGTGGTGTACACAGTGTCATTGTGTAGACAGATGCTGTCATATTAGCGTTTGAGCACCAGTAACATACGCATACTTTCACAATGATTTTCACGTGTACGTAGACGTGTGCCGGTATGTTCGAGAAGCCCACACAGGCAGAGGTCGTACACAGATACACAGTCACTCACTGCCACCTGCTGGCTTTGACTTCTGATCTGATAATGAAGGGGAGAACAAAAGGAAGATGGAACCCGTCTGAAGGAGGAATGTTGCCTCCGTCCTTCCACCCCTTCCTTCCCAGCGTCGATCCCTCTCTTCCCTCCTTCTATCCCTCTCTCCCTGAGTCGGACTCTGACCTGGCTCTTGCCATCACACTGCCAGTCTAAGAGGCCCTCCAGCTGCTGTGAGCTATTAGCCCTGTGCCCCACCCACCAGGGATTTAATAGTTAATATATCAGGTTTTTGTACTTTTAAAAGGGGTTCCATTTGAAGCCAGAATGGCTTCTGAATATGAGCTGTTCCATCCAATGGTTCCTCCAGATAAATTACTTTACTCCACATGGGAATACAACTTGGTTGTATCATTTTATCAGGGACTTTGGTGAAGGAGAAAGGGTCATGTCCAAAAGTATGATGCCCCATTATTCAAAGGTACTCATTACTAGGAACACTTAAAATCGATGATCCCACCAAGGCACAAATGTCATATTTTCTTCATCAAACTGCCAGAATGTGAAATTTATGTTATAACATTGTACTGTATGATACTCTAAATGTCTGTTTTATGTAACTTATGTAAAAACGAAATTGTTCACAGTTCCTGTACTGACTTAATGACATGCAATGGTCTAAATTTGTTTTCACAAGACTACAAATTAGAAATGCCTAACCTGCATTGACACTTCTCTATTGATCTAAACGACACGCATACGATTGTTAACTCTCTTTTCATTTGTTCTGTTACAAACAGTGAAAAGTAATGCAATGCACCTATTAAAACTCAGTGTTATAGTGTGAAAGCCTCACTCTGTCATCAAAGTAGTTTTGATACGTTTGTCCTTAGAGGATGTTGTATTATATGTAAAGCAGAACAGCAATTAAAACCTGATACACTGTGTATCTACAGTGGAATGTGTCAACTCCTTGTTGCTACCTTTCAAAACGTCAAAAGTAAAACCAGACCTAAGAACAAGCACTCCAAGTACCGTCTCAGCTTGTTTCCATAATCTGACAGGAGAGGGCGACAAACGCAATAAATTGTAGCCAGCGCGAAGTTAAGAAAATGGTGAACTGTGTGTAATATTCAGTTGATGAGACACTGGCGCTACAGAAACACTCATCCTGGACACAGACGGATAAGAAGAGGCTTTATTTGTTCAATCTGAAATCCAGATGAGGTCAGGATTTGAAGTGAAAACTGTTTTTTAGAAATCTGTTTTGAAATTCCTATGGAATCCTTATAATTGGATTACATCAGTATTTAGTTTTCTTGTTGGACTGGGTTTTTCCTTCTAGTATTCAGTTGGATACTAGCCACCAAAATCCACCTTCTTTCATCCACCTCCTCTGTGGTTTCTTTTCACTTTCTCCACGTTTCTGTTTCTTTCAAATCCTTGTGTTCCTGCCAACAGCTTTTGAACAAGCTCCTGCCTTCATACTAAACCTATGTAAAGCTGTGTGTGTATGCATGAATGTGCACACAATATTACAAGTGTTGTTCTGGTGTGCATAGACTGTGTGTATGTTTGATGCATGCATAAAAGGAGGAGAATGGAATTGGGTTCCACTGTGTTCCCCTGTGTTAACCCCCCCGCCCCTCCCCCTCTCTACCCCTGTCCTCCTCTGACCCAAGCAGTTCAGTTTAGGATAAGTCTGAGCCGGCAGTAGAGGCTAACATGCTTATGTAACACTGATTTGAATGAGCGAGGCTGTGGGGGCCTGTGTGTGTATGTGTGTGTGTGTGTGTGTGTGTGTGTGTGTGTATGTGTCTGTGTTTATGCAACCCTATTATGTGTGAATAGTAGACTCACAGCATGAATGAGTCTGCTCCGACATGTGCTGGGACTCCTTAATGGTGTCTAGCTAAAGTTGCTTTTCTCATATAATCTTGTTATATGAATGTAATGTTGTATGTGGTAGTATGTGTGTGTGTGTGTGTGTGTGTGTGTGTGTGTGTGTAATATGTATATATTTTGCTGGCAACTCTGGCCATGGAGAAGACGAGGAGTGATGAGGAGGTGGTGAGGGAAACACTGGGATTGGTGCAGACAAAAGCTTCCTCTGTGACATCATCTCCCCCACAACAATTTGAAAGCACAGCTTTCGACTGGAGTTCAAAGTTCACCTGTCTATCGTAGACATGTACAGACCCATGGAAAAACCTGTGTGAGATAACTGGTTTATATTAGCCATCAAATTATAGTAGTGTTATCCTACTTACATCTGTCAATGAATGTGACAGTGAGTTCAGAAGAACACAATGACATAAAGAGCAGGTTAGGTAAGACTTATGACTCCAGTCTTTAGGGAGGCAGTATCTTTTGCTCGTTGTCCCAAATGCGTGAACGAAAATGGGAAAAATAGCTTTTATGTATTGGACACCCTTATTATGGAATTTGTTGCAGAACGATTTAAAGCTCAAATAACTGATACCACTTACTGCTTTTAAATCTAAAATGAAAGAAATAAGAGACAGGTTCCAAAAAATGTCAATGTTTTTAAATGATCTACGTCACGTAACTGACTCTTATTTTTTAAATGTCTTGGCCAGGTCTCCGTTGAGAAATAGATTTTTTTTATCTCAATGGGACTCTCCTGGTAAAGATAAAGCTAAAATAAAATAAATAAAATAACAAAATCTTGATCCTTCAACATCAATTCCCAGGCAGTAGGTTGTTTTGTTTACAGTTTTAAGTAAACGTAAATCATAAAGGTATAATCACACATTTATTACATAAATATATCGCAAACAGACCAGCAGCAACAACCATAAAAATATTTTCCTTTAGAAACAACCCCACAGACTCTGGCTTCTTCAAGGATTGTTCACTCCAAGTTTCAGCGCTCACAGTAAGCAAACAGGAAAAGATCAACATAGCACATCATCAGTACATGACACATGAACAGCACTTCATTTTATGGAACTAATAATGATTTGAATGTTTTCATTTACCCAGTAACCTATATAGTATTATTTACTCAGAAACGTCTTTATACTGTATATAGTGTATGTGGTAACCTTAGAGCTCCATGGTTGTATAGGTATTTTTGTCCTGTTGTGTGTGGAATTACTTCTTTGAGGTAAGTAACTGACACCACAGGGCAGAAACAAGCTTTCAATTGTTAATTAACTAAATACAAGAGTAAATACTGCGTTTACTGTGCCATGACATCTGTGCCACCTACATGAATGCTGCCACACTGATCTGGTGGGGGGAAAAGAATCACAGTAAAAATCCGGATTTATGTGTGTGTGTAAACTGAAGAGATGTTGATTTTTCCCTGCAAGTTGTTGTTTGATCTTATCACAAAGAAACTACACAGAGGAAGTCAAAAGAGGACTAAAATGTAAGCAGTCCAATGTTTGTAAGAGCATTATTGATCTGATAGTCCTGGTCATATGTTGTACAGTCTACAGCACTGGAGAATCCAGATATCGGATCTTTATGGACGACAGTACCGAAAAAACTAAGAAGCTGGCTCAGTGGAGCTGGCTCAGTGGAGCAGGCTCAGTTGAGCTGGCTCAGTGGAGCTGGTTCAGTTCCTGGTGTAAGAAGTAACCTTGCCTGAGATCTCTACAGACTACAGTAGATGCATCAGCCTCCAGGCTAATGGCCTGTGCCAATGGCCAGTACAGGAGTGTCTCTTGGTTGTAACGGACTGACCCTTCCAGGAGTTCCTTCCCAGAGTTCTACATTCTCTTTCCTCCTGTAAACACAGTAGAAACAGACTGGGAATGTAGATGGTGAAATACGAACTCCTGTATTCTCTCAGCTGCTGTTCTCAGCAAGTCAGCCAACAACTGAATAATAGTTTTTATGACTGAAAACGATGGTTTCATTTGAGCAAACTTTTGCTGGGTGACTGTGTCTGCTTTTGTGATAGCAGAATGAACAGATGGCATGCCTAGACATTGTAACTGACCAGGTAAGAGAAAGCAACAGCCCAAGGATGTCTTTGTGAATAAGAAGTGAACATGGGAACCTGTTGAGGAGCAGGTGCACTTACAAACAAAGACACATACATCTACACAAACAGAAAATGTCCCCTAAACAAATTGCGGTCAAATCATTCGAAACTTGAGCCATTCACAATATTCAACTTGAGTGCAGACGTTATGTTTGCCCCTGAAGAAGCGTTGATAACTCTGTGTGTGCTCTGCATGCAACCCCCTCAGAACCAGCCCTCCCTCCCTAGGATGAGGCCAAACAGCCAGCACAGAATGCACCAACACAGAAACAAACAAGCATGACAGATCCATGGTTGAGTCTAAACAATAATCATTTATTAAAGTGAAAAGGTCCATGTTTTCTGGTATACCTGAGTTAGGCCACCTCCAGCCTGCCTCTCCGTTGTGACTGTGAAGTGAAAGCTAGTGTGCACCTGTGCACTATCTCTGTGTCCTCAGGCTCCAACTGGCAGCTCTGCTGCTGTCCCGAGGCGGCCAAGCCACGCCGACTAATCTGGGATTGAGGATTCAATTCATGAGGGGAAATGAAGACATCCTTGTTTCCTTTTATAGAGATTAACAAGCCCTATTAACGACTCCAAAGTCATTTTAATTCAGCTATAAAAAGTGATACGCCCGTACGAGTTTATCAGTTTATCTTTGATTCTGGACGTATTCTCTAAGCCTGGTAGACTTTGATTGGGACACTTATGTAACAATCAGATAGATATAAGAGCTACTTGGATGCTTAATATTACCAATTTGTATTAAGTGCTAGAGTTGAGTGTACCTGTGTGTGTGAGGGAATTATTCATAATTAGGCAGTGGAAAGACACCAAGCATCATGGGTACTGGAGGCTCGTGCATTAGACATCCAGAGGCGCACACAGTCAAAAAGGAATGACACATAGCACAAGCAAAGTTTTGAAACAGCCAATGGAATTACATCTTACAAAATCTCCACCACCTTTTCAAACACACACACGCACATGCAACAATTGTCTTTCATTGTCTTATACACACGGATGGACCAGACGGAGAGTTGAGCTACATGTACACGTCTCTCACCGACTTCACAGGCTTTGAACAGAAGGGTTCCGCTGACACAGGAAACATGCTATTTTGACAGTCGAGCAGGTTTGATAAGTGCTTCTTGTCTATCATTCATATTAGTCGGACCCCCACACCCGTCCTTTCACATTGCATAGCCAACTTGCTGGGGACAGTAGTTGAGGTAAAAGACAGACGAGAGGGGAAGCAGTGTTCTGCTCCCGACATCAATTGAAAATGTTGCAACAGTGCACCTGTTGAACTGCATGTCTCACATTTCTATGTTGAGTTGACATTTTCGAATATGCCATTCGTCATAAACAATCTGTACAATCAAACAACAAAATGTGACAAATGATGATTACAAAGGAGACCACAAATAAGCCGGACGAACAGGTGCAACCTTAGTGGGTTTTTTACATGGATTTGATTGGTGCTTTAGTCTCCATACTAGCTGTCTAGCTACATTCAACACTGAGCCTCAACCCAGAATGGCTGCGTCTTAGGAATCTTCTAGAAGGAACGTCACTCTCATAGAATGTCAGCTGATGACTGTGAGGCTAATGGAGGACGTGGTTGTAGAGGACACCGCAAGATGTCATGAAAGTAAGGACAGCGGGGGAGTGGGACGGTGAGTGACAGATACCTTGAGGAGGGAGAAGGAAGGTTCCTGACGGGTGTCACTTAGAGTGAACACACAAACAGCCAGTCCATGCATGTCAGCTATGGACACTCCCCGTTCGTTCTGATGCTAATTCCGTTGTTTGAGGTATGAACCGTTGTTTAAATCTCTCTTCTTTTTTTTGGTTAATGTTTTGTGTTTTTCTCTCTCCAAATTCATCTGTGATACGTTTTCTTAGAAAAAGTAATACTTCTGTTAACATTGAGACAGACAAATGGTGGCTCGATATAACGCAGGGAGAAGTTGCCCCTAAACTGCTAACCTGCAGTCGGATGAACTAGGAACCATCTAAAGATTAACATTAGGATGGTGCACACAACCTAGGTACACTAGGACCCAGATCAGCAGTAAGGCTCACCTTCCAACCTGTAGCCGTCAATATTACATAGCAGCTGTGATCAGAGTGAAGTTTCATGACTATCTAACACTGCACTGATGGTCAGAAAGTGCATACAGCTGTTTTACACGGTAAAGCATCAATCAAGCTTTAAAGACACAACATGAACCTTAACTTACAAATATCAATATCAAATCAAATGCCAAAAAAAGAAAAGAAAACAAGAATACAAAAAAGCAACGAAAAATATCCAAGTTAAGAACTTACAGTTCCAAAGTCAATTTTTACCCTCTCGCTTTCTCTGGGGCTTTTACTTAAGCATCGCTCTCTTGCCTGACAAACAGCGATTAAACCACAACATGTGACACACATCAAACCTGTGTGCCACACGGTGCACTTTTAGTGTACAGCTTCTTAAACTCTGGGACTTCTCTGTTTCAAACCACTCTTACATTCCTCATGAGGACATATTCATGTCATCAGGATTGTCTCCCCTCATGTCTTCTAAGTGCTTCCAAAGTCTGGGGCGGAACAGCGGTCGGGCGAGCGGGGTATAGGATGGATGTCTAGGGGTAACAGGAGGGAAGAGGGTCTAGACAAGGGAAGGAGGGGGGAGTCTAGGTGAAGATGCTTGTTTAGAAGTTTTTCCCTGGGTTAGTTAGTAGTGTTATGAGATAGGGAAAGTGGCAGGAGCCAAGATCACAGGTGTTGGGACAGACATAAGAAACAGGGGCCTTGAGAAACGAACATTGACTAGACATCCTGACTAGACAGTAGAGAGACATAGCTCTCTGATGTCCTGTGCTGGTGCGATTGAGCGCGTCTGAAGGCAGTGTGTTCCGCTGTGCTGGTGCGATTGGTTCTGTCTGAAAAATAGGAACAGCATTCAAGGGAACACTTGGACGTAACATCAACCTAAGCAGGACGTGTCCACGTTGTACACAGTTGAGAGCAGCGATTCTGCCGTCATGTGCAGACAGACACTAATCCTAATCTGGAGTATGGTTCACAGTGTTGCTAAGAGTAGGGTAATTACACAAAATACCACCACACTAAAATGGTTTTCAAATAAAGCCTGTTTGAATCGCTTATGCCTCAACATATTGTGTATTGTGCATGTGATTTCCTGTCCAGCTATTGCTATGTGCGTATATGAGCCAAACCCCATTGATGTTTTGGATCATAGATAAAACCTCCAGCTATTGTAGTTTGTATGTTGAGAGCATTGGTGGCTTTGAGAAAGAGCAGGGGGTTGAGCAAGAGGTGGGGCTTTTAAAACAAACTGTTCGAAAGGAAGCGGGGGGAGTTAGGGTGGGATATTTGGGGTCCAACTCGACAATTCACCTCAATAGACATGCAGGATGAGGTCTGAGGCTCTGCGATGTAGAGTGAAGAGCCACTTCACCTGCGGTGATGGGGAAACTGAGCACAGACGGAGTGGCAGACTGGCTCTCATTAACATTTGGGGCATTTGGGGCTACGAGGATGGGGCGGTGGGAGGGGCTTAAGTGCAAAACAGAAATGGCTAGTCACTTATCTGTGAATGTGCGTGAGTGTAAGTGCAGTTTGGGGGTGTGGGGGGAGGGAGAGGAGAAGGAGGGGTGTGGGGGACTTGAACAGACTAGGCAGAAGATAAGCGGTTAAGAGTGGGTGTCCGAAGAGGACAGTGTGATAGTCATCTCAAAGGCTTGGTGACCCTCCAAAAGCATCCGTTTGCCCGCGCCTGGTGAGGGGCATTCCCATGGGACGTGCTGAAGCACTCGGTATGTCCTACATCTGTACTGGCTACGCCTCCATCAGGTTTCACCTGCAGGTAAAACCTGTCCGTCCAGCTACGTGAACACGTATCCGTCCACGGTTGGGGAAAAAAAGTCCAGGACAACGTGGCTGTGGCCGGGCCTCCTGGCATGGCTTCTACTGGTCTCTTCCAGCAGCAGTTAGTCAGTCTTCCTTTAAACAAAGTCCATGAAGTTGCTGTCTTAAACAAAGGAAAACCCAGGATGACTCCTGGTCCTTTTTTGTGTGTGACAAACGTAAAAGAAAAGGATGAACAATAAAGTCTGCTATTTTGATCCACCTGTTAGACTGTCAGAGACACATATTAGACCTATACTGCCTAGTGGAGTAGCGCACCCAACATAAACACATTGGCAAATCTTCTTTGCAACTGTGAAAGTGTGTATGCACATGTTTGTGTGTTGTTGTGTGTGTGCGTGTGTTGAATGTATGGTGCAGCTGCGCTGAGATGAGGGATGAGGGGTGAGGTAGAATTTGTGGGATTTTGAGGCGGGGCTTCAGGTGCCCCACAGCCCTCCGCTGAAGCCAAAGGAGAGGTAAGTGACTCGCCCGTGTCCCACCCTGACCCAGGTAGAGGGAGTTCTGTGTGATGAGCGGGGGCAGTCGGGGGGAAACACAGGCTGCCAGCCAGGTCCAGAGAGGTGGTGAAGTCAGGGATGGATGGAGACGGAACCAACAAGTGGACAGCAAACATCAAATGAGGTAAAACGACGACAAGCTGAGTGTATGTTTGTGTGTGGGCGTGGATAAGGAAGGGGGGTGAAGAAAGAGGTATGTTTAGGGAGAGAGGTATACTGAAGGTATTCAGGTAGACGTGTATATACGTGGAAAAGGACTTGGAGGTACACCATTGATTTGACCGATATATGTGGGTACAGAGGTATGTATGTACTGTATACAGGCATGTTGATGTAGAGTACATGCAGACTGAGAGGTATGTATGTAGGTCCGTATCGAATGTATGTATGTACTATATCTATGCATAGTATGTATATATGTATGTATGTATGTACACTATGTATGTGTGTGTGTATGAGAGAGTAAGGGAGGTAGCTACACAAGAACATCCCATGGCTAACATAGCCTTGCCCTGCACAGTGGTTGGGAGGGTCTATGGGAGAGGGGTGACACACTTGGTATGGTTCCAGTGGAGGATGGTAAGGAGGGACATAGAGCAGGCCAAGCCCAGGGAAGAGGGCTCAAGGCTGGGGTAAGGATTCAGCTGACAACCCTCTGGGGTTTAACCTCCACCAACTCAGTGTGCACACAGTTTAACCATGTTTCCAATTCTTTGTGACAAGTTTGACTTTTAGGTGTTACTGCAAATAAAGATGTCTGTTTCTGTGTGTCACCATCTGCTGTCCACTAACACAGAACTCTACCTGTTCTACTGCAGCCTTGCTCACGCACGACCAGAGGGCAGGACAAAACACAAACAATCATCAAAACAACAAAGGAAAAAAAAGGCTGACTTTTTTCCTGATTTTTTATCTTCTCAGTGACTGTGCTGGACGCAGAGGCTGTTGTTGTGTTTCCGAAATCAAAACAAAGTTTGGAGGGGCAAATCCTGTCCTCTCGTTTCTTCTCGTGTCCTTTCAGTCCCACCTCAGTCTCGGGTTGTTCTCGTCACACTTCCTGGTCCTCGAAGACCTCCAGGAAGAGCGGGGGGAAGAGTTCGTTGGGACACTCCACCTTCATGTGGAGGAAACGGCTGGCGTGGCACGCTCCGATCATCCTCAGGTCAGTCACCTTCATCAGCAGCTTGGGCCAGAAGTGGGGAATGTTGTGCTTGCGGTGGTTGATGTAGTGTTCGAAAGCTAGCAGGTAGATCTCCTGGCACTTCTCTATCTTGTCCACAGATGTCAGGCCTGAGCGGTCTGAGGGCAGACAAGGAGAGGTGGAGGGGAGGTGGAATGAGAGGTGGAGGGAGAGGGAGGGGTTCAGGAACTCAAGTGAACGGCCTTCAAATTTTACAAGTATTACTCATTAGATCAGGTATACAGTAATCCTGTCACAGGTCAGCTATTGACTCTTCCACACTACCTCCCCAGTCAGAGCCTACCCAATCATAGCTACCTCCCCAGTCAGAGCCTACCCAATCATAGCTACCTCCCCAGTCAGAGCCTACCCAATCATAGCTACCTACCCAGTCAGAGCCTACCCAATCATAGCTACCTACCCAGTCAGAGCCTACCCAATCATAGCTACCTCCCCAGTCAGAGCCTACCCAATCATAGCTACCTACCCCAGTCAGAGCCTACCAAATCATAGCTACCTCCCCAGTCAGAGCCTACCAAATCATAGCTACCTCCCCAGTCAGAGCCTACCTAGTCACAGCTACCTCCCCAGTCACAGCTACCTCCCCAGTCACAGCTACGTACCCAGTCACAGCTACCTCCCCAGTCACAGCTAGCTCCCCAGTCACAGCTACCTCCCCACTCACAGCTACCTCCCCACTCACAGCTAGCTCCCCAGTCACAGCTACGAACCCAGTCACAGCTACGTACCCCAGTCACAGCTACCTCCCCAGTCACAGCTACCTCCCTAGTCACAGCTACCTCCCCAGTCACAGCTACGAACCCAGTCACAGCTACGTACCCAGTCACAGCTACCTCCCCACTCACAGCTACCTCCCCAGTCACAGCTACCTACCTGAGCTCATGAGCAGCACGGCCTGCAGCAGTGCCACCTCCGAGTCGTCCAGGTTGAACTGCGCCAGGCTCTTGCCCAGGTCAAAGATGGCGTCCGACACCACGCCCAGGCCGCCGTTCTTCAGCTGCTCGCGCTTCACCGCCATCTCCCCGCTCAGGGTCAGCGTCTCGCTCTCGGGGTCGTAGCGCACGGCGGCGCGGAGCGACATGACCTCCATGCAGCAACCCTTCAGCAGGATGATCTGGTCTTCACAAGGCAGCTGGGAACACGCACACGGATGACAGGAAACACACAGAACATGCACACGTGTGAACTCATAAGACATGTTAACACACACACACACACACACACACGTATATAGAGAGAGAGGATACTCTCTATCAGTAAAGTTCAGAGCCGAGTCTAAATTCTATTTTTGTGGGCTTCCTTCTATTCGTAATTGATGATTCACCAGACACAGACAGCACACACACACACACAAATGTACAGCCTGATCCACTTGATGACTCCGCCCACACATGCACAGACTAGCTCTACCACTCGGTGGAATCAAGCGGTGCAGAATGGGCAGGGTTGTGAGTCATTGTAGAGACCCAGGGGGGCTGGTGTGAGGATAATTGGAGCGGACGGGCGTCCTGACAATCGCAGCAGCTGCGTGTTGCTAGTGTCCCGTCATCACAGACACATGTGTGTTAATGAGCCTCGTTAGTCTGTCATGCCGGCTACGAAGACGACGCAGTGTCCATGGGAGGGAACGCAAATACACCAAATATATGAGACAACACGCACAGACACACACACACAAAGACTTACAGACACCCATGCACCCACAAACACACAGACAGCCATAGACTTACAGACACACAAACACACGCACACACGCTTGCCAAACCCACCTCTGAGAACATGGGCAGTTTCTTGGCGAAGTCAACAACACGTGTGATGGCGGGGGTGATGATCTTGGTGAACTCACTAAAGGCCTCGAGGTCCACCTTGTCCCCGTCTGGGAGTGTGGACCATGGGGGACTGGCCAATGTCCTCTGGCTGGCAGGGGACAGCGAGACAGGCACTTTCAGAAAACAAAACAACCTAACAACATCCCCAGACATAATGGTGCATCAAAACCCCTACTAACGAAAAACAAGGATATGGTTGGATGTTCCAGCATTTCATGAGTTGATAAAACCAAACCATAACGTTGAGACAATCCTGTGTGTTTAATTATACAACATCAAGGGGTCTGCTTAGCTTTGACCCCAACGTCCTTATCTGCACCCATGCATTGACTGCGTGGAACATTATGATGATGTGCTGCTGTCCTGTTCTTGACCTGGGCTTTGATTATCATGTCACTTCAAGTTAGCCCAGCCTGAATCCAAACCCAGAGGTTTTGAAAGCCAAACGGATCAATATGAGTGTGTGGTTAACAGCGTGAGGCCTTCCAGTAGACAGCTAGAGATGACTGTAATGGGCACATCAGTCACAACATTGAAGAAGGTGGGGTTTTTTTCAATTGCTTAACACAGCTGTGTTGAACCACTTGCCTTTTTAAAGTAAATTCAACATTTTATTTTAGTGCAGGTCTGGTTTAGAAAGTGGAACTTCCTCACCCTGGAGACACTACAGAGCCTTTTGGAATGCAGGGCTTTGATTGGACAGTCTCTGTGATCTGAGGCCAATCAAATCATCGCTGCCAAACACAGAGCCAGACCCAGTAGCTCATCTCTTATAACCCACAGAGGATTACATAACATTCATAATTATAGCATTCCTTCACACAGTCAAAGTGTTAGAATGGTTTATTAGAAATTAAATTATTCTTTAGAACAAAATCTTTACTTTTGGGATTTGTGTATGTGTGGGAGGGGAAGCGGTGTGTGTCCATCTCTGCCTCAGTGCGTCACTGTCACACACGTGCCCAAATCCATGTGCCTACGTTCAGCTTTTCCTCAACTACTGAAAAACTCCCCTCACAGTCGTCACTTATCCTCACATGCACTGGTTGCCTGGCAACAGTTGCTTTAGACCCCTGGGACTAGACAACCTTTGCCATGGAGACACGTGTTCACCCAGAGGACTTGTGAGAGAGTGGTTGCTAAGGCAACAGCTGCTGAGACTGGTGAGGGAAGGGTTTCTGAATAACATCTCTAGAGAAGAGACTACAGACACTCCAGACACTCGTTCAACCCTGCTCCTAGAAAGCTGTTTTCCTACAGGCTTTACCTCCAACCCCAGTTGTAACTAACCAGATTCAGCTGGTCAACCATCTTATTATTGGTAAATTGCTAAATTAAGGTTGGAGTGAAAACCTACAACGGTAGCTAACCAGGGACAGGGATGGACAGACACACCGTGGAACTTAGAAAGGATGAGGGATGGATATTGCCTGTAAATGAGGTCAGAAGGCTTTATATGGATGGTCCGTGTCATTTCGAGGCCTATAGTGTCTCACCAGGAACTTGCGTTTCTGTTTCCAGTGGGATCCCTGTGCGTTGGTGTGGCGGTGAGCTTGGGTCACCATGTGGATGAGCTCCCACTCGGAGCTGCTGGGCTCGGGCCGCGTCTGCAGGGTCTTCACAACCTCCTCCTTCTTCCTCTTCTCTCGGTTCTCCTCTATCAGGCGCCGTTTGGCCACCCGCTTGGAGTCGTCCAGAACCACTGAGGACCCAAAGCCAGAGCGGGGGTGAGGGAGAGGGAAAACAACTTTGTGTGTTGTTTATTGATCAAAACCAAAACATGTGTTGTGCGTATGTGTGCTCCGACACTCACAGTCCATGGCCATGCCCACAGAGATGCACTTCTTGAAGCGACACAGCTGACACTGGTTGCGTGTGATCTTGTCGATGATGCAGCAGCCATCGTACTTGCAGGAGTAGGCCGGGTGGAGGTTCTTCTGGATGGTGCGACGGAAGAAACCCTGCGGACGCACAGAACGGCGGAAGAATTTAGAATTTCAGGATAGATCGCTACTTGGACAATCCGAGCAGGTGTCTTGTGTAATGGCCAGCTTGACAAGGAAGGGGTCATGGTTGAGAGCGACTCATCCCATGGGTAAAGGATGGCTCTTTCTATATGGGAGTCGTGTGAGCTCTTAACTGACAGGAGCCATAAACAGTGGATGCTCCATATGATGTTGGGATGGGTGTTTGTGGGCGGGGGGCGGACGGGGCGCAGGTACGGAGGGGATGGTGGAGAGGAGGGGTAGCGGCGGAGGGGTGCTGGTACCTCACCGCGGGGTGAGGGTGGAGAGGCGAGGGGGGGTGGGTGGAGCAGAGCGGCGGAGCGTCTGACCTTGCAGCCTTCACACGTGATGCAGCGGTAGTGGTATCCTGTGGCCTTGTCGCCGCACACCACGCAGGGCTCGTCCTTCTCCAGGTAGCTGGGGATGTAGCCGGCCACGGAGGCAGCGGCGCTCAGCGCTGCGGGAGAGACGGAGAGGAGGGTGAGGAGTCGATGGAGAAGGGGCGTGTGTGCGCGTTGGCAGGGGTGCACAATGGAAAAGGAGTGGTGCTTGCACAACACATGCGCGTGCACACGCACACATTCTTGTTCTAGTCCAGGATACAAAACTGTGGAATCTTTTTTCTCAGCACCTCTACAGTGTGAGAGAATCTGACTAGAGGGCTTCGTCAGGACATCCCAGCTGAAACATATTCACGCCTGTCACACAGCGCATACGCATCGGTTAAAATGATCGACTTCGTGCTTCATAAAATATTTAACAAAGATTCAATGTGTCCAAAACTGTCGTCACGGCCCCAGCCGTGACCCGTTTTTGGTTTTGCCCTGCCCTAGTGTTTCCCTGTGTCTTCACCTGTGTCTCGTTGAGTGGTTTCAGTTTGTCTTAGTCTTTGTCTTGTCCTTACCATTGTTACATAGAGTACCCTTTCTGTTTTCCCGTTTAAATAATAAACCCTTTGTTTGAGGCAATGTCTAGCTACTCTCCAAAAGCAACTATTGTTCATCCTATAACATTTTGGGGCTTTGAGAACCAGAAAGATCTCACCACCAGAGGTTCAGATGCATAAGCAAACACAAACCATGTGTTTTCACTGAGAGTGTTTAGCATTTCACTGGTCAACTTGAAGTAGGCCTGCTTTGAATCAAGCATTCTTAGAAACCTTCTCATAAAAGAGAGGACAGTGCCTACGGAGAATATAATAGCATTAGAAGTGAAGAGTGTTGACAATTCAAGAGTGTAGGGGGCCCAGATGTGTGAATTCGGAGACCTTACCAGACATGCTCTTCACCGAACATTGGCTGTTCTTTCTTTTCCTCTTGGGCCCATCTGGCCACCTGTAAAGAGAGAGGAAAACCGTGTTTGAAGGAGAGAGAGCCGAGGACTGAGTGAAAACATTTTCCTCACAAGTGTGTATACAGTCTTATTGGCGTATAATGCTTCAGGATTATACTGTATATTCTATTTCTTAGAACAGCTAAGTTGCCAGAGATAGCCTTTAAATAGACGCTGTAGGTGCTTAATCTGGGTCCACTTTGCCTCTGGCTGCATGTATGTGTTGTGTGAGGGTGTTGTGTTTGTGTGTGTGTTGTATGAGTGTGTGTCTGATCCCTGTCAGAATTTCCAATAGTCTCTATTTCACCATCTATGTAACTGTATTGATGTGTTTAATTCACACGCACGCACACACACACACGCACGCACGCACACACACACACACAAACAAAGACCTTTATAGAACCGTTATATAGATCATCGCCAGTTACACTCCCCGTTTGTCTTTGCAGTGGTCAGCACTCAAATGTCAATCAATAAACCCATTGTTAACTACTTTTGAAAAACCATTTGAATGGGAACCATTCCTGTTGTCTATTCCACTCTCTTTCTCCCTCTCTATTTCTCCTTTAATCTATCTCTATCTTCTGTCCAGGCTGTTAGGTAACAGCGAGACCCATTTTGTCACCCGACATACACACACACGTGCACACACACACAATCTTTTGCCTCCATCTGCCTCCCTACTCCCCTGTCTCTCCTTCTCGGTCCAACGTTATAACAGGGCAGACAAAACACACATATGCCCTATCACTTCATTCAATTCCAGTTTCCGTGGTTAGTTTGCTACAATAGCACTGCTGGACAGTTTTTCTTGGTTTAACTGCATGTCATGGAACTGAACACACACCTACATGCACACACCGACACAAGATGCATACATACACACACACACATCCCAACATCCGTACAAGCTCCACATCATGTACACACACACTCCACTAGCAGCTGACCTGTTAATGCAGTGAGGCTGCAGGACGTGCATGGTGATAGTCTGGATGCTCTAGTCCTATAGAGTGAACTAGTGTTCTCCGTAATCCCAAATAATCCAGTATAGAGTACTGTAGCCCTCTTGTAGTTTGCAACTTCCACAGAATATCAGATGCGAGTCTCCAGAGAATGTAGCAGACTGCAGTGTAAGCAGACTTAGTGAGCTGTTTGTTTTCGCTACCCAGTAAGAAGGACCGCTGAGGCACAGCCAGCCGGCTCACAGGTTTTGCTCAAACACACCCTTCCACTCTCCTCGCCCCACACAATATTTTTGTCTTTCCCCCGTCTCCCTCTCCTCTCTTCCAATCTCACTTCCTCACAAACTCCACCTACCTTCTCCCATGCTTATCCTCATCTCTCTCTCGCCCCTCCCCATCTCCGACACTCCTCCACTTTTAGTGTGTGCCTGTTGCCCCGCCCCCCCTCCCCCCCCTCCCCGTGACACCGCCCCTGTCACCGAAAAACAGAGGGCTACAGTAGTTTACTCCTCCGCTCAGCAGAGGTCTCTTTCTACCTCTCCCTTTCTCCCAAACCCCTCCACCTCCTTATTTCACTCTCGGAAAACAAATTAATTTCGGCGACGGAAGACCTCACTCGTCAATCCTGACTTTGATACGGCTCGAGTGATGCAATACAAAGTAGTGTAATACACTGTGGCTTGTTTCCTTCTATCGACCCGTTTCCTAAACAGAGTGAGAGAGAGAGAGAGTCCACCACTATGTTGATGCCACAGTGTCTAGTCAGGTCATGTTCTAGCGGTGTCCTCAGATAATCCTCACAGTCTCTGTCCTGGCTGACCTTGATGCTGCATCCTGTCCTTCCCTCTCTGTCTCAAGGACATGTTCCACCATGTCCCTCCCTACCCATCACCAGAACTGAACCCCGCCATGGTCAACACATCTTGGGGTTAGGGGAATCAGGATGACGTGGTCGGGTTGCATGCAAAACAAGGCAGGGTACTTTCACAGATTGGCAATCATTGTAATGTAGGAAACACATATCTGTAAAATTATATTGGGAAGAGTGGGGGGGGGACACCTAAATTAGCTTTTGTTGTCTTTACTGAATTCTTTAAAATGTAATGCAAGTCAAGTGTTGCTTGGTGTGGCATCTAGTCTGCTTCTGGATTTAACAACTGATCATACACCCAGAGGGATAGGTATAACTCAGTGGTACACTATTTGACTGCAGATTAAGAGGTCTCAGGTTCAAAAAACTGATGAGACACACAGACCATATTGCTGGTACATTTTTGGAATAAGGCATGTAAATATGAATCTGTTATTCATCTGTTATTAATCGGTGCAAAACAGTAGGCCTACATTTCATATGCCTCAGGCTGAGCACAGCTATCTACCCTTACACCCTGCTCATTAGTTAAGGCTGGTAACTGAATTGCTAAATTGGGAGCAAAACCGACCCAAAGAATATCCTTAAGGTGCTATTTAAACAAAATCCTTTTCCACGCACAAACACACGCACGCACGCACGCACACACCCACGCACACTTGTCACTGTTGCTGCTTCAGGCTCTGTGTGTTCACATGTGTGTGTATGTGTCCAGACAACTCAGTGACTCAGTTCACACAGGGAGAGGGTGTGGGGGAGGAGCATGAGGCGGCTCCCTCCAGGACACGTGCACTAACATCCTCTGCTCCTCATCCCCCAACCCACCCACACCCACACTGTCACACACACAGTCACACACAGTACCCAGCACACAGTGACGAGCACAGCAGCAGACAAGTGACAATCCTCTGCTGGCGTCACATATTGATGTGTCCTGGACTGTCCTCTGTTCCTGTGACTCCATCTGCCCGACCAACCCCCCCCTCACCCCTCCCTTCCCCCTAATCCTCCACTCTCTGTTCCGCTAATCCTCTCACTCTGCACATACAAACAAACACAGATGCACATGCAGTACACACGCCTACACACACAGATGCACATGCAGTACACACGCCTACACACACAGATGCACATGCAGTACATGCGCCTACACACACACATGCATGAAGAAACAAGCATTGACACCACTCAACACACATTCTGTACACCCAAAAACACACACATATATAAATTATAAATACAAACAGAATGCACGTAATAACACACACTTAACCACCCACAAAAACAACCCAGCCTTGCGTAAGTACACAGTCCCTGTAACCCTGAGTTGTGCTGGTCTGCCCAGGCCTGACATTGCTTTGGATTTTACAGGCTGCATGATAGACCTGGCCTCTGCACATTTCATGAGCAGCTTCTGTGTGCATGTAAGTGCCCATGCCAGGGGGAAGAGGGGGGAGAGGAGAGGAGGGAGAGGGGGAGGAACAGACGGGAGGCCGATCCAGGAAGAGAATCTCTAGATCTCTCTCTCTATGAATCCCAATCTTGCTTTCTGTATCCCTCCCATCGCTTTATCCATCTGTCAATCTATATAGCATCTAGCTCTTTACTGTGCAATCATTGTGGTATGTGAGTATGTACTGCACATGTATGTAGATGTGTGTAAGGGGTTGGGAATAAACTCATAGTGACTGGTTGGTGTCATACTGGTGTCATAATAGTATATTATTCCCTTAGTCTTTTATCTGATCTGAAGCTGTTATCGGCATGGTGGTTGCATTCAGTTCACTGAGGCACATCTACTGGGACAGGTAAGGATTGAGTTATGTTACAAACTGTGTGACAATCCTGGTCTAGGATAATCAAGGCCCTCTTGTCTGTCAGCAGACTGACCTGCAGAATGTATGATGTAGGTGAAAACCAACTGACTTGGGAGACAACAACAAAACTATTTAAAGACACACAAAAAACATGCACACACACACACACACACACACGCACACCTTACCGTTTCTCTTCTCCCTCTGATACGCTAGGGTCCTGATCGTTGGACATGTGCTCCATTCACCTCAATTCCATCCAGTAGCCAATCAGAAGAGACTGAGGCAGGCCCCAACCTCTCTAGTCAGCTTAGCATTCGCCGGTGGCTCCGTCAATCGACGGCCATCGTTGGATCTGGGAAGTGAATGGTTGGGTGGTGCTGAGTGGGTGGGACATCAGGGGAGCGGCAACGTATGGAGCCAATGAGTAGCCTCTGGAGAACGTCTGGGACCAATAGAAAAGGGGGGAACAAAAAGAAAAAATATCAGGTGAACATCAATCTTTTTGTTTATTGCTCATCAAACATACCAAGTAATTTAATGTTGGCCATATTGAAGAAAACAAACACCATATTTACATTTAAATACTTCAGCAGAGTTTAAACAATGTTTTACAGTAAATACTTGTATTCAACAGCAGGGACACCAGAGGAATGTATACCAATATCCCAGCACCAGGGCCCAGGATGAACATGTAACCTAGCCTAGTTTACAGACTACAACAAGGGATTCATAAGCCAAACTTCATCACTGAATAATGAATTCATTAGAATAGCCTATGCATTATTCAAATCCTCCATCTTGTTTTAATACTTCCATAATTGTTAAACAGCACAGGTGTCTTCATTTAATCTGCCACTGTTGGACTAGGATTTCTCTTTTTTCCCCACTGTTCTTCTTCTGGTTTGCAGAGCTCTGCTGCCACTGCTTCCAACATGGTTAACAGGGTGGTCATCTATAGTCAGGGATGCAGCTCCCATTCTGGGTAGTTTCATATGAGGGGGGTCAGATGGCTGAGCGGTTAGGGAATCGGGTTATTAAGAAGGTTGCCCGTTCGATTCCAGGCCGTGCGAAATGACGTTGTGTCCTTGGGTAAGGCACTTCACCCAACTTGCCTTGGGGGAATGTCCCTGTACTTAGTGCAAATCGCTCTGAATAAGAGCGCCTGCTAAATGACTAAATGTAATGTATGAAGCCACACACAGATATTATGAATCTCTGTTCAACTATGAGACTGATTTGACTCAGCAGACAAGCTAGTAATTTGGCGTTGATATGTATGTAAAACATCTTGTCTTACGGTGAGTGTAGGGCCCAAATGCAGGAGAGGTAGCCAGGCCGAGCGTTAAACAAGGGTTTATTAATAATACAGAAACAGGACAAACAGGATACTCACAGTAACATTGGCAAGGACAAAAAAAAACTGGACCCAAAACAGGAACTTAAATACACAGAACCAAACAAGACACAGGTGGACACGATAACACTAACGAGAACTGAAACCACTCAACGAGACACAGGTGAAGGCAATGACAGACGCAGGGACACAGTAATGGCAGGGCAAAACCAAAAAGAACAAGAGGGCACTAGGGATACTATCACTGGATTGCAATGACAGAAGAACATGTTGTACTGTTTACAAGTGCTCTGTCTTAAACAATTATACAGCGTTTCCAGTAGATGGCGTATGTGTGTGGATAATTTTGGGCCAGAGCTCACTCTCTTCATATGGAACACCACTGTGAGTTATTTTGTACAGGCACACACACACACCCACAAACACACACGCAGTCTCTACGTTGCTAAGTTCTACGTTGCATTTGAAGGTCTACTGATCAATGCATAGACTGACAGACACATACATTCACACACCTTGGCTGCTACCCATGCTCATACTGATTACCTGAGAAAAAACATCAGATGATCACCGAAGCCTCGCATTATGCAGCCAAACTGCAGTGCTTTACCCGTACGGACCAGAAGAGGATCTACTAGACCTTAGGGCAGCATCTGATCTGAATACAGTGTATCTGTCCAAACCCTGACCCTACCAAGCACAAGGGAGTAGACTGGTCAGAGTGGTTCTACTGCTCAGCCTCCCACGGCTCAGCGTGCAGGGGTGACGTGACCGAGCAGAGACTGCTTTCCTGGTCAGACAAGTCTAAGAGTATTTGTGGTAATAAGCTAATGACCAATTAAAGCCCTCAAGCGTGCAAACCTGGTGAGACTTAGTGTGTCCGCTTAGGCTGTTGCTATAACAAGGCCAAAGACAAGTTTACACACCAATGTGTATTCACGTAGCTAATGTAATTTTATGTGGAAACCGAATATATATCATTTTATATATATAAACAAGTACACTGTATAACTGTATGTATATTTGATTTACGTTGCCGGCAGTTGGTTTTTCCCCGAGGAATACAAGTTGTTGAAATATCATTTTTTCTCCTGATCTTGAGTCAACCTTTCCTCCCTTTTTTCCTCTTCTTCCACTGCCGTCAATCTCCACTCTCGCCTTTCCATTGGTCTTTTTCTCATCACTTTTTATTTTGTTTATTTGATCCCGCCCTTTTCAGTTGTTTAGTAGTGTGCTTGCTACCAGAAGGCACACTACTGATATATATATTGTTTAGGTCTATTAATATAGCTGCCACAACTCCTAACATTTTTAGACTTCATAGACATGAAATGTGTCAAAATGTGTGCCTGCAATTACATTTCTATTGTTTTGTGGAAGGTTTTGTTGCACGGTTGATGAAAGTTTTTTTGGGCAAAATATGTACCATCAGGGCTAGCTAGCTTACACCCTAATAGTCACGTGATTGGAAACAAGCTAAAACCACGCCTAGTCCCGTCTACACCAGGACCGCAGGTGCTTTTCTGGCATCTATAACTTTGAAGTTCAGAAAACAACACTGGAGTCTTGGGGAACGTATGATTTGGCAAGCACACACAACTGTGTGTATTCCAGTAGTAGGAACTAGCTATTTAGCTGGAGCTGCATCAACAGTGTCAACCTTGGCAGTTGATATCAGTACACAGCTGGAGACTACGGACAGCTGGGGTGACCACAAGCACACTTCACAATTTCCCAAGATATTGTACCTCTCTAGTTATCCTTGTCTTCTTTAGGCTCTATGCTAACTACTCTCAATTAACATACGTTGATTTGGGGCAATATCCCCAGTAGAGGAAATGTCTTAGTATGGACAGATGAAGAAAAAACCTTTATAATTACTTATCAGTAAGAGTACTTTTTTTGTGTGTTTAATTTGCAACTTGTTCTACTAAATAGCTTGGCTTCTCTCTACTTCAATATGTAACACTTTCTCCCGTTCAATCGTGTGAATTATTTTCCCAGTTGATTGAATAGCTCTCCCTCCACGTTCCTCAACATTAAAATCAAGTTTTTATTAAAGTGAAGCTTCTTTGAAGGTGAAACACAGCCTTATTTATTGCAGTATGGAAATAGACATACACATCTCCACTCACCCCACCTCCCTCTGTTTACTTATATCTTCTCTTCTACCCTTCCCTTCTATATGAACTCTATCAGGGACATACTCTGGCAAGGCTCTACATGTGGGTTGCCAAGAATGCGGCTGCTAGACCTGACCTTCCATTCCCCTCCGCTTCCTCCCTCTGCCTCTATCAAGTGTGAGGACCTCTTCCTCCCTCTGGCCTCTCTCTGTTACAACACAACAAGCCTTTTAACTTAATGGTTACTGACCAATGTTTTTGGGAGGGGGGTGAATGTTATAGTCTAATACTGATTAGGTGATTTTTTGGCCGGTACAAGAGTGTCTGCTAAATGTAAAATCCCTAATCTGGCAACCCTAACAAATTAACTGATTATATGTTTATTGGGGAGGACCGGCAACTCCAAAATGATGGAATGGTTTTGTGTTTACATCCATTTGCACTGCATGCAGTTCAGCCTAGCTTGCTGCTTCGACTAATCTGACTAGTAAGCATAAACAACTTCTGGAATTACACCCGGCAGGGGGGGTGCAGGGGGTGTGGAGGTGAGGCCCCACTACAGCCAGGCCCCACAGGGCTAGAGGACACAGATAAGGAGCCAGCACAAGAACCAAACCTCCACGGCCCAACACCTTCAACTGGCACTGGTCGATGCTGTCCATGCCAGGCCCAAGGACTGGACCCACTGGGACATGTTTTCTGGTTCTCTCAGGAGATACTCTCGATGCGATCACAGATCAGCGAGGTTCATTTCATAAGGATGAGAACTGACTCCAGTGCTAAATCGATGCCATACAGAAGTAGGGTCATCAATACAGAGGGACAAGGAATACATATCCCAGACACACGCAGAGAGAGAGTGACAAACAGATGGAGAGAGATTGAGAGAGAGAGAAAGAGTTTCTATGTCAGGGTGAATCTACCGAACAGCCTCGCTGGGATTGTGAGGCTGTTTCCCTAACTCTCAACCAACACAAACACTTCCAGTCAACATGGCTCTTCTGGGGGACACAATGAAAGCAGGTAGAAGTGTGGGAGAGCACACTTCCTGAAAAGGAGGAAGAGGAACAAAACAAACAAACGGAGGATAAGGGAGCATGGGGAAAAGTGAGAAGGGAGAGAACAAGGTGCAAGGAGAGAGGGGGGGTGGTGGGTGGGTGGGGGGGGCAGTTGTGGTTCGACATTGTAAAGTTGCCAGATCGGCCCCTCCCAGACTAGCCCAGCAGGGGTCTGGGGGAGTGGCACCACTGTCACATCTCATCAACACTCTATAAAAGATGAAGCTCCTTCTTTGATGTGGTGTTTTTCATCCTGCCAGCACAGCCTGCCCACAGTCATATGTTGGGCGATATGAGAGACAAGGCAGGAATGTTAGACATTATGTGGTACTGTATGGTGTGGTCCCCCCTTTAAGTGCATGCTGGGAAGTGTCTATGGCTATAAGACTGGCTTGTATTTATACGTATAAATAATGGCAGTTGAGGAGAAGGTCTGATATTATCTGGTATTGGTGACTAGTCCATTTCAACAGTTGTTTGAATGTGTGCGTGTATGTGTGCGCACGCGTGTGTTTGAATCTGGAGGTTCTGGTTTCTTTATGGCTGTATAATCTTTCAGGACTGTGAACAATGTACTTCAAAGGCATGGGCAGTTCTGGTGTTTTACTGGTCTGGGTTAATGCAACACCTCCTCCGTGTAAAGAACTCATATTAGGAGACCCAAGGCCTGTGGGCAGATGCTGTGTGGAGATTTGAGGTCTACACAACACGATGGAACACATAGGAAAACCCATGCTCCAATTCTGTAATGTCCTTATAGGAATATATCCCTTTTTCATATTAGCCTGTGGCTCGTTACTAGACGGCCACCGGCGAGGACATTTCAGAAGCTGACTTTATGGGCTCTTAGAATACGGCCCAGATAACAGAGAATCATATTCTACATACGCCCGTTTGACTGAGAGAAGCAGGTTGATCTTGGGAAACACCATATGTTATATACATCAACAGGTCGTATGAGACGGAGCAGTTGTGCAACCAGTTTGACTGGATAACATCAAACAAGCCCTCAGTGAAACCAAACTAAACGCCACACACATATTCAGACTTTTCTGATAATCTGATAAGGCTCTGTGAGTACAGTAAGTACACAGTAGTTTCATTGTCTAAACCACTGAGCATGTATGATCTGATCACAGAGCAGGTAGACGGTTATTCTAAAAGAGTAGTAATCATTGGAATAATTGCCTATACTGAATATACAGTACATAAAATGCATAGCAAAGTCTCTTTCAGGTACCATCTGAGAATGTAGTATTTCAAATGATGAGTAGGGAATGGACATATTTACTGTCTGAATGTAATACTGTAATAACGTATTCTGAATAATTTCTGATGATGTTTATAATGATGTCTACAATGTTTACTGCTTTTAGATTATCATTGTTAAGTGATTTTTACATACATTTTCTCTTTTTGTTGGACCCCAGGAAGATGAGCTTGTCCCACTTTGGTGACAGCTAATGGGGATCCTTTTAACAATAAACCATAAACAATAAACAGTACAGAAAGTTCTGGATGAGTTGCCAAGCTTTACTCAATGCCCAGAGACAGCCAGCTCGCTTTCAATCTCACATGTGAGTAACAGAAGCGATCCCGCAAGAAGTAAACCCAATTTTAGATTAATGCCATGTACGTAGATCTTTTAATTTTATTTATGTTGACCCAAAGTTGACATCCTTTCACCATGAACTCCCCATCAACTGTTCTTGGCGGAGCAGTGACATGTGAAAGTGACCATGTCTGAGCTTCTGTCCTGCGACTAGAGGAACCACCTGACCTGGGAGTCCAGCTCAGGTCAGGTTTGTTTACCTGACATACGGGGCTCGGATTGGGGCAAATGGATCAAAGTTGAAGCGCCAAAAATTAAGAGTACGGCCAGAAGTTTATAACGCTTAATCTACTGTGCCACAGTAAAGAAGGCTGTGGAAGCCTTTCATTGGACGAGAGAGAGGTTATTCTTTCAGAGCGCAGCCAATTAGATAATTGGATTAACCACAACATGTTTTCGGGAGTGAAAAGACACAGAGACAGGAAAAAACAAGGAGAAAATTGGAAAGTGATGAATCAAAGGAATAGAGAAAAAGACAAAATACTGTGAAAGGAATGAGAGAGTAGGATAGAGTCAGACAGAAGTTCATATAGAACTCAAAGGTTTATGTAGAACTCAGAGGTTCTAGGTCACCCAGAGCAGCAGGACAGATTGAAGATGGGGGTCAGATGGCTGAGCAGTTAGAAAATCGGGCTATTAATCAGAAGGTTGCCGGTTTGATTCCTGGCTGTGCAAAATGACGTTGTGTCCTTGGGCAAGGCACTTCACCCTACTTTCCTCAGGGGTAATGTCCCTGTACTTAGTGTAAGTCGTTTTGGATAAGAGCGTCTGCTAAATGTAAATGTAAGATATAGGCCAACGCTCTTAGCTAACAACTCTGACAGCGAGCAATAATATTAATGGATAGTGGATAATGTATCAGCTTTTCTGCACTCATTGTAGCAGACTGATGTGACAAAGGAGGAGCACCAAGAGTGACTTCTATTCCACAGTGTAAGACTTGATTTTGGGGCCATTCAGATGGTCAGCGGTAGGTAGGTTAAGAAGACCTGGTCATGAAGACTCTGGAAACGTTGTTATTCCAGATTAGTGCCTGGCGAGTCCTGTCCATTCGCAGGACTTCCAGTCATGTGAGCTGGGTCGGTCAGTCACTGTGCTTCCTTCTGAGATGGGCGGAATGTTCCAGCACATGCTGCAGAACCAGGTGGGATTTATGAAGTGTTAAGAATGTTAGCTTCCAGCCCAACCATAGCATACCCATGCACAAATCAGTACATACATAACACACACACATGCAAACCCGGATACAGAGACATACACACACACAGCGCAGGTTTAACCATCTGGGAGCAGTCTACACTTTGCTGGCGCCATCGTGGTTCCCTATGCTTGTCTCTAAGCCTGATGTATAGAGGGGGCCAGGGCACTAAAAACATGCATACATTCATCACACACACACACACACACACACACACACACAGTCACAGACCACACGCCCTCTTTCACGAGCCACCAGGCCCAGCCACAACCCCTCCATCTCTATTTGGCCACAGGCAATCACACCTCCGCCCCCTACAGTACACCCGGTTCCTCTAACAATGGCCTACTCTTCCCCAGTCTGTGGCCGAGCTTCACATGTGGCCAATGGGAGCAGGGCTACTGTGGGCAGTGTTTCTATATGAGAGTGTGTGGGCACACGCTAAGACTCTGTATGTGACTCCCATACAGCCTGGGATCTTCAATACTCGTAGGAAATGTCTGGGTAGATACTGTGATGCTGTCCTCTGATAGGCTGGGGTATTTCTCCAACCCTGTCAGACTCACAGGAGGACCTACAGTGCCAGGTGGTCAATATGATTGATAGACTGTACATCTGGGCAACACATTAAGCAGATTTGCACATTTGTCAATCATTCTCCGGCATATTGACTAAGATCGAATACACTGATTAAGATTAGGCCAAGCAAGTGTAGTCATCGATCAACGAGCAAATATACATTGAGCACATATGCTTGCAAACACACACACACACACACACATCTTTAGGATGAAAACATCCCAAATAAGCCCAGTATGCGCTCTTCTGCTAAGCCATGCGACGAGCTACGACTGGACCTGCTGTTCCTGTATGGAGCATGCCTCTTCAACAGCCCAGGAGCATCTCTGATTGGACGAGGGGCTTCTTCTATTTGCTATACATCAGAAGGGTTGCTATATGCAGCAGGTGCAGGGGAAGGGAGGACATCGCCATGGCAACACGAAGCGACGGGGGGTTTACGTGTTATGGTGCTATGATGTGACCGGATTATCAATGGAAGTTAGTACATGTGGCTTTTGTTCAAGGAGGGTGGGAAGGAGGGAGAGACGGAGGGAGGAGAGGGGAGAAGAGAACCAGTGGGAGTGGGGTTAGGCAGGGAGACATGCTGAGCATCAGATCAAGGTGTGTTGGAAAACACACAGATCAGGAAAAGGTAAAGAAACAGGCCATGTTCAACCGTATCCAGCAAACCTCAACCCTGATTTCCAAACGAGTGCGTGCCCTCTCCCTCTGGTGCCTATCCACAGCTTCTCATTGACCCCAACGTGACCCCGCCGCTCTGCTTCCACAGCCCACACGCTGATTAGCCAATCAGTGGGTCAGAGGGGTTTACCATGGATTATTCTAACAAACAACATGCGCTAGCTGCCTGGTACTTAGACATGGCTATGATCTACGAACGCTTCACTCCCGGCACCTTTCACACAGGTACAGTTGGTAAATGCAGCAGTCTAGGGGGTGACATCACAGGACAGAGAGAACACAAACTTACCCTTTAACCCTTTACTGTCAGTGGGGTTTCCAGACAGCCCCCCCAGTCGTAGCCCAGTCTGTGTTCCTGGCCAGTTACAGATCGCCTGTCTGTCGGACAGCCTGGACGGGCGCCGGGAAGGTGACAGGTGCCACTGAGTACCGCTCTCTACGACGCAGTGACATCACAGGGATCAGCGGACAGACATCCGCTCAGCTCAGCTTCCGGAGACGCTCGATAATCTACAGAACAACAACAGAAGAAGAAAGTTTGGCCATCATACTTAAGTCAAAATGTTCATCCAAATTGACTCACATTACATGCATTTTTCTAGAACAGGTTCATCAAAAGACATGACCAGTTGTTGTTAGTAGAGCTTTCTGTTAGAAGGGACATAAGATTTGACACTTTACTGGCTCCACTGCCACTGCCTCCAGACTGTCCGCTTGGTCATCAGCAGACACAGTACCATATCATAACCTAACATACACAATGAAACAAGGTCTGTGTTACACTGGTTGCCTATAAGATGATTGTAAAATAAATGTGGAAGAAATTAAACATCATAATACTACAGTATCATTTAATGTTTTGTTTATTTATAATTTCCTGAATACAGTAGCAATCATACAATTGTAGTAAATTCATTTTTTACAAGGAAATGACAGTTTAGCAACTGTAATTGAAGCATAGAAGACAAATAAGCAACATCATTGAGAGTTAGAATGCACAGCCTGGCTTGAGAATGATGTTATTCTATCCATTAGAGTGCCAGGGTTCCTTTCTAGAATGCTAATGATCGTTCTCAGGTAACTGATTGGTGAATTTAATGATTTCAAACTGCCAGATGCTATTGAGATTTTCAATATATTGTATCTGAAGACAAAAAAAAGATAAAACAGCTCACGACAGAATACCAAAAAAAAGCATTATCGATCCAATGAGCAACTACTATAAATGTGTGGTGTATCTGCATGGTGTGTGTCTGTGCGGTGTGCGTTTGTGTGGTGTGTGTCTGTGTGTGTATCTGCACGATGCTTGTGTTTAGTCACGCGTATGTGAGTGTGTTAAATTAAACCCTTCTGGTTTGTAAGCACTTCCCATCAGTGAAGCCTGCACCTCTACAACTTAATGAAGTTTACTGCAATCATGTACTTCTGGGGAGCCTATTTTAGAACGGGTCACACATTCAACATGCATTCCAACCACTACTGTACAAAACCCCCAGCTCTGTGTGAGAACCATCTTTTCCCTATGTTACCTTGGAAACAGTCTTGTGATTTAGCTACCGAGCAAGCAAGGAGAAGGCAAAGCCCCGCCCTCCTCCAAACAAGCGGACTAAAGTACACAAACCCACACACTCATAATCAAACGCACACAATCAAAACCACACATAATCAATCACACTCAAACTCTTTTTCTATTTTACCCCACATTAATTACTGGTTGGAAAAAAAGACTCAGGGCCAGACGTTCAAACAAGATATCAATTAGTGACTGATTGCAGACACCCTCATTATTTACAGTGTCACAGGGGAGGACAAAGTGTAGGGTAGGACAGCATCATTCGGCAGGAGGCCCCTGGAGCCTGGAGCAGGGGCCCCTAGTTCTCTTGCTCATCTTCAGTCATGCAGACAACACAACAGCCAGGAGAGGACAGGAAAGGTAGTCTGTTTCTCAGAGGAGTGCGTGTGAACAGACCGGGAGGAGGCCCGCCTAAAGTTCAAGCGATACATCTATTGACGTGACGAGATCTTCGCTTCGAAACAGACCCATCCTTGTGCCTTGTAGCCTTGCAGTATAACCGAGAGCGTCGCACATCCATGCATCACCCAAGTCCCTAGCTGACCTGCACGGCTTAGCTTGTCTCTGTTTAGCATCACAGAAAAATAAGGAGCTGAGTGTACAAACAGAGCATGAATCATACGGCACTCTCTTAAAAGACGAGTGCTAAGGTCAAACAGACACCATGCTATGCCTGCGCCTCTGCTTTGGCTGTGTGGATCCAAGCCTGGCTGTGACTGGTTGCTGGTGACATCAGCTCCGTGCGCTATCTGATCCCCCTCAGAGATGAACGTAGATAGAGATCCATCTGGACCTTTATCTCAACAGCCCTCACCCGCCCTACCCCACAGAACCACCTCCCCCAGCTCCTTGAAACCCTTCCTAGTCCTTGCCCCAGCCCGGCACAAACATGGGGGGTGGGGCTTTGGAATCAGTATGCATAACAGGGCTGGGCGATATAAAACATAAATATAAACTAAATGAATATAAATTAAATCAAAATGTATTTTTATAGCCAAGCAATGTCACAAACGGTGTCAGTGTGTGTGTGTTTGTGCACAGAGGAGCAGACAGTGATCTAAAACACAAACAATACAAAAAAATATATATATTAACATCATATAAAATATGATATTCGCGATATTTTCACATTTTGCATCGTCATCAAAATAATTGCGATATTATCGCTAATATTCGATATATCGCCCAGTCCTAATGCATAATAACCTGTTTTATGTCTCATATTCACGTGATGAAAAATTCACCTAAAATTCCCTCTGTTTACACTACACAGACTGTGTTAGGTGCTCTTATCATGTTTCAAGTCAGCTTATCGTCTTATCAAGTGCACTAACGTTAATAAAATCAAGGATGAGTCAAAGTCCACTAGCCACATCAGTCAGGGTGGCATCCCTTGGCATCAGCTGACTCCATATCTTCCAGAACGAGTAGGAACATGGAATCATGGGATTTCCTCAGGGGAAGTTAGATTATGTGTACTGCAACAGTGCATGCAGGTGTAAGTGTGTATAATGTTTGCCTGCGTGTGTCTGTATGTGTGTGAGTGTGCATGCGCGGCCTGTATGTGCCAATGTGTGCATGTGTGTGTACACTTCTATTCCCTCCCTCTGAGTAACCAACCCAGTGACAGGTCTTCTCTCTGCTCCCTGGCAGTCAAACAGCAGAAATAAAGGTGTGCCGACCAGAGCAGACTCCACAACAATGCTCACTGATCAGAGGCACACACTTCACTGGGTCTCAGCAGGCTTAGGCTCAAGCTTGGCCTCCTTGGCAATGGAAATGTTCCTACTAGGAACACACACACCCCACCCTAGAACATACCGGAAAACAGTACGCTATGCTACTATAACAAGCACAATTGTTCTTTGAAGAGCCATCTTTACATCTACAAGATGTATATCAGAGGAATCTCCCTCTCCAAGCATCTGACTCGCTGCACTGTTTTCTTTTCTTCCTCTCTGTTGTGTATGTTGAACTGTTTAGGTTAACACACACACAAGCACACACACACACAAACACACACACACACATGCAAGCCCCCACATGTATTCACATTTGCAGCCAGGCTGAACAGGTCTGGTGAGATGTACATGAACAGTTTACCGACAGCAGTGCATTGTCACATCATCCGTCACTGACAGCTACCTCTGTCTCTGAACACACACAATGAGCGAGGAGAGGAGAGAGAGAGAGAGAGAGAGAGAGAGAGAGAGAGAGAGAGAGACAGACGGACAGAGAAATATAGAGCACGGTGACTAAGCAGTCGGTGCCCCTTGAGGGGCCTCTCCTATGTAATGTACAGTATGTGAGTTAGCTAAGGCCGAGGGTATGTGAGGAGACCGGTGGCCAGCCACATTGGTGACTAAATCCAGAAACGACACTGGGAAAGCTACGGATGCCCGTGTTCACAACATATACAGTAATCTGCCCTCCCCTTGAGCTAGCCTGTTTAGAATTGATTTGCTTTTACATAGATATACATATCCTCTCTCCTATAATCTCACTCTCTCCTTACCCCTCCCCCCTGTCCTCCATACCGCTTCACTTCCTCACACCCTCCCTTCTTTCCTTTCCCCCCTACACTCCCTCACAACTCCCCATGCGTTCTACCATACGTTCTACCATAAGAATGTCTGGACACCTCCAAACAGACCTATATATACATATGTGCTGTACAAATATAAGAGAGTACAGACAGTGCTATGGGTTGGTGCATGAGGGTATGATGAAAAGTGAACTGCAGGGTATTATGACCCTGAGGAAAGTAGCGGTGTGTTAATACAATAATTAACCATCTACGATCTGAAAGCACAAGTGACAGCGGACTACATAAGCTTGTCGGGAGTATCGAGAAAGGAAATCCTGCCAGGTTGGTTGACGTCTCTTAAGGTTCGAATGTGCTTGATCTTTCCACTTTCACTACTGACAACTGACAACCAACACGGATGTGTGACCACATATTAAAAACACAGCTTTTCGTTTAAACCTAGACTTACACCTTCTCTCTTTCTCTCTCTCTGGGTCAATGAAAGGGTGGGATAGTAAAGAGAGCTGTCCTTGTGCCTTGTTTTAGGTCCATTGGAAGGTTTCCAGACATTCTTATGGGAGAATCAGAGGGGGTGAGGTGCAAAGGGGAGAGAGGGAGTGCGAAGGAACAGAGGGTGGAGGGGGACAGGGGGAGAGAGAAAGAGGGGAGAAGGGCTGAGGGGGAGTGAGGGGATCGTTGAACGAGGTAAACTTGAGGGCTGAGAAAATCAGTCGACCTGTCAATTTACACTGGTATGGAAACACACTTACAACTATAGAGCTCTACTAAAAACCTATCATGGCCTGTTATAGCACTACAGTCTCACCCTATGGAGAAAAAAACCTGCCTAGTAATAAGAGTGGACTGAAGACTATAAATGTAAAGCACTTGGTGAAGCATTAGATTGTATTTACATTTCTGTCAGTGAGGGCTTGACACTATTTACTGTGCAGCAAAAGGGTGTGTGCTGGGGGAGGGAGGGTCGAGTAGAAGAACATGATGTACTATCCAGGGACCAGAGAGTAGCAGACAGTGTACACCACACACACATACATACACACACACACACACACACACACACACACAAACACACATCCAGTGAAATAGAGGTCACTGATAAAAGCTTGCATTTGCTCAGTGTGTAGCTCTTCTGAAGAGATAACAATGTTCTATTGCTACTTTGGGTGTGTTACGCAAACTGGTGACAGACACACATACACACACTAACAAACCCACACACACACACACACACATATGACTGCTCCAGGTAGCATGTTGGTGGGGCGGGAGAGGTGCATGTCTGATTACTCTTGGACTCCATAGCAACTGTTCTGGTGGGCTTTCTGTATACATCTTACGTAATACTGAGCCCAGAATGAGGGAGAAGGAAGCGGGGAAGGAGGAAAGACACAATGGAAAGAGAGATGAGTGGAGGAAGGAGTAGAGGTGGAGGAGCTAGTGTGTGTGTATTTCATACATGGTTCTGCTCTAATGTGTCAAGAGTTCAGACTTTGACACACTGCACAACTCACTCCATGTGGCAGGCAAACCACAGCCAGGCTGAGAGAGAGAACATTCGGGGGGTCCTGTGCTGTTAGAGTTCCCCATCCCACAGAGTACCCACAATGGGAGCTTGTGCCACCCCCTCCGTGGAACTACAGACCCGCTCCGTGGAACTACAGTTTCATGCTAATATCGCTTTTAAACCAATCAAAAACGTGAAGCACGGACCGTGTTTGCACCCAGCTGAAGACTCACTCTCAGAGATGGCTCATGCTCCTGAACAGGAAACACAACACCACAGATGCCGTTAACAGCAAACATAACGCTCAAACGTACTTCCTGTGACTGTGTCAACAAAAAGCAGGTACAACAAGATCTCAAAATGAAGAATTGTATAAGTTCAAGTGCTTCATACATAAAAATAGCTCATGTTAAAGAGAGTGGCCCTGAAGAGCGAGAACTCATTAGCAAATCAACAGCCACGAGACACATCCAATCAAGCTTCCCAATCAAACTTCACGAGACAAACTTGTGCATGAGCCGCTCTAGGGACACGCTCTCCCTCTTCTCCCTGGTTCTCGCTCTCTCTGTCCTCTCTGCCTTCCCTGGTCTCTCTCTTTCCTTCTCGAAATACTTGCTATACTCCTCCTGGACACCTTGTGCACTGTAAGTACTCTCTTCCAGCCACTCATTCATTACATATTCATTTGGATGTGCTCTATGACACTTTAGAAAAGACACTTGACACCACTAATGCCAGAAATGACATGACACAATTAGTATGTTGTCACGTGCGTCGTCATTTGAGAAGCACTCCACGCCATAGAAGCACTGCCACAGGATGAAGAATGTGTGCATTTTAACCCACACATGGTGCAAGTTATCATAACTAAGCCGTTTGTCTCACACACGCATGCAAACCAACACACACACGCACACAATGTTTACACAGTCGCCATCATTTCTTTGACAGTTACATTTGGTGGGAAATAATAAAAAGCCCTAATGATTAAATGTACAGAATGACGTTCAGTGACACGCAGACACACACGCAAGCACACAGAGTAAAGGGTTACGGGCCCCATTTGGCTATACAGTCAGTTACATATTAAGCCTACAGGTGAACTCAATATGCACCTGCATGTTTGGTGTACAATCCAATCTGGTGCTACGTGCCAAACCAAAGAGGACCATGGTAGCTGTAACTGGAGCCCGGTGACATACAGTATAGTATGCAAGGATGGTGATAAGGCTTCAGCAGGCTGGTATGATAACAGAGTACATCTGCTCTATTAACACACAGACTCATAAAGGCACACAACTGTGTTAGTGTGTATTTGTGTGCGTGAACTTGTGAGTGTGTTCAAGTGTTAAGGGTGCAATGACCATGGCACACGGTAACGGAGCAGCCTCCATGGCCTCAGGCAGGATGCATTCATTACCCTGTGCATAGAAATAACTGACAACCACAAAGACCGCACTGTTAAATTAAGTGTGTATGATTTGATCATCCCCCTGTGCAACACAGTGCGTCTGAAACATTAGATCAAAATATCTCAGCAGGAGGAATGTCCAGAAGGCAAGACAAGTGACCAATCAGGGCTGAGATCTTGGTTCGGATTATCTCCAAACACCCGTTGAGTATACAGTCTTCTTGGTTTACTGTTGTAATCTCTGACTTGCACAAGATATAAGACTAATGTCTCTTCTCCCCACTTCACTGGGGAAAGTGTGTGTGTGTGTGTGTGTGTGTGTGTGTGTGTGTGTGTGTGTGTGTGTGTGTGTGTGTGTGTGTGTGTGTGTGTGTGTGACTGTGTGTGACTGTGTGTGACTGTGTGTGACTGTGTGTGACTGTGTGTTAGTTTGTTGGGGGTGGAGAGTGGTCAGGATATTGCAAGAGTTTGTGCCTTTGCCGTATAGGGGACACATGCGGTTTCAATTTGGTTTGCCATAGCCGGAGGCACAGAGAGAAAGCATTACAACTAGGATACATAGTTTGTCCACATGTCACATGCAGGCCATCAAGCTATGGGACATGTTATTGACAAAAAAATGTATGAAACAACTCAGCACATTTGTCAACTGACTCAACTCGTGCTCTTTCAAAATGAGAACAATATGTTCACTCGAGGCAGAAAGCACATTTGTTTTTTCGAGCGTTTCTTGAAACTGTGGGTTTCAGTTCCAGTCCCCAAGGCTTTCCAAGCCTGCCCATCTGGGGCAGCCTGACACAGCTGACTCCACTTACTCAAGGTTAAGGTTTAGGTTAGGGTTCGTATAAGTGCAAAGTCACAAATGTGAAAAAAGTAGTTTCTTTGGTACAGGTCCAGGATCAGATTACCCTGTTACTGTAAAGATCCAACCCTAGCCATAGGGGTGGGGCACTGAGTCTTGACTTAATCTCTACTACTAATAAGATGGTGAAGGAGGGAACTGTACGCTACCTTTGACCATGCACGCCAGACCTGGATTCACTTTCAGCGTTCATTAGAGAGCTGCAGATTCTACACACATAAAGAGCAGGCCAATGGCACTGCAGTGACAAACCAAGAGTGATGTATTTCTGGCTGTAAATCTGTACAGGATAAGTGTGGTTGTGTGTGTGTGTAAGGGCTAGCTCAAGGCCTCATGCTGTGGTGGTAGTAAAGCACCCTTGGTTTAAGCAGTGAGTTCATCTGTCTTTTTATGATGCAATAACTGCCTCCAATACAACTGGCAGCTGACAGTTCCTTGCTGAGCGTACTGAGTGCCTTGCTACTGGGCTCTGACTCACTCAAATACTACACTACAGGAGTAGCCCCCAAAGGATCCCAGATTTGTTAAAAGATACTACATAGCACAGGTAGAAGTGTTCTTTGTTGTATCCAAATTGAAGCCGTAACCAAAATCTTGACAATATTTTAGGGTTTTTTCCTGACCAAATAAGTTATTTATTCTTTTCTAAGATAAATCTACGGCAATGCCATCATGTGCAAACTAGAGCATGAAATTGTAACTAGTTGATATAAAGCAAGTTTGAAGGGGCAGCAAAGCTACACTTGCTTGTGTGTGTGCACGCGTATGCATTTGTGTGTGTTTGTTAGGGAAAGGAGGGAGGGGTGGAAGACAATCTGACTCAGCCAAAGAGAGTTTAGGAACCAAATACCTGAGGCCACCAAAACACAGGTACAGGTAGGAGGTAGCTAGCTAGCCGTGACGGTACAGCACAGTGTGACCTAGCCTGGACCTGTTGACTGAAAAACACTTCCTTTCTTCCCGGTCATTGCATCCCTAACATGCCACAACACACTGATATCTATACTTATTCATGCCAAATTGACTAACAAATTTCTCCTAAGGGAATCATATGTTTTCTAATCTAATATAATATAAGACATTTTGACAAAAACTTGAATAGGGAGAAGCTTTGTCTTGATCCTGCCAATCCTTCATGTTGTTCACGGTATTTATCAACTATTCTTCGTAAAAACTGTCTACCACACACAATGAGACACACGGGATACATCAATTACATTTTTGGGCCAATACACAATGTTCATATAACATAATTGACCAATGCAAATAACAATGTTTTGACATTTTTTAAACTTTCAACCCTGTTATAAATGTAATACAAATGTTGCCTCTGATTGTTATGTTTCCAAATATTTGAATAACAACAAACATGACTTTGTTGTCACAACTGTCAAACTTGATGAAGTCAACGACAAATCTGATTACAAATAAATGTTCAGAGAGACTCCAACAGGAGAAGGAACACCGACTCTTATAGATCAGATCAGTCGTGGAGATGTGAAGATCTCCCAATGGCTTGGGATGCAGAGGGGTCACTGGGGTCGAGGGGCCACCTCTGTCACCAGGAATTCTATCAGTCGAGAATGGTGACAAACAATGCAGATGATGGGATCTAAGGCCTGGATAGAACAATCAGGGTGTCCTCTCTGATGGCTTACCAAACAAATCCAGAATCAAAACTGATTCATGACGTACAATGTTGTATAGAGACAATAGATAACTACAAAAGTGTGTCAACTGTCTCCATCTGTTATTTTGGCAATTAGTCCTCTAATTAGCTAACGGTATATGACATCATACAACATTGTAAAGGGTGAGGGTTATAATTAGGGCTAGACATAAAATATTGACTAGTACATTTAAGGGATCAATAGCAAAGAAGATGACAGACACAACAGACATAGACACTCTTCTGTGAACACCCAAATGCATGCACAGAAAAAAAAATCCAACCCACAGTTGCTAAACTGTATGTTTGGGGGGGGGTGGGGGGGGGTAAGGGAAGTGGCTAATAAGTTTGATATCTGATTGTACTGGGAGCTAGTCAGGAAACACGGTGACAGACCGGTTCAGAATGATGGATGGCTAAGTGCTGAGGCCAGTCTGAGAATAGCGTGACACTGAACTCTGGAGAATTGGCTATGTTCAACAACAAAGGCTCAGAAACAACCCAGCATTCATTAACATCCATTCAACTGTAAACATTTTTTAAGGGAAAGGGTCAAGAAAATATCTCAGGTGAACCAAAAATTTAAAGAGCAACTGAATTAAACAAACAAGTCATTCAAACAAGTACATGTGTCTTGTTTGAACAAAGAAATCACATTGAGGTTGAATCATTATTGCCCCTTTCTTAGTCATCAGAACAACAACCAATTCAATTACACAAAATAAATGTGTAGCCCCTCTGATAAGCTTATTATCACTAAAACCGATTAACAAACGCGGCAATTGAAAAACAATGTGAGTCTAATCTTTAAACAATAAGGATTTTATTATATTAATAAGGTAGATCCAAATAAAACACTGAACCACTTTACCTCCTACAGGTCAACACAAACAAAATAAAGGGGGTTGGCTACTCTTTGCGTAGTGTGTACCAAGATGTTTATAATTATATGAGGTTGGTAGCTGGTTGGTAGGAAATTTTTCTGTAACAAATAAAGAATGAGTAATGACACTCTTTCCGATTCTGATGTTGACAAAACAACACGCTGTGATAAACCACATATTGAGGTTTGACCATCAGTCGCACCATATAGATAATTTCTGTACGACTAAAAGAGAAAACATAACCAAGTAAGTCCTAAAACAAAGTCATCCTGGTGCCAAGAAGTGCATAAAGTACATGCTTGATTTGGGTGCCACTCTTGGGATGGCAATGCATGCCAGAGAAATTATATATGTGATCATCATTAGAATCATGTGCACCATCATCTGTACAATCTGAAATCTTTTTAAGATTGTAGAATTGCAGTCCTGAACACCCCTGGCTCATACAAGCACATAATGGCTGGTTTTGTTTGTACTTCAACCCTGAATTCTAACCCTTAACTGTAAATCATTGGCATGTTATATATAAACCAGACACATCAAAAGTAGACTATGTCATCATTTTTGGCCCACATGCCTTTTTTCATATACTTGTGCTTTTAGTTCCCATGAAGCTTATCTAAAGCAGACCCCATAGGAGGCTTGTCTTCTCTACAGAACATTTATGTGTATTTATATCAGAGACTGTATGGTTGGCTTTAATTTGGGTGTAATATCCATTCCACAGCCAAAAGAGGCTCTCTTAAAGCAAATTTTAAATATTGCATTAAGAATATGGATTATACAAATCCCATTGCCTTTCATAAGATGAACACACCTCACGCTGTGTTTCCACAGACGCAGGACATAGATGTATTAAATATAGCCTATAAACACGTTATCTGAACACCAGGCCGCAACAGAACTGGTAAATAATCACTCACCATCTTACTTGGTACCAAGACACAACAGAAGAAGTATATTCAGTCTACAACACAGGGAAACTCCTATTCTATAGGATCATGCTATTCAGAAGTTGGAATGCTCAAAGGGCGTTCAGAATGTGAAACATCAAGTGACCAATCAGATGAAGCCCCGCCCTAAACGGGAAGTTTAGCCATTAGCAGGCCATTAGAGAGGGTGGCAGCTTAATTATCCGTCTTTGGAGCTGATTGTCCAGTCTGTGTTGGTGTGGAATATCCCTTCAGCATGAATCTGTAACCAGATGATCCTGCTAATCACATCTGAGGATGACTGGAGACTGCACTACAGCATATTCTGAGGTATAATACAAACATTCCAAACTAAAGAACTCATAAATAACTCGTAACTCATTCGTCTTGGAATTTGGGTGAATCTCTATAATGCTAATGCTAATAACAATAATAATAACAAACAACAAAATTACTTTAAATCACTTTTAAAAAATAATAATATTTTTATTCTGGAAGTAAAATGAACATAAACACTAGCAACTATGTTGTACTTATGTCATGTGACACAAAAAAAATTATGTCCATGAAATTATAGCAGAGCAATAGTAAGAATTTAAACAGAAAAAAAACATTTTGAATGTTTAGAATTTAATATGTCACTAACAGGAGTCATGTGTTTCAGCAGTCATAATTTGACAGTGTATGTGTGTTTTGTGTCCACTGCATATCTGTGACATCCCCACTAATTCTTTAAAAATAAAAAACGAAACTGCTCCACCACTGGTCCCACTATACAACAAATGCAGCTCCACCACTGGGCCAACCACACAATACAGCTCCCAACACTGGGCCCACTATGCAACACATACAGATCATTCACAGGGTCCACTACACAGCAGCTTCACCACCACTTAGCCATCAGCTTGCAGTCATTGGCTAAAATAAACGTATGTGACCTCAATAATATAGACGTGAACGGAATTTCAGGCCATTGTTTAATGCATACAATAGCCCCTGTTTATTGCATGTGAACATAGTGGTTCAGAGTGGGTCCGTCCTTTAATGTGTTCCCTAGACCACTTCCTACTGTGGAGGAAACGCCTGACGCCGGCCCTACAGGGCCCTCCCTGAGAGGACACATATTAGGTCCTCATCTCACTGATGTAGGCTTTCCTGCCAGAGAAACAACACACATCCCAAGTACTTAAAAACAGTGTGTGAGACAGAGAGGCAGACTAAAAGACAGAAAAAAAGAGAGAAAGACAGACACTGGGACAGAGTAAAAGAGAGAGAGAGAGAGAGAGAGAGAGAGAGAGATAGGAGAGGGAGAATGGAGGCAGACAGATCGACAGGGCAGGGAGTGAGTAAGCTGAGGGACGAAGCAGCGTGCCTCTCCTCTGTTTTGAACATGAGCTGGACAGGTGAAAGCTGAAGGTATTTGAGAACAGTAGCCAACCACATGGATGACTACATTCAGCAAATGGGAAGCCACAGAAGTGCAGGTTCACTAGGTTACAAAGGAGAGGCTCTGTCATGTAAGTGAACGAGAGACATGTAAAGACTGAATGAGAGAAGAGGAAATTGTGTATTACTACAAAAGCTCAAATCTATTGTTGTTAGCTCTACAGACATCAAATTATGTAACACAACTTGTTCAGTACATTATGTGCTTACTTGGCAGTCACCATGTCCTACTGGGACATAATACTTCGGCATTTGATCTGGCATTACAACAGTAAGAAAATATGTGTGGGGAATGTAGGTGATTTCACTTGATTTCTCTCCATTGGTCTGAGTTCTGCATGCTACATTCTGCCTGTCTGTAATAGTAAAATTGCGAGCTATGGGAAGACATCCTGCAGTCATACGGACAGAAAACTGAAACTACCCAGCTCTCCCGGATCGGCCTCTGACGCAACCGGTGCAGTGGATTCAGATTGGGACATCAGCTGCGCAGCCGAGTTATGTAACCCAACTCTCTCGCTATAGGCTACACTTCATTTTTTTTCAACCTCTCAGGGAGATCAACCCCGAAAGCAGGACACGGACGTCGTCGCTGCCTGGGAAACGCCAAAGGAGGCCACGCTTGGCCGCGGAACAAGCAGCAGTTTATGAGATGAGAAAAGCGCTCGCTACGGGGAGTTTTAACGTTATTCCGTGTGACTGCAAATGCAAAACCCCATGTTTAATGTTGGCCACTCGCTGTTGAAAATATAGTTTCTATTTTCTTTCCGTAGAGATGATTTAACAGGGCTTAATTTAGCTTGACAACAGTCTGATCAAATTGTTGCACTACAACACTAAACACAGGAGCCTGGTCAAGCCTACATGTCGTATGGTACTGGACATTTCTTATAAAAATGCTACTATTATTACAATTAGCCTAGTTACCAATAAGGTTATTAAGTAGGCCTATATCGGGGAAAATGAATACCCATTTTACTACTGGACAATTGTCAGAATGCAAAGACTGTGTCGCCTGTTAGTGTTACTTTACTGTGTTCATGGCATCTGAAGTGTTTGCCTTTTGCCAAGTGTCACAACCCGCCTTATAGGCCTACCCTATGATAGGCCTAATTCTCCCTTCAGCACGATCAGACACTAAAATTGAGTAACTTTAGAAAAGTCTTGAGGGTCTCATGCCTGGGCCTACTAAATCTGCACATTTTGTTATGCAGCGAGGGAACATTAAACGTGGTTACAAGCCTGACCTCGTGGATGTACGGAATTGTTATTGAGCATGTAGTCTTTCATGTAGGCCTACTCTAATAACAACAACATGCTTTCACTACTGAGTTATTGCATAGCCTACTACTGTATAAGGTAGACAACCGTTTCAAAAATATATTTTTTGCTAGACTATTTGCTAGTCTTTGCATCTATGCTCACGCCCCCACTCCAATCAAAACGTTCAGTACCTAAATTGCCACGCTGCATGCACACTTTATGATGAATATGTGACAAAGTACCCGAAGTGTCAATCTTTGGCTGCTGTCCACGCGGCCCCAAACCGAGAACACAATGTTTTATGAATGTGTTAGGTGACTACCCGGATCTGTCAAAGTTGGAAACAACCGGCCTTGCTGCAGGTCACAATGAAGAGGTGGGTTTAGCCATACCCAAGAGCCGACATTGAACGGGCATCGTTGCCCACTATAGCCTACAGGTTTATATGAGGACACTGCTCACCTTGGTACGTTGTATAGACGCCTTCTCGGTGACACCACTGCGCATGTAAAATTCAATGTAGTTTCTCCCTCACCGGTGGTAGTCAATTCTTCCGCCGTATCTTACGACTGTTGTAATTTCACACACAGATAAACTATAGGAAATTGATCCAAACGTCCAACGCATTGCCAAGTAAGAGCTGTTCCCCGAAATATTGCCGCGTTAAGAATTGCATTACTATTCTACCTACTATGTAAATGCCCCATGAATACAATTGTTCTTTCTAAGGTATGTAAAATATAATTACCGTTCCAGTTCGGGCTGCCACGGCGAGGGAATGCAAAGGCATTAGCTTCTACACTGGTAGTAGCTCCACCCCCTTTTACAGTATGGGCGCGTGCTGGTCAAGATTCTAAAGTTTCTGATCAAGCCGTATACTGCTCTCTACAGGCGCGAGGGGGTAATATCCAAGCTCCTGCTGCAATATGCATGCAGCTGTTCTATACATTCATTTGAATGCAATGATATAGCCTAAGTGATAAAAAAACTAAAACAATAATCCAAACATGTATTGACTGGACTCCATGGAGACTACGCGAATTCAATCATAACCTTTATTGTAACGGTTTATTCGTGGCAAAACATAAATGATTAAATTGTGTTGAATCAAAGATGAATCTTTGTCATTGTTTATATTTTGATTTGTTGTCCCCGACACGTTCTCTTATTAAAACATCACTCTTCCTGCATGACTTTATCCAGTCAGTGAAGACCGTAATGAGATTTTATGTTTAGGTATCTTGTCTTTGTGTTCACGGAGTTACACGTTTTTGTATTATGTAGTCAGAACACTGTTACATTTGAACACTTACATGGCACTTAAACCCAACAGGAAACAGAACTCGTGAGACCAGATAGGTGTTTTTTTTTCTTATTTTGCCTGTGTATCTGTGCTTTTATTGCAATAATACATCTGCTTGTTGACACGCACTGTCAATGATCATAAAGAACATAAAAAGAGTTTTGGACAAAAATCACTGGTCACACATCATAATAAATCAACAAATGCATTACACCAACAAATTGGTAGGTTTGGATTCAGTGGAAACTGCACACTCACACACGCATACACACATGCATACACTTTTAGACACAGAAAATCCACAAAATTGAACACACAAAAAATTGAAATCACAAAAAGTACTGATTTGATAAGTACTAAAGGTTTCCTTTCTAGCATTGTCCATTTTCAAAAGTGCTGAATCGTTTAACACTGAAGCCACACTTACTGCTCCTACACTGTACTGACAGTTAGACTGAACTGACGACAACCATAACAATCTTCTGGCAAAAAGAACATTTGGAGTGATATGAAAAACCATACTGATATATTATCCAATAGTCAACAGTGATTTGTATTTGTTCATTATATATTGTGTTTATATATATACTATATACAATAAATAAACAAGCTACATGTACAGGGTAAACACCTACACCCTACATAGCACTTCACACTTCCACAACACACTTACTAAAAGCCTTTCATTTTTCACATCAGAATATTCAAATGGCTTAATGACTTGCTTGTCATGTGTACACTGTGTATGCATGTCTGTGTGTGTAATGAATATATAGTATACAGTACATATAATCTTCGAAGCTCTTATCATTCTGAATAAATACAGCTAAGTGGACCGGGATAAAGTTACTACAAATACATGAAACTAAAACATACCAGGCTAAATACTCACAATGCACAAGACAGCACTTTGCAACCCATATCGCCAGTTTGTACAAATAACGTTTTTTGTAACAGCACACTTCTCAACAGGTTTCTGTGAGTTTCCGGAGGAGGGACTTGACGGTCATAGTTGCCATGGAAACATGCTCTAAATGAGAGGGGATTGAATCTGACTGAGTGAACAAACAGATAGATCGATGGAGGACTAGCTAATGAACAGAGGGTGTCTTCCCCTCCTCCTCGTCTTTCTTTACTTCCTCTCCTCCGAGTTTCCTATCGTCTACTTGTACTCGTAGGCGTTGCGATCGCGTTCACTGGAGAAAAGATGAACAAGCACAACAAGAGCGTCAGTCACTTATGAATGAAGGCGTCCATGCCATTCACCTGTCTAGCAGGCATTGGTAAACCAGTGTACTCACACAACACCAACAATAGGCAGGATGGTGTCTTGCGTCAAACAAAAAATGAACAGGATTTAAAATGCTACAAAAGAAGAAGAGAACCATCATTCTCTGTTTTAACCTTAACATACATTACCATACTGGATGATGTTCAAATCATGTGACAACCACCACCCTGCTACAGTGGTCAGTCATTATCTCTATAGGGTCTTAAGGTCTCTGTGACATGCTAAACAATTAGTAGTATCATGATATCATCAAAGCAGGCAACATAGGGAATCACTTTGTTATAAGAGCAGCACTTGGGACAGAGGCTCATGTTACGTTTGATCAGAATTGTCCTGAAGTTGAGGGCAACGGAAAGGTCATGTCATGCATATGTATGTACAGGATCAAAATCCTGATGGCCCAAAATACAGTATCTGTCATGATTATATAACAATCACCTGACTAGATATGTATTCAATATATGACATGCCATAGTCATGACTGCCTTATGAAGGTGGGGCAGCAGGCAATTGAAGATTACCAAAATGTTGTTGGTGAATTCTGATGACGCAGGGGTATGTATAGGTACAGTACGAGTATGGCGCTGGCTTGTGTCCAAAACACTTATATGATGTTTGGCGTTCCTTGCTTTCATTAAACATTTCATGATTTTCTTTGTAAAAAAAAGAGAAAAAGCACAAAATGAACAAAACATTTACTAAAACTAAGCACATCGAGATAACAGGAATGATCTAAGTTCTATATTTGGGGAAACTAAGGAGAAACTACTTCTCGATGCTTAAGCCACTGAGTGCTACTGTAGTTGAGGTAGACGTAGAGTCGCTAAGCAACACAAAATACCTCGATAGCATTGCTGATGATCTTGCCATCAGACAGAGACTGCTTAAATTCTGATGTGATTGGCGTCATCCAACCTGGCGATGACAAATGAAAACCAGCGGTCAAGCCATACTCGTGGTTACGGGGGGGGGATCTGGCCGCTCTGAGCATGTGTGTGCGTATGGGTTTGAGTCTGTGTCCCTAGGTGTGTTTGTGTGTGTGTCTGCGTGTGTTTAGGTCTACATGCATGTGTGTGGCTTTGACTTGTAACTCATGTCTCGGTCAAGTAGGCAAACCTTGTTCAATCAATACTTGTAAGTACTGTTACAGTTAGTGTTCCCCTATGTACATGTGTGTATTTTATTGGTATACAACACAGCTGGAGGGATATATGTGATATAGGTGGTTAAAGGGAGGGGAGTAGAAAGGGAGGTAAGTGTGATTGGGTGATTGTGAGTGATTGGCATGCAGAGAGGAGGTGGTGATTGGCTGGAGGAGTGTAGGGAGTACTCACGCCCCCTCGTTTTTCAGCAATGAGAGGAACTTGGTGACTCTGTACTCTTCTTCCATCTGGAGGGAAAGCAGCAGAAATAAAACATCAGCAACTTGTCTCCACCATGGGTCTCCTTATCCTGACTCAAATTGAACACAGTGTCCAAAGTTCATATGTGGAATGTCTCCAGTATTATACTCAATAGAAGTACAATTATATTTCCTTTATGTATTCTGAAGAAATTCAAAGATGCAATCAGAACCCGTAACATAGTTTTCACTTTTTCGCTCATACAATGCAATGCACCCTACAGATATCCTACTGTTTCTCACCTGCAGGGACATCTCGATGAGCATGAGTAGTTTCTTGATGCCGATCCAGACCCTCTTCCCCTTGATCTGCTGGCCAATGGTGGCTCTCTCTTGCTCAGTGAAACTGCCAAGCAGCTGACACACGACACCCAATGTAAGCTTAGTACGGTAAATGCGCAGAAAGGCTGTCTTTTGTATATGCGTGTCTGTTTGTGTGTGTGTGCATGTGCTTATTTGTATTTGTGTGTGTTTGTGTGTATGTGCTTGGATGCATGCATGCGTGTGTGTGTGTGTGTGTGTGTGTACCTCCAGCGCCTCCACCAGGTGTTCTCCAGTGGAGATGTTGGGGATGTGGATGGTGGTGCTAAAGGCGTCCAGCATCTCCATCTCCTGGAGGACGTCCTTACGGCTGGTGGTGCCAATGATCAGCAACTTACGACCCTGTAAGGAGCAGAGTTATACCCCCATACTCATACACACACATCCACATTCAAACAGATAAACATAAAACAGATTCTCTTACGATTTCCTTCTTTTCTCACTTTCTTTTCCATCTTTCTCTCTCCCTCTATCCCTTTCTCTTCCTATTGCTCTATCACACACACACACACACACACACACACACACACACACACACACACACACACACACACACACTCTACGCTACACACACGCTACACACACCTAGTTAAAACAGTAAAAAATGCGCTATAAATGCAGTCCATACACACATACACACACACACAGATCTATAAACACTTACTTTAGGGGGAGCCTTCTTCAGCAGCACCAGCAGAGCCTGCAGGACCAGGTTTGAGAAGCGAGGGCCAATAGGCACATAGTCTACAGATAGGGGAGGGGACCAGGAAGTTAGGTAAAGGCAACTGATGAGAGCATGTGAAAGAACTTTGCAACTTTGCAGTTATAGTGCATCAGCAGTCACTGACTGGGTAATGTCAATTTAAAGACCGCGGGCCATAACGGACTGAACAGTACAGAAGTTTTCAGGGGAAATCGTTAAATGACAGGAAGTGGATACTGACCGAGGAGGCGCTCTATGTCGTCCACTACCACACAGCTGAGCTGGGACTTGTATGCATCGTCAAATATCTGTGGAAAATACGGAAATGGGTCACAAACACACTTACAGATGAGGAAAAGAGAGAGGATGAAAGATAAAGCGGCCGTGGGAGACGCCTACTTTCTTGATGGCCTGGCACTTGGAAATCTCGGAGTGTCCTATCATCTTGTCTGGAGAGCAGATCTTGATGAAGGGGAACTGGGAGTCCTCGGAGATCTTGGCTGCCAGGGCTGTCTTCCCACTGTGGGCGGGTCCTGGTGGTGGTGGGGGCAATGTTTTTTAAGTGTATGAAGACAGTGAAGAAAGTTTGTTTCTTGATATTTCTGGCTGTCTTTGTGTCCTTGTGTGTCTGTCTGTGTGTGGTGTGTGTGAACAGGCCTTACCCTCCAGTAGCACGGCTACCAGGGGCGTGCGGTCGCTGTTCTTGGTCTGCTGCACCAGCAACTCCCCGTCATCCAGGACCTGTGTGACTGGGTCGCCCCACTTGATGATGCCGTTCATGATGTAGCTGGCGTAGTCCTCCTGGTTGGTACCAAACGCCTGCGGACGGAACATGAGATACTACACTCACTCATCTGACTCAGCAGGACTATACCACAACGCTGATGTGTGAGAAAATTGTAAATTGATGTTCTGAAATGGAGGGGTATTTTTTTAAATTCCGTTCAGTGGTCCGTGTGTAGAATAGGAGCTGGTGGAGTCTTTAGCTCCAGACTTACAGGTTTGATGTCGTTGTTGAGGGAGCCCATGAAGTCATCTCTGGTGACCTTCAGCTTCTCCGCTCTGTCCGTGTCCACCTCCACTGTGGCTGTAGCCTTGATGTGGCGGTTCATGGCTGTGGATTGGGCGGCTCTGACCAGCCCCTCCAGCTCAGCACCACTGTAGTTCTTGGTCTCAGCAGCAAGCTCCTTCACGTCCACATCACCTCCTAGAAGGCCAAAGTCTCGCATCTTATTGGTGTGGATGTTGAGGATCTGGACACGCCCCTTTTCATCAGGAAGACCTGGAGAGAGAGAGAGAGAGAGAGAGAGAGAGAGAGAGAGAGAAGAGAGGAGAAGAGAGAGAGAGAGAGAGAGAGAGAGAGAGAGAAAGAGATGCAGATGTATCAAGAGGAATAGTGCCAGAGAAAGAGAGAGAGAGATTAAAGACAGAGAGAGAAAAGACACAGTGAGACACGGAAGAGATTCTAAGACAAAGAAACAAATGCAGAATGAAGGCACATAGCCAACCACAGTACCGGTAATCACAATCACAATAATCTACATGTCTCTCTTACCGATCTCCATCTTGACCTCAAACCTGCCAGGCCTCATTAGAGCGTCATCTATCAGATCAGGCCTGTTGGTCATCCCTGGATGGAGGGAGACAGAGGAAAGGGAAGAAAGGGGAGGAAGATGGAAGAGAGATGGGAGTACAGTAAACAGGAGTGCAGAATCATATTTTCTGTGGTTTTCAGAGATTTTTCGCTGTGTGTGTATTTATAGCATCGTTTCATGAGTCTATTTCTGAGCAGGTAAATAGGACCGTGTCCTACCAATGACCAGGATGTTGTTGAGTTCGTCCACCCCGTCGATCTTTGACAGCAGCTGGTTGACCACCGTGTCGTGCACACCCGTGCTGCCCTGGCCCGAGCCTCTCTGCTTGCAGATGGCATCCAACTCATCAAAGATAATGATGTGGAGTCCGCTGTTGGCACCAAGCTACAAGGAGGATCCGACAGGTTAACAGACTTGGACAACACATAAAAAATTAAAAAAACTTATTGTTATTGTACTTCAGTTATGATATTTAAATGTAGTCACTTAAAAACAGGCAGGCGTTTGATCCACTCACCCTCTTTTGCTCCTCCTCGGCGTCAGCGAACAGTTTCCTGATGTTGGCCTCCGACTCGCCCACGTACTTGTTGAGGATCTCAGGGCCGTTGACGATCTTGGGTTCGCGGGCGTTGAGCATCTTCCCGATTTGCCTGGCCATCAGGGTCTTACCACAGCCAGGGGGGCCGAACAGCAAGATACCCTTTACGTGTTTACACCCTGAGAGGGGACATGGGTTGGAAAAACATCACAACAAACTCAGGTCACCCTCTCTGAAGATGGATGGATACTCATGGGCAAAGAAAAAGGACTGTATAAGAGCTTGAGTATGATAATAATAGGTTTTGTCTGATTTAAGTGGAAAATAACCAGTGGTTGAGTGGCAAAAAGCTTACCCATCTGTTCCACAATGTCAGGAGGGAAGACTCGGGAGGCGAAGGCACGGCGGAAGATGTCGGAGAACTCCTTGTCCAGACCGCCGATGCCCATCTTCTCAAAGTTCCAGTCAGGGTTGATGATGCTCTGTCTCTGCTCCTTGGTTTTGGCCTTCCCTACAGAGACATGAGGAGACCAGTGGAGACCAGTGAGACATCTAACAGATTGCTATTTCCGCAACTTTTGATGTCAAAATAATAATTTAAGAAAAAGAAGCAGTGGTACTAGTGGTAGTATTAGGTGCTGAAATATATCTGATGCTGTTTTCCATTCTGATTTAAAATGTGTTACCTGTTCAGAGGGGTCATGTGCCCACTTGTGTGAGGAATGATCTAGAACCTACCAACAAGTGTGAGGGCGGAGCTCTCTGCCTTCTCGAAGATCACCTGGCTGTTTCCCACCAGCAGTCCAATATCAATCTAGAAGAGAGCAGAGGAGACAGATCGTCAGGTGCACAACATCCTTCCCACACCCAGGTAAGGGTGGCACACAACCTAGCTCTCAAAACAGGCATCAAATCAGTTAAAAATAAGGACGATTAGGTTAGGTTATATAGCTGAACACTGTGCTGGAACACTGTGCTACAACACCAGGACTGTGCTGGAACACCATGACTGTGACTGTGCTACAACACCAGGTACCTTCTGCTTCTTGATGATTAGGTTAGGTTATACAGCTTAATGAAACCTCTCTCTTTTGTATGGGGTACAGTAAATTGACTACAATGCAATACAAGATGGCTCATGTGCTTGTTGCCGTACTGTGCTGGAACACCAGGTACCTTCTGCTTCTTCCCTGTTGCTGGCTCCCCCTTGAGGATGCTGGCGTCCATCGCCTCGATGTTCTTGATCATCAGACCAAAGAGCTTGTCACAGAAACTGAACACCAACTGTGGACGACCAAAAGCCACAGCTTACACTCTTATCCAAAGCAACTTACAGTAAATACAGGAACCTTCCCCCGAGGCAAGTAGGGTGAAGTGCCTTGCCCAAGGACACAACATAATGTTTGCATAGCTGGGGAATCGAACCAGGAACCTTCTGATCACTAGCCGATTCCCTAACCACTCAGCTATCTGACCCTTTAACAAAACATTTACTTTTGTATATAATGACGTGTGTGTGTTTGTGTGTGTGCAGGCATGTGTGTGCATGTGTGTTTTTCCCCTGACCTGCTGAGTGACAGAGAAACCCTGATTGTTAAACTGCTGGATAAACTCGCTAGCCATCTTGTCAGAGTCGTAGGGAGCGGTGTCAGTGCTTTTCTTCTGTAGGAAGTCGATCTCTATGGTCATGGCTCCGATGCACTGCGTAGTTTTGTCAAAGTTGTAGTTGGACACTGAAGAGGAGATGAAAGAGCAGATACAAATGAGAAGGGAAAGCCAACGGTTTCATGAATATTTCTCAAAGGTAGGTGGGTTACCTTCAATCTCCTGCCCGATGGACAGACCCGCCCATTTCCTCTGTGAGAAAGACAGAAAGTGAGCCACGTTAGTCTGAATTTGTTGCGAACATCATGAAAGTACTGTAGCTCTGAGCATAACGAAGTTTGGGTTAGCAGGTGCGTCGTATCAGGTGGTTTACCTGTGGCAGACTGAAGGCGATGGTGCCAGGGACGACTGTGTGGTGGCTCTTGACCGTGAACACAAACTTGTGATTGGGTGTGGTCTTCACAGAAACATGTCTACGTGGAGAGTTAGAGATTTAGTGACCATGTAGCCTAAAGAACTGCCCTATATTTGATCAAGGATGTTAAAGGTAGGGTAGGCCAAGCTGTTGAGAACCACCTTTTGTCATATTCGCTGGAATAAACTTCACATCCTAACAGCAACCAATAAATCTAAAGGTTTGACAGTAAAACCAATATTTTGGTTATATTTATACCAATAACTTGCATATCGTGCCTTTAAGTGTGCGGTCACACAGTGCAGTGTACAGGCAACAAAGAAAAAACAACAAATACGGTCAACTGTTTTTGGTAAATACTTTGGAACTATTAATGTTTAACATTTCTCAATAAATCCCTGACATTTGGGAGGTGGTGGGAGGTATAACAGTCACAATATATTTCCCGAACAGCCGCCACCATTTCCCTTCCTACTTCCCCTCCTAGACAGTAACATAAAAGAGGATTGCATTAACAGCTAATCTCAAATGATCTGTGGATTACTGAACTGGACAAAACCCAATCCCTGCCACAGGTACAGTTGCAGTGAAGTGTTAACAGAGCAGCTCACAGTTCAGATCCAGAACTCCACCTCCACAACTGTGGATGGCTATACTGACTGACATATATCCATGAGTTACCACACTCATACAGTTCTCAGAGTATATCAGTGGAGTGCCTATGCGGTTGTGAGGCGTAATCAGCTCCAGTGAAGATGTGTGCAGTGTTTCTAAACCCCTGTAGAGTGCGCCAAAGAGGGAATCAATCTACTCACTGTCCAGACTGCAGGTCCTTCTCGCTCACAACAGCACAGTTTGTCAACGACAGATCGTCTGTTGGGCATCGCGCCGCTTGCATTGTCTGCAGAAAAAAAAGAGAAGGAAGGAGAGGAAAGAGAGGAGAGAGATGTTGAGGGAGAGGTGTTGCATGACTGCGCAGTTTTGTCCCAGACCTTCTGGTTTTAGTGCACATGCATTCCAAGGACCGGGGATCAGGTGTTTACATTGTCTTGATTTACCGATTTACAGATGTAACTGTTGAGATACAGACAAAACCAGTTGATCCATTGAAATACTAGATTGTTTCATCTCTTTTCAAGAGATGCACCATTACACATGTTTTAGTGTGTACGCATGGGCGTATCTAGCCCTATTTGGTGGGCTGGAGCCCCCCCAAAAGTTTCTTTACCCCCCCCCAAAATGTAAAATTACTAAATCTAAATGTGTTAATTTCTATTCCTAAAACCCACTAGAGGAGACTATTTAAAAGGATATTTTCAAAAATGTCTTCTGGGGGAACATGCCCCCAGACCACCCTAGTTTTGCTAGGTCACAGGAAAAATTATAGGTTTTATCTAGGGGCTTAGCCCCCCAAAAAGTGGGAACCTAGATTCGCCCCTGTGTGTACGTAACATTTGAAATACATGTCATCATCACTGCCAACAGTTGAGGTTTCTCAGTAGCTATAGTAACCCAGTAACATAGTAACAGTACGGGGGAGCAACTGACAAATGGGTTGGAAAGACAGAGAGATGTAATAGAGTACACCTGAGGAAATGTGGGGGATTCAGTTGGTGGAGAAGGTGGGACAAGGTCTGTATCAGACACCAGCAGGCAGCCCTGACATACATTAATCAACCCCAAAGCAGCAGAGGCTCACAGCAACAACTGAATTCCATGTTTGTTGTGCATCAAGACTCATACAGAAGGTCAGCAGGGGGTTATAAATGAGCTTGATCTGACAACCAAAGATCTAGATTAGCCAACAGGATTTTAAGGTACATCTAATCAGGACCTTGGTCTTCAAACAAACATGGTTGAGCTCAAATAAAAATATTCTCAGTTTGACTCCTGCTATTCAATTTGTCTGATTCAATTAGCAAAGGGGTCTCCCACACATGCAATATCACAAGGACAACGGCCAATATTTCCTATGAAACTCTACCCAAAGACGAGCAGTAACAGTGAAAGAGAAAAGAGACAAGATGTGAAACATGCGGTATTTTAGTACCAGTAGAAAAAACTCACGCACGACAAACGAGAACTGTGGAAAGGGTTGGCATGGCAACACAAATGTACAAGATCAAAAGAGAACAATGTCTTGAAAATACACGGCTTATTCTTGAGAGCCAGTTATTCCGAGGTAAAATATGTCATGACGATACTACTGATTAAGTGTGAATATTTATGATCATGATCTGGTAAATATTTTTAATATTGGTTTATTTTATGTCAGATCAAGATTAGAGGTGTTATTTTATTTCTTTTTTTTACCTGATCTTTAATAATTTGACAAGCCACATTCAGAGAGATTGAAATTCCGTACACACTTCTCTGCGTCATGTAACGCACAGAATCAGCTTAGATTGTATCAGGTCTCCGGTTTGGCTCACCCATTCATAGCTGGATGCTGGGTGGGGTACATATGTTTGTCTGACATTTGAGGATTAGGTCATGTGATGCAGGAAGACCAGGGCTGGGGGTGACAGGTGCCATGGATGCCTCCATGTTTGGGGTGGAAAGGGGATGTTTGGGTTGAAGAGGGAAGCCCGGGGTGTGACGTCTGAATGAGAAAGTAGGAGCGCACTGCAGTGCTGGCACTCGGCCCTGTCTGGACTATAAAACCCTCACATGCAGCCTAGCCTAGGTCTAATTCTGTCTTTACTGCCAGCTAGCCCACGGCAAGGAAAAAAATAAAACCTTCCAGTTTCCTGACTGGGCCCCAATTGTGTTTCCTAAGCATTCTCAGTGGGCTGCAGCATGGGTGGGGGGTGGCTAACAAATTGTATTTGCGCTCAATCACTGTCCTCCCCCATGCGTTGCAACTTAGTCAATGAATTGCAATGCCAGACATGGGCTAACTTTCTCCTGGGACTCTACCAGCAACAGACTAGCAGCAACACACTGCAAGGAAGCTTGCAGGCCCAGGAACGAGGCAAATACAGGTATGCAAAGAGAAGCTATTATGCTTAGTGAAGCTGACTGCCCAATTACGCCTAAGAAGTATTAGCAGGTGGTGCCGGGGAAGTTCATAACATGAGGAAATGGCTGTTTTGTCAGGAGAGCGTACGTACATACATACCTTGAAAAATATTACCACCTTGGGGGGGCCAACGTAGGCAAGCAGAGAGGGGAGGGGGGAAGAGGACAGAAGACAGAGAGTTGAGACAGCCAGGACACTGTCAGTAAGCTGAGGCATGGGTACACACCACACACACACACACACCACCTGGGCAGCAGTGACAGGCGCATGCAGAACAGAGTTGGGGTCTTGGGTTCTCTAAAGTTGTATCTTTTTTATTGAAATGATGTGGACCATTAAGTCCTGTTGAGGCCAAATACCTCCTCAATTTACACTACCTATAACATTGACCTGTGACTATTTCAAATGGTCGTTTGAGTTCATGTTGATTAAGGTTGTTGCACCCCAAATCTGATTGAAGGAGTATATGTCAGCCATATAATGTTCTCCAGTCTTATGTACATTTGACATAAGAGTTACATATTCCTCACATTATAAACATGTATTGTTTTAATGTGAGTACTGATATGTATTCATGACAGCTCTTTTGATGATCGTGGGAGTACAATGAATGACATTTCCTTGAGAAAAAGATATATGGAAGTTGAAGGTAAAGAAGATAGAAAATCTAAAATACAACTATAATATAAATTTGCCATGGACTGGAAGTACAGTATAGCTCTCACAAGGTCACACAGTAACTGTCATGTTAATAGGGTTCGCAGGCTCTGTTTAGGGGGGTCACTAGCATGCACAAACAAGCACAGAAGGTTGATTTTGAATTTAAAAGAATATAGTATTATTTGATATAGTACGGGTATTTTACCAGATCAACTGAACCTGACTATCCAAAAGAAAATAACTGACTGCAAATAAACATGTTTTGTAAAGTTAAAGAACATAAACAATTCAATGATAGTGTACTGTACATTGTTTCAGATAATAATGTCATGTATTCATTCATTTGGCAGACCCTTTTATCCAGTGACATAGGGGGGATTTGAACCTGTAACGTCTTGCTCTGCAGTCATATGCTCCAACCACTGAGCTGAGCAGCTAAATTTAGCTCTGTGTCCTTTACACAAAAATATTGTTAGTGCTTCACAAACGTCTTGTAAATGTCCCGCTCTTTAGTCTAACTCTGGATCTAAATAAAGACAACATTTACAGAATATATGAAATAGAACCAATATAATGTATTTCCTTGAAACCATATAGCCTAAAACGGAGTTAGTCTCTTCTTGTAAGGGACATACTAGCTCCTGTCTCTCTCTCCTGCTTGGCAGAGTTTAAAACATCTATTTCTATCATAGTATGGTGTCCTTTTCCATAATGCAAGAGGCTAAATCCCTAGGGAGGTATCCAATGTGTTGTCTTTGCTGGGGATCAATAGCTAACAGGTTAGCATGTAGCTAGCTTCCAGGAGCAGTATGCTGCAATATTCAAATAATTTCTCATTTTTACAAAAGCATTTCATGTGCTTGTCTGCCATGGAAAAAATATGTATAAGCACAACACTAAACTTAAATCAGTCTAACAATTCTTTCAACACAACACACAATTTCCCTAGGTTTAGAAGACAGCTAGTCCATTCAATATTAACAAACGATGCAGGAATGGTTCAAGACTTTAGCTACTTGTTAAGCTCATTTAGTTTCTTCATTGAGCTAAATCACCTTAGGTAATTTCTGGTCTTTACTGGGGGGAAATTAAATCAATGCTTCAGAGGCAGCATGGCAATGACTCTTCTACTGAATGACATTGCACTTAGCCAGACCTACTAACTCCAATAATTGTATATTTGTCATCACATATTTACCAAACATGTCTGTTGGTCCTATTCCAAAATATAGTTCAAATTAGATTTATTTTGCACTTCTCTTATTGGCTGATTCCACAGCATGGTTCTGTCAGACCCCGCCTCCAGCCTAAAGTAACGCATCATTGAGTTCAAAGGGATGACCAGGCAAGAGGACAATGTTTGAAGGTCGTTCCTCTCTGAAGACAAACACCGACACGCGAGAAAACACAATAGCTCTATAATGGATACCCTCCCTGTCCACACAAAAATCCTAATCCTTTTCATTTCTCACAATCATTGTTTTCTTTAACATAAGTGCTCAGAGTCTTTTCCTGCTCTGGTCCTACTGTACGTAGTGTTAATGTCTCCAAATATAGATACGGCTCAAAGCTCACAGAGAGGAGGCCACACACAGGGATTACAGATTACTGTGTACACTCCCACATTGAACGTACCACTCACACACAAACCCAGCCCAGTTTTACAACATATTCATAGACGCGTGAACTGACACAGATGTGAATGCACAAAACATGTAAAATGAGATTGTGGGCACAGACAATGTGCATGTTCTCACTGGCTTGTCAACACTGAGGAAATGTAGCCTAAACACTAGCCTGAGTCTAGAGATGCTACAGTCTCTGACATGTTTTCCTTGTTTATCTGGAAAAAAAGAAGCCTTCAAGGCTTAGCTGTTCTATGTGGACTGGATCACTGGTGCAAATGTTGCAACAAACACGATGAGATGAAGTCACAAAGGCTGTGTGCTGGCAACGTAGAGCCTCTAAGGTGGTAGCATAAAATACATTGTCATGTATGACAACTGACTAAAGCCATTTGTATGGCTTTTGGATGAAGAGAATGACCTGTTGGCCAACATGCCTCTCTCACACCAATGTTTTGCACCCCCTATGTTTGCACTGACTATACATGCAGGTATTTGCATGACTGTGCTACGTACTGTATGTTGTAAATGCTTTATTGTTATTTTATTCAGCTCTTTGTTTATGTTGTATTTTGTTGTTACCTCTGCTACCGTAACAGTGCAATTTCCCCAATAAAGTGCTACTCTACTGCACTCAACTATATAAGGACACCAGCCGTTTCAATTTACAAATCATAGGCAGAGAGAATGAATCTAAATCATCCCTACTACATAACTGTGTTTACACCAATCCATGTTCTTCATCTAATTAATGATTCTACATTCCACAGTTAGTATTCTAAGAGGCTCTGTGTCCCTCTTGCCCTGTATGACAGGCATCCGCAGGGCTAAGGGGACAAGGACCATTGGGAGGGGGGAAGGGGGAGGGGGGGTAGGGGGAGGGGGGAAGGGGCAACGTGCCAGGAGACACAGTTGACTCATGTCGAATGACCATGAGAAAGGACCTCAACGTAGGCTCTGTACATCATCACAAACACACACTTCGCTGTGGCGAAGACTTCCACAGGAATATGGACCATGTGACACCACCTGTGACCCCACCTATAATACAAACTAAGTAGTAATAAAGTCATTAAATGTTCAGACCCTATAATTCGAGTGCAATCTAAGATTGCCCAGATTCCACAGTAATGTCATGTGATGAAACTACTGGAAGTTGTATTTTACAGTCATTATATTAGTGAAACGCTGATGGTTTGGGCCTGTATGGATTAATTGCAGAGAAAAAGAAAATAGCACTGGTCAGACTGCATCCCTTGCTTGAGATGCAGGCTCCGCTGGCAATTCAACGCTATCTACGTAGCCTATCTGAATTATTTTCAACAGAGTTAGTCTGAAATATTCCTGTAAACACAATATACCCATAGGCATATTCTTTATCATGTCAAATGTATTTAAGCCATTCATCCTAGTCTATCCTCTCATATTCTTATATAAATGCAACAGAAAATCTACGCATGATTTCCAGATGTTTCAGACGACTGCAGGCCCCGAAAGAGATGACTGTGGGCACCATTGTTGCACCATTGGGTTCGTAGTGCTTTCGCCTTACATTAAGTACTCTCCTGTGGAAATCCAGAGAACACTTGAAATGTTTCAGTGATTAGACTTGATTATTGGACTGGAATGTGTCTGCACCAGTCTACCACCAGTACCTGTCTCAGAACGGTGGGGCGTGACGCGGTTGCTGGTTAAGTTCACAGTACGAGGCTGCAGCTGGCAAGCCTAGAATCCGCTATGTTGACAGGTTTGTTCACTTACATGCCAACATACACTGCCTGCGTACACCAGTTTATCTAAAAAATAGCTCAACAGCCCAATGAGGCACAGATCTGACCAATCGCACTGGATTGACTGCATTGCCGATTCTTCTTTCAAAAGAAATTCAGGGCATTGGTCGCATTTTTCAATAATCATTTTCTTCGGTCCGTCAGCTCAAGGACATTTACAATCCAGGATTAGCTACAAATTCACTCAGCTAATGCAAAGGATAGACAGTTAGCTTCCTAGCTCTGATTGTTATCTGATTATGTAATCGTGGTATATTTTATCTAAAAGCCAAGATCAGACAAAAGTGCACCTCACAATACGGCTAAAACACAGCTGGGTAGATTTGGAATTTAAGACAGATGAATTAGTCGTTGTGACATTCAGGTGCGACGTTCCAGCAACAAAATTGTTAGTGTCATTCGTTTGCTAGAAAAAGCTTTCCGCGTCGTCAAAAATGCAGCCAAGCGCTCGGCATGTTCTCTAATTATATTTGACAAATATTTATAATGGGTTACTACGAGATATTTTTACAGAATAATATCTTACCCTGGCCGCCATCTTCGTTGTTAGGTGGTTTTCAGAAATGCAGCTCTGAAGGATAGTTCATACGGCAGCACTGTGAGCGGACAGCAACAGACTGGCTTTAACCTGCGCAAGATGCATCGTTACGCACTGCACACTGGCAACGGAGGCCGCGCATTTGCCTCTGATTGGCTCATTTTAAATGAATCTCTGCACATATATAGTATAATCGATTAAGTCTTGTGACAGGCTAATGTCTCGTACAATTTACATCACATTCCTGACATGATTTATGTGGCGAAATACGAAATCCAACCTATAGCAATATTGTTGATGCGAGTTAAGTTAATACATATCCGAGCATGTGCCAATGTCTACAGTCTATAGTACTCATAGAACATTGCTCGGTCCAGCAAACACCTTAAATGTCCGACACTGGACAGCGACTAGGCCCTCGCCACCATTTCTAAAGCGTTTCAGAACCACGGACAGCGCCAAAGTCGGTTGGTTGGCCACTCCCACTAGTGTTAGCCAGTGCTGTTGGAAAGAGCATGAATGTGATGGAGGCCTTCCAGCAAATGTTTGCAGGAAACTGCTCTTGCATGTTTATGATCACTTAGGACAATGTATGTAAGTATACGCAAGGCATCCTAGTGTGTTTTCTGTATTGACAGCCGTTGAAATTGACAACGAAGAGTGACTGCATGCCTTGTACACAGCAAAACCACCGAACAGCTCGTTGCTGCCTCACTGCGGCCAGACAGGGTAGTACTAAATAGTCATTTCAGATCGTTTCTAGTGATGTGCGCTATGGTAAGTTGTCTGGCAAGGACTTATCATTTATGAGTATGACGTCATTTCAAAATCACGATTAGTAATCAAGCGACCAGAGCAAAATAAGGAGAGGACAGCAATTGCTTGCAAATGTTTTATACAAAGTAATTGTAACAGTTGATCAAATTCTTCTCACTTCTCACATACATAATCATGGTCACACACCCATATAGTCACAGACTGCTGTACTGTAACTCTAATAACGCTATTTACCTTGATTTGTTCACCAGTTATACACAATATGATTCACAAATGAAAAGGGGAAAAATGGAAATAACTTCATTAGCTTAATATTTTACACTTTTTTTGTTTTACTGTGTGTTGCAAGATAAGACATGGCACATAGTTATGAGCATGGAATGGAATCAAAGAGGGAAAAACTGGGTAGATTCTGAGACCCCCTTCTTTCTTTCTTTCTTTATTTCCTTCCATCATCTCTTCTCCTCATAGGTGCTTGCACCAGCGGATCTGGAGGTGAAAACAAAATGGTGGGAACACTTACCGCAGTTTCTTGTTCTTAGTTTGTTGCAAGTCATAAGAAGTTCCCCTCCCCCGACTTGCAAATGTGCATTCTCATGGCACAGAATATGAAGTGTCAGTGTACCATGATAGTTTCCATTGGAATGCTGGTATCCACTGAAACATTTCATTTCCTTGCTTATTGCTGTGCAGATGACTGTCAGCAAATTGCCTCTAAGCCCATACCACCTCTGACATTAATGACAATTTGATAAACTGTAACCTAGCAAATGTAGGGGGGAATATTGTTTTGATAATGTTATAAATGTCCTCACAATGACACTGCAATACCATTTACGAAACCTATCTAAGATCAGGATGTAAGCAAGCTTTGCAATGATTTTTTGTGTGCATATTTTGTTGTGAGCTTGGTGTCTCTTCTTAGGCTACATATAGCAGCCAATATTTTAGGATGTGGTATTTAACCATCACTCTTTCCACATGCGGAATTACTCCCTGTCACAAGTTCTTTCTGTTCCAAAAAAGTTCAACGAGTCATTGAAATCTTCCTTATTCACCATGATTTTAAACTAGAGGTGATTTTTTTTAAATATAAAATGTAACTCTTTAGAACAATATGGCACACAACGTCCACCCTCTGTCAGAGGGCATGGTTTCCTAAACTGAAGACTTGTTTCAAGGTAGACTCAGCCGTATAACATCACCATATGCATATCCCCAGTGTATGATGGAGTCATATCGCTGACTCAGCCTCAAAATGCAGCATGATCACTGCTTTTTTTGATAACATGTGATGTGCCAACACAACGCAGCATGCTGGGAAACCTATAGAAGCACACATGCATGTCAACACAAGCCATCAAATAAATAATCAGTGGACAGTGGACAAAAGTCTCTCCACCAAGCAGAGGATCCATCAGTGTCTTAAAGTGTCTGCCAGTTCTCAAGTGTGGGGGGTGGGGGGTGAGTAGCTGTAGCAGAGGATGGAAGAACGTGTCTATGATGCCATTGCTCCTACCATCTTGTAAAATATTCTACCTCAGACATAACCTCTACGGAACTTCCAAAACATAATCATGTTCTTTTAGACAGAAAACTGTGGAACCCAACAACCACCACACCACCCCCAAAAAAGGTAGAAGCATTTTTTTCACATAGAATCTGTTGAATGAGACTGGCAAAGTTCCCTTTTTTACTTTAAACAAAGTTTCAGTAAGACCAACAGAGCTAGTAGCTACATAATCCTGCTTTAGTGAGGAAAGTGAAGTGACTCGACCACTGATCTAGGGTCAGTTAACCATATCGACATCTAAGGAGTAAAATCGGTGTTTAGGGCCAGGGCCAAAGTGTAGCTTCAACCCAGAGCTAGTGCTATTGTGTGTTTTAGACTTGGGCATTGTTACTATGTTGAGGTAGGGGACATTGGCAAAAGGTTATTACACATACACTTGTGAGGTGTTCTCATGTGCTGGGAGATCATCGTTCTGGCTCTAGTGCACCCTCATTCACTGCAGGACCTAGATCCTCACTCACACTTGATCTCTCTGTGCCTCTTCGGTTTCACGTGTGTCCTGTATTTCAATTCATTTCTCTATGCGTATGTACAAGAGCAGAGCACAGGGAGATTGTCTGGTGTCTCCTTCCTGTTTCGAGTAAACTGAGAGACTGATCCAAGAGGGTTGAGAATGATTAGTTCCTGGGTCACCTTAAGATACTTTTCTTGCCTATTGGTCTGCCCTATATTATATCTCTTGGCCTAAATCTGGATTCAATCATTCTTACTTTTGATTTGATGATCTATTTAGTGTGTGTTCTAATCTTTACTGTTTTTAAAGTGCAATCAAAGTTAATCTGGTCAGATTAAGCTCATGTTGATGTATCTAGCTACAGATCACCAGGCTGAACAACAATTACCCAATGTTCTGGAGACTAAACCAATAAACAATGCCCTCAGGATGAACACTCACAGTAACTGCATCTGTTTGGTGGCGTCCATTTACCTTAGATATCACATTATAACCTAAGACTGGTTTTATGTCGCTCATGTTCCTATCTAACCCAAATCTGGCACTATAAGCAAATTCAGAAACACCAGACAATATGCCTGCTCTCAGCTACTCTCACCACATCCATCCATCCCTTCTCTCCTCTACTAATGTCCTCCTTCATTCTACCGGTCTAGGCCTATCAATAACCGTGTCTTCTCTTCCTCCTTCTTGTTCTCATTCTTCAGGTCGGCGAAAACCTGGGTGAAGTAGTGTGGGTCAGTGTTGATCTGCAACATCTTGCCGCTCATGCGGTTGATGATCTCCAGACAGCGGTCCCAGAAGGCCTCCTTTTCTGCCTCCACCAGGAAGGGCTTGAGCGGGTAGGAGATCTCGTTGCCCATGTAGGAGTAGGACAGGTAGAGGCAGGTGAGCAGAGAGGCCTGGAGCTCGCGCTCGCTGGCCACCTCGGCCGACACCACGTCCCGGCAGAGCATGTACAGGAAGACCACGTTGGCGGGGGTGATGAAGCCCTGGTCCTGCCAGCCCTGGAGCAGCAGGGAGCGGTCCACACTCCGCAGCCACAGCACCGGGTCGGTGGGAGACAGCCGCTTCAGGCGGTAGCAGCGTCGGCACAGGAACTCTCCCAGGCTCCTCATGAGCTCACTGGTGGAGGCCTGCACGATGACCCGTTTGGGCGTGCCGGCGACATTGGAGGCCTGGCTCACGGAACCCGTCAGAGAGTTCTTCTTGACTGCGGCGGCTACGTTGGCGACAGTCTTGGAGGTGGGAATGGAGGTGGTGGTCGTGGTGCTTGGGTCTTGGGTGGTGTAAGAGGACAGGTTGGCGCAGGATTGGGACTTCTTTAGCTTCAGGCTGTTGGAGGCAGAGGTGTGCTCCGTGCTGCCCCGCCCACTGTCGTCCGGTGGGAGCTTCTTGGACCCCTTTCTCTTGGCCGATACGGCCACGATGCGTTTCCATGGTAGCACACTTATGATGGACTGACGTTTGAGGCCCTTGGTGTCTTTAGCATTTTTACTGTTCTGCACCGCCGTGTAGTGACCCACTGTGGCAGGGCCATCCTCAAACAGGGCCGCCTTACGATAGCTCGGGGAGAGAGACAGGACAGTACCCATGATGCTGCTGGTTTATGGAGGGAGGTCTAGCTCACTCGTTTTGGGGTTGGACCAGAAGGTCTGGAGAAAAACAGGAAACGTTGCCTCTTGAGGGAACCAAAACCTGTGAGGAATCAAAACAGCATTATGACCTATTCATCTCATGTTTTCTGTGTAGGATTAGTGAGGAATACAGTCCAGACTAATATGCTCTCATCATCTGCTTTTGGTGTTTATACAGCTTGGGGAATTCAATGACAATGGTACTTCACAATCACATTTGCATTTTAATTTGCAGACATTATTCAAATTGAAATCTTAGTGAGATGATAACGTTTGGAATTTGTACAAGAAATATCAATCACAACACTTCTTCGACATTTGACCTATTCTGTGTGGGCTAAATCTAAATTATGTTCTTTTGCAAATTCAGTTATTGTTTTCTTTAATCAGTTGATTCCGATGAAAGTTTTACACAAATAAAAATGTTGGCTAAACATCATTTAAAATATATTCTGTACGTGCTGGGCTGGCGTTTACAGTAGTTTTTCTTTGCTAAGTTCCTCACATGCACAGCTCAATGTTCTCGTCATAATTATATAAGGAAAAAGATAAGGCTAGAGAAGCATGATAAAGAAATGTGCGCAAGCATCCATCTTAGCTTCAAAATGGAAGCCTTGAATGAAAACACCATCCCCCCCAGAACACGGCAGCTTTAAAGATGTAGATTACATATCATATTGGTCAGTGTACACATATTTACCCTTTCATGTGTATAATTTATTTATATTATACCATATAATTGAAGCTTTCCTCAAATGTACTGTAGCTCATGGATATTTGTCAAAAGACGCCCGTTTAAGCCAATGCAAAAACGTGTAGTCAAGACAAATCATTTTATTTTCAAATGAACTGGTCTAAAATAACGAAAACCAAAAAGGTGTATCCTTTGATTTAAATCAAATCTGCTAGTCTAATTGGTGGTGACATGCTTAAGGAAAACAACAACCAATTACATTGTTTCTTACCTTAAAATCTATTGAATATTTCAGTGTAATCCATGTAGAATTACCCCTTTGCCTTTACTGCAGGGCAAATTATGTGAACCAGATAGGATTCAACGATCTATGGTAATTTTTCACACCTTCGCGAATGCCGCCTAACCGCTGTCCAAGGTGCTGGGCGTCTACGGCGTGCGAGCAAGACGGGTCGCAATCAGTGGTAGCCTATATTTACAGTTCTTCAAGGTCTAATAGCTGGTCGTTTCCTAACTGAAATGCCTTTCAATTTCCACCTACGAATAATGGAAGTCTCTCTCTCGTCGATGAGAGTACAGGTGCAGAGAATGTGCGAAATGTTTAACACTCGCTGTTTCTGTAAAAATGTCTTCCATTGAGGAGCAAAAATCTATATCACGGCTGTTATGCCAGCAGTCCCCGCAACAATGTTGACTGTGTTTCTTTTCCAAACAGGACAATAGAGGACAGGAACAACAAAACAAAGAAAATAAATGATCAGAAAATGGCTACTATGGACTCTTTAAATATGTGGCTGATACTTAATCTAACAGCAAAAACGCTTGACGCTTTGATGCGGGCATCTGCAGATATGCGGGTTGGTTGTGGAAATGGCAGGAAGCTACCCTATTGGTCGGCGCTTGGGTCCTGTTACTGCTAGTTGCTGTTACAGTCGTGGTGTTTGATTTTATTGGTTGAGGCTAATGGAGGAGCACCGACCACTAGACGCTCTATCTATGGTCTGACCTGCTGCATCCAGCATTGTGTCCATTGCTTTATACTATTCAATAAGGATTACTAAACTGATGGATACACGTCACATCTAGTTGGCAGTCAGACTTATTTTTGATGCATGAAGCAATGTCTTCTGTTTGATTATGGATCGTGAATTGGGGGTGTGTCAGGTCCCTATAATTAGGCTTTAGTGGTGGAATGTTTGCCAATATAATAGGGTTTGTAGAGGTATGTGGTGTTGGATTCCCACAGATGCATGCTTTTTTATCAGCTCTGCATGCAAGATTTATGTTATTTTGTTCTGATTTGATAAGAACGTTATGAAACCATTGAACCTTAGGCTAGCTGCTAAATATGATACAACATTTACACGTCAACAAAGCTGAAAGCTTGCTGCCTATACAATATGCGCACACATTTGGTTCAGAATTTGTTTAATGAGTTTCGAAAATCTTGTCAAGTACTGTAGTCACTGAATATTGAAGGAGATAGTGTAAAAAGCACTTAAATAGCAACCAAGAGCACTTACATTGCACTTTGCATGCATGTTGTTATTGTAGTTCCATGTAGAACGTGACAAGCCTGCCGTACCAAAGCCTAGCCTATCTGGGGCCTGTACTACGAAGCAAGATTTGGCGTTAGCGAGGTAACTTCAGGTTCAACCCCGGGTTTTCTGTACTACGAAGGTGGATCACTTGTTATCGGGGTAGATCGCCATGGTAACATATGCTGAACTGCTAACCTGGTCGGGAGCAGGTTATAGTTGGAGATCAGAGATCAACCGGTATAAAAGCCCCGCCCACTAACTCATTTTTGAGGATAATGGCGTTACCGTTCATAGAACATGTGGAGCTTGGTGCGCGGATGTTAAGAGGTGCGCTCAGAACATCAGAATCGTAAAGGGTTTTAATCGCCATGAAAGTTTGCACAGACAAGCAATTTGCTTTGGCAGGAAGGTGCATACATTAAACATATAGGAATCCTAAAAAAATGATATGAGATCTAACTCTACTAAAAGTACATAGACTAGCAAGGCTTAGAATTTGCATATGTAATGCATAGCGTTGCGTTATTTCGCTACGGGTACTTTTATGTAGTGTCATGTTGATATGTTATTCCTATTCAATGGGCTACGTACGTGTCTCCCCTTAACCTATTCTGCTGTCCTTGGGTTGCTTTGACCCATTTTCTAATTATTTCCATATCAAAATGTTGGGTTTCTTTCAACCAAAACATTTCAAACCAAAAAGAACAATGTGTAGGCTATACGTACGATGAAAATGTCACTACTTTCATTGAATTTGGATGTTTCATTCACTTTTATAGCAGAAAGAAATGTTGAAGACCCCCACAAAAGACTCAAAAGACACAACAAAAAAGCCACAAAAAGGTATAAAAAGACCAAAACGTAGAAAAAAGTTTAACAAATACATCCTCATGTGTTCTCCCTTTCCTAGGAACACAGCAATAGGCCTATAATGTCAGTGTAACTAAGTTTAGTGTCATTCATTCAGTCATGTACTATCTCTTCTCATATTCCAGTTTTTCTATCTCCAGCCTGGTTTTTTTAAATTAAAGCCTCTTATACTCTATATCGAGCTCAAGGGTTCTTTTATACAGGGCCCTCACATTGTCTGCTCCAACCTGAAACAAATAAAGAACACTGTCCATTTGTAAGGCACACTTGGAGAAAGTTGAAGGTGTCCATTTGACTACTGTGTTATAAGGTTCATTGCTTATACCTTGTGTCTTTGTCTTGGCCTTGAAGTGGAGGCCCTATGCTCAGGGGGAGGAAGAAGTTCCTCTTCCTGCTGAGTTTAACACCATAGCAATTTAATCAATTGATTTATATTTGAAATGAGAACTTTAAGAACTTGTGTCTCATGTTCAGACCACCACCATTAGTAAGTCATTACAGACACTTCAATCACAGCCACGCGTTCACATTCACCATCTATGTTGCAAGTGGGCAAATCAAAAGTGTACCCCCAAAATGCTCTCTGAGCAGACAGGCACAGTTTCCTGATCATCTAGGACCTCCACTTGAGAAAGTAAATGGCATATTTGATCAATATTCAGCAACCACATATGGCATACGTACTGGCGTATGACTATTAGTTTCATGGTTACCTCTGTATGGCACAGTGGGACGACAGTGGATGGTGGCAGCAACACCACTATATTTCCTGTCACTGCAGAGGACAGTAATACATTCCACTTAGTATTGCTAGTTTATTTACCCTTAGTATAGATGGTCCACATATTTACATTTAAGGTTCCTATGTGTTTATTGTATGCACCTTCCTGCCAAAGCAAATTCCTTGTCTGTGCAAACTTTCATGAATAAATCCCTTTCTGATTCTACATTTCACTTCTACAATATTTATAAATAATTGTTGAATGCACATGGTCACATAGACATAGATCACTTGAAACATACATATGCCTGGGTTTCCGAGCTGCTGCCACCAGTGTCTGAAGAAATGCCCCCTTCCACTCCTTCCATCATGGGGCGACCCTGATAGCTTGAGAGGGCCAGCTCCTCAGCAAGAGTGAAGTCCTGTGGAGGAGTTGATTGTTCTATGGGCCCTTTGTAGTATTGCTTACTGCTACTTACTTATGTTTTTATTTTTTTATTTGCTCCCACGATCGTTTGCCACTTCCAGGGTTGCAACTAAAATAATACAGCAACAAAAGTTTAACGTTATGGAATGCACACGTGTAATTATGGTCACATCTTGTGCCTGGGACAGTGATATCAATAAATCATGTAGGCTAGTTTACGCATTTACAGCGTCTGCTATTTTCTACCAGTTTAGCAGCAGCAAATTCGTTGATTTTTGCCTGTATTATATGTCTGTATTCCTGATATGTTCGTGTAACAATATTTCACGCAGGAGGAGTAGACAAAGTTTGTAAGTTTATTGTCCGGAATGTCCCGCTCCTCTTCCGTGACATATGCGGCTCTTGTTTTGTCCGTGTTTGCGATTGGATATACGGTGCAAACACCGCCCCTTTATGTGAACGCGCACATCTCTAGATTAGAAAGATCTGGGTTGAGTTAGAGAGTTGATAACCGCCGTCGTGATACCATTTATCGTGATTGCGATTGTCTCGCTTTGTGTAGCGGGGTAACTGAGAGTAATCCAGAGCATGTTGATCTTGCTTCGTAGTACAGGCCCCTGGTTGTATTGCAGAGCAGCCGTCAGAACTAGCTGATATGCGCTGTCCGTGGTGCTGAAAGACGCGTTGGGTGGTCCACACACACTCCAAACAAATGCACATTATTTGATGCCCTTTTCTGCCCAGTTACGTTATTTTGTATGGACATGTCTTACACCAACACCAACAGTTTCTCGATAGAACAAAACAAAATCTCATCATTATTTGCTACCTTGCAGTCAAACTGCGGTTTGCGAAAGTGAGCGGAGGGGGCGCGCGATTGTTCGTCGACATCATGAGCTAACCGGAACAACAATCAGTCATTGAGGAGAGGAAAGATGGCAGCCGCGGCAGTGGCTGAGTTTCAAAGAGCCCAGTCTCTTCTCGGTACAGACCGGAATGCTTCGATTGATATTTTACATTCAATTGGTAAGTATATAGCTACAAACGGGCTTACAAAAGATCTACTCATATACCTGTTTTATATTTTTTTGTTGTAGCTCGCAGCTAGCGCAAACTTGGCTAGCGAACTAGCTAAATGCTGCTGCTAACTTGCTAGCTATGTAGCTTCAGTCTTGCCTTACGCACATTCATTATCACAGTGAGTCAGCAGCAGGCGGATACCGGTAGCTAGCCTAGCTTGCGTGCTAGCTCATTGAATGGAAATGAGTAACTAGCAGGCTAATTATGCAAGCTAACTACCTTTAGCTGCCAATATTGTTCATATTCTTTACAGTGCAAGGCCAGACAAATATGTAAGTTACACTTTTTGACTGCAAGCTTGCTAGCACTACAATTTTTGGTAAAATGTAGACAAGTGCTAATGTCTTACGAACGCAAATGCTAGCCGACTGTAGCTAGACGAGCTACCTTTAGCGCATAGGTTGTCAAAGTAAGACGTAATTTAGTGAACAAACCAGCTAATCTAATGTATCATGTGCCTGCATTAGCTATTCAAAAGCCAGTTAGCTTAGCTTGCACGTACAGTAAGTATGGTTAAGCCCCACATTAACGTTAATTCAATGTTCTTGAATAGCAAACAATAGAAATTGGTACAACGCAGTGTAGATCCCTATCACTGTGTACATTTGACAAATCATCGCTAGATGTTAGAGCTAGCTGATTGGGACAGATTGTGTTACTTGTGTGGACGCTTATATTGAGTGGCGTCTTGTCTGACATGACAAGCTAGCAACACCTTGTTCAATTTTAGCTTTCAGTCTGCAAGCAAAGACTTGTTAACCAAACTAGCTGCATGTTACCACAGCAACGCTGAAGTATGAGATGCTGACCATGGACTCTTGTTCTTTAGTAAAGCGTGACATTCAGGAGAGCGATGAGGAGGCGGTACGTGTCAAAGAGCAGAGCATCCTGGAACTGGGGGGTCTCCTGGCTAAGACGGGCCAGGCTGCAGGTAACGGTCCTTAGATGTTCTGATTAGACCTCTGGTCATTCTTTGGGAGCTGGGGACTGTTGGTGCTTTTGTCCTAGCCCAGCATCAGTACAGCTTGTTCGACCAGTTCATCACAAAACATTTGTTTTGGTATGTAACATGGGCACGTGTGAAAGTATTGGGTTGGAACAAAAGCCAGTTACCGATGGGTGTACCATAAGAAAAACATGTATTACAAAATAAAAACAAGCTTTGGATTAAATGTACTTTCTCTTACGATCCCCCACCGTTCTGTTCTTCTCCTTCCCTGTTTTAAGAGCTGGGTGGCCTGTTGAAGTATGTCCGTCCATTCCTAAACTCCATCAGCAAGGCTAAAGCAGCCAGGCTTGTGCGCTCTCTGCTGGACATGTTCCTGGACATGGAGGCAGCCACGGGCGAGGAGGTGGACCTGTGTCTGGAGTGCATAGAGTGGGCCAAGGCTGAGAAGAGAACCTTCCTTAGGCAGGCTCTAGAGGTGAGGTCTTGTGTTTCATGTTCTTCATCTCCCAAGTATCGGTGTGTGCGAAACCCCAGAACGGCATCAACAGAGTGAAGGAAAATGAAAATAATCATGTTTTCACAAAATGTCTAAAGTAATAGTCTGTTTCCCCTCTCTCTAGGCACGTCTGATCTCTTTGTACTATGACACAAAGCAATACCAGGAGGCTCTCCAGCTCGGTGAGACTCATTCAGATATTAACCTTTTTGTCTTTCAGTTTGTATGTTCAAGTTAAATGACGAACAAAGAATGTATCATTAAGACCTCTGTCCATCTCCCTTTTCTCGTCCAGGCACCCAGCTGTTGCAGGAGCTAAAGAAGATGGATGACAAAGCTCTCCTGGTTGAGGTGCAGCTGCTGGAGAGTAAGACGTACCACGGCCTAAGTAACCTGCCCAAGGCCCGTGCCGCCCTCACCTCTGCCAGGACCACTGCCAACGCCATCTACTGCCCGCCGAAACTGCAGGCCGCACTTGACATGCAGTCAGGTACAGCACTACTACCCAGACACACACTGTCAGGCTCTCTCTCTCTATCTCTCTCTCTCTCACACACACACACACAGACTCTCAGCATACCACACATTCTCAATGGCCCTGACCAAGGTGTGCTTCAGCTTGGAATGTCACCCGGCGGTATGGTTTCTCTGTTGACCTGACATCTTGCTGTGCGCAGGGATCATTCACGCGGCCGAGGAGAAGGACTGGAAGACGGCCTACTCCTACTTCTACGAGGCCTTTGAAGGATACGATTCCATCGACAACCCCAAAGCCATTACATCACTCAAATACATGCTGCTCTGCAAAATTATGCTCAATGTGTAAGTACAGACTTACCCGGCTGCGTGTTTAGGTTTGATATATGCTATCCAGCCGATTCTTCCATCCAAAACAGCTAAAGACACGAATACAAATGCTATTCCCTTCAACATGTGTGATAAGCGCCTTGTTAGTCCCCAGTCCGCTCCCTACCCGAGCGTTCCTCAGAAATATCAGGGGGTTCAATCTGTTTCGCACCTCTAGCCTCCTTTCTGTTCTTCACCACCCTTTATTTAAGAATTGCGTTAAAAACTGGGTGCGGCTGTTCTGCGATTTTGGACCTCGGTGTTTGATGAGGTAGTGATGACCTGTTTACTTTTCCCTCATGTCTGTTGTGACTCCAGGCCAGAGGATGTCCAGACTCTCACCAGTGGAAAGCTAGCCCTGCGGCACGCGGGGAGACAGGTATGTCTTCACCTTGCCATGCACACCTCTGCTGTAGCATCACACACACACACACAGTCGGATCTTTCTGACACCCTCTCTTTCTGTCTGTCTCTGTTTGTAGACAGATTCACTGAAGTGCGTGGCCCTAGCCAGCAAGAACAGGTCGTTGGCAGACTTTGAAAAGGTTAGTTCTTACAGTTTTGCTGGTCTGCCTTTGCTTACCCTACACTAACTTATCTCTTGATTTCATTGAGACAAACCCTTGCTCTTATGCCACGTGCCTATCCTCTCTGTACTTTCCAGGCCCTGACAGAGTACAGATCAGAACTGAGGGATGACCCCATAATAAGCACACACTTGACAAAACTCTATGACAACCTTCTGGAACAGAACCTCATAAGGGTCATTGAGCCTTTCTCAAGGGTCCAGGTAGGCCAGGACTGCACCGACTCTACTGTCATTCTACTTTACTGTCATTCTGCTCTTCTTTATTGACAGAGAACTATGATTTTACTGCTACTGCTGTTTAAACGGCTTAGTTGTCATCACTTATGAATTTCACATTATTGTGATACAATTGAAAAGAGGTACAATATTGACATGAATGTTCTTAGTATGTTTTCCTTGATGGTAGAGTATCATCTGACTTAACTTTTTCTTCCTCTGCCTACAGATGGAACACATTTCCAGCCTCATCAAACTCTCCAAGGTAGGATTCATGCCACATCCAGCATGTCCATCAGCATGATACCCTCACCAGAGGTGTTACAGACATTTGATCAGATGTTCTTTCCACCCTCAGGGAGATGTTGAGAGGAAACTGTCACAGATGATTCTTGACGAGAAGTTTCACGGTGCGTTTTTTTCTTTTTTACTCTGAAAACCTTCCTTTCTGTTCCGCTCTCTTTAACAAAATCTTACTGCCTAAAAAACACTGCCTGGCCTTTCGTGGTTTGACCTGGCTTATGTCCTGTCCGTACAGGTATCTTGGACCAAGGCGAGGGTGTGCTCATCATCTTTGAAGAGCCCCTGGTAGACAAGACATATGAGGCTGCCCTGGAAACCATTCAGAACATGAGCAAAGTGGTGGACTCCCTCTACAACAAAGCCAAGAAGCTCACATAGGTCAGTGGAAGAACTGTGCTCCCTAAACATCCGCGCCATATTTCCTGTTTCGACTTGGTTTTAATCGAAATATCTCTTCTCTATAGAGAGCCAACCACCTGCACCCAGCCCAGAGTGAGCTCAGCCTGTCTGTGGACCAGTCACTCTAGGTTAAGAGCAGGGCATGAAAGAGGTTTCTACGGACTTCCACAACCCAGCAAGCGAAGAAACCGACCAACCAACTGAGCGACCAACTAAAACACAAATGGACAGGGCTAGGCCGTAACCACACCTCCAAGTTTGTCAATGCCAAGTCTGTCCCCTAACTCCCTGCTTAAGAACCCCTATCGCCCTGACAGGCATTGCTCTGAAAGAGCTTTCCCCAAGGACAATTACAGATACACCTCCACTCATCACAGGTTTCAGTGTAACTGGGCAGCCTTTCTCTCACTGCTGATCAATCAGGGAATCTTGTATGATAATGCAGATACATATACATACATGTATGATACATATAGATTTCAATCAGATTATAACTGGTAGGTGGGCTCACTGCCTAAAGATTGGGTTCTCTTTGCTAACTCCCCGGCCCTGAATATGCTCATGTTTTGTCAGAGAAGAACCTTTCTTCCCCTTCCAATTATACCAGCTCACCAGAAGAACAGTTTGTACATCTGGCTGGCACCCCACCTCCCCCATCCCATTTTGAAGTGAACAGTGCCCTTTGATCCTTGACTTTGACACACACATTGATGGCATTCTGGTAAGGACAAGTGGACAGTGAAATATCCTACTGTCCATGAACACACCACAGGAAGATTAAACTGTCATCAAGCTCTAAAGCTCCTGCAACACTTATGATCCCCTCTCCTTGTTTGTACATAATATTGCCAAGCGCCTCTTTTCATCTCTTGAGGTCTGTTATATTCACACCTTCCCCCCTTTTTTTTACAACGCTAAAAAGAGAATCAAAAGGCCCCCTACAGTGAAAGCTTAGTCACACAGTGCTTACGTGAATGATTTGTTTCAATGAAATGTGACTGGGGGAACGAGTTGTTTATTAGGATTGTATTTAGAGAGGGGTTTGCTTGAAGAAAAAACTGTAAGGTTGGGAAATGACTGTGGGGACTAGAGGGTTTCCTATATATGACATAGAGAAAGACAAGTGCTAATAAAAAAACATGAAAAATATTGAGCATTTGTGTGATCTCAAGGATTGTTTTTTGGGGGGGGATATAAAATATTATAATAATAATATAACAGGAAACATCAGATATACCCATTTGGGCAGGTTGGTCTCTGATGATGTCATCTCCCTCAACTTAACAAACTCAACCATTGCAGGGAACATGTTGGATACAACTTCTTCCATTACAAAGAGGTTGAGGTTGGAGTCTGACAGGCTAAAACTGGGAGTTTCCTAGTGGAGCTGTATGTGTGTGCGTGGAAAGCAACAATAGAGGGATTCACACAATTCATTCTATCAACTGTTGTTTTCACTTGAACAGGTCTCCTTAATGTCCATGAATGTCATCCATAACCAGATGGGATGAGGTAGTGGTAGATTGCATTCTTTGTCAAGCTAAATACATAAACAGAATATTATGACATTCACTTACAATTTTCCCAAGTTTCCATTGATTAAAGACAGGTGGCTCCTTGGCTTAAATTTGGTCATGTGAGCCCTGTAGAAAGGGAGTCGTGAAACAAGGTAATGTTCTGCAATCATGAGCTCTCATTAGAAATCGTTTTCGAGAAATACTGTAACTGTGTAACAAGTTGCTATTTTAACTCGGAAAACACAGAAGTCAAAATATTTTAGGGAACAGGTGTTGGAAACCTGTTGGAAAATATCCCCTACATGGGATAATTTCAACATAAATTGGTCAACAGTTGTTATAACCTTTCCTATCCCACATAACTGTTGTCACAACGAGGTTGTCATTTCTACAGCAGAGGGCACTGTAGGATCACATCACAACGACCTCTGGAAATGATTTGCATTTGAATGTAACTCCAGTATGTCCACAGTCCTAGTTCAGATCAGCGAATGTCAACATTTTCTTGAGGTATTGACTATAGACTGAATAAATCGTTTTCCCAAAGTTTTGGCTTTAACGTAAGGCGTCACTTATCCACCATCCATATCTTTATGAATTGGCATGTTTTGCTGATGATCAGTAGCAATCCGAGTTAACATATTACGCCTCAAATGAATCATTGCCCAGGGATGTTAAGGCATGTATGCAGTTGGAGATCACCAATGTAAAACTGATCACTGGCCATATAGGCCCTACTGGATCTCCGAAGCAGGCCTATACAGGTCTATAGACCTAAATTCTGGATTATCACATAGGTCTTCCTTCAAAAATAAATATGGATAGGTTCATGTAGATTAGGGTTTAAATCGGCTGAGGGACAGCTGAGAAGCCCTGTGTGACATACTAGTGACATTGCATGTAAAAAGGGCTATACAAGTACATTTTGATTTTATTAGCAATGTATTTAAGCACTAGTGTGTAAAAACGGCTTTTAAAGACTATAATATATTCTCTATAACGCAGACCATCGTGCGTTTTGTTCCTATGGTAAGCCCACTGCAACTGTTAGGTTAAATAGCAAACGTTCAAAAATCTCTCAGAGTAAATTTAGAACTTTTATGGGCCTCTGGTTCGGGGTGGATCATGGAGGTTTTCGTGGGGAGAAGAGGAGAGCCAGACTGGCGACACAGTCGACCCTCGGGGGGAGAGATAGAGCATTGAAACTGGGGGCCAATGGGAATGCAGCATCCACTCCCAAAGCTCTGTAATTTAGAGATCAGTAGGGTTGTGCGCTGCCACATTGAAGGCGGACAGCTTCGTCGAGGGACTTGAATGCGAACTCTGAGGGATCATACGCTCTGCCTTTCTCAGCTTGATGTCTTAACAGTAAACTCAACATCTTAACATTCAAAGCAGCTTCATTTCTGGACTGGTTTTCTATTTAGATAAGGTATTAGTCGACCTGCACGATGAATGGGCCTACTTTTGAGAGGAAAGTTGCGGGCCAATCGTCCGATCTCCTTGGTGCAGTGAATTATCACCCGTCCACAAAAGACTCGCCGACGCTCCCGGAGTCCTCTGCCACGGACATGGGCTACTACAGCAGCCACACGACGCACAGCCATCACGAGTACTATCCTGGACAGTCATACTCGCAACCAATGAACCCTTACACATATCACCACTATAATCTAAACGGAATGGGAGCGTCAGGAGTTTACTCTGCCAAGTCGGACTATCCTTACCCTCAAATATATAGCAGGCAATACGAGCATTATGACCGGGACGCACATTCACCTTCCCAAGATATCGGTAAGAATTATGGTAGAGGTCGGAAAGTATTGGCCTTATAGCATTTGGTGTTATTTCATTAACTTTATGTCCAATTAATTTACTTGAGTTGAGAACTATCTGTCTGAATTATCATAAAGCTCAGCTGCTCAGCCTATAGACAATACAACATGAGCCTGTAAACATTAAAATGAATTCCATGTTAAGTTCAATGGTATGTTTGTTTATTAAAAATGCCATACCACTGATTATATAACAACAAAACCCGTTTAGCTAGTAATGTTGGCATTCCAGGAGGAGTTGTCTTTGATCTGGCCCGAGGCACAAGTGCGGTGCGCATCAGGTGTCACTGCATATCAGTCTCTGACTCATACCTAGTTGTTATCACGCAACGTATACACCTGGAATACTATGGTTAAATGAAAGACGACCACGATAACAAACCAAGAGGTAGGCCTGTGTTTTGGCGAGATGTTGGCCAAAACTTAATTTTGAAAAGGGAGTTTTTATAGGCTATAAAGCTTTATTTGAAACGTTAAACGTGGAACGTTTGCTCCACCAACCCCATTACAACCCCATTTATTGCCATATATTGAATAAGATAAGATAAGATAATCATTTATTAGTCCCACAATGGGGAAAACAAACAAGAGTAAAATAACATAGAACATAGTGCAAAACAACAATGTAGCAAATCAAGTAAGATATAAATAATTAATATTATTATTATTATTTAAAATACGATATCCTTGTGCGCAGAATGAGATTGTGCCATATCAACATTTAACAGCTGTCACAGACTGTAGGCTACGTTTAAACATGTACTCTTTTTTTAGTGAAAGAAGAATCCGATCCAGAGGTACGAATGGTCAACGGAAAGCCCAAGAAAATCCGTAAACCTCGCACCATATACTCAAGTTACCAACTCACAGCGTTGCAACGTCGTTTCCAGAACGCACAGTATCTGGCACTACCAGAGCGAGCTGAGCTCGCGGCCCAACTTGGCCTCACACAGACACAGGTAGGCCTATGCAAGGGTTTATATAGCCTTTTAAATGTGATATTTATGATACAATATGCAATGTACCTATCACCCTAGTCAGGGCTCAGAACTGAATGTGTAGTTTTGCTATAGTGTGCAGTCCAAATGTGTGTTTTCTATCCATCAAAATAGCCAAATTGAATGCACGAATTTCAAATTAATTTAGTCATAATGAAATTCTAAAGAAATAGCCTACACATGGCTATTCAGTGTAATGACAAAAATATTTCTAAGTGATCAGTTATGTTTATTCATTTTATGTATATGTTTAGATATAGATTTAGAATAGAGTAGAAAAAGACAATGAACACAATAGAATAAGACAAAAAAGGATTTATTAGCATTGTAACAATAAAGGAACCCTTTTCTCCATTGCTTTAAATTGGTCAAATGGCTCTAGGCAGCAGCCTTATTATTTAATTTAAATTACTTAATTCCATTTTGACGAAATAATGTTCACCTCGGAATGCTTCCAACAAATCACAGCTGCTTCTTTTGTAAAGAACCCTTAAGAATACCTTATTTCTCTGAACCTTATTCTTAAATAATGTCTTCCTTCTTCAGGTCAAAATTTGGTTTCAAAACAGACGGTCCAAATTTAAGAAGCTGTTCAAAAACGGGGACATTCCTCTAGACCACAGCCCAAACGCCAGCGACTCCATGGCCTGCAATTCCCCAGCATCGCCTGCTGTCTGGGATGGTAACAGTGACTCAATACCCAACCAAGCCGCTAGGGGGCCAGTTCTCCAGCCACCCCTCAGCTCTTCACCGCCTTACATGGAGGACCACACTCACCATAACTGGTATCAACAAGGTTCACATTTGTCCCAGGCTGGGCATGTGCACCATTCACCACGGCCGCCACATCAGCATATTGATGCAGTATACTGAAAGAAAAAAGGATTGTCATTCTTGTCTTTGGATCCAAGTACTCTGATGTAGCATTGGCTACACAAGAAATACAGGACTGTGAAATGGAAAGAGTTTGTAGGGGAGTCAACTTCATGGACTGTTTGGTCAAATGTCCTTTGTCCTATTCTGTTTCCAAACAGAACTAAAATGCAGGACCTTAACATAAATCAGTTGCTCATGATTTGTTTACCAGCTTTTGGTATTGCCGAACAATGTGGAAAATGTGGCAACACTTCAAGGTCACCAAATGAACCATAAAGGTATTTTGCTGTCTGATCTTAAATGACAAGAGTGGCTCTGATCCTTCAAACACTGAAAACTCCCAGAGCATTCGCCAGCTTGCATGTGTACATTTGCAATATAATTGGCTGTTTTATTATTAAATGTAATCCAAAGCTCTCTAGGTTTCTCACATTAATAAATTGTAGGGTATAGTAGGCTACATGCCACTTCATGGGAAATGTCTGTTTAAAGAGCTTCTATTTGAGTATACATAAAATGCCCTAGAAAAACTGTAAAATGGTGGTGAAAGGTAGTACCGGAAGTGGATGCTAAATATATCAAAAGTTCAATACATGTTATACATGATAAACTGTGTTTCATAAACTCAGGTATTATTTATTCTGTGTGCAACAATTACATATACATATGAGGTCATGTTAGTGCATAAGAGATACAAATGTGTATGTACAGTGAATAATAAAGCTTTTTAAATGTCATCCACAGTGTACTGCTATTGTGACGATTTACATCTGCTGTGATCTTCTGGCCTCTTGATCTTAACACGTACATACAGGGCAACACTGTGGAAGACGAGCATTCTTTCTGTGTTTGGGGCGTGAAGCTCTGCCCTGCCCAGCCCGACATTATCCATTCCACACCGCATAGCCTTGTTCCGCAATACCCTGCTCTGCTCTTCTTTACTGTCTGACCTATACGTATGAAAAGAGTGTGGGAGGTGACTGCTTAGCAAACACACAGGTGGCTCTGGATTTGAATAACACGTCACCACCACCAGATGAAAGGGAGGGAGACCGAGAGAAGCATGATCTATCGATTGATTGATCTGTTTACGTATCTTACTTTCTCCTTCTATCTCCCTCCCTCTCATCTGGTGGCGGTGAAGTGTTATTCAAATTCAGAGATATCCGCATAGATACATTAAGAAATGAAGACAGATAGAAAGGTGCAGGGTGGTTGACAGCTACAAAAATAGGGAGGAGAGGAATGGAGAAAAGAAAAAAAGAACTGAGAGGAAAATCCTCCCTGGCCCCAGGCATAGGCCGAGGGATCCGACTGGTTAGCTAACAAAGGTTGGTGGACTGACTTCTTAGAAAAGAAGGTTGGAATATGTTCATCTGTGATTCATATTCTGTTTTATGTTTTCTCTCAGGACATACAGTAGTTATGTACTGTGGATTTCGTGAAGGGGTTCAAACCCCAGGTTATGTGGTTGAGTTTAAGTTTAATTTAGGAGAGGTAAATGATTCAAAAGAAAATACAGCTCTTTGATGCTGATAGTTGATCACAAGCTGACATGTCATTGACTGATGATTCTAGAACGTCCCTACCCATCAATGAGCAGATGCTTCCATTTTCCTTTTATTATTATAAAGCTGGGAATGATGGAATTAGAAGTTTCTACATCTCTTCCTAACTGCACACACGTGTGCAGTGGGCTTGCCATCTTTTGGGACTGTCATTTTGTCAAGTGGACCAGACGGTATATGATGGTGCCACAATATTCGTTCAAAAAAGCCTTGTTGTTTTCTATTCATATTGAGCACTTACCTTACCCACAATCCCTTCTTTATTATGTATTCAAGTGGACACGGTTGACACTTCTCTTCATAGGAGGTTCTTGTTTTAGTTTAAACTCTTTTTTTTTGACTGACCTGCAAAGAGCTTTTGAGTGCTTGAGAAAACTCCTCTGAGCAGAAACACTGAAAACGACAAGGTGATGACATCACCTGTCGCATGCTGAATAGGAACGCTCACCAACGGAAGGGAAGTTTGTATCCAGGTTATAAAATATTTGTCTGTTGTTGCCCTCACAGCCTCAAGCCACAATCTCCTTAACCCCCCCCAACCCCCCACACACACAAAGTATAGCTTAAAGGGTTAAGAACAAATGACAGATTTCACACTTGTTAATAATCAACGAACGATTTCGTTCTGAGGCATCAAAAAACATGTACACTATGGAATCTTATGGAGACTCCACAACCCGCTGTAAATAGTTGCCTCGATGACACTACATAATCATGGGAGGTGTAGTTTTGGTCAACCAAGAGTACAGTGTATGGAAACCTTTTCATGGCCCAGCTTTAACAAGCTGTTAAAGACAGCCCCCTGCTGTTCTGGCCTTGAACTAATTACTCTGTTTTCCTATAGTTTCTCATGCTGTCCAGAATAAAATAGAAAAAAAAATGTCTCAGTCTAGAGTAAGTGTGTGCGCATGTATGTGTGGATATGTGTGTGTGTGGATTAGGGCATCATGCAGGTCTCAGTCAAGAGTGTGTGTGTGTGTGTAAGGATGAGAGGAGGATCTAAACAATGTACATTATGGATAAGCGTCCTCAGACGGTAAAGAAGCCTCATGGCTCTGTGTGTGGCCCGTTCTCCACTCTCCCATACCTCACTCAGCATGTTGTCCACACTCGCTTGCCTTAGCCGGGGGAAATGCCTCTCTGTGATGTGGCATGTTGGTTGGCGAGAGAAGTAATGTAAGCTTTATGCAGCTCAACCCAGCTTGTTTACCATGGACGTCAATATGAAAAAAAGGACAGTGGAAGCAAAATTGTAAATGGTGGCACAGAGGTGGGCAACAATGGCGCACAACTGTAACTGATGTCAAACAAAATGGCTAATGTCAGTTACGGTTGAGGATATCAAATGTTCTTCTTAAAAAAAGATTGTTGAGTTAGATAGCCCTGCTGATGACAGGTTTAAGTGTATACCAGTGTGAGGTCAGCTGGAGGTTGACTAGAAGGTTGTCTCAGAAGCTGCACAGCAGAAGACATGGCAGTTAGCAGCTGTCTAGGTGCCTTATGGAGGCATAGAGAGGATCCAGTTTCATCCCTGTCCCACACGTCACTCGCCACTGTCATTTTCAGATACAAATATACGCACACACACACACCACACACACCACCACACACACACACACACACCACACACCACACACACACACACAGAGAGAAGAGAGAAGAGGTGTTGTACACTGCCATGTTTTTTGCCTGGTTTCTTTTCCACAGGACTTTGATGTTTCATTTGTTTGTTGTTACCCTGTGTACATTCAGTAACTATTGCATATCTGTCTGTATAGAAATTGATGATTGTTGCCTTTATTTAGATACATTACTAAATGAATCCCTCTGCAAATCATGTTGTTTTTACACATCAGGATGTGCTGTTTAATTGCAATATCACTTTAAAATAACCCCAATCAATCAATAACCCAAGTCAATCTATGGTGACAAAAGTGGGGTGCATGTCTTTACACATAGTTTCAGATCTAGCTATGCGGTTCTATAGGCCTATTGCATCTGTAAGTAATTTGGGATAAATGGTGGAAGTTCCTTTCTGAGGACCGATGGATATTCTGAGTCCGTTCCATAGCCTATTAGTTATGTGCTCTCAACGCCGAAGAGTGATATTTCTTAGCCTGCAAATTACAGGTAATTATAGCGTAGGGGCGAAAGCTTTATTTAACAGACTGTGTCACAAATTACCTTTAATTGAGATGCCGGTTTTAAAAAGCCATTGACAAATTTCAAAATGGGCCGTCTGTTGCGTGTCCACACCAGAGGTAGGCCTACAAACTTTTCACTTGAGTTTGTTTTAGTCAGCGTGAAGATAACATATGTAACTCGTAGGCCTAATGCTGGCTTCGCAATTATGCTTAAGTAGTCTATGACCTGTAGCCTATAATAAGCTATCTGTAGACCCAGCATAACTTTTTGAAAGATGATAACAACAATGCCAATAGTTTTGTTTCGAAAAGTTAATCTAGAGTAGGCTTTAGAAAGTAAAAGATAGGCTACTGAGCTGCGTAATTGATAACTGAAGCTTTATTTTTAACAAATGCCTACATACAAACTCCACATCCGAATCGGGGATAATAACTTGAATGCAGCGTGGACGGTTTCCGTTCTTCGAACGCCATGTTCAAGACCAAAACAAACATCTAACGGATGTTATAGGCTTATGTTAGAACAGTCCAACGTTCAAGGTTGTTGAGCCTATAAATGAGGTCTACAACAGTAACAAAAAGCAGTTCAAATGGCTAGACAAGGCTTAATGGAAAAAAGTAGTTCGAAACTTCACTTAAAAAAATAAAATAATGAGATGCCATGAAGTTAAGTTCACAATTGAAAATCAATGTTCCTGTCGTCGTCTACATCCCATCACATCATTTGAGTTCTCGGCATGGAGTCTTGGTGGTGGTTCGGGTACCAGTGGCCAAAATTGTTCATGTAGCCGCCTGAATGCACGGGTGTGCTCTTAGTCGTCATGGAAACGTCCCATAGAGGCGGCATCCCCGGCGAACACGGGGAAGCGGATGCTGCAGGGTGCAGGTGATCTCCCTCGCCTGGCCCATGCTTCATGATTTTTTTGTACTTGGAGCGTTTGTTCTGAAACCATATTTTTACCTGGAACAAGAAACCAAAGAAAGTTATTTAGCATATGGTTTAAATATTAACATTGTGCGAGGCTGTAGCCTACACTGTCACGAAACATCCACTATGACAATTATTGACCCCATTGCAATTGTATAAGTTATTATTAGCCTATAGGCCTACTATAATACAATAAAGTATTATAACACCAAAAAACAATTGTTTAACGTATATGACTTAAATTACATTATGATTAGGCTACTACTACAAATACTTGGTAGTATTTATAGTTACAATTATATACTGATATAATAATTGTTGCAATTATCATTTAGTTTACGGCGGATGTTAGAGCTTCATTAGTGTGCCTCATGTTTCCAGCCTTCAAATTAAACATTTAATACATATATTGTATAAAATAATGACATATGACAATGTGTTGGAACAGATGAAACCTGAACAAATAGGTTTTAGATGACATCTAGGGAGCCATGCACTAAACATGCCTCTAAACCTGCAGTGAAAAAGGGTACTGCACTATCAGGAGATTAAGCCAGATCATAAACAATGTGACAGATTCCTAATACATCAACAATAATGGGTATTTGGATATATTTATACTTTGATAAGGAGATCGTGCGGTATTGAACTAAAAGCTGCATTGGTAAAGCTGCTCTAAAAGTGTCCAGATGATTGCTAGCCTTAAAAACAGTTTATAAAGATTACTCATTCAACAGAGAACCAGTAAAGAGTATAAAATAATAAAAAACATGGAAAATTGACAACAGAATTATTACTGCAACAAGGTCTTGAATCAATTTTCTTTATTGCTGAAGAACGCGTGTCAAACATGTGGGACAACTAAATGTGGGGCGAACTTTCATCTCCACAAGTTCACAACGAAGAAAGACTCATTCTCAGGGTCATGGCAATACGAGAACATCCTAACATCATACAACATGTACAGTTTATTTTTTACTTATAGAAAACAAGATCAGAAAAGTTAAACGTTATCTTAAGTATTATGGCCGTTTCTGACTCTAGCTTATAGCTATAGTTTTCATAAGTAATGTCCTCTCTACATTAGCTCTCTCTCGTCAAACAACACATTTGATATAACGTTAATAGCATTTGGCAAAGATGGCACAGTATAAGTCACATAACACATGATACTTTTAAACTACAAGACGAAACTGTTCCTCTTCCACTCATTCCTCTCTGCTCCATTACAATGGAATTGAAATAGAAATACAATTAGCAAAGTAGCCCACTGGTTGGATTACAAAACATTTCATGGGTAGTAGACCACACAGCTGGATTGCTGTAATGTTTTTCAATCCTAGAAGTCCATCAACAGCATTTTAATGTTAGTATTATTATTTCTCCAGTAAGTATTGGTTTCATATTTCAGCAGCAGCAGTCAGTTGACAGGCTTTTTAAGTCTGATATGTTCAGTAATGAGACTTTAGTACAGAGACCATGCCAGGTGCCACCCCCCAACATACTCAGTTCAACCTCACTGTGAGCCCTGAACCACTCTCTTCCTGGCCTGGTGTGTATTTGCATGTGTGTGTGTATGTGTTCTTGAGTGAGCGGTAAACCACTCTCCTCCTAGGCTGATGTGTTTGTGTGGTGAACCAGGCAGCACAGACACCCAACTCATCAAATGGTTGCTGCTTGAATTCTGCGGACATGCCTAGCATCTTGCAATAGCTGGAGCAGCATTACCGTGTGGGTGAGCACAGGAAATAGCGAAGGAGTGGTGCCTCGGACACGCTTGGAGAAGGACAAAAAACATGGAAAATGGCAGTGATGGACCCTGGACAGCATCATTTAGCCCTGTGTATGGGTGTGTGTGTATCTTTCTGTGTGCACACTCACATTAAATTTTTAGCCATGTTAGATTGGGCCATACTGTACAGAGCCCCAAATAACAGACTCAAACCACAGCACAACCAGAGAGATTTGAAGGTTTGTGTGAGACATGTTACTCTATGCCAATAAGCATTTAAGTGGGTTCATCCACTTGAGAAAAGGACATTACATCTATTACTTTGATTCCATGTAAAACCACATCTGGCAATATTAGATCCATTAAAACAGAAGCCCTTTTAATGCTTGCTGTCCAATCTAAGGGATGTTAACTATCCACGATGGTTATCTGTGGTTAATTACAATAGATTATAAAGATGATATCCTACTAAATAACCAGCATTGAATAAACTGACTTTAACAGACAGAAACATTAAGGATAGTCTCCGAAGAGATTCTAGCCTGGGGTTTTTAAGATCAAATGTTGCCGTCGGGTAATAAAACCACAAGGAAATCCTCTTAGTCTAAAAATTACTTAACTGTAAACGTTTCAATACTCTGTCAGTGGTACGAACGTACTGTATCTAGAGTCAAACGTCATGGTATTGCTGAGATTTAAAAAGTCTCAGGAATACCCCAATCTAACACCACGTTCACAGTCATGACAGACAAAATGGCTTCCATCGTTGATCCCCGGCAATATTAACGGGGAGCTAGTGGCGGACTGCAGCAGTGGGTCTTAGGAAAGAGTGAGAACATGAAGGGTGTTACCCTTGGTAATTCAGTCATGGGTTGTCAGTGAGTAGTACCAAACAGAGATCAAGGATAAAGAGACATGTTATACTCTGAGCTGCTACACCCTGCTCTTGTGTTCCCACTGCTGGCAAGTCAACAACGGGGCATCAAGGTTGATCTTAAACATTCATGAGAGTGTGATAGGCCATACATGGGATGGGATCAAGTGGCATTCAGTATGGGATGAGGAAAACACAGCAATTGCAGGTGTTGTAGCATGGTCAACAACTCTTTTTGTGCCACATGTTAACAAATACTCCACGGTTATCATTTTGTTAATTGTTATGAAGTCAATCAAACATGAATAAAGGAGGTTACATAATTATTTACAAGAACCAACTGTTGCTAGCACAAATATTGTGTATTTGCTTGTTTACATTCTGTGTAATGTGCGATTAATATTGTGCATTCAATTTACAGTAGCCTAAGGTAATTCATTCAAATGTGACCCATTGTAATTTGTTTTTTATGTGACATGGTCAAACGGTATGTAAACACGCCACCACCAGTGCCACCCATCATGACATGAAAAATGCAGATGAATGACACTGTAAATTAACGGTTTCCTATGAATTTATTTAATGATTTTTTGACACAAAAGTATCTCTTTCTATACCTACGTACAAATATGTGTTTTTCCTTCTTGACGAAGAAATAACCTTAAAACGAATAGGCTTACCTGCGTTTGAGTTAGGCCTAACTTTGCGGCCAAATCTGCGCGCTCGGGCAGCGCAAGGTATTGGGTTTGCTGGAACCGCTGATTAAGCGCCTGCAGTTGTAAACTGGAGTAGATGGTTCGGGGTTTACGAATTTTCTTCCCTTTCCCGTTCAGTCGAACTTCTCCATTTTCAATCACCGTGGTTGGCTTCTCATGCTCTGTTTTGAGAAAACAGAAAAGCGTGACTATACAAGCGGGGGTTGTCTTCACAATGGCAACAGCTATAGGTTCACCCATATGACCGTTATGACATTTGTAGACTATGGACTGCACCCTTACTTGGAGAAACAGCTGTAGGCCCATAAGGCCCCACAAGGCGTGCAAGATTGTAACTCCTTATGAAACTATAGTCACTCAGAAACTAGTCCAACTGAATACAGTATCAACAGTATTTGTAAGCAGATCGATCTGAGGAATGCGTGGGTTGACAAAATGATGGGAAATGTTCTCGATTTGTCTCCATGACACAAATGTTCAGATCAACTTTAATAATAAATTACTCTACTAAAATAACAACACTGTTATTATTGTTGTTGTTATTATTATGAAAGCTGCTATTGTTTTTAATTCCGGTATTATACATAATTGGCCTACTCATTATTAATAATAACAATAGTAGCCTAGGTATAATCATAATACTAGTCTTCATTTTAATAAATCAATTATCATAGCAATATTATTGAAAGAAAAATAATTGTTCTTTCATTGAAGAGAGTAGTTGTTTTAAATCACTAGGTCCTAGCAGGCTAACAATATAGGACATTCTACAATCCTAAAAGGACCCAATAAAAACCTAGGAGGACTGAAATGTTTACATCAAGGGGCCCTCAATTAATGCTTCTCTGGTCTCTAACATGCATGCTGACTGTGAACCATCCACACCATCCATTTCACTAATGTGATTGCGTGAAAAATGTTTCTTTTTAGTGTCTGGAGACACTTGATAAACATTCTGATTTCCTACCATGCAGCGGAGAACCGCAGACCCTCAGCGAGATGACTTATTAATCTGTTGCCTTGAATTCGTTTACTCTTTGGCCTAGGCTACATGCACGTGTTTTTATTAAGTAGGCCAGTGTAACTTTGAGACGCAAGCCTATACAAATACGTGTTGGGCTAAGCTATAGACTATCAATTCAATTTCACATATAGAACAAAACTGGTCAAGTAAAAACCCAAAGGTTGGCTGTGAAGTTATATCAGTAGGCATATCTTGTTCCTTCCCAATGAAATCAAAAAAGATCACGGAAGCAATGACGTGGATTATAGATAAAAGTAAGTTGGTTTTTTGATTACATGTTTTCTCTGGGCCCTGAGATTGTGGGAGACCGCACAACACAAATCTTCGTGGCTTGGTTCTCTTCTCGCCTTCTGGTTTATATCCTAACCTTTTAAAACCCAGCGACATTACTATCACACATATTGACACTAAACAATATCCTTACAATCAGTAGGCTACCTAATCCTGCGTAATTGTTTACAGGCTAAATGGTAAATTATAGCAAATAATGACTGCAAAGCTTCACACATCTTCATAGGGGAAAGTTTTTGCAGGTGGTTTTAGAACTCGAAACACTGTTACACAAGCCTACCTGTATCGTCTAATCTTGTGTGGTTAGGTGCGTTGTTATGACCGCCGTGTTGGTACTGGAGATATGAGCCCGGGTGGTGCGCGCTAACCGAGCTGTGGTAGGGATATCCCAGTGGACGGCCATAAGAAGAGGCGCTGGAGGAAAACGGGCTATCGTGCGCCGAATGTCCTACGGGATGCAATCCGTGGACCGAGTAATGGTTGTGAGGCAAGCCGGGGGAGTGTTGCTGGTGGTTGGGATAGCCGTGTCCGAATTCCAGAAAGGCTGATTTGGAAGGGTCAGAGGCGATCAAACTATCCGACATGGAACTCATAGTCATCATTAAGCGAGGGGTCCATAAATGCGACGCAGTCCAGAGGTGCACCACAGTGTCTGTTACAGACGGAAACGATTAGGAATAATCCATTACACAGTTTACACAAAAAACTGTCAAAAACAAAAGTCGAAAGCAACACAAAACGTGTTCTTATTTGTAGCCAACGTCTGAATCTAAAAATATGCGTTTCCCCTTTCGTTCTTATCGACCAAAGAAAATATAACTCGAAATGAGGGACCAGCGCGCGGTTTCTCTGAACTCAGTGTACAGATGGATTGGACGTTAGGACTTCGCTTCGTCTCACACAGGATTGTGCGCTCGCTCATTGGTTGCGGTGGTTTACCATGTCATCTTACCCCGAGGCCAAACCATGCAGGGTCTCTATTACACACGGCTCTCTTAGCTGCATGAATCTGACTTTTGGTGTATTCATTAATTAAAATAGAAAGACATATTTGGCCTCTCTTGCACAGGAAATATTTTGTAGTTTGGTCTGATTTGATAATTTTGACAAAAGGCATTTTTTTTTCTCAGCTATTTTTTTACTGGTTTAATAATAATATACGTGATTTTATTGAAAAAAAGAACTGCAAACCTGATGAGAACGAAATTCATAAGATTAACGTATTTTGTGAAATATAGGGTAAGCCTAATTGCTTACGAATGCAGGCCAAGGTTATTATTATTTTGAACTTGCAGCCAAATCCTCAAATTGACATGATACGTGATGCGTCAGACCCATCAGAACCCATCAGAATAGCTCATTTTAAAATATGTATTGTCGTAGCCTAGATGATTCGATCACCAATTTTACACATGCAGATGCATTTCTTTACAGGACAAATAAGTCCAATAACGACCATTGCGTGGACAAACGTATAGGCTACAGACTATCGTTTGGTTGCCCTAAGGAGGTTCGATTCCAGCTCGGTTACTATCACTGACTTTGTCAAATAAGTGAAGGCCCACATTTTTTTACTCAATAACCAATAGGAATATGCCATGTGAATCCATTCAATTATTTACAAAATTAACCAAACAGACATTGACCATAGGATTTAGTTCAGTAGGCCTATATTGGCTATTGTGCGCCGTTTTCACAGACTCCTGTTTAAGACTGTAGTTTATTTCTTGAGTGGACTGAGTGGAAATAGGCCTGTCTAACTCGTCACAACTCACAACAGTAGACTACATGGTTTTTAAGCGGCCAATACGGCTAAATAAAGAAGGTAACATGAACAATAGACATTGGATTTTTGCCTCAAGGCAAAAAACTTGGTGTTCATTTTACGCATTGACGTGACAGTTAGAACGCTTGTCACCCTCCTTTGTAGAAGCCGCGGCGCCAACTCAGAGGGATATGCTGCAAGAATTTAGTTTGTATCTGCATACTTAAGTCAAAACCTGTAGCTCTACATGACTGCTCATGACTAATTCCCTTAACTTAACTCGCAGTGTTTGTGTGTTTCCGATGCCTTTTAAACGTAGGCCTATTTCTGTTCCTGCATTCAAAATTGAATCTGGCCCAAAGAGCAGTGTCCATCCACTGTCATTTAAAAGGTCTGAGTCATCTCTATTGGTTTGGTTTTGGGGATGCATGGGGCAAACGCCGTTCTCGACGCTTCTTCAAGGCTTCATTGAAAAAATAATGTAGACTACGTTGATAGGTTGCCAGGAGGGAGAGGGGTATTGGCACGCTCCTTTTCTTATGGGATCTGTGAAGCCAAGAAAATGACGAGTCAAGAATTATAGATGCCTGCACGCGCTTTCATCTCTGGCCAACATTCTTCCGCGCTCTGATTTCACCTCTGTAACCGTCGGGCACGCCCTCACCCTACAACATGTTATTTCAGCACAATGTTACAAAGTCGTGAGGTTCTACTCACAAAGCCGAAAGGTCAATTGGCAAGTAATATTATAGTAGTGGCACACTGTACTTTCTAAATTGTGCAGAAGGCCTACTACTGCTGTGCAAAAAAATGTCCCAGGCTTCATTTGGTGTTGTATATCAAAAGGATGAGCATATTTAGATATTATATTTTCGGCCAATATTGAACTCAAATGTCTAAATAATTTAGCTTATTAGATGAGGATCTGCCAGATATGAATGTATCAAACACTTATTCTCTCTGTGTATCTAAATGCCGCAGCATGTTAAAGGGGCTAAACCATCCTTAGGTGTCCAACATGAACCATTGGACAGAGAGGTGGAGGCGTGGTTCGAGGGTGACGTTCACCAGAGTTCTCAGAAAGCTGGTCTTGCCAATGGTATGCCTTTGCAACCCCTGGGCCTACTATATGTACTGTTACAGTGGGACATACTGTATTACAATACAACATGAGGCCTTTCTCAGCCTCTGTATGTCCTCCCACACAATAAAGAGACAATACATTTACCGCAAATCCCCACGCAGTTCACATCAACTCAGATATAGAATGACATCTTTAGGATGATTTGAGTGCAGTCAATTTGTCAGCATAATTATTGCCCAAGATCATTGACAAGTTGATACCAACACATTATTGTGTGTTTGTGTCTGTGTGTGAGAGTATGTGTATGCACGTGTGTTATGTGAGTGTTTGTGTTGGTTCATGGACATACTTGAAACATCTGACAGATGCAGATGAAGTTCAAACACCTTACAGGAGAACACTGGCAGAACAAAACTATGAAGAGAAATCAACTGATTTGGATGAACTGACGCAAAGAAGTGACAAAGCATAAATCAAATCAATTGATTTCGCGAATATCCAGTATGCCACTGTAACACGCCTGTAGGGATGCAGAGGGTGTTTACAGTGGGAGTGAAAACAGGAGACACACAGGAGAGGAGAACGGAGGAGTGGAGAGCAGCGGCGAGGAAAGGAAAGGTGAGGAGAAAAGGAGAGAAAAGGCGAGGACAGAGGTTTTGTCCATACCTATCTCTGAGACTGATGAGAGGGGAGAGGTGGAGATGTGGAGGAGAAGGTAGACTGGGCCTTTTTCTAAGACTGTAATTATATGTGCATTATAGTAGAGAACAAAGCGGAGCCCTGCAGACATGAAGCAGGGATGTGCCCTCCACTCTGGCTTTTATTCACACAGGGAGGAAAAAAGTTAATAACAATACTCCTGAACTCAGCCCAGACTGCGTGGCGTCAACCCTCCCACGTGTGTGTGTGCGTGTGTGTCGGTGCAACTGTTGTTGTGACTGTGTGTGACTGAGACAGAGACATTTGATGATTGTGTGTTTTGAAATGTTATGACTTTGTATAGTTACTGTATTGAAATGACTCACATCAGACCAATGTGTTGGTCAGGAAGAAGAATATCATCATCATTGTCATCTTTACTTACTTTATACTGTTTTATAATACGAATCTCAGAATTCTCAACAAATTGATATTTTTCAATATCTCAGGTTAGTAAAGGTAGGATCTTTCTTCAGTGTTCAGTTTACTTGACATTCATAACAATCTATTTTAAAAAATGGCCGCTTGAGGTCATTCTGTTTTCACACAATGAACGACTAGCTGGTTTAATTAGAAATCAGAATAATTGGACTGTGGGTGTTCTGACATAGTGGTCCGGACCTAAACAGAAACAGAGTATTTAGACCTCTTGGGACATAATAGCTATTATCCCATACTTTGGATCCACGTGCTGGGATGTGGATGTGGATTTACATATCGCACATAAAGTGCCCATTTAACAGTGTATTGGTGAAAATTGGGCAACAGTTTCGATTCAGAAACTATTTTTGTTACTTATAGCCACACTGTTAGCCACATATATTATGCAGATTAACGCATTTCTAAATAATATCTAGCTGTAACACAAAATCTGTAAACATCCTGCACAGACTATATGTATAGGCCCATGTAGGCTTGACGTAGGCTACTTTATGTAGTAAAACCCTACAGCATCTGATAATTCCAATAAACAGTTTTAAATGTAAAAACACGCAAATTAATATAAACAGTCCGACGTTCATTGTCGAACTAAATTAACACGAATAAAATAAAAATATTTAATTAACGCAGATTTCCCTATGTTTTACAGTGGCCGATTAATTGATGACAATGCACCTGTAGCATTACGTAGCCTATATTTAGTTTGTTAAGATGATTTTCTGTAATTCTTTGTTTTGGTTTCATTATCAATATTTTTTCAAAAAAGGAACCTTGCATTCGAATACATGCTTAGTTGAAGCAATTGACTAGGCCTACGTTAAAACGGCAAGTCGGGCTATTTATTATTCTCTGCCTTTCGTGAAATTAATAACAGTGTGTTGTCATAATAGCTGGGAATGGTATTAATCGAACGGTATACTCAAAGCATTTTTGACTGACTAAATCCATGAACTAGATTTTGAACCATGGTCTTACTTTAAACTCTCGGCTTGCAGCAGAGGAATTACAATGATGTAGGTTTTAGCAGTTCACAAGGGTTAAACTGTCCCTTAAAAAACAACTGTCCCATTGCCGCACTATTTAAAAATGTAACCCTTCCAAACTCACCACTCGTTGTACCCCTGTGCTGAAGCAAAACTTGAGAAATATTAGAACTCATAACTCATTATATAACAGGACCAGATGCCGTTTTTTGGATTTAAAATGTGACACACATGGCTATATAGAGTAGGCACTTGGAAACGTGTGTGTGTTGTATGTGTGTGTGTGTGTGTGTGCGCGCTCGGAGAAGGCAGTGAGGGGGTTCCAGGACTCAGCAGGTTCATGTGTGGATTTATAATGTTCAGACATTGTGAGAGTAGCAGCTTTCGCTCTGACCGGAGTGATTAATGAGAGTGATTAGCCCCTTCTCATTAATGGTGTTTTTAATTCTCAGAGTCCAGAGATGGAATTTCCCTTGAGTAAAATAGAGAAAGAAAATGAGAGTGGAAAGGAAGGGAGAAAGAGGGGGAGAGAGAGAGAAATAGAGAGAGAGAGAGAGAGAGAGAGAGAGAAAGACGGAGGTCTGCACAGTCACTTTTCTGTTTAGTTTTTTTCCTCTGGCACACATATTATTGAACTGTTCTCAAGAGAGAAGTAGTAATGGTATCTGGTATTCTAAGAGATCCACCATTAACACTGAGGAATGGAAGAGAGTGACATTTCAACACTATCACAGAGATTTCAGCAGTCAGTAAACTACTACCGACCCAGTGTGATTTAACCAATTGAAGTCCATTAAATAACATACTCTACACTGCATCCCCCCCATTCAAGCCAATGGCTGAAGAATGTTGTTCTGCTCTGAAGACCAATTAGTTCGATCCTCTGCCTAAAGTGGGTGCGTCTGCACCCTCCAGGCTACTAAGAGGAGGCTTAGTCGAGAGGAGGCGTTCCTTTACACCCAAATACTCCCAGATTAGAGATCACAATAGACCAAGGTGATTCTCCACACCTGGGCCGAAGGGATGGCTAATCCTACTGATTCACTGGAGCTCCGTGAATAGATAATACAGTTAATACAGTACGTGTACACACACACAAGCAGACAAGTTGTTCCTCCGTCATTTATAGCTTCAGTTTAGATTGAGTGTCATAACAAAAACTGCACTCATGTGCTCAGGTGACAAAGAGAGAGAGAGAGAGAGAGAAAGGAGAGTGAGAGGGAGGGGTAGAAAGAGGGGGAGAGTGGTAGAGAAATGTTTCACCCTGCTTGACTTACATTATGTAACTGCAATTAAATATATTTAAAAACAGCGGATTGGGCTATCATTCAGTGACATTTTGTGAGATAAATTTGCATATGTTTTTTCATAATTGAATACACAATTATCCTTCCTTCATGCTGTCATCATAACCTAAATCGTATAGTTCTAGAACTAGAACCCGTGGTTTCCCCGAAGCATAGATGAGCTCAGCTTACCTACATCACATCATCTCAAATTCCATCCTCTACTCATATCTGGGAGTGAGTTTGTGTATGAGAGAGAGAAAGTGTGTATGCGTGCGTGTGTGTGTAAATGTGTATCTACATGTCTGTGAGCATGCCCAAGTGCGTCAAGGTTAAAGGAAGGTTGTAAGGGAACGCCTTAGTGGCAGTTCAAAGATGAGGCGAGTCCAGAGGGCCTTTGAAGTCTCCCGTCAGCCTTCAGACACGGGGAGACAATCTGACACGGCAGTCCTGGACTGGCCCCCGGCACCCAACCCAGCCCTGCCACGCCACCTCCACCCAGCACTAACACCAACACCACTCAGACAGACAACCAGCACCCCTGAGTTGCTTTGAAACCTGCCTGGCCTCAGCAGACACAGACACACAGCTTAGGAAAAAGTGATAAAGTGTACAAGAGAGAGAAAATCCCTTTCAGAAACACCTGAAGCTGCGTTTGTGCACACGTGTGTGTGCACGTGAAAGTAGGGTCACAGGGGCAGCAATTATCACACAACCAATGTTGACGGTTTTACCTGCGGGGGTTTCACTTTCACCATTTAAAACAAGCATCAAACTCACCACTGATACTTTGGGTGATTAGTTGTCTGGGAGCATAGACAACAGCGGGACAACCGAGGCTGTGAAGTAGAAAGGGCTAACAACCAGTTATTAATCACCGTGTCGAATTCTCTCAGCGTTACAGTGCCATTCCTCCTGAGGAGAGGAGGGAGAGACGGAGCGAGGAAGGTAAGGGTGGTAAAAAGGAGAGACAAGCCCCATCGTGCTTATCTGAGGACTGCAAAGGTGGATATCTGACTTGGGTGACAGTATAGTATCCGTCAGAGCGATCCAACGTGCCAAATTACGTTGTGTCCTTGGGCGAGGCACTTTACCCTACTTGCCTCGGGGGAATGTCCCTGTACTTATTGTAAGTCGCATAAGAGCGTCTGCTAAATGACTACATGTAAATGTACATTTTATTACTGTAACTGTGGAACAGGAAGTGCGCTGGTAATGACACACACCATAGATGCACCAGGTTTTCTGCTTAGTGTGTGCCTAACCCTGCTTCCCCAACTCCCTTCATTCTGGGGAAATCCTACCCTTCTCTCAGTAATCTCTCTTTCTAAACTCCTGAAGACCCCCTGGTGCCAGGCAGGCAGAGAGGGTGGTTTTGTGCTGGAGCAGAATAAGGGGGTCTCTACATAATGGGCTGATGCACGAGAAAGTAGACTAAGGTGGGGCGAGAACATCATCCCGTCAGCCCTTCCGACCCTCCTCTGAGCCATTATGTTGTACTTTCAATGAGTGCATCCTCTCTGCCTAGAGGGTGAGTGTGTTTGTGTGTGCGTGTGTGAGTGTGTGTGTGGACATGGCCCCATGCTGTCCTTCCTGCTGTTACCGACTGAGCCTCCCAGCCTGGCGACACCCCAGCCTGGAGGAGAGAGCTACCAAGGATTGGGGACCCCCCATAGACATGCTGTGGCACATGGGTGTGGTGTGGATCTCTCTCTCTCACACACACACACACACACACAAACACACACGCACACCCAACCCCTTCATTTCACTGTTGCATGTGATTTTCTCGGTGTGTAAATGTGAGTTTAGTCAAGCATAAACCTGAATGTATTTTACGCTTTTGTTCTGTTGCCTATTGATGATAGCCTCGTATCCAGTGGTGCATAAACCTTCAAATAAACGGCAACATCCACCAGCTTCTGGCTCATTAGCAGACGTAGTATACACTGGGGGTGGTAGACTGACTGACTGACTGACCACCCAGCCTGGTTCAGACCCAGCATCACAGGCCCCAGGCCAGCAACTCCCACTCACTAGACCAAAACAATTAGGCAGCTCTCCTGAGATCTCCAGTGACCTGGCTCTACTCCCGATGATGGTGATACTGAGGCGTTGTACAGGCCAACTGAAACCAATTTAGCCTTCATCAGAACGGGACATTTTTGGCTCACCACACTGTTCAATGTTCCCTGTTGCTGCACCGGTACGGGGTTCATCTTCCAAAGTGTGGTTGTCACGCGATGATGCTTTCCTTTTAAAGAACTATCTTGTTGCAGAACCAGTTAGCAAGATACCCAACCAGTTCACCAGCCTGACATCAAACCTGTTGGCGAAACAGTTTGCCAGCTTGCTGTGTGAGCTAGTTAGCCTACCTGCAAGTCAGTCAGTTTGGCTGCTGTAGCAGCCAGCCATGGTCGCCTAGGGCCAGGGTTATACAGACCAGCAGGAGAGCAACATCACACCGACAAATCAACAACAGTTGTTGGGGAGGACAATAAATCCAAGGGAGGAAAAAAACTCAGATGTGTGTGTTGGTAGTGTGTGTGTCTGCATCCGTGTGTTTGTGCATGTGTGTGTTGGTTGCGGTTTACTTGTGATAAAGGCCAGTGGAAAGTGCTGTAGGGAAAATCTGACACTTCCACGCCGTAAACATGGCTGTGAAACCTGGCTTCCCCAGCGCTCTTCCTGGCCAAGGTGAGCATGCACTCAACTGTAAACTTTTGAGTGTTTACTTGCTGCCTTTTTTAACTGTCCTCCAGTCTGTCATATTGTCATGGACTTTTCAGCACCTGGCAACATGCCTGAATACACAAAAACTTTGATTTAGGGTGTGCACACTCACCACACATCACTGGTCAGACCCAAAACCTTGTTTACTAGTGTGAGGGTAGATGTAAATGGACAGCCATTTCTGGCTATCATGCTGTGGTTGCTGATGGGCTGTAACTTCAGCTATGCAACTGTGTGAGTCACCTTCCTTGTGTGCTGTGTGCTGTGTCTCTCTTTAGCCTTCAGCTGTGCAGCCGGGCAGATCATGTGTACCGTGTGGTCTACGGTGAGGCCTATAGTGGTTTACTGAGTTCTAGTGAGGTCTACTGAGGTCTACAGTGAGGTACACAGTGAGGTCTACTGAGGTCTACGGTGAGGTCTACAGTGAGGTTTACTGAGTTCTAGTGAGGTCCACAGTGAGGTCCACAGTGAGGTCTACAGTGAGGTCTACTGAGGTTTACAGTGAGGTCTACAGTGATGTCTACAGTGAGGTCTACAGTTAGGTCTACAGTGAAGTCTACAGTGAGGTCTACAGTGTGGTCTGCAGTCAGATCTAGAGTGGCTGAGATACTTCCACCTGTGCGTCACTGGGGCAACCAGTTAAACAGGGGAGGAAACAGTATCTGTCTACAGTTTCAATGGCAGGATGCCCACTGAGAGATTACAGGAGAAGAGTATGTGTGTTTTGATCATGTTTGATGTCCTGTGTTTGAAATGTCACTCTCCAAAGACATGGCTGTGTACGTCAATGTCTTACAATGAGGGTTACACACAATACTGCTTCTATTCTGTATATCAGCCTCGACAAGTCATTTTACTACTCCATTATCAATCCTATCATGCTTTCGAGATGACTCTTCCTATCGAAATGTTCCTGAATATTACATTTTGCACTTAGTTGGACCAAATAAGAGCGACTGAATAACTGTGAAGGAATTGTTTCAGTTATATGTGGTCCCCCTCCTCACGTGCACATACTGTACGAGCACACACACACATCATTCAACCCATTTCACCGCCAAACCCCACCAGACTGGCTCACCCTAGGGAGGTCACCCAGGGCCTGGGGCCCACGTGGGCCCGTGTCTGCCCAGCCGACGGGGCCTGCCTGGTGGTGGTCCTTCCTGGGCAGGGCTGGGTCGGGCTCAGTCGGGCTGGGGCTGAGATGTGGTTAATTAGCGTCTGTAATTATCCTGCCGTGGGTGTCTTCCATATGCCCCCAGGCGGGCACAAACACACCCAGCCCCGGGGCGATGCCAGTCTGCCACCTTGGTGGCAAGGGGGTTCGAGGAGGCGGGATCTCAGAGGCAGGGTGGCCCCGGTGGTGTGGGTGGAGATGATGGTAAAATGTGGTGGTGTGTGGGTGTAACATTTATGTGGTGCTTCAAAGCATGTTTAGAATTCAACATGGACTCTGTCATTCTCTTGATTTGATCATGACCAAGGTAACTGATGACACAGGCGTTGAATACTTCTCCTGTTGGGTGTACAACTTTAGAGCTTTTTAACTGCTCAATTTATTAATGAAATATCTCTATGGGATGTAAATCTCTGAGGAAATATTGGGTCTTTATGTTTCAATTAGTTATTTTAGATTTTTTTGGAGGAATTTCTGTACTGCTGTACCAGTTTCACAAATGTTGATACAGTACAGTAAAGGATATGTACCTTGTCTGTCTTAAAACGTAGACGTTATTCTACAGTGAAACCTAACCTATGTGATAATGCCTGTTCCAATGGGGATAGAAAAGTTCAATCCTGTGAAATTTTAAACACAAGAAAAACAGAGAAGATGGAGAAGGAGGAAAAAAAACACAGCGGAATTTCTTCTCAGATCTTCAGGGTTTCACAGCAATTATGGTGAAGTGTTCCCAGATGCGTCACGGCGGAGCTCTCTGCTGGAGGTTATCTTATCCTTGAGCCTTGCTCCTTCCCTCAGGCTTTCTCAGATTAGAATAACACAAATAGATACACACCACAGCACCAAGACCCATTCATCAACACTGATTTATGGTGTCATCCACAGCGCAGCTAAATCAATAGCGGACTGATCTTTTTGACTGCTTACTTTCTCTACTTCCTCTCTGTCTCGCGCACACATTTTCGCTGTCGTTCTCATTTGTTTTTCTCTCTCCAGACTTTTGGACATTCAGGGAGCAAGGAACCCCTCGGCCTCAGCTGTCAGTACCAACATTCTAGAATGAGAGGGATGGATCAGATCGTCAGAGCCAATGACTGAGGTCGTTCTTACACCCCGTCAATTTTGTTGACATCCTCCAATCGTGTCTCACGTCGGCGGAGCCGCACCGGCAGTCCCTGTGGCCATGGAGAAAGAGAGAAAAAAGGATTGTGACAAATCATATTTTTCTGACATTTTTCTGACATGGAAACTTGCCTTCTCTCTGGCCTAACCTCAGAATGTATCCATTTACACACCTAAGATGGACACATTTTTCATAGAGAAACCAAATACGCCACTTTTAGCCATTGAAAGGGGAATTTGGGGTATAGTATCTTTGAGCTGGGTTAGGGTTGGGGTAGGGCGGGGTTAGGGGTAATTTTCTCGCATGAACTTTTGGTTTTGATTCCCTGGATGCAACACATGAGAGGACCCTGTGATTTGGTCCTGTGCCAGGTTCACCTCGTCTCCAGGGACGGGGTAATAGCCACGGAAGCCCAGCTACTAAGCGCCAGCCGTCTATTTCAGTGATAGGGATCAGCAGGCAGGAGAGCGTGGCGGCCTGGGCCTAACAGGGACCGTTGGAACGTTCGAACGCCCCCAGAGCCAGCCAGCCAGCCAGGGAGGGGGAAACACACTTCAGACAAACAGCACCAGAATAGTATTCTGCAAACTCAGCACAGCTCCCAGAGGGCCCTGTGTACAGCATCAGAGCACAGTTAAATAGAAGGAATGGCTGTGTAAAAAATACATTTTAACAGTGATGGAAAGAACTAAGTCCGTGAAGCGTGAGGTTGCAGCGTGTTAAAGAGTAAAAGTAAAAAGAGCTGGGAGGCGTGGTAGTCAGTGTGCCTTATTTGAAGTTGTAGAGCCAGCACTTCCAATGCCAAGATTTGATTTAGATACATGAATATTTTCATTGCCTCGTAATGTTGCACTTACTGTGTATTAAAACGGCTACCAATTCATGCCTGAGTCCAGAGATGATGGCTTTGATTATGGAAGAGAGGGGCTGAGCTATGGGCTTCCTGAACCATGAAACACACGTAGGTGAGGCGAGATACAAGCACTAAAAGGTAGACAGCCAGGTAGGTGAGGAAAGAGTGGGAGAAGAGAGAGATACAAGACATTGAGAGAGGTATCACAGGTGGAACCCAGGGACGAGATCATTATTCTCAAGGGCGTTTATCTCTTTGAATCCCGGGGAGGGTACTGAAGTGCATTACATTTGGGTGGTCAGGTCCAACTTTTTGCAGGTCTGGTCTGGACTGGTGTCTAGTGTTCCAGAGACACATGCAGGGGCCAGAAGTAAGATGTTATACAATCACACACACACACACACACACACACACACAGTGAGAGACATTGAAGATGGCAGGACAAGACCCCCTAGTCTGGCCACATATGGCTGCAATTGAGTAGGGGGGTGTGAGTCTGACCAACGCTGCTGTAATTATCCCACTGCCTCTTCACCTTGCTTTAAATAGATGCCTTGTTTGGACTATAAATAAACTGTCATTTCAAATCCTGACACCTGACCCTTGACCCCAGGCTGCAGCTCACAAAAGACCGCCATCTTGAAGGTGACCCTATAAATAGTGAAGGGCCCCTTCACCCTTGAACTGAGAGCAAGAACTTTCTCTGTCACTCTCTCTGTCTCTCTCTCTCTTTCACTCTTTCTCTCCATCTCTCTCTCTCTCTCTCTCTCTCTCTCTCTCTCTCTCTCTCTCTCTCTCTGTCTCTCTCTCTCTCTCTCTCTCTCGGGCCCCCTCTCTTTGACATCGGATCACCACCTGCTGATACACACACACACACAGCTTGCAAGGAAGCACACACACACACAGTCACTGTGGAGAGTTAATGACCCTGACCCTCAATTAGCATGGCCTCCGGCATTCACCTGCAGCTCAGTCAGAGATGTACTTGAGCTATGCAGAGTTGTCTGAACGTTGCTGCATAGTACACAAGTAAAAAAGAACACTAAGCATTTATTTTGTCTGTGCTATCCTAAATCTAACAAATAAGGCATAGGTTTTCTGTGTACGAGTTTTGTTTGGAAGTAAACCTTCAAAGAATAACCACTTAGATAAGAACTAGCTTAAATTATTGTTTATAAATAACCTATTCAAATCCCAAACCTAATTTCCTCTCACCTCTTCTTCCCCCTTCATTTGTATGAGACAAATCCAAGGTAGCTGATAGGTTCAGTGCAGCTGTCTGAAATCTTGCACGCAAAGTCATATACACACACACACACACACACAGTCATGCACACATAGTCATGCGCGCACACATGCACACAATCACACACACGGCCCAACAACAACACAGGGCCTCATTCACACCTGGCAACGCTCTGCTGAGTCCCGAGCTATCCCGCTTTTTCACACAAAACCGCCTCAACGTGACCTTTCGCCTCCCAGCTCTGCAGTCCACCAATCAGAGGCCAAAGTCTCAGCCTTCGACATCTCCAAGCTCTGGACACAAAGACAAATAGCCCCTATCAGATGAAATGGTTTCTAATGGCGCACAGAGATGGGCCTAACTGCAGGCCACATGTGCGTCAATCAGATAAGCCCGGTCGGGGCAAACGCAGCAGTGCGCTGTGGCTGAGAGAGCAGGGCGGCAGAGGACTCACTTTGCACAACTCATACGGTAAACCTGAAGTCTCCTAGAGAGTTTGCATAATCCAGTGAAATGATTGTCTTCGGTTTGTGTTTAGGCTGTGTGTAGGCAGAGTGTTTAGTCACAGGAGACTGTCTTGCTGCCATGTCTGTTATTACATTAAGTCTTGTGAGGTCTCTGTGGTAATGATAGGGGCTCGGGAGGTGTGGTCTGTGTGCAGTTGTTGTTATAGAGGGTGTGATGACTAAAGGAACCCACCACCGCCAACCTGCTGTGTGGAGACGGGTTCAAAAACACATTTACACACACACACATGCACAACAAACACAAAAACACACACACTTGCACAGTAACACAGACTCCTTAATGAGAGGACTGTGATCTCCAGACCCTAGTCTCCACCAGAGAAGGGGCTAGTCTACCTCAGTGACCACTCCACCCAAAGGATATTCCAAGGTTTGGGGACAAACCTCCAGTGAGATGAAGGCACATTTCCATGTATTCATTTAGCAGAACCTTTTACACAAAGTGACATAAAAGGTCCGTAAGTGTAGCAGAGAATACAGACATGGCCCAAGTGGTAAATCTTCCAATTCTTCCCCAATCCCCTCTGGCCAATCTGCCCCTTTCCCAGTCTTGATGACTCTTGATGTCTGCTGTCCTTCCTGTTAACTCCTAAAACACACTCCTTTACGTTATCTCAAATCTGGCCCATCGCCAACGTTAACTTCCCTTGAATCAATCATTCCTGGCAACACAATGTCTAAAAGTGCTTCCTACCATAGATCCAGTTGAGCAGGTGCTGCAATCCCTCCTTCTCTTCTACCCTGTATTTGCAGTGCTCCCTCTGTGTCTCCCCCATAAACTTTCCTTCAACCTCCTAAAATGTGAACTATTAGAAAGTTGACATCCTGCCTTGTCCCCCAGTCTGGGCTGCCCGGAGGGGTATGGTATCCCGGACAAACGGTCAGAGGAAGGGGAAACTACAGTCACCGGTTCCCCCTTCAACAATTACCCGGCATTCAGCTAAATGACGCGGACTTCAGAACGATGAGGGCACCACATTTGGAAACGCTTGAGGCTCCTCTAGACACTCTTGCTAAGAGTGCTGAGCGAACATTTAGATGTCAGACACCCCCTCCCTCCCTCTCTCTCTCTCTCTCTCTCTCTCGTTGTCTCTCTCTCTCTCTCTCTTCTCTCTCTCTCTCTCTCTCTCTCTCTCTCTCTCTCTCTCTCTCTCTCTCTCTCTCTCTCTCTCTGCCGCTGCATCTTACTTGGAAGGTTAATGTCAGCTCTTGCTGTTGGCTTACAAGCTTGGTTTAGATGTGGACTCATAGTGTAACTAAAGTTGAGTGAAGGCCATAGGCCTTTGTCTCTGTGTATGGTCAAGTCAGTGTTTCACAGAAACTACCAGAAGCTTCTATCTCTTTGCCATCCAGCTGCTAACTGTATACTTTCAGCCGCCCAGCTGCTGTGCTGCGTTCAGAGCTGCAGTCTGATAATGGTTGATAATGAACTGCCCTGCTGCTGAACGATGCAGGTTTAATGGCTGAGAATTAGTGGTTGTTACAGAGCTGTGTCATTAACAGCACCCTTGTTTCCCTCTCTCACAGGGAACAGGCTGATGACACGCTCTCACTCTCTTTAACATCTGCAAACTCTCCGTCCTCGAACGTACATGCTTCACTTTCTTCTCCCTGCCTGTTGATCTTTTTGCATCTTCTTTTGTGCAGACTCACTTTGTTTCACTTTGTGTCGTTCACGCTTCGGTTCCCATATGGCTGCATGGGTCTACATGAGCTGCATCTGCTTTGCTTCTCTGAGCTGAGTGCAGTTGCATTATTTCAACTATTTTCCACATGCAGGCCCTTGTCCAGTCCTTCACACTGTCACTCATCAGCCACGAGCCTCATTCCACAAGCCCTCAGGTGAAGGCGTAGACATCGGTAGCGTGATTTGGGCCGGAGGCGTTGCCCTACTGCTGCCCTCTACTGAAACACTGCTGAGCTATACAGTCACACGTGTATGCCCCATTAACCTTTTCTTGCCCAAACTTGCCTAGGCAAAGTATTACCTGATAGCAGGTGTGTGTATACAAATCGTTCTTTATTTGTATTTTTTTAGATAGATATACTGCCTGTCAACAGTAAGGAACTTGTTGTGTGGAATTTAGATGTTGTGGGAACAGTAATGCAAATTTCTATGCAAAATAGTCTCTCTCCAGCAGATGGTCAGAACCTACCTGTGGGTTGGCAGGGTTGGTCATGTGGCAGCAACATGTAGTGAAGCCGGCTTGCACAGGGAAGCTGGAGGAGGAAGCTGCTGGTTGCCTAGAGGAGCAGCCCGGAATGGAATGTTTATCCTGTCCTCCGTCTTTGATCTCACATGCTTAATCACTTCCTGTATACAGTACGTGCACTGTGGCACTGCCCTACAATTGTGTGTGTGTGTGTGTGTGTGTGTTGTGTGTGATGAGAGAGAGAGGAGAGAGAGAGAGTGAGAGAGAGGAGAGAGAGAGAGAGAGAGAGAGAGAGAGAGAGCGAGAGAGAGAGAGAGAGAGAGAGCGAGAGAGAGAGAGTGTGCGTTTTGTTTGTTCTAGGGCAGGATCTGGTGCTGTCCCCATCCTCTCCTCTAAATATGTTGATGACAGAGGGAGATAGGAGAGAGCCACTGATGAGGTCACACAAAGTGGCTGTTGCATGAAAAATCATGGTGCTGTACTAGAATGTTTGACCTCATGAATGCCATATCATCTTTGCCATTGATTGCTAAAATATTAACATCCTATTTGCATGTAGGCCAGATTTACACTGACTGAACCGGTTTAAAGTTGGTCTCACGACATAATATAGTAATAACATGATGATACATAACAACTTTTGTATCAAAATTATAGAATACTACATCATGTGTTTCAATACATTTTTCAGAGTAATAGACTTGGACTGTATTTTGGGAGGTGGTTAACAGTCAACCCGGGTTGAAGCCTTGTTTAAGCTTTGGTTAACCTTGGTTAAACCCACAAATCAACCACAAGGATTTAGCATTCGCCCAATCCCTATTGTATATTGCGGTCTATTGTCTCAGTTGTGTTGTCTACAGTGTGTTGGTGGGTCCGGCCCTGAGCTGCTGCAGCTGCATTGGCCAGGCAGGTCATGTGTGTCCACATCACCCACACCTGTGGGTCTGGCTGACTTTACAGCCCATTGAGTACTGTACCACCAGAGAACAGAGGCGATCACACCCTCGCACACACACCTGTCTGTCCGCCTGACACGGCTATAGTTGTCTTAGATCTATGAGCGGTTATCTCGTCCACAGAGGGTCTGGGTCAGGAGCAGGTCAGATGCCTAGATGCTGTCAAAATGCTTTGAGGAGGAGGGGTGGGGCGAGAGAGTTGAGAGGGTTGAGAGGTCAGTTTGGGTGGGAGGTGGATGGAAGTGTGAGATCGGTCAGGCCCCGCCCCCTCCCTAGTTGCAGGAGGCCCCATCTGGTCCAGCTTGTCTGGGCAGGTACCTGCTCCCTGCTGCCTGCTTTCAGCCCACCGCCAAGCTGGACTGGACCTGACCTCCACTCTGCCTCTGAGGTATCAGGTCAGAGGCCGGGGGTCAACTGGTGTGTCTGGACATGTTGTGATGTGTGTGACTGTGTGTGTGTGTGGGACACAGCCTGAGGTGGCCCCGAAGTCATACAGGTTGTAAAGGGACAATGGGGCACTTGGACGAGTAACATACAGGGAGGTTGGCAACAGGAGAATTAGAGAACAGGAGCTGTCCAGACCTGTACCAAAACACAGAAACATGTGTAGATGCACAACCAAACACATACACACACACACACACACACACGTGCACACAAACATGCATACACACATACTGGGATGTGCTTTTTCATTCTTTTCTTGATTTTCACTTGACTTGACACACAAATACACACGCACACACAAACACAAACACCACCCACTCTCACAAAAATAAAACTTGGGATACTTATGTGGTTTTTCTGACAATAACAGAAGAGAGGAAGACAATGGCTTCAGCTCGAGAGTGACACCTAGTGTTCATCTGGGCTACTAGCCTGAACAGGATGCCCCACTGCTAACAGATATCTGTCTGATGTGCACCCCAACTCTACCAAGGCAGTAGAAGAAAGACTGATCGTTCTTCAGACTTAGGAGAGGAATCACACATCTGTGATATGACCTGAGGCACAGTTGGGGGTAAACATACGGACAGACAGTCAACCACACACACACATACACACTCCCATCAAGTCTATCTTCTGCCCATGTTGGTACTACACCCATGTGACCATGTGGCATCATCACCTGTCTTGACAGGAATCTATGTGGTATGAAGATGATAGCTGTCTACTGCCTGTCTGTCTGCTGTTTGGTGGGCCACCATAACCCAGTCTGTCTCATTCACACAGATTAGAGACTGCTGTGGAATTCAGAATACATCAAATTTTAGGTGTTTACTCTGCCGGATAAATGAGTTGCCTGGATGTGTTCATACTCCACTCAGTTCTTATGAAGATTTTTACTGACAGACTCTATGACAAAGCATCCTCTGTAGCCAGGTAGTGACCAACGGATGCCATTTATGCATTTATAATAAACATTTACAGCCTCTTGAAGGTGTGAAATCCTGCAGCAAAACATATGTCAGTAGGCCGGGTAAATATTCTGCATTCGATTCTAGCACTGATGTGATTTAAATGGTTCAGCTCAAAAATAACTGTTTAGATTGGGTGGAAAGACTCAAATCCTTGAAATAGGTTTTTGTTTTGTCATGATGTTAGCATGATGGAGGCTATTGTTGATCTGCTCAGCTTCGACTGATGATATGATAACATCCTCAAAACTGTTAACTGTGTCAGGTTGCGCACCACCCAGCCCCTTTGACACTGAAGTTAGTTCAATAAGACACATGTCCCAGTTCTTAGACTATATATGGGGTGACAGATGGGGTCTAAACTGGGGTTTAGATTCAAACAGCGTGATTATGCAAGTGGATCTGCACAGTATCAAAATGCCTATGTGTGTTTGTTCCAGCAGGCTCAGCACCCCTGTGGTTTAGACTAGGCGTCAGGGGCTGTTTACAACTGGTGAGGAAACCACAGGTCTTCAACAAGTGTCAGCACGTTGGAGCTGTCTAAGGCCTGTCCCGGTGGAATTCCCTGTTCTGATGTTCACAAAACCATTATCCCAAACTACTGAGGAAGGTCCCACTCATTCAGGGTTAGGGGTAAGGAACGAGATTTGAAACATCAGTTGTGACAACAGTCAGTACTTTTCTGTATATTATGCAGGCTCTGAAATGCTAGTTGAGATTTTGTTGTTTTCCAACATTCAAATAGCTCATCTGTGAAGGAGCAAACTCTCTTTTGGTATCAATTCCTGAGTCACATGTCGGACTTAATGATTATGTTTTCTTTATACAGATTTAAATAACAGTTTTAAACCGTTCAGTCAAGGTTTTACAATCCAATAATAAATAAAGGAGTATTTGCCATTATTAGATTTTGAGAAACAGCTAAATGTAATCCCGGTCTGCATTCATTCATCTATTAATGAAACACATCGATGTAGAGCTGGCTCTAATGTTTGCGTTCTACTAAATGCCACAGCAGTCTCTAATCTGTGTGAATGAGACAGACTGGGTTATGGTGTCCCACCAAACAGCAGACAGACAGGCAGTAGACAGCTATCATCTTCATACCACAGAGATTCCTGTCAAGACAGGTGATTTGCAACATGCCCACTTGGGTATAGTACCAAAGTGTGTGAGTGTGTCTGACTCCTACTCCTCATTTCAACCACAGGAAAAGGCAACGCACGACACAACCGTGATGTCACCTCGGCTCCTTCACCACGGCCTGCCTGGCACAACTGAGCCTTAACGCCACCAGTGCTGAATGTGCAACCAAACAGGTGTGCACCTGGGTCACCTACCCACCCCAGTAAGCCAAAGCATTTGCGTGGTAGTCCCTCACTCCCTCCCACTCCTTCACACACACATGTGCCTGTGGTGCCAGTTGGGCGTCCATAAAGGTCATCCCTTTCCAGTGGTTGTTAGAAAAGTCAGGTCTGGAAAGCTGAGGTAACTTGTTAAGTTCCTGGCATGAATGTGGTCAGCCTCACTCCAAGAACGGCAGTGTCACATTTCTGTCAACACCACTGACTAGTGTTAATTCAGGTGACGCCAAACACAATAATTTTGTAGGCAAACCCAGACACACAGTATATGTAGCCTTGGTAACAGCACGAGGACACTGCCGCAACCCTGTTGGCTTGCTTGAGATACCATCTTCGTGTTGACGGGATATCGCAGAGACCCCAAAATAAACACACCAGCATCCTGTTCGTCAGTCACCGGAGGTATGTTTACCCCATCTGTCGCACCACACCCCAGGTAACCCAGGTTACCGCCCACAGAGTGCTCGCCCCTGCCCCCCCTATCCTGGAGTACCAGGGGCCTGGGATTCAGGAGCAGCCAGGACTACTGACCAAGTAAAAAGTTATTCTCCCTTCATCCTCCTCCATTTTTATTTCTTCCTCCCTGACTCTTCTCCTCCCCCCTCCCCCTCACTGCTCTTCAAAGCGTTGACATGTCACCTCAAAACACATGAGCAAAGGGGAGAAGACTCTCTGGCGCTATCGTTGCCTCAAGCTGTCTGGTTCTGTGTGTGTGTGTGTGTGTGTGTGTGTGTGTGTGTGTGTGTGTGTGTGTGTGTGTGTGTGTGTGTGTGTGTGTGTGTGTGTGTGTGTGTGTATGTGTATGTCAGGCCAACTCAGTGGAGTTGACAGCATCAAAGACCGTGCAGGAGACAAGCTGCCATTTGAGGTGTAGAGTTGAGACTGATTTAAGTTTGTGAAGGAACCTTTAAAGATGTCATCCCTTTGAAAGTGCAGGTCACAAAATATTGTTAAGGTGCGTGTCAGCACTCTCACACACACAGCTGCCAACTGCTTGACAGACAGCTTAGTTTTGCTTTTGTTAGCCACCTATGCTACAGTTTGTTAACTGGAAAGACAGGCTCGTGTTACCCATCAGTTTATAAGTACGAGACAAGATAGATCCTGTTGCCACATCAAGTATTGCCTCACCAATTAAATAATAAATACATCTCTTTTCAACTACAGAATGTCATGCTGTATGCAGACACTGACCAGGGGCACCCAGTTAGGGTGGGCTCCTCAAACCCTGGTAATAGTCTTAACCACGTGTGGGAACGTAATAAGCCTACTGAACTAACTGCAGAGTGTGGTGACAACTCCACTCCATGTAAATGCCACAACTTTCCAAAAGTGGAGTTCAGAGAGCGAGAGAGACCAATGCTTGGAGCATGTCCCTGACCTCAAGCCAACCTCCGCCCCTCTAGGGACTCCAAGCCAAATGCTCTATTTTTTATACTTTCATGGTCGACGTGTGGTCTGGCAGCGAGATTTACGGTCAAATATATAGGCTTCACCTCCCAGTGAAGACGTTAGCTAACCAATGGACATCCACAGTCAACTTTTACGTCTTAGACCTGTTGAAAACGCCTTCGATTTATGTGTGCATAGTGCCATCTGGTGGAGAAAAGTGGTACTGTATGTGACAGAGTGGAGGTACAGACCCCAGTTACGGTGGCCCTGAAGTGCAAAACACATAATATGAGTGCATCCCCCAAATTAAAACACTCCCCTCAAATACGAGTCAACTCCCCCCAAATAGGATGACTTGCTCACCTCCCCCCAATACAAAGACACGCTCCTCCAAATGGAGAACGACATAACATTAACTCAAAACCACATTACATTAACTCAAATCGGAAATGGTTGGTACAACACTTTCGTCGCTGAATGGATGCAGTAACTAACAGGGAAGTACGAAATGCAATAGCCTGACAGAGTTACGTGCACCAGGACAGTTGTTTAGCTATCAAAGCAGGTAGCAAGTAGGCTTACTTATGCAAAAGTATAAATTGCGTGGGGCACTGTTTCGACAGCGCCATTGGGCTGCGCTTCAATTCCGCCATCTAGTGGTTTAATTACAGGTACGGTTCTCACAATAAATCACTAGATGGCGATGGTAAAGCGCAGTCCTATGGAACGGGTTTTAAGGGGCACTGTTTCGACAGCGCCATTGGGCTGCGCTTCAATACCAATACCAAGACTA